>CAJQTU010000010.1:2400000-3600000 GCA_906901685.1 Desoria tigrina | reverse complement strand
ACGCCACATCGCCATACACAACCGCCGATTATGCTACGTACTTACAATTAGCCGAGTATCCCCCTGAACATGGTGGGTTATTTGCCAGATAGACTTTGCATTTAAATTTTATTCCTTCCATGAAGCTCTTTTTTGTATCACGGTCTCAAGTGTGTGCTACCAGCCTATCAGTATGGATAGTCTGTTTTAAATGTTAATAATTGTTTTAATTGCAATATATTATACTTTCTGGTCTTCTCCGCTGTGGAGAAAGTAGGACTCGCATATATTTCTCCGACTGCGAGACGCATAGTCAAAGGTGTCCGCAAGATGCATGTTGCTATATAATGTATATGTTTCTCATATTGACTGGAAGGCCATGCATGCCACGTTAAACAAGAGGTTACCTGAGATGCCATTTAAGTTAAATTGATTTCGACACACGCTCTTATAGCCGAAATGCAGGTCAGTTGTGAAATAGTCTGATTACTGAAATGGGATAAATAGTAGATCTGCAATTTGGATTTTAAGGCTGTGTCAGTTTTTTACGAGAAATTTTCGGTAAACTTGACTCAATAATTCATAGGATTTGGTAAATTTACATCGGAGAAGCATTGCTGATATTCCAATTTAGAGTTTCATATAAATAGTATCTAGTATAGAATAAGCTGTAGTTAATTTATTGTGAGATGGTTAAATTTCATTTGCATTTCGGTAAACTGTGAGAATACCGTCCATACTGTTACTTTAAGGATTACGATTTTTTTACTCTCTACTTTTGTACATACATGGGTTTTTTTTAGAACGTAAGGACACAGGATTCATTTTTATACTTTGGTTTATTCAACTGAATTTGGAGGGTTCAGGTGGGAGAGTTAAGTTAAGCTTACGTATGCATAGTCAGGTAGGAGGTAGATTATCGGAAACAAGGCTTTAATAATTAGTCGACCAAAAACAGGTGCTTTTATTACGCAGACCAAAAATCCCGAGGGGCCAAATCGGAATCCCCTTTTTAATTTCATATTATGTGCAATATAAAACGAGCTTTGACTGCTCTGGAGATTACTCTATAAATGAACGGACGACTAACGACGATGACTCTGCTTATCAAATTTTTTAAACAAATGACATGAATTTCGGGACAGCGCATTGGCTCAGGTAGTTAGGCAGACAATAAGGGAGGATTTTATTTATATACCGTCTGGAAAATTGCAAGGAACTTATAGGAAATTGGGCACGGATTGACTGCGATGGAAAAAGTTGTGATGGCAGAGAGCTTTAAAATACACTAAAAGTAATATGCATTTGTATCGTTAATCGCTATTCAGTAGACGGATGTTTTTTAAATTATTCGCTTATCTTATCTCTAATATAATCCTGTAGGCGTCTATGCATCTTTGTTTCCGTGACTGATTAATCATGAGAATGGCTCTTGTAATTGGGGGATACGATAGCACTAAAAGACTAGGATGGTTAGAGACTTGCATTTTTTTAAGTCACAAGGGCCTTATAATTATAATTTTTGCTGAAAGCACTGGAATGAGGGGGGTAAGAATGTCAGGCTCGGAAATGTTCGGAACGAAGTTAATGACGGGAATATTATTTTTTGTGATGTATGAAGTTGGTAAGATGAGAGGCGTGCAACGATTGACGGGGCTGAGGGACCATCCCTACCTTCCTAAAACGGATCCTTCTGCTTCTCTCCTTCACTAACAACCACGAAAACTAGCAGGTGAATCTAAAAGTAATTAAACTCGCTTACAAATAAACTCTCTTGTTAACACTTTATATCCTAATATCTGAGAGATTTCGTTCAATCCATATTGGACACTAATAGCATCAGCGTCCGACAACCTGAATGTTTTTTTAATCATGTGTTTGTGATGTCTTGGAAGTTTATGTGCTCTTTTGTTATGTCTTATTATTATTAATCGTAATTATTATGGAGCTTGAACTCTCTGGGACAGTAAAAAACATGTAGTTATTGCCCTTTGTAAATGTAATGCATAGTTTATCTCTGGCTGTCCCTTATCCTTACCGTAATTATACCATCATCATACCTCGCCGAGACTTATTGATCTAACTCGACAATAGTTTTTACAGTAGATTTCCATGTAAAGATGCGGAATGGGTTTTTTTCTGTATGATTTGTGTATGGAAAAGTCGTGATCTATGACCTTCTGTAAGCTTCATCGTAATTAGTCGATGGATTATTGACTTTTTTAATTACCGGCTAAGAGTAAAAGTTCAAAGAATATTGATTTTGATAACCATCATTTTCCTCTCCTTCACCCGAGATAATTAATGGTGGATTTATGGAGTAGTAAATTGTTTTGAGACCCACGATAAGTTTTTACCTTTTTCATGAGAATTTTGCATACCTTTCTGTAATCGTGTAATTACAAAGCTTAACTCGCCGGACTGTAAATAATTTTTGTCGTGTGAAAATGCCATATTTTTTTACGACGTTCAGAGCTGGTAGTGACAGTTATCGGTAGTTTTTGTGACCTTTTGTCGATAATTAAAGGATTTTTACGACTAAAAACCATACAACAGACGTATGAGTTAGATCAATGATATTTCGATGGGTTAAAGAGGTGAAAGGATAAGAGGACTGCAGTTGATTTTTTGTTTAATTTTCTAAATTTTTGAGAAATGCCAAGCACTAAACTAACATCAAATGTGGTTTTGTCTTTTCTGTAACACTATAGGTGGGAGGAGCACAATTTTGGAACTTTAACCCAAATGAAATGCAAAATGAATGAACTCAAATTCTCTCAATCACAATCTGACACACAAGGTGTTGTTAACCAAAATGCGTTATCGTTCGTGGGGGCGTCTTTGCAAAAAAAACCGACTCACCTGTACTGCTGTTGCTGTAGTTTGTGACTACTTTCTCATCTCGAAATATTATTACATTTACATTTAAAAAAAATAATAATTGCACTCAAATCTTATTATCATTAAATTACAAGTAACCTTCTTATTAAACAAAATTATTCTCATCTTCCTGCTGCTGAGCTGATCTACTCCTCTCCACACTTCTAAAGTGCTAATCCAAAAATCCAACCAAGACCCCGTAATCTTCTACTACTGAAAAACTGATGAATGAAAGACAATGACAAGAACTTACTACTAAAACAGAGCAAAAACAAACCCTCTCTAGTCTGCCGTTGCAGTCCATCCAAAAATATCCGAAATAATAATAATCCGGCTAAAAATCTCTCATTAATTTGGAATCACCCGAAACTTGATAATATAATTTATATCTTAAAAAATGCAATGACACCCCTTTCCACAGTCTTGAATTGTAACCAGAAGGTCATATATACTCAAATCAACCGAGATGTATGGTGCTAATTAATCTCATTTACTCACTGATGTACTTATAATAAACCTCTTTTTACAACCCCAACCTTTTAATGTACTGCGGCGGACCCACTATCTGACAGAGTTACTATTGTAGTGCCTTACTTAATTGTAATTAATTTGGAATGTTTGTTGTAGTGGTGGTTTTAGTTGCTCCATATTTTATCTGTATCTGTCCGATATCTGTGCGATTTCGAAATTTACTCACACACATTGCTGCGATTGATTCAGTACATCAGGGAACCTTAGTTCATTCATTTTTATTACTATCATTTCATTATGAATAGGGCCGAAAAAATAACTTGCTGCCTCTTCTCCGATAATCAAATAATAATTTAAATACCTCTCATATTCTACGATTATATTATTACTCTGTAAGTGCATTTGGTAACACGGAAGGTTGTATTTAGTCAGGCCATGCAAATCAATCAATTCATCATCTCTTTGGAGTTTATTCATTACGATCAGTAATGAAACAATTAAAATGCAATCTCTAGTACAGTTGGATCATGGATGCAATATTATCAATGAATTTATAATATATAATTACAGGTTTATAGAAACGTAGGCAATAATAACAATATAATCATAACTTATTTAGTTGACTTCAATTTAATATTATAACAGTTCGGTGATGCTTGTTGCCATTTATGTAGGCGATCGGCCTGTACTCCTCTTACAAAAGAGTGGGTGTGGGCATCGCTTTCGATTTTGAAAAAATCAGCCTTCAAATGTATTGCAATACATGATTAATATATAGTATATGACACAATTTAATTACTATTAATAAGTTAATAAGTAATCTCCATAATTTCGTTGTAATCTGTAATCGATAGTTATTAATATTATATGTATTTAAGAGGAATAATACTGTATAGCCATATACTTGAGACTTTTCCTTCCGCTTTTTTACGTTATAGTATTTCAACAGAGTTTTAGAACCGTAGTAGATTAATTAATCGTAATGAAACTCATAAACTACTTAAATATGTGCCTATATTCAACTATCAAGCAATTACTTGTAGCTATAAAATATCCCTAGTTGTTGTTTTTGGTTGTTCAGTAATCATTAATTTTGTGTGTACTTAAACATAATTACTATAATTAATTGTCTCCGTTTTCTAGCCTTAATAATAATAAGTATCAATAGAGGAATATCGATAGCGTAGTTTAAGGGATGTTGAAGGTCCAAGAGAAATTGTGGCATCTATCACACATTGACGTTGCTTAAAATTAAATTACAGAACCCGTAGCGCAGTTTTGTTATCATTCAATTCAAAGCTCGGCGACAGCTCATTTCGACACGATATCATACAATATAGATCTAACTCCGAATCTGAATGTAGATGCAAAACGATTAGAATTAAATTTTTTAAAGACTTAGAATTTCGAATCTCTTCTACGACGAATGCTTAGAGAGTTAGGGACAGGGACAAACGGTCTTGTTTTTAAATTTAAATTTTAAATGCACATTATTCGTATCATGTTTAAGGATTATATAGTGCCTGCCTACCAATTTAATAGGTCGGTCGGAGTCTCGGAGTAATAAAATTAGGATACGATATGAAATGATGAGAGGTCATAAATTCATAAGCTATCGTCATCTCTTTTAAAAGGAAAATAAGATAAGCTGTATTTGTAATATAAAACCGCAAAAAGAATCTCGACAATCGAATACAAATCATTTGATGCAATACAACATTTGTGCCTTCCCATCCCTTGTCTCTATCTCTCTTTCTCTGATTACTTCTAGTAGGCTAGAAGTTCTATAAGGTTCTTGTAGTTGTAGCGTTGTAGTGTGTGTAAGTTTTAAGAGAAGTAACTTCTTGTCGTAAACAGTAATTAGCTGATTTTGTAATGACAGCATAATAATAATTCGAACCAAGTAGTAATTAACCCTTGTACTTATAATAATAATAATAATCTCATGTAATAATGATGATATGAAATGGAGAGTTGATAAATGAATCCAATCTCTGCGCGATGCGATCCAATGCAATATATACAGATACGTATGCCTAAAAAACTACTGCTACTAGATCCTTATAAAGATCCGGATGGTGTAATTAAATTATCATATTATATTATATGATGGCTACCTTAATTATAAATAAACTCCAAGTGCAATCAACCAGTTTCGAAAGGGAAACTGGTGTGGTATCTTATACTTAAAACTTCGTTCGTGTAAAATTTAAGCTACGATAGGAAAGGGTATAAGTTAGAATATATTGTAATAAATATGTATTGTTGTAAGGGTTGTAATAAGTTTAGACCAGAATCGACAGAGACGTTTACCTGTGGAAAGAAAGAGATTATAAGTTAGTTGGTATTTATAAGAAATAGCACCAGGAAATGACTGGGTGCAGTAATGGAAATCATATTTTATTTCACTTTCTGTAATTCTCTGATGATGGGTTTACTGAAAAAAAAACTGTTATTATTATTATAAGAATGCCACCATGTGCAGCCATACAAGATCTTGAAGTGATTGTCATAATAGTTAGTAAGTAATTAAGGCTATGAATTATGATAATGATGACGATGTAGTCTGAAACGAATTCTTTGTCAAGATAAGTACGGTGAAATTTTTTTGTTTTCAAAGTCGGTCAAAAGGGCGTTCTGTTTTTTTATAGATCTGATACATTCTGTGTCTTCAAGTATTGTATTTGCTGTTATAAATACATACGATGGTTATTATTATGTTATGTTCTGTTAAGAATTGTATGACGATGAAATTAAACCCTTCTGTACTGAGGGAATCTCATTCTTGACAATAGCCATAATAAAGTATTGATTTTGATCGAACTTTACAAAAGTACAAGTTTCTTGGTTTGTATTTTTTCCTTCAACGAGGATTGTCATTTGGCTTTATTTTGCGTTTGTAGGCAGGTCATATAAATTCTCGCGATGGTAAATTATCACGTTCGTTAAATTAGGTTTTATATCATTAAATAAAATAAATCGTAGTTACAAAAAACAGACTCTAAACAAAAAAGTTAGGCCACCCTTTTTTTTGTTTAGCTGAGGCCAAGTTAAAATTGTAGCTGGGGTCTCTGAATGCATGAAAACCTCACACTTTAGAACTTGGATATATTTCGACATATATATTAGCATCGTAGGTAGTCCGCCGTAATCATCTAGAAACAGACGACGGAAACTGTGCTGCAAGGTCCTCAAAAATCAAAGATCTTGCAATCATGGGTTCATGGTCTCGGGGCTTTTCTAAAACAGTCATACATCCACTTCCAAGTGCACACGGGAGTCCCATGATGATGGACTCTGATATTCCAGATATCTTGTCCTTTTGACCGTGGTAAGCGGCTTCAAAAAGATGATCAGCAGTTTTCTCGAATGAAGCTAACATTAGGACAGATTCTTTCATTTTGGATAGGCCATGGCGTGTAATACCCAACACCTCCCCACGGCAAGTCATGAGATCAGCTACGAGTGTCAAATGCCTTTTGTCGACGCTCATTCCGTGAGATTCCATAGTGTATTGAATTTCCCGAATAATACTTGACCTGTGCAATCAAAAGTTCAAAATCGTCAGTTTCAGTTCAATTATCCAATGACGCGGTCGTCAAGTTTGAAGGTGTGCATCATGGATATAAAATCGTAATAAAAGTAAATATTGTCATCATACCTTGCAGCTTCAATGCCCAAGACTTTTTCAATTTGAGCTATATTATTTGTAGACGTTCGTATTGGACAGATGCCTTCAGACGTTAGAACTCCAAGAAAGTTATCTCCTTCTGCTATTACTTTGTAGGTGCCAGATTCAGATGAAACGATCGTCCGATTGATTTTAGGAATACCCTGCAAATAATCAGAATACAATATGTTTTATCATAACGAATAGCGAATCATTTAAATCTTAGGAACAATTCAATGCTAAATTGTAACTTACTCGAATTACTATTTTTGGTAGAACTTTCAAAAGTTCTTGCATCACAAAATATTCAGTTGACTTTACAGAATCCATTGGAAAAATTATAATCATATTTTCTATAGCTCGAATCCCTTCATGTCTTTTAACCTTTAGTCCAACAATAAGCGCTCGAGCTACATCGTGAGACGTGATTTGTCTCTTACGAAGTTTTTTTGGGCTAAGGTGAATTAAAATAAAATATTCACTAGGCAAAAGGACTTCTTCTATACTAATAGCAACTTCCCGTAAAGTCGTCTTTTGTAATTTATTTTTTACTCTGATGGCTAACTCTGGATCTTCTCTCAATAGACGGGCCTGAATAATGGGAGTAGAAATATTTTTTGCTGCATTAATGATCTCTTTTATTCGGGGGACTCCAAGGGTGATGTTCATGGACGCAACTCCAGCGAAATGGAAAGTCTTTAAAGTCATTTGGGTTCCCGGTTCTCCAATACTTTGAGCTGCTAGGGCTCCAACTGCTGTACCGGGTTCCATACGCGATCGGTAGAACTTGTCCCAACAGGAGCGAATGAAATTTATTAGTTGTGTTGATCGAAAGGGATATTTCATTACAAAATCTTCCATGTCCTTTTCAAACTCTTCACTATAAACGTTTTCACCGCTACCAGATTTTACTTTCTCAGCAATAGTCTCTAAGTGTGTCTGCTTTTTATCTCCAGAAAGATAAGCTTCTTTTCGCTCGGGACAATGAGCTTTAGCATTTAGATACACACGGTCAAAGTCGACAGGCTTGTCTTTTCCTTCCATAAACATTGGGTCAAGACCATCCAGCCCATAACATAACTGTATTACTTGCCCTTCCGAATTTCGAACGGTCATGTCATAATGACACCACAGGTCCTCAAGGGCTTTTACTAATCTTCTTTGCATGTAACCTGTTTCAGCGGTTTTTACTGCTGTATCTACAAGACCTTCACGACCTCCCATTGCGTGGAAAATGAATTCTGAAGGAGTCAGTCCAGTGAAAAAGCTATTTGCTACAAATCCCTTTGCCTCAGGTCCTCGATCTACAATAAACGTATACAATTATTATTATTGAGACAAACCAAAATTGAAACTCCGAATTAAGGAAAAATAATCATGTAATCAGCAATCCGTTTACGTTAACAAATGAATTACCGTGTCTCCTAAAATGGGGCAACGATCTTTGATAAAATCCATCAGGGACTCGCTTTCCATTTATAGCTTGTTGCCCAACGCATGCAATCATTTGAGATATGTTGATATACGATCCCTTCGAACCACATTGAGCCATTATAAGAGGGGCGTTGGTTTTATGCAGCTCTTGCACACACAATTTACCAGCTGAATCTCGAATTTGAGACAACGCTTTAAGAACAGCTCCTTCAGATGATTCCAATGTTTCTGAAGGCTTGGACAACATCTCGAAACATTTGTTGTACCCAGACATAACCAGCTTTCTTTTTTCTTCTACTAATTTTGTACCCGGTGTTACATCTCCAATTCCTAAATGATATAAGTACAACAATTACCTAAGTATGAAGATTTGAAAGTAAAAATTAAAAAACAATGAAAAATTTTGCTTATTCACGAACCAATCGAAAATCCCCGATTCATTAAATAATTTGAAGTTATTCTGGATAAACGGTACATAGCAAGACAAGCCGCATCCTGAAATTAAATCATCTCCTTATCAGTTAATTTAAAAAAAAATACATATATGATATAGGTATATTGAACAGACAATAGATTTACAAATACCTTTCCCCAATCTTTCAGTAAACCATAAAATACGTTAGCTTTAGCTCCGGATCCTAACGTGCCCTTATCCAAGTGACCAGCCAAAAGTTCTGAATTATGCACTACCACAACTTAAACAAAATCGAAGGAGTTTTAAAAATTATATAGGTCATTTTAAATAAATGTCCACAAATAATAAATACAAAAATCAATATGAAAAATTAAAACTTACACGTATCTTCTGAATTCATTTCTTCTCCACTTCCCGAGTAATTTTTTCCCTTGGCTCTCAAGTTCAATTTAATTTTTGAGTATCGGTTAGGTCTAAATATGACTGAAATGATCTGTTTCCCAGTCCACAGTTCCATAGGTTTCATAATAGCAGCTGCAGGTAATTCGACTAATTCGTCTTTGAAAGCACCAGCCCAACAAATAATTCGAAATGCCTCGGGTCGCGTAAAAAACTGGTCTTTCAAGGTAAGTAGATAAGCTCCTGTTAAAAAGTCTTGAGTGGCGGAAATGATGAGTTCGCCGTTTCTTGGCGTGACTAGATTTACTTCATTCTAAAATTTTGAAGTCATAAAAAACAAATTAAATTAAATCAGAAGATCTGGTAGACCAGCGATTATAAAATTATAGTTTACACACCGCCATTAGGGTTAGAGCCTCTGCCTTAGCCTCCTCTGTCTGTGGTAAGTGAATATTCATCTCATCTCCATCGAAATCGGCATTATATGGTGCACATACACATTCGTTAAATCTACAGATATACAAATTTGATGCATTACTTGTAGGTTTAAAGCAAAAAATAAAAAAACCTATAAAAAATCGCTACCTCAAAGTTCTGCCTTCCTGAACTTTTGCCCGATGACACATAATACTCAGTCGATGAAGGGAAGGCTGTCGGTTAAACAGTACGACATCACCATCAACGGTATGTCTTTCCACAATATCCCCAAATTTGAGTTCATGTGCCATTTTATATCTATCTCCATATTTAAGGTATTTCCTTATTAATCCATCTTTACTCTCGATAAAATTAGCTCCAGGATGCGTGTCAGGCCCATTTTTTACAAGCGCTCTTAACCAATTCAAATTATACGGCGTAACTTTTTCAGGATATGTCAATACTTTTGCCATGTGGACTGGTACACCGACCTAAATACATCGAAAAATGGTAAACCCTAAATTATCTCTTTGAATTACAACCATTTCCTGTTAAATAAATTTTTTACCTGCTGAATTAAAAGATTGGGGTCAGGGGAAATGACTGATCTCCCTGAGAAGTCCACTCGTTTTCCGGATAGATTTCCACGGAATCGACCCTGAACAGTCATCATAAAGTCAATGATAAATAACCATACTTGCTAATCCATCATACAAATATTAAATGAATTGTTCATTATTTATTAATATATTATTACTTGTTTTCCTTTCAATCGCTGAATAAATCCTCGGCCAGTTTTTTTCTTTCCCATTTGTTGGACTGGCAGTCCTGACATTTCAGAATTTATTACTAATGCACATTGCATCTGTATGAAATCCCAATCTTCTAATATCATTTCTATTTTTCCTCCTGATTCTCGATGTTTCGTTAGAACTTCATTTAGAAAACAGATTTCGCTAATTTTCATAGTAATATCATCTTCCGTTCTAAAAAAAAATTCAGACGAATTACAATTATATGCATATGAAGGTAATGATTAGTGGATTGAGCAAACTATCGGTCAATTAACGATCGTTGTAGACTTACGTTCCAGCTTTTATTTCAGAGACAACGGAAGGACGAATACAGATGGGAGGCACAGGAATCCGTCTGACGATAAGATCAGCCGGCGAAGCAGCATTTTCTTCAGCTCCCATCATTAGAAAAGGAATATCGTCGGTCAAAATTCGGTCAAACAATTCCATTACAACAAGGGGATTCAATATATCAACAGTTGGGTCCAATTGTGTATACTTTCCTCCAGTTGCAAATTCAAATTCCTCTAAAAATAGAAACAGAATCCGAATTTAGAATATTTCGAACTATTCTATAACTAGATAATAAAAGTAATTCTCAAAACTTACTAATAAAATCTTTGACCATTTCCCCATTTTTAGCGTAACGATACTTATCATGGCATATCTTGAGGACCCCACATTTTTTAACTACCCCATTTGGCGAGCCACACTCAATGCAAATGTGCATTTTCTTGCACATAAGAATGATTTTCTTTTTAAGAGACTTTTTCGTCAGATATGATAGGTTTTGTCGGCAAACTAGATCTCGAAACCTTTCCTTGTCATCAGGTTTGAGTAATATAGCACTACAGTCCTGTGAATGAAGCACAAACAATTTATTAGCCCAAAATAATATTAAATACAAATAATAAAATATAAGTAACTGAACTCAATGCGAAATACCTTGCAAATACATTGCAATATATTAAGAGTTGCTCCAAAATAACCACAGTGAAACACGGGTAGTTCCAAGTCTACATAACCAAAATGG
This sequence comes from Desoria tigrina, assembly GCA_906901685.1. Taxonomy (NCBI): domain Eukaryota; kingdom Metazoa; phylum Arthropoda; class Collembola; order Entomobryomorpha; family Isotomidae; genus Desoria; species Desoria tigrina. Next base: position 3,588,508 of record CAJQTU010000010.1, on the reverse strand, counting down.
CCCACGCAGTCTACTAGACCTTTTCCACCTTTAATTGCGGATCACCAAATTAATAAAATTAATTAATATTCAATATATTAATTATTTAAAATGTATAAATAACGTAATGATTTGTCTAAAATTGAACTGATTCCTACATGTAGCACATTTTGAATCTTTTCCACAAGTCCCCAGTCGCCGATCAAGTACTCCATGAGATACTGGAGTTCTTTTTCCATCCTGTTGGTACAAATGTTTGGCAATAACTTTAAGATGGCCCTGCCTTGCCGTCTCTTCTGCACTTCCGACTGTAAAGTGAACCGAGGTCCTAAAAACAAACAAAAATGCAATGCAAAATCAAAGCATTCAATTCTTTAAACGGCATATGTATTTAAAATTAACAATTTCAATTTGAATATTGTTGTACAGTGATATCAATGAATGGCCTCCAAAAGTTACTTACACCTTGTAGTTGCATATCCGCTCTCGAAACTGGTCCTTCACCATGTTGCATTAGACAGTGGGATGTACGACAGAGTGGCAATGTGGTGAATGTCTTTTTTGCCTTTTCTCGAGGCAGTCAGCTCCTGTGACCTGCCTGGTCCCGTTCTTTGACTTGCCTTCAGCCAATGTCACTTGTAGTTGTTTGTCAGTAGAATATTGAAAAAGTGATAGCGTCTTAAACTCTAACTACCTTCAGCCCAATCCTGAAACCCTGATATAGAAAGTAGATGTAGATTAGTCGGAGGGTCTGCCTCATGTATGGGTGAGCTACGCTACACTCCAAACTGAACTGACTGAACTGAACTACACTTTGTATGAAATACATGAGAGACAGTCCCACCGCACCGTCTAGATGTAGATGGGCATATCACATATGGGCAGGGATGAAACTCTACTGGAACTCTACTGGAACCTGACCCCACACCTGTGACCTGCACCTGCAAGGCCTGCAACATGCAACCTGTGACCTGTGAAAAATACAATATCAAATACAAAATATGGCTTTCACCTACTTTCACCTTATGCCTTATGTTTTATGTTGCGCTTCACGCCCAAGGCTTACACGTTCAACGTTTTTGACGTTCCACGTGCGAAAGTCAACGTGTTCTTATTTTTCTTGTTTGTTGTTGTGTCTTGTTCTTGTCTTCAGTCTGCAGTCGTTCAGTCAGCCCTCTTGCACCTTCTGTTCTTCTTAACCTTAACGAACGAAGCAGAACAAGGAAGTCTGAAGTTACGTCAACGTTTTAATTGCAGTCTAGTAGTTTAGACTTTTACCGTGCTAGAGGACGGTAAAACTTTACCTTTCTACCGAACGGTATTTTGTGTTTACGGTTGTACAGAAAGGTATTTGAATTTTAACGTTCTACACACATGTAAAACATTACCGTCGGGCAGAAAGGTAGAACTTTTGGGTTGCTCATAAACCAAGTACCAAAATAGAATTATATTTGTCTTATAGCTCTCAATTTGAATACAATCCTTTGTGTGTTATGTCATGTATGTCATGAAATTAAAATTATTTATTTGTGATTATGGATTACACACTCGGATGATCCGATGAATCCTTCTGTTCTGAATTTTAATGATCATACTTTCCCACCCCTATGTCGGTCAATTTCGGTTGACCCCCCTGGGAAAAAATCCAAATTTTGACCAAAACGGAGCCGGAGAGCGAAAAAAATTGATACCCTCGCCGAAGCCGAGGGATCAAAGAAATGTCAAGCATTTACGTACACCCAAAATAGCACATGAATACACAAAAATAATTTTTGTATCCCAAATTTGGGAAAATTACAAGGGGTTAAAAACATGATTCATTTTTCAATCAAAAGATTATATTATAGTATACATATTTACTTTTAAAAAATCATTCACGGGGCGGAATTTCAATTCGGGGCAAACATTTTTATTGGTAAACAACATAACTATGTGGAGTCAAAATTCTAACTATAAAGACAAAAGATATCAAGTCAATTGATGAAAAGCCTATCGTACGTTGAAAATTATCGAAGTATGACTCAATTTTAGATCAAAACTTCGAATGTTAAATATCAACACCGCTGAGGGTCAAAATTTTATGTAAAGGCAGTCTGACTCAATTGTTGAAATATATAAACCCCAGGGGGTTACCATTTTTATAGCCATCTTTTTAATGTTAAACATTCAAAACACTGAGGGTCAAAATTTTGTTGATGGGCAATGAATTAATCTTGGGTCAAAATTTTGAAAATGCGCAATGGATTATTCTTGGGTCAAAAATTTAAAAATGTGCAATGAATTAGTCTTGGGTCAAAATTTTATTAATTGGCAATGAATTAATCTTGGGTCAAAATTTTGTTGATGCGCAATGGATTATTCTTGGGTCAAAAATTTAAAAATGTGCAATGAATTAGTCTTGGGTCAAAATTTTATTAATTGGCAATGAATTAATCTTGGGTCAAAATTTTGTTGATGCGCAATGGATTATTCTTGGGTCAAAAATTTGAAAATGTGCAATGAATTAGTCTTGGGTCAAAATTTTATTAATTGGCAATGAATTATTCTTGGGTCAAAATTTTGTTAATGGGCAATGAATTATTCTTGGGTCAAAATTTTGTTAATGGGCAATGAATTATTCTTGGGTCAAAATTTTGTTAATGGGCAATGAATTATTTTCGGGTCAAAATTTTGTTAATTGGCAATGAATTATTCCTGGGTCAAAATTTTTTTAATGGGCAATGAATTAATCTTGGGTCAAAATTTTGATCACATTACAGCACCTTTAATGGTTAAATTTTAACAGAATGTGTTGAATATATAAACTGATGTTAATATAAATTTGATCTATGCCTATCAGGGGATTTTAGTTTGTGTGAAAATATAGAACGTTAAAATTCTAAAACAGAAGAATCGACGTTTTTTATAGACGTACTGAATCTACGTTGTACCTTGTACCCAGCTTAAAAATGATATGATTTCAACACCATTAAAATTCAGTATCATAATTTTAACTAATTAAGACATAAGACTTCATTGACTCGTTTGAAGATTTTGAACAATAATACTAAACACCCCTAAGGGTCAAAATCGACTTGTTGCCATTAATAGTCAAGGATTGGTTTTAAAGAAGAAATTTTTCAAATGGTAATATAGATCAAAAATTGCAAATTATAAAAGTCAACTCAATCTGGGATATAAAAATTGGTTGATAATTGTTGAAATAATAAATCCAGTTAGTTAATTGAAAATTTGGATCATAAATATCTACTTGTAAATGGTTTATGATATCAAAACAAAATTCTAATTCGGATGTTTTATGGCCTCCAAAAAAATAAAAATTAACGATTGACGATTTTAACAACATTTATTAATTAAAAAATTATTTGGACCAACAAAAAAATCCAACGTTTATGGTTGACGATATCAACAAAATTCTCTAATTCAAGTATTTTTTGTGACCTTCCGAAAAAATCAAAATCAACGATTGACGATATAAACAAAACTTATTAATTAAAAAATTATTTGGGCCAACAAAAAAATCCAAAGCTATGGTTGACGATACCAACAAAATTCCCTAATTCAAATATTTTTTGGCCTCCCAAAAAAATCAAAATTAACGATTGACGATATCAACAAAATTATTAATTAAAAAATTATTTGGGCCAACAAAAAAATCCAACGTTTATGGTTGACGATATCAACAAAATTCTCTAATTCAAGTATTTTTTGTGACCTTCCGAAAAAATCAAAATTATCGATTGACGATATCAACAAAATTAATTAATTAAAAATTATTTGGGCCAACAAAAAAATCCAAAGCTATGGTTGACGATATCAACCAAATTCCCTAATTCAAATATTTTTTGGCCTCCCAAAAAAATCAAAATTAACGATTGACGATATCAACAAAATTATTAATTAAAAAATTATTTGGGCCAACAAAAAAATCCAACGTTTATGGTTGACGATATCAACAAAATTCTCTAATTCAAGTATTTTTTGTGACCTTCCGAAAAAATCAAAATTATCGATTGACGATATCAACAAAATTAATTAATTAAAAATTATTTGGGCCAACAAAAAAATCCAACGTTTATGGTTGACGATATCAACAAAATTCTCTAATTCAAGTATTTTTTGTGACCTTCCGAAAAAATCAAAATTATCGATTGACGATATCAACAAAATTAATTAATTAAAAATTATTTGGGCCAACAAAAAAATCCAAAGCTATGGTTGACGATATCAACCAAATTCCCTAATTCAAATATTTTTTGGCCTCCCAAAAAAATCAAAATTAACGATTGACGATATCCACAAAATTATTAATTAAAAAATTATTTGGGCCAACAAAAAAATCCAACGTTTATGGTTGACGATATCAACAAAATTCTCTAATTCAAGTATTTTTTGTGACCTTCCGAAAAAATCAAAATTATCGATTGACGATATCAACAAAATTAATTAATTAAAAATTATTTGGGCCAACAAAAAAATCCAAAGCTATGGTTGACGATATCAACCAAATTCCCTAATTCAAATATTTTTTGGCCTCCCAAAAAAATCAAAATTAACGATTGACGATATCAACAAAATTATTAATTAAAAAATTATTTGGGCCAACAAAAAAATCCAACGTTTATGGTTGACGATATCAACAAAATTCTCTAATTCAAGTATTTTTTGTGACCTTCCGAAAAAATCAAAATTATCGATTGACGATATCAACAAAATTAATTAATTAAAAATTATTTGGGCCAACAAAAAAATCCAAAGCTATGGTTGACGATATCAACCAAATTCCCTAATTCAAATATTTTTTGGCCTCCCAAAAAAATCAAAATTAACGATTGACGATATCAACAAAATTATTAATTAAAAAATTATTTGGGCCAACAAAAAAATCCAACGTTTATGGTTGACGATATCAACAAAATTCTCTAATTCAAGTATTTTTTGTGACCTTCCGAAAAAATCAAAATTATCGATTGACGATATCAACAAAATTAATTAATTAAAAATTATTTGGGCCACCAAAAAATTCAAATTCAACAATATCAAGAAAAAATGGTAAAATAAAAAAGTATTTGGGTTTTTAAAAATTACAAGGGAGGTGATGGAAAAACAACATTAATCGACAAACTTGATTTTTTGCAACGTTACAACGTTGCACTGATCACTGATGTATCGTATATGTGACGTTTTTATGACGTTTTATACACATCTAAACTGTTTTTGAACATTTGAACGTGAAAACTGTATTTTGAAATGTTCAAAATACATAAATATTGAAAATCTCGAATTCCAATCATAGAGCAAAATGACATAAAATTATATTTTTGTAATTTGACCTCTTTGACCCCTTCCCACTGGTCAGGGGGCGACCTCACCCCCCAAATATTGCTGAATAACCCTTTACAGTAGCTTTCCATCAAAAGTATCACACATGGGGTGTTACTATTTGAAAAAATGTTGACCCTTGACCTTTGACCTACAGGGTCCCCAAACGAACTTGACCTCCGTTTGTATGCCCTAAATAGATAACCGAAAGAAAAATTTCAAAAAGTTAAGCCGTCTCGAGCTATCGTGTCGACTGACGGACAGACAGACACCGAACCATTTGCATTATGTATCTACGATACATGATAAACCGTTGTAAACGCACATCAAAAAGGGGTGAAACCACGCGAAATGCGTCATTTATCTCCTTGTCCGATACTTGAGAGTCGGTTTGAGAAGGGTGGTGGTGGTGGCTTTTTAACATTGGGGTAGGTTCATTTGGCTCACGTGTGTCTGGATGCATAAAACAAACTTTCGAAATAAAAAAATAAAAATGTTTATACGTTGGAGAGTTAGAGCGCAAACGGACGGACAGCCACGATCTTCGCCATAAGGGGTTTCACCTCCTAAACCGTTGCAACCGCACGTAAAGAAGGGGTGAAACCACACGACAAACTGCAAAATCGCACTTGCGCCATTATGCGCGGCCACACCCCCTAGTGTTAGTGGGTGTGAACATGAGTGATTGTCTCTTCCGAGCAATCTTTTCGTTGTTGGATACGTATATAGGAGTCAACTTTTTGGAAATTTAACATTTTGGGGGGTCAGCAGGGGGTGTGACCAAATTTTTAAAAATATATTCCATTTATGTCCAAGCATATGCTGGTTTGATATCCGAAAACCGTTTTTTAAAAACTGCAACCGTTCATAAGTTAGAGCGTAAACGGACAGACAGACAGACAAGGGGGTTTCACCACATAAAAATCGTTACAAACGACACGTAAAAAAGGGGTGAAACCAAAACGTTACACTTTTAAATATTTACACGAATAACTATCCTTACTGACACGTAGAAGTCATTTGGTATAGGAATTTTCGAGTTTAATTTTTTTGGGGTCAGGGGGTGTGACCGACTATTTCGAATTTCTATTTGGCTTAAAGTAAAGTAAATGTATGTTTCAAATCCGAAAACCGTTTTCAAAAAACTTCAACCGTTCGAAAGTTAGAGTGTAAACGGAAGGACGGACGGACGGGCGGACAGACAGACAAGGTGATCACATTAAGGGGTTTCACCCCTTAATAATGAAATGCAAAGGTCGAAAGTTCATAAAAAAGTATCACTGTCTTGATTGAGGGTTCAAAAGCTGAACCTGTAGTTCCAATTGTGGTTTTGAAACTTCGTACCTTAAACTTTAATTAAAGATTTAAAACGAATTGTATTAAACCATAAACTATAACATATTCTTATTTATTCTGAGCTTCGGCCCTGTCTAGTACTACGTCATATTCGTAGTGCAATAATAGTGATTCTGAAAGTCGAGGGTCAGATTTTTCATATTTTGAAGTAGAAGAAATGGGTTTGTTTTTCTACCTAACTGGCACGTTAGCTTACGATAGGCCCTTTAGTTCAGTATTCTTCGGCTAAAAAAAGTTGCTTTCTTTAAAATGCTGCTGTAGCCGTGTGCCGTGCCGCGATTGCTGGCGAGCCACCGCGATATTTTCTTATGTAAAATTTAACGATCTTTCCAATGGAACTACTTATTTTATCCGGCGTTCAAAGCTGAAGTCCGGCGTAGCCAAAAACTACAAAAAACTTCAAAAAAGCACATTTACCGTCCTGCTCAAAGGTAAATCAGTCGTTTTACCTTTCTGTACAACCGTAAACACAAAATACCGTTCGGTAGAAAGGTAAAATTTTACCGTCCTCCAGCACGGTAAAGTCTAAACTACTAGACTGAATTGCAACGGATTATCAATTGTTATTTGTTATGTTAAATTCAAAATTGAAATAATTCCTTACCTTACAATTTCAAAATGTGTTGTGATCTTGTGATTGTGATGAAATGAGGAAGGAGAAGGAGAAAGTAGCATTGAAATTGAAAGATGTAGAGTCGGCATGTGGAGGAGAGGAATTAAATTGGTGCGGGTGAGTCTGGTGAGAGAGAGGAACGAATAAGAAGGAAGAGTGGGAAGGGAAAGCCGTTGACCAGAAACCCGCTCTTACTCTTTTGTTGTCACTTCACTCTCGTACTACTCACCGACGACACAACAAGTAAACTCCGTTCCATCTTTCTTTGTCTTCTTTTTGTTTTTTGTAATTTTTTGTAATTACTTTTGACTTTTGCTCCTTTTTTAATTGAAGTTAACTCCATCCATTTCTGTTCGGATCAAAATGGCCTTCTTTGATTACGATGCTGACAAAGGTAATGTGTAATTGAATTCATAATTTTTGATTTTCCTTTCTGCTTTTTCATAATTTTGAATGAATATTGAATATTATGTATTACAAACAAATTCCAAATTAATGAATGTGTAATGCACGAAGCACAATAGCACAAAATAGTACAATTGACAATGCATTACCTGTTACCTTAGGTCAAGGTAGCTGAAAGAATTTATATTGCTATGTAAAGTCTCCATGTGTCGTTACCTCTCTATATCAATTCAATTCACCTACCTTGACCTTAGGTAGTATAGTTGAGGTAAAGGTCAACAAACAAAGTCAAACCTGTGATTACCTGTGACCTGTAAAGTAAATGCAATAATATGTGATATGTTGTATGTGGAATGAATTCAATGTAATGCTAAATTTGAAATCGAATGTTTGTGTACAGTGTACGACCAATTTTGAACTTGTGATTCCATTCATTACAGAAAAGTTGAAAGAATTCCTCCAGGGCTACTACGTCAGCGGCTCGCGTCCTGGCGAAGGGAAAGAATTCAAATATGCCAAGCGAATTCAAACCCTTGCCCATCGAGAAGCTGTGGAGATGGTTATTGAATTAGATGATTTGATAAGTCACGATTTGGAGGACGCTGATGATCTGGTAGATAATATTGAAAAGAATGCCAAAAGGTAACGTGTAGGTGTACGACAGAAAGGATAAACGAAGGGCAGTATTGCATATGATTGTGATTATCAAATGGATAGTCCTAAGTCTTAATTGAATTCTCTCATTTGTAGGTACGTTCAAATTTTCGGGGATGTAGTGGCCGAATTGATTCCAGAGTTCAGGACCAGAGAATCTTGTGCAAAGGATTCTCTAGACATATTTATTGAACATCGGTTGTCCAATGCTCGGAGTCATCAAGCGGACGTGCATGGGGACGATCCGGATCAGGTTGGAAATAGACCAGTTGAAGCTCAGTTTCCACCGGACCTCCTTCGACGATTTGAGATATACTTGAAGCCCAGGACTACCGTCAAAGCTTTGGGAATTCGAGCGCTTAGGGCTGATCAAGTGAGTAGTACTGAGATAAATCTTTGTTTTCTGTAACTGATTAATTTATATAGAGAAGGTATGTATATATTTCATCTTATTTCCTACAGATTGGAAAGCTGGTTACCGTACATGGAGTCATCATTCGGGCGTCCGAGGTTCGCCCACTCCTGAGCGTTGCAACGTATTCATGTGATTCTTGTTCGGCAGAAACATTTCAACCTGTTTCTTCATCAAGTCTTACTCCATTGTCTTCCTGCAGTTCGGAATTTTGTAAATCCAATCGTACTGGAGGTCGATTGCAGTTACAGACTCGAGGATCAAAATTTGTTCGTTTCCAAGAACTTAAGATTCAAGAACAAAGCTCTGATGTTCCAGCCGGGCATGTCCCTAGAACCCTTACCATTCACTGTAAAGGAGAAAACACTCGGAAAGTTACAGCTGGAGATCATATTGCAATTTCGGGAGTTTTTCTGCCACTTCCCAAGAACACTGGTTTCGCTCAGATCACACAGGGGCTGCTAACTGATACCGTGTTGGAAGCTCATGTAAAACTTTGAACCATTTAAAATTTATTTGAGGAAGTGGTCGTAGCTGTGTTACAGTTTTATACCATTCCGAAGATTCAAGGCTTTGTTAGCTCATGTACCTCTTTTTCCTTATAGAGAGTTACTCCGATATCAAAATGGGATGATGGAGAGGTGATTGAAGATTTGACTGATGCAGAAATTGCTGAATACAGTCAATCTGACTTCTATGAGAAGCTGGCATCTTCCATTGCTCCTGAAGTTTATGGTCACGAGGATGTTAAGAAATCTTTGTTGCTTCAGCTCGTAAGTCTAAGCATAATTGTCTGATTCTTAAAATTATTTAGGAATTTTATGATTTATATGATAGCGAAATTAGAGAGAAATACAAGATAGAGAAATCAATCAACTAACATAATTTTTAGTAGTGTAACTAAGTGTAAGCACCTGTTTCCAGTGACTGGTGGCAGTTGTAGTTTTGTTCTGATGTTGAATTTATTTTTTATTTTCTTAGGTTGGTGGAGTAGAACGAAATGTCGGTGGGTTGAAGATCCGAGGAACCGTTAATATATGTTTAATGGGTGACCCCGGAGTAGCCAAATCACAGTTGTTGTCTTACATCGACCGTTTGGCCCCTCGAAGTCAACTTACATCTGGAAGAGGTAGCAGTGGTGTTGGTTTGACAGCTTCTATAATGAAGGATCCGGTTACCGGGCTTATGACTTTGGAAGCGGGAGCACTTATGCTTGCCGATCAAGGTAAGTGGTTTTTAAGTGACGAATTAATTCAAATGACCTTGGACTTAAAATTTATTTATCATAATGTTTGTTTTCAATTAGGAATTTGTTGTATCGATGAGTTCGATAAAATGAGTGAATCCGACAGAACTTCGCTTCATGAGGTTATGGAGCAACAGACTATTTCTATCGCCAAGGCTGGAATCTTGACTACACTTCATGCTCGTACCTCCGTTTTGGCAGCTGCTAACCCTGCATATGGAAGATACAACCCTCAGCGATCCCTTCATGAAAACATTGCATTGCCTGCAGCATTACTCTCTCGTTTTGACATTCTTTGGCTTTTGCAGGTAACTAACAATTAATTTAATATAATGAGTAACGAGAAAGCACTGAACGGACGTTGATGCGTATAAAATCTAAAATTAGTTCACTCTTCACCTCTACTGTTCACATACTCACTTTTTATTATTATAATGATTATATCAGAATGTTAGTGTGATTATGGGTTAGGGTCGTGTTTTGTGTAATTAATACTGAATGGAAATGTAGTAATTGTAGTATCATTTTTTTTTTGTATTTTAGGACAAACCCGATGAGCAAGATGACTTAAGGTTGGCGAAGCATATTACTTATGTGCATCAGTATTTGCACGAACCACCAACAACTTTTAAGCCTCTGGACATGGGACTTATGAGACGTTATATCATGGCATGTCGCAAAAAGAACCCAACAATTCCAGCTAGTTTAAGCGAGAGGCTAGTTGGAGCTTACGTCGAGTTGAGAACCGATGCGAGAAATGCCAGTGATAAAACTTTCACCTCTCCCAGGAGTTTATTGGCAATTTTGCGTTTATCTACTGCTCTGGTAAGCATTTTATGAAAACATTTGATTGAAATGGAATCATTTTTTCGTAGTGTTCTGTGTTTACTATGTACATATTTATTTCTGATATAGGCTCGACTTCGAATGTCCGATACGGTTATTGATGATGATGTAAACGAAGCCATTCGTATGGTTGAAAAATCTCGTGATTCTGTTAAACCAGGTATAATTAATAATTTCATAATTACACAAAAATGATTCCCTCTATCAATGGCAAAATTAACCCAAACAAATGCTTAAAATAAATAGGAGCATCGAGGAAAAACAACACTCGAACGGAAACAACGAACGAAAGAATAAATCAAATCATTCGGCGTATCAAAGCGAATCTCAAGCCAGATCAAATGCATGTGTCAGTAAAGGAGATCCGTGAAAAATGTACTCAAAACGGATTCAATATGGAAGAAGTTGATCGGTGTCTCGACGAGTACGAGAATATTAATGTGTGGCTCATTAATCAAAACAGGACCAAACTGACCTTCGTCTAATAATCTAAGCTGAATAGCTTGTGAAAATTTGACGACTGACTTATATTTGAGAATATAGTGATGCGAATGCAAAAGTGATTGAATGATTGATTCATCCTTCTGTAAATTTTATGATTTTTACTTTTAAATATTCAAACCTTATTGTTTTATAATTATTGGAAATCAAACACTTGCTTTCCACAATTGACTGGATCTGTTACAATACAATTTGTGTTTTTCTTTTTATTAATAAAGGATATAATAATACAAGTGAACAAAGGTTAACTATATGTTTATAAAGCTTGATTGTAAAATCGTAAAAACGTTTAGCTATATCCAAACAACTTCTTACCACGGTGGTTAAATGTCATGAAGTTAGGTCGATTTAAAAATGACTCGTACGATTTACATGCAAGGTCTTCCACAGCCCGAATTTCCTTGAACGTCTTCGTTGCTGCTGCACCCCAAATAGACAAAGCCACTCCCCACAAGGCTTCTATAATCATCTAAAATAGACCAGCAACGGATTATTGTGTATTGTTTCAAAATGACTGAAGTTCATGCTAGGCTAACCAAATAAAGTTTCAGAAAAGAAAGTCCTTCCTTACATCCAGTGGCAAAGATGTGACATCCTCTTCGTTGTATCGCACAAAGGCTAGATCTGTTAAGAACACAAAAAATGTAAATTAACAGGGTGACGCTGCTGACACGTGTATGGCGTGCTTGCGTAGCTGAGAGCGTAAAAGTTAAAAGGTAGGTTTGAAGTGAATATCTCCACGAAACTCGTTGCACGTCGTTTTTGTTTTGCTTTGTGTAACTAACTGCACAAACGATCTGTAAAGTGCAGTCAGTGGAAGCACCCACACTGGTAGATTGATAGGTTAGGTCATAGGTCATAGGTAGGGTGTAGTCGGTGTAGGCAATAGAATGTGAAATAAATGCATTTTCGTGTCGTTTCGTTTCACATATCAGATATCACATATATAGCATATAGTGAGTGTATAGGCAATTCATAATTATTTTGTTCTTACGTTGAGAAACGGAGTATCCCGTGTGACAAAGGAGGAGCATCCCGACCACCACTCCCACTTGTCCCAATGTACGCTGACTCATTCTAATAACTCGGAAGTTCAGACCCCACACCTACAGATGAACTGCAAAAACTGCAACTGATAAACAAATGATTAATCAAATGAATATGGAATTTGGAATAGAATTTAGAATGAAGAACAAAGAAACAAAATGTTGAACATATAGACGATGAGATCGTCTGTATGTTCAACTATGTTCCTGTGAGTTCAGAGTTACTCGAAATGTATTGGGGCTGTCTCACCATCTATTGTTGATTGTGCATTGATATTATGACATACAGCGAACAATTTATTACACATTCAATTTAATATTCAACATATGACATACATTACACATTTGACATTAGTAAATCCAAAATCAAAAATCACAAAAAATATTGAATTGCAAATTCAATTCAAAATTGAATGACAAATGACAGACGGAATTTGGAATATCAAAAATATGAAATAATTTGTAATTATGAATTATGAATTAATGAATTACAAGTTCAAATCACAAATCACAAATAAATTCAAAATTCAATGAATTACAAATTCAAAATTACAAATTAATTTGATTACGATTCAATCAAGAGTCAGACTTCTTGATACATGGCGATGGCACATCAATGGCACACACAACGGACAACGACACAACATAACGTATTAATAAAATTCAAGATTACTTACTTTGTACACTTTCGAGTTTTTTAACAAAATAGAAACACTAAACATAAAAAAATCAAATGTTGAATGTTGAATGTTGAATGCAATGACTTTCGATTTAATCGATTGGAATTTTAAGTTTGAAGTTGAAGTGAGGAAAGAGGAAGAGTGATTCAAATGGATTTCAGGTTTGCAGAGAAAAAGAGGAAATTCCAATTCCTCTCTATGACTTTCGCTTCCCAATAATGAACAATAGAGACTACGCTATGCATGAATGCATGGCACGACTGGCACGAGTGCGAGTGGTGGTGGTGGGTTCCGCCATTTTTATCATTGATGAATCCTGCTTCCTGCTAGTCAGTGAGTCAGTCAGTCCAGTGAAGTCCAGTCCCACGCTTCCACAGCAGTCCACCACAGTCTCTTGACGTTGCCGTTGTCGTATTTTTCCATCTTCCTACTTACTTCAGCTCGCCATTTCTATTTGATTGATCAAATTTTGAATTTGTCCGGCCGGAGTGCACTGCAATCATGAAATGCTTCTGAAATTCTGAACTTCTTTCCTCACTTTTGACGTTTTGACTGTGCTTTTGGCTTTGCACTTTGGAGTTTGGACTTGACTTGACTTTGCACTTTTGCAGACTTCTCAGATTCAGAGTGATTCAGACTAATGGCAAATGGTATGTAAATTAAAGTAATTCTAATTTATGCTTTTAAAATGTTTAACGTACTTTTTTTAATGAATTTGTAATTCTTTTCACTTTTTTATTTTTTATAATCATTGGTCATCCAAGAATGTCGTCTCCACGACGTAATTTGACTCAAAAATTGCTAATCACAGCACACAGAATCACGCACGACCTGATCCACGTCACACGTCCCCCAACAGCCACTTCACACTAAAACAATTTAGAATTTTTAGAATTTAGAATTTTGGAAAGTTGTGGGGTTTTGATTACCGACCGAGAAGGCCGAGACCACAGAATTATATATTCTTATTTATGTCTATGGCCGAGGACCGAGGACAGCAGACAGGACAGAGTATAAAAGACAGCCCAATCAACGACTAATGCGATGATGCCTAATGATGTTGATGGTATATAGTATTTGAAGCTAAAAAATACAATAATATGTTAAATTCAAAATTAATATTAATAACGTTGAAGTTACGGTTTCTAAACATGTATTGCCATCAGCAGGTGGTTCTACGGGTACGCCCATTGCAGGTCTTATTGATGAAGTCAAAGTCGAACATGGCAATCAGCCAGTGTCTCTGTCTCGGACTACTTTAGTATCTGAGCTTACTTCGGTTATTTCGGAAGCAAATCAGAGTGGCATATCAATCGACGGCGCCGGCGACGTCGTTAGTGAAAGTAATGCTGAGATTGAGATTGTCAAGCCAGGTTTGTAAAACCTATAAAATATTGCAACAATTATAGTATGTACATTAAAAATTTTGTAAACGTGATCTGCTTCCATTGTCCGTGTTGCGAGACGAGTAATTAGTGGGCATTTTTTATTAGATTCTGGTAGAGATCAGTTTCTTTCGGAAATATACAAATATGCAACTGATCCCAAGACTAACCTTAGAATGGATAAGAGAGCAGAAGCCGAAAATCTCGTTCGAATGATTAGTTAGTTTTTCGCATTACAAATACAATATACAACAACAATACCTACATTTTTTACAATGATGTTAAAATATATTTGTAAATAACTCTTACTGTTGTAGGCCAGGCAATCAATTCTATGTCTCATCCAACTGCTTCAACGTCGTTTGCAAAAACCATACCAAAGCCGTTAATCACCAAAGATGAATTGGAACAAAACGCGGCTCATCTGGAACTCGGAACCGGTCCGCTTGTACATTATACTTCATTTCACAGTTTACTGGACGCACATCGTACGCCGTTTGTCTTTGATATCGACTATGCTGATTCCTGGCTCAGTGAGGAAATTGAAATGTTAAAGAAAGAACCTGCAATGACTCAAGTTGCCGTTTATCTAGAGACACAAAACTCTACTCGGGATCATTCGTCTCTAAAAGAATGTCCAGTTTGTGAAAGTCCATCCATTTTGACGTGTAAAAATTGCTTGGGAGTCGCATATTGCTCAAGAGAACATCAGAAAATGCACTGGAAAACTCACAGGCCTCATTGTCAGTTGTATGAAATGGCGGTGAATGAATTGCTTGGGCGACATTTTGTTGCTAAATCAAACATAAAGCCAGGAGATCTTATTTTAAAAGAATATCCTTTAATTGTTGGACCCTCGCAAGGAGATTCAGTCTTGACGAATCTTAATTTCAATGTTGCCGAAATATTAGATTCCAGTAAAGAGGAGTGTGATATTTCTGGAGAGTTGACAAAGAACGAGTTCCTAGATCTACACAGAGAATCGTTTAACCCTGTCTGTCTTGGATGTAGCTTGGAATTAGGAAATATACCAAATCCTCAGTTTTGTAAGGACTGTGGTTGGCCGCTTTGCCAAAGCGATTGTTTCGAGGTTAGTTGCGCTTATGAACTTTGTTTATGGAAATGTATTCGAAAGCTAAACGAAATGAAGTATTTCTAAATTCAATAATCTTCTTAGATAAAAAATCACAAGATGGAATGCAATTTCTTCCAAAAACAAGGCATTTCGTACTGGGAATGTTCTAAGCAATATATTCTGCCAGTCCGAGTTTACGTGGTGCTGAGGTTTCTATTAATTAAAACTGCGAAGCCGTTAATATGGGACAAGCTGATGAACTTGCAGAGCCACATTAAAGAGAGACTAAGAGAAGAAAGGGAATATGGAGCAAGAATGAATGATTTGTACCTAGTGTTTTTAATCAAAAAGGTATTCCGATTTTCCAGCGTCCCCGCTGAGGAGATTCAGAAGATATTGGGAATCATGGACACAAATGGATTCTACGCGGCACGTGCTGACAACAGTGTTAACTTTGACAATAATGAGTTTGGTTTTGGTAGAACCAGGTGTGTTGACGAAAATTGTTTTTGCTTGTTTGTTTTTGTCATGCAAAGTAGAAATATAAATTTGTATTTTTTAAACTTACTGTAGGAAGCACATTAGCCTGTACGACAAAGGAAGTCTGTTTAGCCACAGCTGTGCTCCAAATGCAATTGCTATAAGACATGATCCTCCAGCATTGGAAGTCGTTGCTGCCATGCCTATTAAGAAAGGGGAAATTATTTGGATTGATTACGACTATCAAGGATTTTTGCGTCCCAAATGTGAACGTCTACAGTTACTTAAGGTTCAATACTTTTTTGATTGTTCATGTCCGTTGTGCACTGATGCCACTGAAAACAACCAGTATATGTCTGGAATTTCCTGTGGACGATGCCGTCGTAAACATAATGAAGGGTACTTCCTTCCAATTGATCCTTTATCCAATGATACAATTTGGAAATGTAGAAGATGCTCTTGCAAGAAGTCTAATACGGCTGTTTCGAAACTACTCAGAGATATATCAAATGAAATATGTCGGCCCTTGGTGGGCACGCGCTCGCTCCGTACGGTTGTTGACAATATAGAAGGACTTCACAAAAATCATAGTATGATTTTGCAAGCAGAGTCCGATATTATGCGTATGATATATACTCATATGTGTAAACGTGCGAATGAAGTATCTGTTTCGGACTTACAATATCTCACAAGCTTAATCGACAAACGGATTGGGATTGTCCAGCAGTTAGCGCCTCCTTGCCACAAATCATTAAGTAAGATTACATTTCATAAAAAATTTGTTTATTAAAGTGATAATTGAATAACGCTGATGTGATGTTATTCCAAAGGTCAATATTTTTATCATGATATTTGGGTTGTAAGTTTGTAATGTATATATTATGTCCGTCTTTTAATTAATTTTAAATAACCGGTTTATCTTTCTAATTTACAACAGTAAACCTGAAACTGCAACTTGTCGAGGTTATGACGGCTCAGGCTATACGATTCGATCAAAGCTACGAAGCAGTAGGATTCCCATTTTCCGTTAAAATTCAAGCCATTCATGATGATATTCTGTCCCTTCTGACAGAACAAGGTGTGAGAACCTCAATGCAGGCGTTCTTGTTGTGCTGTTCTAGATTGGTTCGAAACAAACTTGATCAAGTACATGGTCAGCTCCACCGGCATAGGACCTTATTGGAAAGAACCATTCGTTTGCCGTCACGTCAGTCAAATTTATCAAGCTAATTCATGGTATTCAGAGTAAGCTAATTCACCATGCAGCAGTACTGCATGTAGCAAACTATAATATTTATATTTCGCCAGAATAATTCGATCCTCTTAAAAGCTGCTGTATTTTGTATCTGTTTTAAAAAATTGTCATTGTTGCTAAATTGAGTAAATTAAACATTGTAATTAAAACTCGTCGTTAAACAGACGCACTTGAACTTTTCTAATTTACACACGCACAATTACAATTCCTCAAAATTCCATTAGCTAGGAGTAGGACTAATTTGAACATCTATTTCTAGATTCACTAACTACTTAGTTTGCAAATATTTTCTGACGATAAAGACCGGTTGGTTGTAAATTACCTATTTTTCGTCTAAAAGGACATAAAAACTATAATGGTTCATCCTCGTGTATGAGATCCTACCAGGAGTTTTTTTTAACGGGACGTGGTTTCACTATGCATAGCGTAGTGATAAGCATTTATACATTGTACTGTAGGCTGTAGGTTTCGGAAATGTATTAGGATTTTACGAGAATGGACGGATGAGATGAAGGCTATGACTCCATAGAAGTGCAGTAGAAGGTCTGTGTGGATCCTATTTCCGTTCTTATTGGAGATTGATACTTTCCCAGCCAGAAGTAGTAAAGTTAGCTAAAAAGTTTCCCTATAAAATGCTCTTGCTTCAAAACAACCATTCATGTGTGTATCGTATCGTGCATGTTTTTATAGCTGCCAAGTCATCATTTAGCGGTAGTGCCTTGCAAATGGCTAAGCATTTCTTACCCTCACATGATGCGTACATTTAGTAAATTATCTTGTTTGCTTTCTCCAAATCCGAATGTCTGGCCATCCAAATCAATTTCACAAGATATCTTATATTATTATTATACTAAAAGTATGTTTAGTCAAAATGAGTTCTTTTCTCGCCTTCCAGTCGCCGGTTCTGCTGAAACGTCTTGAGAAAAATCAAGTTTCTGTCTTTATTTCCCAAAACTTTGTCAATTTATTCTTCAAAATAAAGTAAACATGGAGCTTGCTTTGAGGTGAGGACTGCGGAATTAAGATTAGGTGTTATCGAGTCTCACGTTTGCCAAAAATTCGCTACCTGTAATCATGCAAATTATGATTTTTCTGGCAATCCTTTGCAATATGAGTATTTTGACTCTACTTCCCTTGGCTTAAAACGTCTATAATGTCAGTCTCTCAATCTCAAACTGCGACAAACCGAAGTTTAAAAGCTCTTGACGCATTGTTACATAGATGACAAGTACATGCATTCACTATTCAGTCTGGTACCGTGGTCGATATTTGGTAATCTATCGTTCCACAATAGTATAACTTCTATACTACTTCTGTTAGCCCTAACCTTAACTCGTCTTCAAATGATACAAGAGGTCCTCGAAATTGGATGATGGGAAAAGGTTCGAAAGTAAATAAAGTATTTTCATGGACCGTTCTAGCTCAGTCAGTATATATTGTAGTGTAGTAAATGTGACAAGTTAATTTTATTTGATTTAGTTGTGTCCTTTTCAATTTCCAAGGCTTCTTCATACAGTCCATTCTCATACTATAGGCACGGCGACTTTTTATTTGCTCGGTGAAAGTAAATAGAGTGTGTGGAGAGTTGGAGAGGGACTTGATGGAGAAAGACATGCCGAGACAATCCTCATTGATTACATACATGTCGATCCAAGTTGCTTTCACTCAAGGCCACAATACCTAATGACCCTCTCGTAAGTATAAGGAAGCTACGAACGGAATAAGGGCCCCTTTCAGCCCAATTTCATTAACAGGAACGGGTAAAAATGTACCATAGAAAGAAGTTGCATTGACTATTGAGGTCAGAGGTCAAATCCTGTTAGGGTTAATGATAATCCTAGTGATTCATGACCTCTCCGAATTCTAAATCTAAGGCGTTGTACGGCCATGTCTTTGTTGGCCCTCCGTTATGGCTTGTAGTATGTAGTGAAAGCAGTGAAAGTCTCGTGTGAAATATACCCTCTTTCTTACTATAGTTTAGAAATACAGACAGTAGCTTATTTGCTTGCAACACATCAATTTTTATTTACCGACTCTTATCTGATTTTCACTTCATTGCCCTCGCCACAGCCCCATAATGTTTATCATTATAATAAGCTTGGTTTTTGCTTTTAAAAATCGACATATAATACATTATGTCGCCATGCAATAGAGTATATGTTTTTAGCAATTTTGCTGGCTATAAATAGAGTCTTCGAGGAGTAATATAATAATATTTGAAGAAAGTCTTAAATACCACGTCGTGCCTTTTGCAAGGGATTTCTCAGATTTCTGCCACTTTTCATACGTTACTGCGTAGTCCTCATCGCATTTGAGTTGATGACTTTTAGTCGACGGAAACTACATTTTATGGAAGATAAGATTGAATATAACATTATGATAGATGAATCCCCTTTTACCAAATTAAGTAGAAGGGAAAACTTGTTTCTTTCATTGGTTTATGGTATTTCAAATGTGACATTTTATTCTCGAAAAACAAATTGGGTATATTTATCGCAAGGATTGCAAATTAAATTGAATCTGTAATCGGTATTCGACCCCGGAAATGGATCCTCTTCGATTTCATGACTTGACTGCGTCAATACCTTATTGATTACACTTACAAAAAATAGTCTAATCGAATTTTACAGACGAAGCATTCATTAAGACTTGTATAATGAAGGAAACAAGTACGACTTAAATTACAATTCCATATTCAACTAGCGTAAAAGACAGTGGGTTGATTCATATTTCCTATATATCTGCATGATTCCAATCATTTGCTAATAATAATGTGACATTTATGCCAAAAAGTAGCTATATGCACAGGCCACAGTTGACAGCAAGTGTACAAAAAAAGTATCAACGTTTAGCTTGGAATTTGAGATGCTTAAATAATTTTTTTGGCAATGTCAACGTGACAAACGAACGAACTCAATAATTCTCAGGTAGACACGGGTGTTACTACTCTGAGCTGATCATTTATTATGTTTTTTTAAGGGTTTTGGACTCTAAATCGACGAATCTTAATTCGTCTTTGTGGACTTGACCAGCAAGATTATAGAGACGCAGCAGGGGGCTGGGAGTCCCTTATAAGGACAGATGAAATGGTAATCATCTCATAAAGCAGAGGAAGTAGTGACATTAATTTTCAGGTTGCCAAACTCCCATTTTGCCACGTTCAAAGTTTCAATGTTACTTATGTTTCATTACACCGCAGTTGTTGAATTTAGCCGTTTGTGGTTAGAGATATAGGTAATTAAATGCTGTGGAGATTTTTTTAAAGCTTATTTACTTTGGAGACAAGTGTCCATGATAGGAAGAAGAAATTCTGTGAAATATGGAGTTAATGGATCAGTTGGGCCGTAAATCGTTATCTTCAATCTTAATTTCCTAATTACATACAGTCTGTGTATCGAGTACAAACAGGATGCTATAAAATAGGTAAGACAAAAGATTTGCAGGAATTACGGCGTCTTTTTGCAAGATTAATTCTTGCTTTATTGTGTTCTTGTGAGCTATTTGTATATTAATGTCATTAATGAATTTTAAAGTTGTTATTTACTATTTACTATTGAATTGAATTGTAAACCGGTTTCAGGTCCCTGTCAACTAAGAATTTGAGATATATTTAAGAGTCTAACTGTCTAAAGATGGATTTAAATTACAAATGAATGGGTCTATGTCAAGTCTATAAGTTGACATTAAAATACCATTACAAATTAATAGATTTGAATTTGCAGATCATTTAATGCTCATTTTTTTGCGTTAATATTCATATGAAAAGATAAACGGACGAACTCATTATGGATTTTTGGACCCCGATGGCCTCTGACGAAAAAAGCTATAGTCCGAAACTGTCAGTATTTATAGAATTGGATAATATAGTAGACCAGGTATGCTTTCAGCAAAAACCACCCCCACTGACATGGTGAACCGATTCGGCAGCCCCAACAAAAATGAGTTGATGGGTACTATTTTTAAGGTATTAAAATGTATGGAATATTAATAAACCGAAATGACTCTGACATCCTCCCATGATTGCTATCAACACTGATTTGGCTAATTAGTCCAACTAATTGGTTTCGTTGTTTCGTTTAAACTTTTTTTTAATGAGGAAGCTTTATCTATCTAAGCTTAGCCATGTTAATATATTATATAGAATTGTATTTGCTAGTACAAGACATGAACAATGACTTTGCTACAACCTAACTAAAAACTTTTTCTCTTCTATAATTCCCAATTACATTTGAAAGCAGAACCAAAACAAGTAATTCCTGCAATTGTTGAGAGTCTCCAATGAACGCCTACACACACACACATGCACATAAACAGTCCAAGTCATTATCATTTTTGCAGTCTGATGTGATTGAATAAAATGGCATGATCCATTCATTTGCATTTCCCTTCCAGGTTTCAATTTCATATTCAACCCTTTATCACTTGAGATCTCGATATATTTATATCGTTTGATAGCACTAATAACCTTCATTAGTCTCCAAATATAACATTCCTTCATGATTGTTACGTACAGTTCGAAATTAGAATGGAGTCAGTTTTTATTTTGAATTGGATATCTGTAATAAATCTCCTCCTTCGTTAAGTAATACAGTTTTGGATCTTCTATTCTTGACTTAATTTATTATAGGAAGGAATGTCTGTTATAGTTACCCTTGTTGGTTTCATGAACTTCGTCGCGCGTTTTTACAGCACCATCATCGATCAATTATATCATTTTAATTATGATAATAAGGCATGCCTATAAGAAACTGCGTTTAAAGTACATACTTAATTTTAAAGTAATATATGAGACACACTTCCTGATATCCATAAAATTGAGATAGTTTATAGGCTCTTTTTTAGTCAATCCTTAAAAAAACTTCAGCGTTTTTCGATTCGTTTAATTTTAAGTCATAACCTCCCTTGACCTTAACCCCTTCAAAAACTACCTCTAAATATCAATTTATTTATGGTTCGATATGGGCATGAGAAAAGATTTCGATTGGTTATTTAGCCTTACTGTAAATCTCGATTTAAGTCCACGGGGGAGTAAATTTTCAAACTTAGGAGATAAAAGGAGGACTTATTTTAGAAACGGGCCTTATTTCGGTGTGATTCACATTAGATAATGCAAAAATGTACCAACAATTTTTGGACAGGGACTTAAATCTCAATTTACGGTAATAAATACACAAACTGCTAAAAAGCACAAATTGGATTACATTATTCCGCATTTAATTATGTGTATTCTGTCGCCTTGAACAAGGAATATCTTAAGAATCTCGAGATAAATCTCCACGAATCCTGACAGGATCCTCCACAAATGCATACCAACTCCCAGCAAAACCTTAAAATCCTCACGCCCAGCAATTACATCTTTGTATCTTCACTGCTATTCTGCCATCAGATATAGGATTTGAAAATCTGACATTGTCTTACAATCCTCTGAGGAATAATGTCATCAAAAAGCAATGCCTTTTTCGTCCATCAGTGAATAAATGTGAGGAGATGAGAGTTCTGTTCAAAATACGAAATGAGCTTATTCCTTATAAATGATTGTATAAAGTAAGATGGCTTATTTATATTTTTTATGCTTTATGACATTGTCCTCAGAGCCCGTCGTAGTTCGCAAAAAGGGATGCTTTTAACCAAAACTGGAAGAGTGGTTTTGCTTATGTTGCCTTATAATTGTTTTTGTTTTGTTACAAGTTACGATAGTAAAGCGTACGATTGACTGTATTTGTCTACTTCAAATGGACTTGGTTGTTGATACTTGATCGTTAAAAGACTTTAAGACTATTAAGTCTGCTTCAAAGAGTGTATAAAAACTCGAGTTCCAATTTGCAACTTCACAGAATGATGATAATGAACATAATCCAGTAGTATTTATGGAATAACCCCTAAAATAACTTAAAACAACAGCCCGTCGCATCATCGTCTTGCCAAAATAAAAATAAAACAAAAGAAGCTATAGGCAGGATGGTGTTGATAGTTCGTATTAATATAAAATAAGACAATAAAAATATTTCATATTTCCACTTTAGAAGCTTGGAAAAAACCAACCCTCTCTAGGGACATTATCGTTCTGTTTTTTTTTTGGCATCCTTTTTGTTGCCATCTCCTTATACTGTCAAATGCGATTGTAGGATTTCCTAAACAAGCCACGTGGCCATTTAATGTCAAGCCAAAAATAAGTTCGAGTAAAAGAAAATCTTTAAAAATGCCTCAAACGCTCTTAGTAATCCGATTTCGAAATAAATTGTAATTTCATGACCATCTCCAACCATAATGGCCCCTTATCGATGAGGGATGGACGACTGTGTTGTCTGCTTGTCGAGGATGTGTTCAAGTTAGTAAGTACCCACATTTCAAAAGTTTCATATAAATTATCGGACCATGACGTCGGAAAACTGAAGGTCTTCATTTCTGACCTTTCAAATGGTAGTTGCACTACAAAAGCCGAAACATGTTCTCCTATCTTATTACTATGTGTATCGGTATTGGATTTTGTAGTTGTTCTTGATGTTATAATATACGTTTTTAATTGCAAGCTCCGTCGGCTCGGCTTTGTCAGATTTAGAATGAGAATTAGTTTCCCCTACTGGGTCTGATACACATGGGAAACATGCAAAATAGTGCTAATTACAGTGGACCTTCGAAGGCCAATTAGCAGATAACTGGGACAGAAAAACGCACTGCTAATTCGTTCGTAAGCATAAATACATAGAGCCGAAGTTCAAAGGACCTATCAGTGATGTTAGGATTTACGTGTTTCGGGACATGCAATGTAATCCGAAACAAAAGTACATTTATATTTATCTTCTGTATATGTAAACAGCAAGGACCAGATAATTAGGGCATCTGCATTCCAATTAGTACTTACACTTCCCATTTCAGTTTTGGGCCATTCGTAAGGTAACGTGATTTATATCCAACTTTTCAAGACTTCTCAAATGAATAAGTTATTTGGGGGCTAGATTTATTTCGGGAGAAATGTTTGTTTCAGCAGCTTTACAAGTTAAATTTTTTAATTTGAAATTACTCGAATTTGAACAATTACTAAACTCTGTTAGATATTTATTGGTAAAGAATCTCAGGATTTGTAGTCAGAAATACAGAATATCCATGCCCGACTATTCATTTTCTCCTGGTTTGTTTTAAAAGTATCGATTAGATACTTACAATGGGTTGACCGATTTCTGTTTCTTTAAAAGAATGAAAAAGGTTAAGTTTATCCTTTGTTTACCAAAAAACTAGTGTTTAAATGTGTTTAGATCTTTACACATGAAAAAGTGGACTTATTTCAATTTACGGTAGTGCCGAAATTATGTTATACAAGAGTCCGTCCATCTTGACTTCACTTATAAACGTAAAAGTTAATTATCCAATCCCATGACAGGATCCTAAATTCTCTTTGAATCGTCAAACGATTTGGACTTGGACTCATAATAATTAACCTTGACCAATAGTCTAGAATCCATTCATAATCTTCAACTATTTCACAGTCTAAGCATTCCCCGATTATATATACACTTACGTTGTAAATTAAGCTAATTATGCCATACTATTGCTTTGAACAAAATTTTTCTAGATCAAGTTGCACATTTTTAAACCATGGACTGATAGCGTCCCAAATTAGTAATTGGCATAAGGTTACATGCTCAAACCAATTCCAATAAGGAACCCTTGCAAGAAATTAAAATCTTTATATTTTACTGCAAATGTTGCATTTAATATTATTGTCACAATCCCCTCATCATCATAATTTAGTTCTTCATTAAAGCATGTCTTCAAAAATCAGTTTCCAGCCAACGAAAATTTTTTCTGTAGCAATTACTGAATAAGTGCAACTCTGATCAGATTCCACATTAGTTTTGCATACTTGGCTTCAGTTTAATTGACTCCTGTATCATTTAACGTAGTGATGTATGCCTGCATTTCATGCTCTGTTGTGGTACATTACGAGGTTCTGATCTGCAAACTTCAGATGAAGCAAGACGGAATCCCATGATATTATATTCTATCAATGTATTCCTGAATTGGCTACGACGGTAAAAAGGCTGCAATGTTGGTTCTTTGTAGAACTGTAGAAGATGAGATCTAAAATCCACTCGTGCTCACAATCGAATCCTTCCAACCAAAATCTATAGGGACAAGTTCCAAAGAGTTGGCTCATCTCAAACATAACATTATATTCTTCTCCATGTGAAAAGGCACTGGGAACTGATGGATCCAGTTTTAGTCGGTAGCTTTAGCTCGGTCGAACCGGACTGTTCTGTTCCGAATTCCTGGAAAACTGCATCATTGCAGCCTATAAAAATTAATCGTCTGGAATTTCACCTTTAGCTATAAATGCTTTATCAAAGGGAAAAGAAAGAAACGGTAAACTCCTAAAATCGTTCCAGTAAAACCTGAAAAATAATCACGCATTTTTTGTTGATTTATGAAAAAAATACTCCTCTTTTAATTTGTGATGACATTTTATGCGTGAAAAAGTGTTATTTATATAAGGCAGAAACTGTCTAGTTCTTCTTCTTCAAACTCTATCAACTTCAATAAAAACTTGACAAATTTTATTTTTTGTGTATCGTAGCTTTGTTCTGGGGTGGTGAAAGTTTGTTCGAAAATTTTTCTTGTAACAAACAAGCTATTATATGCATTTTCCTAATTGGAAATAAGTAGTAATTAACTGAACCTTGTAGTAACCGTAAACTGAGATGTGAATCATACCGCCCCCACTGAAGCCCAAATTGAACTCCGTTTAAACAAGATTAAGATCAACTAATACTACTATATCATTAATACTAAATTGTAAGCAATTAGTTTGACTTTAAAATACTTTAAATGTTTACTCCATAGGACAAGTGTATATAATGTCATATATTTAAATACTCTGTATCCTAATTCCTCCATCAAAATCTCCATAAAGGGAATCCGATAAACATCCTCATATGGATTTAAAAATCGATTGACCCCCCGTGGAATTTATTTATATCAAACTGTGACAAATTGGCAATAATAATTGACACTGTCGAAGGATTATAAGGCCAAGGTGGAACTCTTCTACTTATTTCTACTTGACAGAAAGTATATAACAACCTTCAATTCAAAGACGAAAGAAAAACGCACTTTCTCCCGTTCCTTTCACCAAACTTCCGCAGATTCCAAGGTAAGAAATCATTGAACTATAAGCTAAAGTTATAAAACCATTCATCCGAGATTCAGTAGGGATTTGAGCCAAACAATCTTGCATGCCATACATCTTAATTTCCCATGGAAAAAACCGTTCCGAAATAGCATGGTCTTCGCAGTTTCTAAGTAGGTAATAAAGCCTGGACTTGGCATTCACTAAGAAGTAAAAAATTAGGCTGATTTGTAACTGTTCAATGTCCATTTTCTATCTCTCTTTTCCCAAAACTTTGGCCGATACTTTACTATTACTTTTACTACTGGAAATCCAAAAATAGTTTTTCTCAATCTTGTAAATGATATAAACTCCTTTCGTTCTACTAACTAGACCCTGTAGTGCAATTTGACTGAACAGTACCTTAGATTTAGATTGTATTTTCGACCAAGGTTTAACATTTATAAATGAGCTGAACTGGATTAACGAAAAAAAGGTGAGTTGATTGCATCCATTCTAGCGTTACAAATTTTCAATGCCATCAGCCCCAGCGGCTGGGGAAATCTATAATAAATGCTTATCGATAAGGAGTGTTTCGACACGTAGGACTTGTCACTAGGCTTAGGAGTCATTAGGGGAATTACTTTTTCTTTGAGAACAATCTCCGTTTGTTGCATATTGGATGATGTAAGTTTGGTCGGGATTTTTTTGGAAACTTTGCGGAAACCAAAGTTTTTGTCTTGTTGTGTCTAATTTGAGGACATTGGTTGAAGTGTCCTCTCGAATTCCCGAAATCTCCAGTTCCGAAAAAGGCTTAATGAATGTGCTATTACGATGTATTAGCACTAGTTGTCTTCTCCGAATTATCGGATTTTTTCAGTTGTCTGGAATTCGGTTTCCAGATCTGCAATATTGTAAGACGCTCTAGACAATAGACAAATGGATTTAATTTAAGAAAAAGGGAAGTGTGTCCCATATTTCATGTCCCGTCATTTTAGCAACATATTCCTGAGTAGTTTTTCGGCCTGACTTCGTCAGAAAGTTCATAAGTTTGTCATCACGGGATAATACTATGTTGATTTTTCGGATTAACGCCACTTCATTGCATAAAGTAAATGAAGGGAAACGCCAAAGTTTTCCGTGAAGAGGAGTTGGTCTTGTGTCTTAGCAATTCTAATTGCACTCTTCTGACAACGACATGGCCTGGTGTGTGTGTGGCTAAATTTCAAGATTAAATGCTTCGGGGGCAAGTGTTAATGTTTAATCTCGGATATGTAGGATTTGTGTTAATAGACTGAGGCTAAGACCAGGCAAAGAGGACAGTGACAGATGCCTCTCTTTGCAAGTCTCTAATTATGAACGACTTTGACTTTGGGTTTTTTTGCCGAGACTACGACTACTCTTTACTGATTTTCAAGGGCCGTTCATGTGTAATATTTTAAGAAAACTTAGGAAAGAACGCTAACATTAGCATTGGCTCCCCTAGAAAGTATATTTTCAGAACCAAAGAAATTAATGCCTATTTCCTAACCGAACAGTCCTTTCAAATGATGAGCTGAACTGTTATATGATTCCGGTCGAAATATAAATAACTTTTGCAAGCTGCAACCGATTCTGTTCATTCAATTATTGCACAGGGATGATTGAATCAGGATGGCTTCCATATAGAAACCCAGTGACTTTCTTCTAAAAATTGTTATTAAAATAAGTTCACCCCGAAATAAGTCCCCATGAACAACTCACTATTGTTTCGGTTTCACAATATGTCTGAAAAAGTCCCCTTGCTCCTGGAAAACTAACTATACGTACATTTTAATGTGTTCGGTTCTAACTTCTCCTCATAAAAGAGCAGAGCTAAAGACACGAAAATTTTTTATATTGTTATCAACCCCGCTATGATATGTAATGCAATCTCCAACTAATTTCCTTAATCAGTCACGTTTTGTCTAACGTAAATTATGTTATGCGAGTGATGGATTTCCACTATTTCCAGACAGACATCAAGCAGCAAATGCAATATTTTTTACTCCCACTGCACTCTTCATCATCTGTTATCTGTTTTCCGGGATTTAAGCGTTTTCCGGCTGTTTTTCAACAAACTTGATCATTGACATATCGATAATGACATTCGAATTATAACATGAACTTTTGCCATTTATTCTAAAACCACTTACAGAGTTGCTCTAAAAACCCTTCAGTTTTCCTGACACTTTGTTCCCGATAACTATCGGTATTTAATTCCCTCTAACACAGGATACGATGATACTTGACCCTGTACACAGTGTACACACGACGCATTTCGACAAAGTGGGTATAAGGGAACCACAGGTCTATAAGTGGTTTTCGATTATATATGGATATAAGTTACACAGGAAATAGAAGTAAATGCTTTCCTCGTTCAATTGCAACAATTAATTATTTCCCATCTGCAGAGAGGAAAGGAATCACTTAAGTGCTAAGTACGCATAATTGGTTCGATTTCCGTAGATTGCTTTCACTCTTGGTTTTTCTCAACTTTGGAATTTAATGGAATTGGCTAATGATTATACGTCGAATAGCAGGCTTTTTGCCGTATCTAGAACTTTCGGAAGGTAAATGCTCTTTTGACATTAGAACACCAACCAACACGTATCCTGAAAATAAGGGAAATTTATTGGAACTGTAAAAGGAACCATATGGACTCACCGAGACAGTTGCATACAAACTAACTACAACAAAAGTGCACTAATGGCTTGCATAAAAACACTAAGCTAATAAATATCAAACAATTTCCACATTTCCTGTTGCACAGCCTAAACGAATCGAAATATTCGAAGTGTGGAGGAAAGGAGAAAAATAATGGACGATGACATAGTAATGTCGTTAAAACAAATTCCACAATTTTCGGATAAATAAATTCTATAAATAAATTCAAGTGTAATAGACTCTAGAGATTCTCAAGTATCGAAGTAGAGTAGAATCTTAGAAATCTCAGTTTGCTACTGCTGAAGTAGCTAATTGTAATTTACCAATTATCCATCCCAATTAGCACAACCTTCCCGTGACCTCTAAAAAGAATGCTACATAAATTGAGGAGAGGAAAGGGTTTCGAAAAACAAAAATACATTGTAGTTAGTTCCCCATGGTGTAATTGGATAAATGGTATTGCATAATCATTGATGTTGGAGCAGTGCAGTGGTATATAGGAACAAATTTGTCAAGGAAAAAACATGTTATTCCATCGGCTTTTGTAAGAGAAATAAAATTATTCTGGATCTATCTATCCGATTGAAAATAATTAGAAGTTTTCGTTTTTGAATCTGATGGTGATGACTGACTCTTTTGGATCTGATTATGTTCAGAATACAGCACAATTGTTGTCACTATTGTCAGGCTATGTTTACTGTTTGTTTTGTATTTTTTTTAATAACAAGATTATGACAAATCAAGGACAAAATAAAAAAAATGTAACACAACGAATGCGAAAATGTATCCGTGTTAGAACTGTTGGTATTAAAATCCCATTTGATTTGATTTAGACTTTATTACATGGTTCATATCTTTTCAGTTCATCCTTTTATACTTATTCTGCGATGATCTTAAGACTAAAATATTAATTGTGATTATAAAATGAAATTGATTACTTCCAATATAAACCTGGTTTAAAAATACACCTGCATAGAGACAGCAAGACATTATAATTACAAACAAATTGAATGACACATTCGTCAACAACAGTTCGTGTGATTGTGACATTGTGAGATGCCCTTTTGGAGGCTTGTAATTTAATCATTGAAAAATAAATTTATCAATTCACTATTTGATCGATAAAATCCCATCATGCACATTCAGAGCTTCGAATCATCTTCAGTAAATAAATATATTTTTCTCGTCCGTATCTCTTTAGTTTGGCACTGAAACTTGTGAGCGAGACACTTTGCCATTTGTTACTTATTTGAGCCTATCTGGACGGGTGACATTAATAAAACATCCTTTCACCTTAAAAATGAGTGGTCCTCAACCACAATCTCCGTCCTGTCTCCGCTTCCGTGTACACAAACAAAGTAGGATTGATCGGGTGTGTGCCACAACTGCGAAAAACAATATTATACCATAACATCTCCCCTTGACAAATAGCTTCTAGGTATTTTTCACCTTAAAAAGTAGGAAAGACTTTCAAGGGAAACGGTCTTGAACTGCATACAAATAACCTCGACGGTTTTATGATCCTTCGACCTTTAAAAAAGTGCGTTTTAGCAGGTTTTTAATTTAAGGGGTTTCAATAATTCATACTCCCTGTTCATTTAATAAATTGGGAACACACGCACACTGTGTACCATGTTTCTCCGTCGTTTTTTAAAGGCACTATTTCTACTGAATCAAACCACCTTATTATTGCTTAAACTGCAGTAAAATACCTTCCCTTCAATCAGGCATTAATGCTTTCGTAAAAATCCGGTAAATTATGGTCGATTAAGTCGAGAATTAGGAACAGAAAAGCTAAAATATGAAATTGAAAAAATAAGTTTAATATATCGTATCGAAACTACCAACTCGACATCCGATTCATTTACGGAGCAGTCGAAGTAAGAAAAAACTTTTAGATCTACGATAGTTGAACTGGCAAGGGATGACATGGACTTCTCGAGAGGAATGTGCCAACGAGATTTAATTTTATTACAGAGGTTTAGCAATCGGTTTGGAATGGGAATACAAATGTTTGAATGGTTGAGTTAAAACATTTACACACCCAACGGATCCCAACCCATTTAACATCCTCAATCCACTAGTCTTAACAGCATTATTGGAACGGAGTCAAAACTCCTTCGCGTTTTATTCTATTCAGAAAAAGGACCAGCAGCCCACTAACAAAACTTCTGTTTCTAAATATTATTCTCTCGTAGAATCTTCCCAAATCTCCTATTCCAACTTCCAGAGAGTTTTGAATTCAAAACTAGATTTTTGACTTTTCGGAGAAGATTTAGTTACTGGGATAATAATATCTTAACTCCTCTGGTGTATATTTTACTTTTTCTTTTACTCGTAACTTTTTAGGCCTTGGATTATCGGAGTTGACTCCTTTCCATGAACTTTAAGAGGTTGAGAGAGTCGGATTGGAATTATAGGCCAGAGTCGCAAAGCTGTTCGAAACCAAGGTTAAGTGGTTTGTGACAGGTTGGGAGAGATTTAGTAAGAAGTACAGAAGCCGATTATAAATCCATTTTTATTACTAAAGTCATTTGCCCTCCTGGGCGACTGAGATATCAGGAGGCAGGACAAGTTGATTTGTATGCAATGACAACAGGTTTAAAATCGTCACTAAAAAAACCTGACGCCTTCTCTTTTTGGCATTTGTATTAGAGTTCTTGGAAAAATATCCATAAACTCTGGATTCGGTTGATAGGTCTGGGTTTATAGTTTACAGTTTACATAACGGTTTTGTTGTTAGAAGATTTGGAGTTTGTATAAACTGGGTAGGGTCAAACCTATTTGGGAACGTTTGAGATTATGTCAGGTACTGAGGCTGATATTTAGGGCTGGGACTTTATGCTTTGTTTCTTAGGTTTTTGTAGGTATTTTCATGATTTTTTTTTGTTTTTCATGTTTAAATCTTATCGTGAGAACTTATTCCGGGGTACTTATAAAGAATTAACACATCCAATAAAGAAATTAAATTTAGCTAGTTACTCTGACGTATGAAGTAATCTTTAAAAAATACGAATCTACTCATAAACTAATCATTTAGATTCCTGGCACGTTTAGCAACTCACTGATCTCCACATGAAAGGCTTCCGCTGTACATTTACAATGTTTTGAATGTTGTGTAATCTTTTTACTTTCGAAACTTCGGAATCCTCGTCGGAAGCTACACAGCACAGTCCTACCCGACTCGATAAATCCTGTGCGGAATACGAGCTTTTGTTTTATTTTACTACTGACAATTCAAGGTTTCACGATCCATCGACTAAATATATCCTGTGTTTAGTATACAGAATGAGATGTACTGGGAGGTTGATTGCGGAATGGATTCAAAAATTGTAAATTGTAACGGCAGCGTTGTTATAGGACATGCTGTAAAGGTTCATGGGCCGATTATCTGGTTTTATTAGCGATTTAACTTTAACTTGCTTTTATTCAGCCCATTTGATCAGGAGAATGGGGGTTTGAGTATTATAGGAGATTTGTTAAATGTTTTATGATCCCGAATCATTTCTGAATTTCTTTTGAGCCGTTGATTGCTCCTGTTTCTTACGTCGTAATTTAACTGACTGGAAGCAGAAATAAATCTGTATTTATAATGTTGAAATTTGTAGAAACATCGGACGGAGTTAGAAAATTTAGTTGATTAGTAAAAGGGTGTGGTCAATTTCTGGTGTGGCCTATTTTTGGAATCAAAGTACGGTCATTTGGAAAAATTACTACGTCGAGGTTGAGTCTAAAAGAGTTACCTGACATATTAAGGGCTTCCACACATGACAAATCTCAGGGTATTAAGGATTTCGAAGACATTTTAATACTTCAAATCAAACTTGCATTCTAGACCCAGCTAGTTTTTCGAAGTTGTCGGCATCGATAAACCTTTATTTAATTTTATGGAAAAGCTTGGAAATACTAATGAAGTTTTCATAGCCGTCATATCATGCATACCATGCCGTTAAGCTCCAATACATTAATTTGGACTTGGCCTTTTTTATCTAGACAAAACATTATTCAAATTCCAGATATTCCAATAGATACCAAATAAGCAAAAACACGTATTTATTTAGAGAAAGTTCGGATGTTTACAAATGTGACATTATATCAGAAAAAAACGACATACAGACTCAAATAATGCCAGCGTTGACGTCTGAACTTGAGCCGGAAGCGTTTTCTCAAACGGTTTTACAAATCAAAAACAAAGGAAGACAACTAATAAGTATTGTAATTTTAGAAATTCTAGTTGAACCCAGACAACTGCGATTTGCAACTCTGAAATTAAAATATCTCAACCCATCGACAAGTTCCGTAGAATGTGAACTTATTTTACATTTGGGGTTTCATCCAATCTCGCTAAAACCAGAAACATTTTTATTTACATCATTACTTACAGAACACGTATATACGCAGGAGAAAAAGTAATAATAAACTAACTGTATCTGTTCGATTACCTTTAACTATCCACTCGGCCTTTGCTTTGGAAAAAAACACAGTCTCATGGTCAATGTCGTAAATACATGTGTCAGTGCCATGGAACTGAATGAGTATCGAAGTAGGCTGAAAGAGACACTTTTTCCGCCACACTTTGTCGAATAACCGATGAAACTCGATACATTTTATATCTCCTAAAATGGGCACTACTAGTACTAGTATTATTGCCGAAATTAGGCACAAAACGCTCCATACTGTTTACGATTACGAGCCTTCCATGTCTGTCTGTTGGAATTGCAAGGTTGGACAGAGCATATTAATGGTACGTTGACATTTTCTAGCAGTTTAGTTTTGTGAACGGAATAAAATACCGATATGGATTTCAGATTTTGAAACCAAACTCCTTAGAAAACACAGAGTAAATGTACCATAACCCACCTGACCTCATCCCCTCTATACGAAGAGCTTTCCTCGTTAACCTAGAATGGCTCACCAAATGCTAATTATTAAACTGAACCAAGTTCCTGGCCATTTACAGCAACTAGATATTTTGCTCTTGAAAATCATGTCGTCTTTTATCCCTTCCGTTAATTCCACCTTTAGTCATAAAACGACAACTCGTTGATTAGACGATGTCACATAAAAATGTAAGAGGTTTCTTATGGTCACCTACTCAAACAAACTATCCACTATCCATTATCGGTACCGTAAGTCCGGGTACAAGTCCCCAGGGGAGTAATTTTTGAAATCTCAAAATCTTTCTAATACAACATGCTACCAGAACCGAGTAGTTGGACATTAAAAGGGTAGGAGAGAATGGGTAATTATTTTGGGGGAGGACTTATACCGGGATTTCCAGTGTTTTTATATAATTGCACCATGATGACCGTCCAGGATGCCAAGCCTGAGTAAAATGATCACTATTATAATTCTCAAATGAGGACAAGGAAATAAAAGGCGGCTTATCTTCAGTAGGAAATTAGGCTAATTTGCGATTACTCAACCCTCCGGTTCTATATAGCTGGTCTTGGCTGCTCTATATGTAACGACTTCAATTAACGAAGCCTTACCTTGTAAAGTGTCCTGGCGGATATTACGCGGAATTTCTCAATCATTTCTGCTATGCAAGATTTAGAACATTCGTAACTATTGAAACAAGATGGTAAACCTATCATCTTCGTCAATGCTTTAGCAAACACGGGGTTAAATTAATACATCTTAACTACACTCTACCATTTATGGTCCACTCTTGGCCGATTTAAGTGTATTGAGGCTGAATACTTATAGATATCAAGCAGTAAAGTGTTAGTGACTCAATTTTGCCTTAACTTGACTTTGCAATATAATATTAAACACGGGTTGTATTAAAATATCAAGTATAGATTCAGATAATATGATCTCCTTTCACCTAACAACAATACCCGGGACTAACGGACGGTGGTTTGTCTGTTTGTTTTTGTATTATCTTAGCAATAAAACTAATAGGTCCTTGTATAATCGGTAGTACACATAACACACACTTATTGTTAGCTCGTGTGAGTCCATTTAACTAAACTGCTTATTACTAGTCTTCTTCAAGAGGGACTCGAGGCAATTACTTCATCTATAATCCTCTCACTAAAGTAAATACACATGAGAATAACCTGTTTTCTGTTATTATTTTATCGGTTAATATTATGGCCATTACTACTTGTACTTGCCTTGTAGACTTGTAGTGCCTTATGTCCAGAACTTATACATTCTAATAATATAGTACTATGTAATAAAATCATCTCTAGCTCCAATGTTTTCCCAAGGGATGCAAATCTATTTACAGTTAAGCTGGAAACTATCCCTTTGTTTTGCTCACAGGGCTGTTCAATTTCCGGATTTTCAATCCTCTAAAACACATATCCCTCGTATACTGTTAAAACAGAGAAAGTCAAAAGGTTCAAGGCCGGAATATATAACGTATTACACAAGTGCTATGAGCCTAAAGAGATAATTAGAGTTCGTATGCTTAACACAAAAATCTAAAACTCGTGTCGGAAGTGGAGGTTTTACTTATTCGATTAGAGCCTTTATGAAAGCATTTTTTCCAAGTAAAAAAATTATATGAGCTTATGCAATTAAAGACCTCGGTTATAGCAAATTTAAATTCGTACTCATACGAATTTTTAAACAAAACGTGAGTTTTTGAACGCAAATATTATCCAATATCTCACAAAAACGAACGACTAAAAACTCCCAACGTCCCCGAAGCATTTGAGCCATATAACCCCTCTTGGGGGCTTTAATATGTCGCAAGACGGTCGTATTAACTTCGCGATTGGAGTTAATGAGGAAAGACATGGAGGAGAAGTAAAAAAGGCACTTTGGTGAAAGTACTTATCAAGGAAGATCATATTATAGGAGCGACTAAGGAACGCCCAATCGGGTTAATTTCATCAGGAAAAAATTGCTGCTGGAAATGATGATTTGATTCCATCAGGAATAAATTACATTATGTTCAAATGGGTCCTATCAGACTCGATACTTTCCCTTCATTAGAGCCTTCTCCACCTAAAAGCTTCAATTTAAGACTCTCTTTCCAATTTTAGAATTTTGGGAATTTGGACTCTTGTAAGGAATTTTATAGATACATAATTCGCACAAGAGAAATCGTAAAATGTAATTTATTCAATACATTTTGAAAGATCCAGCATGAAATTTCGAATTTCATTTTTATTTTTTTATCTTATTAAAAAATGACACGAGCCAGGGAGGACGAGTTCGTGAGAAGGAATTAGGAGATTGGATTAGCACATTACACTTAATCATTTGTTATGTACTTTACTCTTAAGGTTCATTTAAATTGTAGAATTGGAATCCAGGAATTAAGGATTTAAATTGTTTTCCACAAATTCTATATATTTATTTTTAATGGCGACTTTGCCATACTCTTAACGAATGATATACGCTAAATCTTGATTAAAAGCCCCAAGGGGATTTTAATCTTAATACGACTTCGATAGGGGCTTCTGCTATTGAGATTTACTAATTATTACCCCAATTTCAGTGCTTCAATCATAATTTACAACCATAAATGCATTTTCCACCGTATTTCTTGGCAAAATTGTGTAAAAATTGAATTGAAAGAACAGATGTCCCAGTTCCTGTTTGGAGAAAGTATCAATAGTATCCAGGTTCTACTTTCGAATGACTATTCAAGGTATGAGGAAATAATTCCGGGTTGGGGAGTTATTTTAAGGGTCTTTAATCCTGATTTACGTTACATACAAATCCATTAGTGAATGTAGGATTTTAATAAGCCTTGCTTTAACTTCTAGATTGTATTTCAAAACAGGCCAGATGTCCCTGAAAAGGGATACTTCCAGTTCAAGACCGTCTCACGCGCTTGCAACTTAATCAAACAAAAGGGGTCTATATAGATAGAAGTTCCCCCTAACCCTGAAATCGAATGTTTTTCTCGAGAGAGTTTGCACAAGAGAGAAAGCGTGAGGAAATGAGAGACAAGGAAAGTCCCTAATTTCTTATGGAAACAAAAGGGATGGATTACATTATATCACCCATATCTCGTCATCATTTTTTACGGGGTATTTCCGAAAATTTGATATGGTTTTATTAGATAACCCCCAAAGCTGACGGAGAATGTATATGGGTTTCTGGGTTATAACTTTGAATACCTATTACTTATCTCGTTTCCCATGTTTTCTTGTGCCTGGCCTGTCATCGTCTGATGATAACATTGCCGAGTCGACCCAGTAAAGTAAGTACATGGGTGAAGATCCCTATCGCATCTGACCGATCCGAAGTCTGCGACGACCGACGGATGAGTATAAAGTAAATCCGTCCATGTGTCATTTTCTCATGCCAGGAGCTCATATATTCATATCTCTAGCACATTGTATTGTATTGCTTCATTCATTTCCAGAAAGAAAGCTCTCTCGGTCCTTCTTATTAAGAGCATATTGTTATCATAAAGGACACTTATCATTAGGAAGATAAAGATAAGCCTCTTGGGTTTTCCGGCTAAAGAATAACAGTGTTCCTGGTATGCGGTGGCCGGTTCTGGATACGGCTTCTTATTTCACGAACGTTTTTTAAGTACGGCGAATCCTATGTTTCCGGGGACAAAAGACATTCATGACTGATCATGAAAAATTCAACGAAAATTCTTGTCGTAACAACAGTGGCTTTTAGATAATCAATGAGGATCCGTGCTCTGCCTGGTCAGATTGAACTGTAGAGCTTTCGATGAATCCATCTGGCATGTATCAAGTGTCTATATTTATTCTGGGTCTTATATAAACTACCTATTTTTTAGTAGGCTTGGGTTTGGGTTACATATGTGTTTAATTATACATGGTCATTAAATATATTCTGGGAGATTTTGGGCGTGACGGTCGGGCTAGGACACGAGTTGACATTTAGGAAGAAGGAGCATTATCCATTGACTGACGTCAGATGAAAAGAGGGATACAAACGTACAATCATACATGAGTCAATCGGACGTGGGATAGTTGGATTAAAAATGTAAAGATTCAAGCAATTCAAGGAATCAAAAGTAATGATTTGTTGGAAAATAATATGTTAATTTAATACTTCGACCTTTAATGATTTTTTTGGCAAAATGTTCCAGTAATTATTTTAAAATAAACACATGAAAAATAATTACGATGTTTTGAATAAAATACAGCAATTTGTTTATGTATTGAATGTTAGATTCGAATGTGCAAGTTAAGTTGGTTCAAAGAAACTTATTTCTGTTTTTCTTTGAACTAATTGTCAAAAGAACAAAGGCATTACACGAACGTCGACTTTACAATTTTAATTATTTCCATATTATTTCCATTACGATGTCTAGTTATTTATAAATCAGAAATAATGATCAAATTTTTGTTCGAAACCTGCTAATACAAGGAAGTTTACAATATGACACAATGGCATTAGGTCCCGAAGTAATTAATTACTGGATAGAAACACCAACCTGACTGAAACTATTTCCCAAGAATAATGAAAAGTCTCAACTTGAACGTTGTTGATAAGACTAACGGGGCTTATATATTTACATAAATATATAAGATACCGCTTCTAACTCATGTTTACTGATTTTAGCATTAGAAAATAGAGAGGGCCTATTATATAAGACTTCAGACAGAAGATTAAGATTAGGTGTGCCTCTGTAAATCCTCATCCACAGATCGGTGCTATTAATTGAGGCAAGGAAGAGTCATTAATAAAAAACGGGATGACTGAATGAGACCAAGTAGTAGAAAGGGAGCCAATAAGACTAACGACCCATGTGACAAAATGTGACATCCTCGACTTGAACCAGAAGCCTCTCTCCGACTTGTCTTCTGGCATAAATATTCACACTTTCGTGAAACTTTATCCTAAATATAAATATAAGTTGTGATTTAATATCATGAAATATGCTTCCTAAATTTCTTCTCGTCATCTCAAACCTTAATCTTATAGGAGTCCTCTCCAAAACACAACAGCTAGTTTTAGTTAGTTGCATCTCGTCTCCTTTCGTTTCTGATCCACA
Source organism: Desoria tigrina (assembly GCA_906901685.1). NCBI lineage: Eukaryota > Metazoa > Arthropoda > Collembola > Entomobryomorpha > Isotomidae > Desoria > Desoria tigrina. The sequence continues at coordinate 3,549,513 of CAJQTU010000010.1, read as the reverse complement.
CTTTCCCCCTGGAATAAAAAATCCCGAAAATCCCGTAATTTAATTTGGTACAGAGAAGATGTTGAAATACGCCTACAAACGATGTAGATTTGAGATTCCTCATGACCTTGATTTTCTATTATGTTGCTAAACGCTATTATTTCGCATTTAAAGTCACCCCAGAAAGAATATGACCAAATCTGGTTAGGTCTGCCCCATACTTACCATTACTCCGAACGCTTATTTAATTGAATCATTTCATTGTTCGTAAGATAATTTAATTATTAATAATTTTACTAACTGTGTTGTATGAGGGATCGTGTTATATTTTTAACATAAGTGATCGAATAGTACACGGGGCCTTGCCTTGTAGCCAGGGTTCACAGTATCTCATCCAGTTTCAGAATGCCCATGCATAGCAATTATTTCCCTTGATTTGGAACTCAAGTGGATCTAAAGAGCCGACTGTGATGGTACTGATGGTGATGATGACACAATTCCAGAGTAATAGGCCATTAAATCCAAATGATCAACGTGACTCCTTTACAATTTGGAACAATTAATTTCATACGTGAAGGATTTCTAGGGAATTTTGAACCGCTCTGTTTTATCTCTGTATTTATTTCAGGTCGATCAAAACACCATTTCTTTTTTACGGATTTTACATGTTCTGTTCATCAATCAAATCTATAGAAAGCAATCTCTGAAAATTACTTTCACTATAGACGAAGTCATTTCTGATTGAAGTTTTACAACTTCGGGAAAATTAAATGGGTTATTTACCCTGCAGTAAATTAAATTAAATTAAAAGTATTTCCCACCCTCATCCACGTTAAAAAGAAAGATAAACTCTTCGTAAAGTCCATCATATCATAAGTCAGATTTTATAACCCAGAACTAGAAGCACGAATATCTTTAATTTCAATACCAAAACACCCTCATTATTCAAGCTTTTTAAAAATTAATGGAGATGAAATTACGAGTTTATTCCGCGAGACATCCGTCCCTCTGAAGGTGTATTTTCCCTGACGAAAACCGATCATTCCAGTCGTCAACAGGGACATTATTAGATGAAGATAATTTTTTATTGCATTTATATTATTGGCACCCTGAATTTGAATGTGGTAGGGTACCTAATAGATTGGATATAGAACGATTTAGCTATCATCACAAGAGAAGGATGTTTATAATCCGAATCTCTTTGCATAAGGACTCCGGAGGCAGGAGCAGAGGAGACAAGATGACGGAGGCAGTGGCACCCGGAATAAAAATAGATTAAATCTCATCTCATGTTGGAAAGTACATTTCTTCGTATATATATGTGTATGCCAATGCAATGGAAACGACAGCGACAACAAAATTTGTATCCTCCGAATGTCAACTGATCAGAATAAGGACACATTAAAGAACTTCTTACAGATTCAAATGAGGAGGCTTTTTCAAGGAAGATCAAAATTATTCAAAACAATTTCAGTTATGCGTAGGTAACTTTTACTTCCGAGCCTAACTAGGTTTAATTCAGACGTTTATGTTATGGTCTTTGTGAGATACTGTAATATATATAGGGTCATCATACGAATGAGATGGGGGATGTTATGAGTACACCCACGTACGACTGAAGTTTGTAGTTTTAAGACAGAGGTATTTTTTTAATTTTAATTATGGAAGGAAGTGCCGTCTCTCCTAATTAGAAACAAAAGAACCAGTTGGAACTAGAAAAAACGCTTTATAAATCCTAAACGACTGAACTTAATTTCTGGAGACATGCCGCTATAAATGGCCTTGGTATTGTTATTGTTTCTTAAACTGCCTTATATGGAAAAAGTTGAGGAGTTTAAGGAGGAAATTGGTTCGTGTTACACACTTCTACTGTGTCTTAACATTTGTGAAGGAGAGTGACAGGTTAACCTGAGCCGGATATTTCCAGTTCTGACTCAGATAATGCCTAAATTCAAAATTGAACTGGCAAAGTCCATAAACAGGTATCATTTTACGGTGGCTAAAATGAAAGAAGATAAATAGTAATGTCACTAATTTCATAAATGAACGAAGGCATACACAGACAGGGACGTTCAGAAAGTGAGGTGATGCCTGTTTAATATTTTGAGTTAGGTATCAACATTATAATTGCAGCTTCTTGACAAAATGTAGCTCGAAGTAGGCTTTTCAAACATCGTGACAAGTTGGACAAATTATATACTTTTGATTCTTAAATCTTTTAATAATCGACATTTATTTTATATTGATACTAACATTAGTTTGACAGCACATTTTGACCATTTTTTATATTAAAAACTAAAAAAATTACGGTTTCCAGTGATAGATTGATTGCTAATAATATTCAATGATTCGCTATCAAAAACTATGAATTGTCACTCGTGATTGGTACATGGTGAAACCCCCTTGTAATTAATTGCCACTTTGACTGAGTATTCGAAATTTCTTTGACACCGACTTGTAGAAACATTTTAAATTAAATCGTATGGACAATATAATTTCTCTCTCTATTATAATTTTTGATGCAAAATCAACTAACAATTGAAAGGATGAGCGTTTCATTCAGCAGAACCAAACCATTCGAGTTAAAAAGTACAACTAAATTATAGTATCAAGAATATATAGATCAGTTCACCTCCGCACGCATTATTCCAGCCGATAGGCTGTAGTTTGGGTTATTAGTATCTTGCAAAACTTTTTTTTACTGCCCATTTGCTAAGGATAAAGCAATATTTTACTATGCACTCCTACAACGTCTCTTGTTATATTCTCTTCGGAGTAACGGGACAAATCGGATTTCGAAATATAGTTCCGGGACAATAATGTATCTTGTGCTTTCGGTGTATGTGCCAAAAATGTCGTGGAAATATTTGTCGCTGGAATATATGTCACCGAATCTAGTTATCCTGACAGCCTTGAAAGTGATGAAGACAGATTTAAGCTGTCTGTCGCTTATTCTTATCTCCGACTGTCGAAGTACCAGAAAAAAATCTAATGTACTTTGTTAGATCTGCAGCAAAAAAAGAGGAAAAAATCGGTCTTCTTCGTCCTAAAAAAACGAATGAAAGGCACGCGCTTTTGTTATGATTCCCTTGAGACTTATATATATGAGACATTGTGAATTCAAGCCCTAACAGTCCCGTCAGTCTTCATATACGCATTTATAGCAAAATCATAAATTACAGACTGACAGGCCACCAGAAGTGAAAATAGCCAACTGTCAAGAGAGTTGTTGAGCTGGAGACTATGGGACAGGATTTAAGCAACCGACTTGTCGTAATATTGCGTGTAGGGTGTAATAAATTCATCTTCTTATTATCCCTGGCTCTTTGCGCTGTAAACTTGGTAGAAAGTTTCCAAAATCATTGTCAAAATAAATCAATTTTATAACAATGCCCATTTGTTTTGGGTTGAAAAGTATTTATCTTGTTTTCAGGGTAATTAGAGAGCTAAATTTTTAATAAAAATTGACTTGATGTGTAATCATGTAAGAAATATCATTTTGGTTATCAGCAGCCTTTACGAATTTAAAATTTGCTTCCTCAAAGCTCTAGGCTTAGCGATAGTCGTCTCTAAAGTCAATTTTTTGTGATTAACCTCCTGTCACAGCCATTCGTAGGGACTAAACTCATTAATGTGAGCTTGTTTGTGTACTTAAAACTTCCCAATCTTAATTTAGAAATTGGAACTCACAAGGTTCCCACGTTATATAAGGACATGCTACATGTTCCGGTAGCAAATCCTATTTGTTGACTCACAAGGGAACATTCCCAACTGTATCACCCAGATATTTTTCAAACCGGTCTCATTCGAAAGAGGAACTTAAATTATGAAACTTTAATATTGAAACTATGAGTGCATAAAATATATTTGACCTAGTAAAGTAGGGCGGAAAGTTGGAGACCTGGCGCTGATTCAGGTATTCCTATGGTGAATCCCCGTTTAGATTTTGCGAAAAGGCTGGTTCAGCGCAATACTAATTTGGAGAGTCCTCCAATGTTAACTCCCTATCTCCATCGCGACTTTTCAGCGAAAAGAGGTGAGAAGGGGAAAAGTCGACTTTGTCCTCTTTCTCCCCTTCTCGCCATGCTAGTTTTTCACGTAAAACTCGCGGTCCTTGACCTTCCAACCCACTTTACTAGGGCAAATATATTTTATGCACCCATAGTTCCTATATTAAAGTTTCATAATTTAAGTTCCTCTTTCGAATGAGACCGGTTTGAAAAATATCGGGGTGGTACAGTTGGGAATGTTCCCTTGTCAGAGGAGAGTCGCGAGTCAGATGAACCGATGTCTGGGTTTTGCTGGAGATGTTGGATGTTGATTTCATCTCCTACGGGGGATTGCTTTATCTAAACATCTCAATCCTTTTCAAGTTTAATGAGATTTTAGATCAAATATTTATAAATTTTAAGCTTCGGCTGGAAAGTGAGTTAGTCAGAGTTACAGTGGATCACTCTTTATAGAAGGCATTTTAGTCTTTTGATGGTTCTTTTGGAGAAAGATGAATTTATGATCCGTTCGTCAGCAACATTTACCAACCAAAAATCTACGGGTGTCGATGAAGAAATCAGGATCAAAATCACTATCTATATTCGATATCAAATGTCATAGGATTGGATCCGAGTTTACATGTTTGAAACATAATTTTTTGTTACAAGAGGTCACATCTGAGCTCGAATCATTGATAGAGTTGTGGTTATTAGCTCAAAATCGGTGTTAAAATTAATTTCACACCCTTTTATCATGCTTTCAGGTGTTAGTATTGTCAAGCCATTTAAAGTAAATATGAATCTAATAATTTTTGGCAATATCCATTAGGTTAAACCAGTTTGAATGGATTTTAGAGAAAATTCTACAATGACAAAAACTATTAATGAATTTCGAAACTTTTTCATGGCCCGTTCGGAAGGAACGTGATGCAGGAACAGTTTAGATTTATTGTGTAGAAGAGTAAATAGAAACCCAGGCCAGGTTATACAACCTCCCTCAAAGTTCTGTGTTTCACACACTAAAAATAAATTCAGAAAATAACCAGAGTCTTTTTATACATGTTCGCCTTAAAAGCTGTAAATTCATCAAAAGTTTCTACCTCTTCTTTATAAGCACTATAAATTTCATGGTCTAACAATTAATTTAATAGAATGGAGAAAGCTGAGGCTACAAGACTTTAACTTACTGCCATGCAGTACTACATTAATCAGCAATCTCTGATGGTGGTGGTGGTCGACCAAAAGAACTGTAACTTTTTCACACTCATCCAAATAATATAACTCAAAGAACTTTCTTCATACAGAGCTAAACGATCCAACCTCCTTGGTTAATTGCAACTTAAGAGAATTAAATATGTATTTTGGACCCTAAGAAGTGATCTACAGGGGATGTTGAACTTTGAGCATTGTAGGGATACGTTAAAGTAATTTGTTGAATGAACGTGCTCTGGGTACCTTTTGGCATGAGATTGCAAAATAGTACCGAGTGGGTGTTGGTATTCATCAAAATGAAGAACTCTGAACTTGGTGAAAGCGAAAGAAAGTTCATCAAGTATTTTCCGAGGGACTATTCATGGGATTGGCATATGGCTGCCAATCTTAACATTCGGACTTAAGCTGGGTGATATAAATCCTTACGGCCGTACGTGTTGAAATAAGTTTTCGTAGTTTCATATTTCATACATTAGACGAGCAATCAGGAATATGCAAGTTTCTTTCCCATTTTGAACCTAGGATCACCGTCTCTAAATATGAAAAGTGAGAAAAAATGAAGAATGAGCTATCGCCGTTTCAAGTGTCAATTGAAAAAGTTTCGTCAATCATTCAAGCCAACAAAATTTGTACTACTCTTGGAATCTTGAGCTGAAAGCGTTGAGTTGTTTTATACAAGGTGTTCCAGAATTATACAGCACGAGATTGAAAAATTCACTTTGACCGGATATAAATCCGTATAAATTCCTATCTCTGAACTTGCCGTGTATGCTTAAATCCTTCAGGGAACTACTGATCTCACCTTGGTGTCAACTTGTCATCAAATAAATATGACTAGCTACTTTGGGGATTATGGTCCAATCTGAGGATAAAAATGTCCTCTAATTAACTTTGAAGCTCAGTACGTGTCCATTGAATGAACAGGAAAAAAACATAATTATAACTGGATCACCTTGCACATTCAAATTCTATTCAAAGAGTTTGCCCGCATGCAAAACCAATAATACAAAGATTGTCCCTCTCCTAAAAAGAAAGAAGAGATTCACGCTTGGCATGCAAATTGGAAATCTCCAACTGATCTGATGATTTATATTCCAGTTCATTTTGACATTTATTTGCCAGAAAGTTTAGCCGTAGATACACATTGGCTATATGTTATTCATCATGTCGTTTCTTTTAGAGATCTTAGTTAGCATATATGAGTTTTGCCTTTAAGAGCACACAGGAAGTCGACGTATGTTGAACTGTAAGTGAGATGGATGAGGAATACGAATAGCCTTTCTATCACCTCGTTTTTTAGAGCATTTCCACTTGAGACATATTTTTTTTAGGAAATGGATAAGAGGGCAAGGTTAAACCGATCCGTCAAGACGGGGTTTATTAGTCTAGTTGCATTGACTGCAAGTTTGTTCGCATTTTAGTATGTCATGGATAGAGAGGTTGGTTTAATTAATTGTTTACATTTCAAACGGCAGTCCGAAGGAATACATCATGGATAGTATTTTTGCGTTAAACAACATTCACATTCCTTTGATAGTGTTGAAATACAGATACATATTCTGGGAGTTCTGGAAGTAAACAAACCTCTCACCTCCGATAATAATCTATTTCGTACCTCAGTTTAGTACCATTTATTTGCTAAAAGCAAAAGGTATCGGGGTTGTCGATTGCGACATTTTTCTCTTGTTATTTTATGATTGTCGAAACCTTTGAAAGCCAAAAAGAAAGCCGAATCCAGTCAACTGTCATAAACTCATAAAACACGAGAATGAATCGTCTTGTCAGTTATGTTTTATGTGAAATAAAATTTTCCTTTTATGTCAGAAGCCTTAATTTAATTGGAGATCCTGTTCTTTACCGAAGTTACTGAAATTGAAAAACTAATTGGACTGAAAACAAATCATATTCTGCTTCCAGGTAGGTGGAGAAAGTTCAAGGAACAAATAAATTATATTAGTAAGGACAATTTCATGAATGACTTCTCCAGTACATTATTGTAAACCTTGATCAAAAGTTGATTACAATTAGAAGTTAGCAAGAATCAGAGGAACTGCTTTAAATTGCATTTTTACCCGACTAATTTTATGTTGAATGCTCTTTTAGATCTAATATGGTCTTTTGTGAAATGCAATTCAGGGAATTGATTCAAAAGCGTTGAAACGTGAGTGTGCATCTATTTGTACTGACATTTGATATTGCGAATGTGATATATTGCTTTGTTTAATACGACAGTTGGTGAACAGATTGAATGCAAATGTTTGTTGGGATTCTAAGGAATTCAAATTGTGTTGGAATTTCTCTGAATTGCCATTGGGATCAATGATTTGTGTAGGCGAATTTCGAAGGTAAATGTTTTATTAGACAATTAGATGACCCACAAAATTACCTACTTTCTTTTCAAATCATTTCCCTGCAATTTTTTAAAACTTTTTGGATTGAAAAGAAAGCCTTATTTGAATTTCAAATTTAATTGTTGTAAAACTTCAGGAATAAATTAGGGTTCTTTATGATATGTCAAGTTATTCAATCATTGTCATTAATTTTATAAAAGTTAAAGATGTCAATTTCTAAGGAAAATTCTTGCTAAGGTTTCTTAAAGTACAATAGTCCCCATTGAATTTTAAATTGCTCTTGACATATCAGTATCAGCCCTTCAAGATCTACCAGATTTCCAGGAATAAATAAGGGAAATAAATTTCAAACTGTTTAAATTAGGATCTGTATTATAAGATCCTGGAACTGGATCATGTTTCTTAAGCTTTCAAAATCCGAAAAATTGCTGAATTCAGTAACTGCTGCAAGTTCTGCGGAATCGTTCAGAGGATTCCAAAACCTATTTCCATTGTGACGTGTTTGTGGGAAAGGGCTTATTAAATTTGATATCTGGGACAGCCACAAAAACTTTACACATTTCCTTACAATTTGCAACTTAATACATAAATAGGCTACAGCCAAACCCCTTGTCTAAGAGATACAAGTAAATATTTGTCCAGCTTCGTTGGCTTCGTAAACATTCTAGAATTTGATTTCCGTAAAAAATGGTGGCCATGAAATGTCTCAGGTCAGATCAAAGACTTTTTACATTAAATCAATCTTTCATAGTTAGGTCACGCGTCTACCCTGTTCGTAGTCAAACTTTCTCCCCCAATCCGTGTTAACATTCAACCCTTACCTAATAAATTACATTAGTCAATGAAAGGTCATAGGTCAGATAAACAGACGATTGTAAAAAAACGGTCTGAAAACTTGTTACATCTAGAATATCTAGGCCATTGGCCGAATTTCATACTCAAATGTCTCCAATTCGTGTAAAAATCAAACCATGCAATATACTAAACAAATCTCATTGTCAATGAAAGGTCAAAGGTCAGATCAAAGGATGAATGCAAAAAACGGTCTCAAATCTCGAATATTTAGGTTTCTGTTCAATTTTTTTCCGTCAATTGGTGTACACAAACTTAATAGTATTCTGTATTCGAGGTTAAAAAGGTCAGACTGTAGTCATCGGACACAAAGAAGTAAACCAAGTTAACCAAAACTGGGAGGAATACTGAAGAATGGAAAGTTGATAAGAGAAAGTTCCCTCTCACTCTCTCGGAGGAATAAAGATAAGCTTTGGTCGGAGACAGGGTCTCATTCCATGGATTTTCAGCCAGGAATTTATTTCTTTTTCATGGTTTTTGGACATCTCCAGCCCATCCTCCTCACCACACTATCACTAAACCAAGTCCTGAGACCATGAACCATAATAGGGAAAGACCTACATATTCCTCAGCCTTCTACAATCGGTTAATAATACTTAATATTATCAGAGTTACTACTGCAGGGGATAATATTATAGGATATCCCCATGTATCTTGGTACCCCGTTCTAGAAATCCTTATTACATAAATGCATAAACCGACCTCATTTCCAGACTTCTCGAAAATCCTACAATCCTACAGTCCTACCTCTATTCGGAAACGAGGGGGGATTTTTATGACTCCTTTCGAACCGTTGCAAATGATCCTGCGACTGTGAGTCGGGAACTGGAGAAGAGTCTTATCTTTCTCAATATCATGTCACAAACACGACACGACACGACTGACTTTCTCTCTAGTATTGTGACAGTGTTGTTTGTTACCTAATATTTATAGGTAAAGGTTGTCAATGCAAGCTTTCCCTGGTCATTTGGTAATAACAAGGAATTATTTTCTGTTAAAAAATGAGTTACTATTAAACAGGATTTCCTTTTAATTTTTTTTCTAATTTAATAAAAATAAAAATAAATAAAAAATAAATAAAAATTAATTATATTTAGAATTCGTAAATACAACTGCAATTTTTTTTAAATGAAACCTTACCTTCGTAACCTTCGTAAATCGTACAAGCGCTGAAAAAGATACCGCAAATTCCCTAAAGTACTATTTATGAAATTCTCTGCTTTAGCGAATTTGGTGTTTTAGAAAATTAGTTAGCAAAGAATTTATTTTCTCGACAAATCTCCGATAATCTCCGATAATCGATGAGTCAAAATGTATCCTGCAAATTTTAAAAAGATTTTCTGGATCTTTAATATTTCCTATTTACCCTTTAAGCAGATATACTCATTCATCCAAGCTCCAGGATAAATCTATGAAATTAGATTTTCTAAACTGCCTCTTTCACTACAACTATTAATATTACCAATATTAAAAGAGCTTATATGTATATATCTGAGGTTCTGGAAAAGACTAACGTCAAAAGTTTGCCAATTTCGAGCGGCCAACAAATTATATTTTTCATCGTACGAAGTACGAAGTTCTATATATGTATTACGTAAAAGATGTTCATCTGAATGCTATTTGGAAGTTGGTCTTGGCGTGGATGATGTAACATGAACAGTGTAGTAGCAAAGTAACTGATGCTCGTCTCGTGGTTTTGACTTTGTAGTAAAAACTGCTACATGTTACTCAGCCTGTAGTAGCAATCTCATAATCGAATCTTCAAGTCTTCCATCAACTTATAGCCTTCTCGGAAATGAAATGGTGTTCCATTTCACAACTCCACTATTTCACCAGTTCCGCTTATCCCCGAAATTGAGTGGTTTTATGAACACTGCTGGAACACATTTGTTACGTCTCTACAAGTAGCTGAAAAAAAAACCCAAAAGGAGACAAGCCACTATCCTTGTTCTAACCAAAATCTACAAAATATCCCATATAAAATGTACATCTACAAAATGAAGTAGCTATGCAGATGAATGGGAGATAGTCGAGAAAAAAGGCACATGTATCTGGTCCTTTTGATCATATTTTGCATGTAGATTGAAGCTTGATTTAACATTATGGGCAAAACCATTGCGACCAAGTATTGTTCCTCTCTTGGTTCAGGGCCTCGTTCTAAACGTCTATATATCCCTATTGACGCTTTATATAAAACCGAATTCGAAATCCGAAAAAAATCCAATCTAACTGAAAGGCCACTGCAATATAATACAAAACATTTTGGGTTCATGGTGATCCTGGATTGACAGTATGGAACATTTTATGGGGTGGTGGACATCGAACCATTTTATTTTGTATTTTTATACTGCATCCTCCGTCGTTCAATCAATATAACCTCGCTCCTCCCTAGGTCTTGGTAAAACCATTTTTTGCGCGGAATGCAACCCTTGATGCATTCATGAACCATGAATAAAACCGTCTCATGTTCTTAAGACTGACTGGGATTTGTTGAATATGTGACAAAATCACAAACGAAAAAATAAATTCCACTATTCTGTAAATAAACTTCCAAAAATAAACCCTCACCCCAAAACCCATGTATTTAAAAAAAAGTCAGATTGGAATTGATGCAAAATATTGAAAATATTGAGATTAAACAAAAAATTCAAAGCTTTCAAAAATTCCATACAAACACGGAAGAATTCGTCGGAAATTGGTCAAAATTGAAACATTTTTATCAGGATCTATCCGTTTTGACCACTAGAAAAAACAAGATTGTCACTAAAGCCCGACTCTGAAATAATACTCTGGCCCAAGGACAGAAGATGTGAAACTTTGGATGCCATTAGAGAAACGGTAGACAGTAATTTTACTGGTTAAATCTAAGTTTTGAATTTATTACCAACATAGGATGTTTCGCTGGGGCAAGGAATTTTCTCTTAGCTATGACGCTATGATGTATGAGCAATTACCAAAATCAAATTAATTCATAAAGTCCAAATGTCAGATGCAAACATGGTGAAAGTTTAAAAAAATTACGAACATCTCCGGATCCAAACTGACCAAAACACAGAGATTATAAAGTAATTTGATTTTAATTTAAATTCCAGATCTTCAAATCTGCAGACTGTTCATAGCATCTTACAGTAGCGTGAAAGAATGTTTACAGAAAACTGTAGCTACTTTCCGAAAAAGTTTTGCAAGCCTCCGGTGGTTTGTGGTTTGAGATTCAGAGGAACCCTTTTACGGATTCAGATCCCGACTTAATTTGAATCTCATGCATTTTCACCCGATACCAAATCTTCATTACCTTCACTTCTGTCCTGTCAGTTTTATCGTGTTCAGTGACAGGGCACTTATGCAATATCTACAACTGTTGACAGCCTGATTCTCAACAGCCTGAATTATTGATACGGGGTGAGACAGGAATGTGTCAAAGTAGGAACTGTATTAGAACTTCGTGAATATTACATTACGGTAGACACTGGAATTTGAATTAGAAAATAATATCGGCAAAATATCCCTTTGGGGATTTATTATTTCCATTTCGATGGAATCGACGAATATCGGGTGGGAATCTATTCCGGGGGGTCTATTTCAGGAATCACTGCTCATAGAAATTAAATCATTTAATATGTTAAAGCTCTGTACCTTTCTAAAAATGGATGTCTTTTTGCATCACCCTGTATTTATAGGCTCTTTTTCCAACTTCCAAAAGGTTCATTCACTTTTATTCATGGAACCATATTGTGGATGGTTGTGCATTTGAAGGTACCTTTCACAAGAATCCGCATTATCTGTCACTTTCGTATCTAATTTTGTGGGACCATTTATAAAGAATGTTCTCTAAAGAAGGACAAAAGTATAATTCAAGAAAGATTAAAGGGTTTGGAATAATTTAATATATATTTTTACTTTCTAAAATGATTAGCTGTTTTTCATGCTTCTGTTGTTAGCGAATCCACTCGAGTGTTCAACTGTCACTGTACCAATTTATACACTCGAACCATGGCTTATAGAAAATGAAATCAATCTTAATTTAAAATATTTTTGACCTAGACATTAAAATTGACCTTCACAGTTTGCCCTTCGTTTTTATAGCCTCGTATGTCTGCTTTTTTAACAACCGGAAAAGTATATTTGTAATAGTTTTATGCACACCGTGATGGACATTTACTGTTACGATCGTTGAGCATTAAAAAATCTTCAGGCTTAAAGCATGCATTTTTTTTAGATAGTTTATTCCTACTTTATTCTAACTGCATCCAAAATTTAAGCCTGTAATTAAATTGGTAGTGAAAGATTAGATCATTTCAATTCGGATTTATTTGTTTACGAATGTTTCTGCGTTTTCACTATTAGAAGTAAGATGGAATATTTGGGTTACGAAGTTCTCCTGTTTAAACAATTTATTTTGACTGGAGATGCTGTCAAATATTGTAACAGGTTTTCAGCTTTTAATGTCAGTGTGGAATTTGCAATTTTTTCTCTCGTTTCTAAATCTAACCCAGATCCAGCCAGCAGAAGAGTCCAGCAGCTATTCACTTGTAACGATTGCAACCCACCCTCCTATATGTACTAACATTCATAAGATCCGTTTTATTCTTCTCGTAAAATGGGAAATAAAAGAAACTTTATTTTATAGAGCAGGGCCAGGAATGCCGGAAAAAGTTTTAAAAATTGAACGGGAGTATGATATATGAATAATGAATTTTAATATATTCTGCTGCTGGGTGCCTTGTTTACGGTTTACGATCGGATGTATAATAATAAATTTTGGAAACATTTCCAAACTCAATTGAAATTGAGTCGGATTTTTGTTGGCTAGTTCGTTCAAGATTCATGGCTAGAGTTATTAAAAGTGAATCATGACCATGAACATGAACCAGAATCTCATCTTTGCACAAAACTTCGGAGTGCAGAGATTTGATACTGTGTTTTGAGGACGTGGTTTCAATTTCGGGATTTAAGCTCAAAGATGTAATTGAGAACATGTTGTTTAACCTTAAAAGCAGAGCATATAATTTATATTGGTTCCCGTTCCACGAGGAACTTTATAAATTGCGATTCTGTTTTTCAGTTGGAAATAATGATCATCAATTAGATACCTAATTAAGCAATACTGTGGAAATAGATACCCCAACAACGCCATATAGTTGGCTTATCTTTAGTTTGATTTCATTACATGAGCAATGTATCGTATAGAACGAAATAAACCCTCATGGGGAATATTACTGTTTAAAGACTAACTTTCAACTTGTCAATCAAAACAGCACGAGTTGTACCAGTCGAGACTGCTAACTTTATGACGCAAACAGTTTAAGGGTGAATGACTTCATTAATTATAGAAACCCGATATTTCAGATTGAAAAGTTGAAGACAATTAATTAAAAATCCACAAACTTCATTCAATTTTGTTTTGTCTGAAAAGTTAAAAGTTTTATTTCGGCTTGTCCAAAACACTTTCTCTTCCACTTTTATAATTGGGTACAAATTGAAAAAAAAACAAATGAAAAATAAATTGCGAAGAAAATACCAGGTACATTTTTGTTTGAAGCCCCGTCAATTATAAAATATTGTTGTTTGAAACTGCAACTGACTTGTTCTTGTAGACAACACCTTTGTCTACGTCTATAAAGGAATTAAAACACCAACGAATAGGAAAGCTTTTCCATTTCGATAAACTACATGGACGTCTGGATTCCCTGGAACCATTCCCTTATCATTACCTTCGGGTTTAACGGGTACATTAATTGCGACTAATTGCATCGGAGTCCCATTACTAGATTTCTCAGTTGTCGTTGGTATGGGTTTTTTAGTTGTCGTGAGTATGGGTTTTTTAGTTGGGTTTTTCCCTGTCAGTACGGGTTTTTTGGTTGTTGTTGGTAGGTTGGGTTTTTTGGTCGTACTTGTTGTCCCGATAGTTACAGGGCCAATAAGGCTCAGTCCACTTGCTTTCGTTTGATTGCTGGACTGGAGCATCTTCTTCAAAAACGGATACGTTTCACTCATCGCTGCTAAATTCGCGTTGTCTTCGTTGTCGTAAATATCGGACCAGAAGTCTTCGATTTCCGTCGCTGTTGATTTAGCCAATTCGGAATCTTCTACGTTTGCCCCAACTGCAACTTCCGCACCGTCACCTACGAGCCCTGTCTTGATTCCTTGGCCCTTTGAACCTTTCTTGGATTGCTTATCTTTGGGCTTATCTTTGACCTTGTCCTCCTCTTCATCGGAGTCATCTTTTCCACTCCCCTTTGTATTTATGTTCCAATTAAAAACGTCCCTTCCCCGAGGTATTATGCGTCCTTGGAATTTTCGATCCTTGGCATAGGCCCAGGTTTTCGGTTGATTTCGACCATGTCTCGACGAATGACCCTTTGGAAATCCATGACCATTATTTTCGACCAAATTTCGCTTCGATCTGAAGGAAGTCTCGTCATTTTCTGGAGCTTTCTCTTGAAGGAAAGATATAAAAGGTACTGGACTACGCTTGAAACCGTTGTGCGATCCTACATTTGTGAAGGTGACTGACTCTGCCCCTGAAACAAGTGATTACTGATCGCCTATAGGTATTAAAATATTTTGGAAATAATTTATAACTAACGTCTTTGATAGAATTTCACTTACTACTACTGGCGAGAGTGATCATATGAACCGTCAAGAATATCCTTAAAGTTACTGAATCTGACACTGAAAGCTCTGAAACCTTCATTGTAAATATTATTTTAAATTTTTAGATGGCAGGAATATATATTATTATGGTTATTTATAGGCCATCTCAATTTCAAACTAACTTAAATACATCCTGATACTACATAATATGTATGTTAGGATTTTTAAGTACTTCCTTGTTGATAATTAACATTTACAATCAACATTTTCATCTAGTTCAAAAAGTGTATAGTGATTAGTGATAGTCGTAATATTGCTTGATGAATGGAGTTTATGGATTCTTAAGTCTGCGGCAGAGACACAAATTGCAGTACGATTATAATAAAACACCAAACTATCTGGTAAATAAAAATTAAAATCGAACTCGCACAAAAATTAATAGGGACCTTTAAAACAAAGCTTTAAATACTGCAAGGATAAATCTGCCAAGAATCGGTTATATAAAATATCAAAATATATAAAATCAACTGCATTTGTCAACTTGCTCATCTTCGATTTTTCCTCGTTCTAATTGTAAGCAGCGAAAGAAAGCATTCTTATATTGATTCAGCAGATTGCATCGTCAATTCTTCCTCGAATTAAGCAGAACATAAAATAATTCAAACACAGAACTGAGAAAATAATCCAAGAAACCGTTTTCCCAATCCCACAGTACGATTACGCAAAAAACGCAAATACCTCAGATCTACAACGAAAGGAATAAATGAGTTCTGTGCCCAAATCCGCTTTCATTATTTTAAGAAAACGATTGAGACTGAAATTGGTTCTCCATTCTTCCATTTCCCTCTGCCATAATCAGGAAATGTGATTTAAGAATGCTATTAGACATTCGTATAAAGAGATCTTCGTTCGTATTGGAGGAATACAGAGGAAATTATTTTCTCAAGGGATTCTTGCAGACTAAGCGGTCTTTATATACAGACGTAGATAGACTAATAGAAATTTCTCTGTACACTTGGGAATCAAATATTTAATACGGTATATGGTTCAAATTTTGCGTTTCATAGAAATGCAGCTAAGCCTAGAACCCTTGCGATTTAGTTATCATTTAGGCTCCGGACAGTAGAATCCGGAATTCAAGGAAACGTAATCAACCATTCGGAACGATATAGTCTTACGTATTTTTAGTCTGCTCTGCAGTCTCAAGAATTTAATCCACATTATCCAATCATTCCACCACATGCAAATCTTCTTGTAATGTTTCTGAGGGAAAATACAGAAACGGAGTTTCTGTGTTTGACTCTTTGGTGTTCTACTGACCTTCAGTGTAAAGGAAATAAATTGAAATTGAAACACGTTACACCAAAATCAATTACATTAGAATTGGTTTGAAAATTTGTCGGAAATTTTTGAAAGATAAAATTTAAAAAACTCGAGTTCCTCTTACAACAACAATGGCCTGAAAAATTTGTTGAGCTTTTAATAGATGTGAATAATGCGCTGAAAACAGATAATTAATTTTTTCTTGTTTGATTGGGATTTTAAAAAATCAAATAAAAATTCTCTTGCTCGTTAGGCGATTCCTATGTTTCCAACTTTAAATGAAATTAAAAGACTAACCGACTATATCAATCCAACCCCAAATGCTCCGATTTTAAGGACCATCAACCTCCGAATTGGCTTATTAGAAAATGTGATATAGATATATTTTCAGATCGGCAAATGCAAAAGGCCCACCAGGATTTATTTGCCCAGAGAAGTGAAATTATGAGGAATGCTTCTGAAAGTCATAATTCATTCCCTATAAACCAACCCGCCCACAAGCATCTTGAGTTCAGAACTCTCGGATGTTTTATTCCCTGGATTTCCAACCGTTTCAAACTACATTGCCCGTTAAATCAGAAGTATAAGTCAGTTGGAACTTGTAAGGTATTTTGCCGTGGCTGTTGGCTGTATGCATATGATATTGCCAAAAGACGGTTTGTCTATCACGGTCTGCCTTTCCTTAATTAACTCGGGAGTACAACAAGAGAGGAAGGAAAGAACGCCGAAAAGGCTGGAATCTTGTAGCACCAAGGAATATATATATAGGGAACCAGGACTGCAGATGCAGATGTTTCATGCAAATCAAATGAGTGCAATTTACTGTCTTAGCCTTCATTCCTATATTACGGTCCTTAGTGTTGGAGTTGTGTTATGATTTTTTTTATAGCAAGGTTTATCATTTCTGGCTAACAGTGCGGCAGTTTAAGCTTTGGGAATTCAAAGTATACATTTTCGGATTGATCAAAAATAATCTGTGTATTCTTTTAAAGGACGAAGTTGAATCTCTAAGTTATCTGTAAAAAATTTGACCAATTCAAATTATACAACGGCTATAAAGCTTGTAGAAATTCTGATGTATGGTTGAGAAACTAAACCTTGATGTGTCTGTGCTATAATTATAAAACGTAATTTCATCTCCAACTGCTGCACATAAGACGAAACAAAAATAAATCTGTTCTATTTTACAAGAAGTCGAAATTGAAACTAAAGCTGCAATTTACTGTGTAGGAAAAGCAGAAATTTATGCCTCAAAAAACGAAACTGAATTCAAGTGGAAAGTTCCTCTGTTTCTTTTCGATACTTTGATGTCAGTGCTGGGAAACGTACATCCCCCTGTTATTTGTACCGGATTCTGATTCGTCGATGACCCTATGGCCTCAAAATACGTAGCTTTCTGCTACGTTTGATTCCCAAGAATTATTTGCTTGTCGATAGGACGAGAGGAGAAAGTTGAGTTGGCCCTAAGGTGTCCCACCATTTATTGTCAGTTCCAGTCAGTCCAGCTTTCAGAAGTTTGGAGCTTCAAGAGTTTTGGACTGTCGAAAGAAGTTTGTCAGGTTGGGTTGGTAGCTTTGGAAAGTTGGACTGGACGTCTTAGTTTAGTCTCATAGTGTACGACGGAAACTATAGGATTTTCTGTCTCTCTTTGACTTTCTCTTTATAAAACGTGTGAAAGAAATTGGACAGTTATGGTGAAAGGCCTTTCCACAAATGGAATTTAGTTGCATGATTTGATCTTATGTCACTCGAAAAAAAATTACAAGAATTTTTTCATCCTAGGCCTGAAATTGCGAAAGAAGAGGGGTTCTTGGGTATAATAACATTTAACTGTCGCTATGCTATATAAGAAACGGGAAGTTTCTGGGTTTTTTACTGGATCTTGCAGGTGATGATAGTGATCTAGGTTATGGTCGTTCACAAAGGAAATCAATAACTTGAAGGGCTTGTTAGGTGTTGAGGTAGAGTGATCTTAACGGGGACATTCACCACTTTATTTCCATTTGGCATTAACTTTCCTGGAGGAGCTATTTATGTCTAAAAAGAGTTGATGGGATTTAAGTGGGGGTGGTGGTTTATTGTGGTGGTATGAACCACATGTAATATTATTTGTTTGATGTCAAAATATTATTTCAGAAATTTTTATTAGATTCCTTGGACAAAATTGTAGAAATTGTAATTGTTGTATATTTCTGAGTTTGTCAGCCCCTTTTTTTCAAGTTAGAAGTGAAGATATTTCTGTGTTTTAAAGGAAAAACGGGAGTTGTTCCTGCAATGTAACCAATCAATAAGAAATATAAACTTCTCAAGAATGTCATTCATAAGGAAAGAAGCAATTTTAGAGTGAAAGTGAAACTAAAAACAAATATATATAGGATTACGATAATCCTTTGTTTATCTCGACTGACGCTTTGAACAAATCCCTTTGTGGCAAAGACTTTTGTCACTTTCCCACATTCGCAAGAATTGAAAGTGGTTTGATTTGAAAGGTCGACGTTACCTCGAATAAATAAAATTCTGAAGCCTTTCACTTCCGGTGCGACTGTAAATATTTGATTTCTTATTAATTCCTAGCATATATCTACTACGTTACTAAGTTTCAGCTCCACTTCTTCAAGTTTACAACTTTGTTTACAAACTCATTCACAGGGATTATATTCTCAATGATATTGAAAAAACGAATTTAAGGTGCTTATTAAACTAATTCATTGCATCTGGCACTTTCTTAACTCATCTACGAATAATAATGTAAAAACACATTATAAGAATACCCGGAATATTTTTTGGCAACCCATAAAGAAGGATTTTATTATTATATTAAATGGGAATGGGATTCTACGCTGTTTTGAGAATGCCCGGATGAGAAATTGTAACCGAAAAAAATACAATCCATAAAATGCGTTTTAGCGACTTGCATCTTAAAAAGTCGTAAACTCTGTAATGCTACCCGATGGCCCGTTTGTGAAAGCAAACTTGTGGATCATTTATAGAAAAGTATATCAATTTGATTAGATATAATCTGTTCAAGAATCTCCATAAAATCTCCCTTATCCGAAGGCAAATATCGAATTTCAATGAAAAAATCGATATAGTTCCCATTCACGAATTCGTGATTGTCAACAAAGGAAGACCTCTGCTGTTATTAGCCTAGATATCCTAAAAACAAAGCGAATGAATTTATTAAGGACTCTATCCGGCATTAGATTTATCCCGTTGTTTTCTTCGGGAGAGAGAGGCTAGGAATTCGAAATGAGGTGTCCTGTGGGGCTTAAATGGAGATTCATTTGGTATTTCCGTATACATATACGTCTACTCATTCGGTCCCACTTGCACAGATTTGGAATTCCGTATTGCAGTCTCTTTCCAAGAGCTTCGGATAACTTTCTACAGTGGAATTATTAGAGAGCAACTTGTCTCATTTATCTCCGTTTTACTTTCCTGCTAATATTGGTTTGACTTGTGGCATGTTGGTCGTGGGATATAATAATAATACAGATAAATCCACCACCAACACCACAGTGACAAACTAAACCATTTCTTAGGAGCCATTATATGGTAGATTCTATTTTACGGGGCACTGATCGCGTGTGATCAGAGTTAGTAGCAGTATCAGAGGACGAAGGGTAAATGTTCTTTGGTTCAGAGCCAAAGTAAAGTGTGGATGGGATCAAATTGAATTGGAGGAATAATGCGTTTTTGGAAACTATTGCTTTCAGCTAGCCTATAATATATCCACTAGTTTCGACGTCGTATACGTTCACCTCCTGTTCTTCATGTCGATAATTTGCAGCGTTGAGCGTCGTTGCTGGCTGGTTCGGTACAAAGACTTTCGTCGTACCGAAAGACTTTGGTAAAAGTTAGGGCTCAAATTACTGGTTAGTAGGAAACTATTTTAATATTAGGCACCTCCAGACCTCAAATGTAGGTAGGTACGCTTAATGGTTCCGCAGGAATGTGACCGAAGCAATATCAAAGTGTGAAAGGAATTAAGAGGGAAATCGGCTTAAATTTATACGTCTTTAACTTTTTAGTTGTATACAGGGTGACCGGAAGTACCAGTATTTAATTTGTGTAATTTTATTTTACAACTATTAAAATTTAGAATCACCCTGTATTACCCGTAAAATTCCGACAGAAAATCCGATCTAGTAGTGGTCGTCTCGTCTCTCAGATGTTTTCTACACACTTGTTCCTAAATAGTATCAAGTCTAGGGTTGACTATTATTAGAAAATTGGTCTGTCTTTTGAGTGCTTTATGATACTTTTAATATCCCATAATAGCGAGAGTAGAAAAATGACAAGTTCTGGGATTCTGCAATTGTGGGTTCATCAATGTTGGATAATTCCGAGTAGAACTAGAACATGTTGAACATGATACTGGATTTTTCCGGATCCAGCATGATTTCTGTAGTGACATGATGGAAGGATCGGTCCCTCGAGGTGTCTCGTAAATATAATGAAATGACCCCGGAATTCTTACGACGAAATATTTTCGGGTTTAATCATCCCAGAGTGAGTCGAAATACGTCGGTTTGGCTATATTTTGTAGAGGAAAGTTAAATGCTTTATGCTCAGCAATTCCCTCATGTTTATGCATTTTCAATGGAGACGAGGATATCATTCCCAAGGTGTCTCGATGATAGAAATATCATTGATCCTTGGCACCGTGCTCCAATTTCTGTCGAGTGTCAATAATCTTGGAAACGGATATAATAAAAACGACGATCCAAAAAGTCAAAAATCTACTGCAGATTTATGTCATTTCATTCAGGAAAAAAGGTTCATATGGCTCAATTTCGATTTCAGAGCTTCGTTTATCCATACGTAAAATTCGGTTTATTAAATTTGGCGTAGCAAATCACACCCTGCAGCTATTGCTTTGGCATTTTCTCCGCCTCGTCAATCCAAAATCCAAAAGAATTCTAACGATCCTAACCGTGGATATTTGATTGTTGACGACCACAACATAGAATAGGATAGCATATGATTGCACTTGTAATTCTTCCAAGCAAATCTTTTCCTATGGAAAAACTTCAAATCCTATAGAAAGGAAGAAAAAAACAAAGTTCAGCAATCCTTTTGATATGTAATACTTGATACTTGTTTAAAAGACACAATTTGAAGATTTCGAAGATTCCAAAGATGTCTTTTATCACATGGAAGATCTACTCCTTAGATCATTACACATTGAACCAGAAACCCTCCTTTGCTGTTGACTGAGAAATGTTTCCGTTTCTGATTTAATTCCGGAAAAGCGGAGTAGCGTTTTTTTCGGCTGGAACGAACGAAGCTCTTTCTTTGAGTTGAAATTCCTCTATTATATAAAATGAAATAAAATAAATGAATACTACTTTTACTACATAAGGGTATTCGGTCTCTTTAGCTATTGCCTACAGATGCGGGTACGTTTTTTCCTCCTACACCAAAGATAGTAATAAAAATTCTAGAACTCTTTGGACTATATACTCGAAAAGTACTAGAAAATTTGCTGACCCAGAACCACTTTAAAAAAGTAGTGCTGGTTGATGTAACTGGGATGTAGTCCAGGATCAGTCTGCCATCCACCATCTAAGACATTATAATATATATGGTTCCGTAATTTTTTTTCTTCAAATATACAGAGGCACACAACTGTTGGAATTGGCACAGATGAAGGTTAGCACAGTGTCTCTATTCACGATATAAGAGGTCATCCACATGTATTTCTAAAATTGCAGCTTTGATGGACAAATACAAAAGCCTTGAATTTTATAAGGACTTGCGAGTCTAATAATGTTTTTGGATCATAAGACTTTACGATCAGTATTGTTCTCAAAATGCAGAAAAAGTATGGATGGTGGTAGTGGATAATGACAATATCTCGAGTCCTGATAATTCATCAGGGGTCACGGATCCGGATTTCGTAAATTGTCTGGAAGTCTACAGGCTTGACAGTTTCTAGTGCATCTCAGATCCCGTTTTTTCCTCATCTTAATAATAATGCCCGAAGACGAGGGAAATGGAGATGAGGACAAGGCTGCTGTTGCGGATCGTTACTTAGAAGTTACGAACTTCCAACTAACTGCAGAGAGCATAATCAGTCGGATAATAAAGATGTTGTCGGCTCTGATCATCATTGCAAATTCGGTCTCTGTTCCGGATTTCGCTTCTACTTAAAATCCGGCAAAAAATAATCTTGCATTATTTGTCCTTCAATCCCGGCCTGTATATGAATACGAGGGCATACGGGTTGGAAAATTAGGTTTTTTTCTGTTTTCTTCGGATAAAATTGCTACACTTTCAGAAGGAAGTATAGGAGTGTACATTTGAATGGGAAGACCCTTTCCGTGTTATTGTTAGATCCCGACACAGGCAAACAAATGGAAAATATGCCGAAAAATATGTATGTTTCCATTGGATTTTCGGAAACTTTAGCTGAGTTGTATTTTTCAGAATCACCCACGATCCCGTTCAGAAATCTCATAAGCAGACCAATAATTCTGAATCATCCTGTGAGTAAAAATGAGAATGTCAAGTAGGTGGTTCTCCTACAGTTGTTCCTATAAAAAAGGACAAATTGTGGTCTCATAAAATTGTTAGTGCAAATTACGATAAACCTCGGCCCTTCAGAATTGGACTTTAGAAGGGATACAAGCTGTCTTCGCCCATTTTATTCAAGGCATTGTTATTGTTACAGTTTTACGATATGCTGTTATACACATCCAGGATGCACCACAATGGAATATCATGCTGAAAGAAACGTAGCTTAATTTTGAACAACGTCATAAAAATACATACAAAATATAAGCCTTGTAGCTGTGCATAGACTATATTTTATAAAATCGGTCTCAAAATTTTAGAGTTAATATTTTAAAAGGTTCTGCCGCAGAGGAACATTGACAAATCATGCTAAGAGACCAGATAACCTCTTGAGGAAACGTCTTATGGAAAAGTTTCTATCGTTTTTCCAAGAGGAAATCAAGTAGCTTGTGTACCACAAGCCCAAGCTATCCAATAACCAAAGCCAAGGACTGTGATACACTTATCCTGCAAGGGCATCCCGTACTTCTTATCGGATATAATAATATACGAGATGTGATTTATAGGAATGATGTCTCGTTTCGCCTTTCTTCTCTCTTGAACAAGAGACAACAAAATCTCATATAATTTCAAAATAATCCACTTCTTCAATTTATCTAGCTTTTTTCCTTCACAAGAAGGCTATAAAAAATAATCCGAGTAACTTCTCTATTATACACCAGGATTTCATAGCCTCTCGTTGTTCTTTTATTATATTTCCATCGTCCAACAAAGGAAAACGCCTACATTTGCTTTAGAAAATTGGAATCGTTCATCTGCTTTTACTTCCGAGAAAATCCAATTTGTTTTGAAAACGTGGACAATTCACAATCCACAATAATGCAGTCATCATAATGTATAGAGAGCGTAAAAATACATTTATATTATTTATACGGGGAGATAGAGTGATGAGGCAAATTGCTGGCTTAGATGATCATCAATCATGGAACCGAGGGACCTTCAACTGTAATTTGACATCGGGGAAGATGAACATCGGAACTTATCTAAACTTCTGTGATTATATGTACACACACTCATATCCCCTCGGATCTATTAAGCGTTCTAAACGCTTTAAGCGATCGTATTGCATTCCACATGTCTGCTATGTATGTATTATGGTGGGTTGAAAGGTCATTGCACATATGCTTTGACCAGTCGGCCGCCGAGGCCATTTCTGGCCTATTACGGACTCCCCGGACAGGACATTGACCAACCATAAGTTGAAGGGGATATAGGACCCCCAAACACACTCTCAGGTGGATGTCCCATCGGAACACCTCACCTTTACCCAATCAGGATCGATAGATCCCGATAACCTGGCTTCAGGAACCTCCTGTGGCGTCTTATGAGGAATCCGGCGTGGACCACACGTTCCAGCCTCACCTCAACCCCGACCATCCGAATCTCCACTCCTCAGTTCATCTTCGACTTCCATGGGATTCGGACAGCCGGAGTTCCATTTAATATTATTTCCTTAAACTCTGTTTCTTTTGGGATCAAATAAATCCTTCTACGTTTGTATCTAAAATACATTTATCAGGCTGCATTACCAGCATTCATTTATTTAAGGGAACAGGGACTTAAGGAATAGGAACCTTCACTTAAGGGACATAGGGACATAGTGGGATCATTGGGGACATAAGGGTTCCTCCGAAGGGATTTCCAGGCACCCTTACCCTTCATCTGGCGCCCAACCGTGGACTCCTACCCCACCCAGGAATCAAGGACTCACTCATCAAGGACCAAGGGCTCCCCTACTTCTAAATAAGGTCTGAAAATATCCATTTAAGGATTTCACTTTAAAAAGAAAAAGCAAGAAAAGAAACGGTAGTCAACAGGAGTTTGATTAAATCGCAAATATAGCCGATTTGGAAATTACGTGATAAAAGTGATAAAAGGGATAAAAACTAAAGTTCGAAAAAGTGCAAAAAAGAGTGAATTTTGAAATTTTTTTTCAAAATTTAGGTTTACGATTTTAAAATTTCAAAATTTCTTGTTTATTTTTTTTAATTTTAAAATTTTTTGGGCTTCCATTTATTTAACATGTTCTTATGATTTTTGAAAATTAAATCTGGTAAAGGGCGACACGTTACTTAGCATTTTTTTTTGATAATTTTAGGACTTAGAAAAATTTTAATTTCTCAAATTACCCCCAATATAGAAATTCATACCTAAAAGCAATACGGTTAGCAAAATCGATCCTTTAAATACTTCTATACTTAAACCTTACAATTATTGTAGAAATTTGAAACTTTCAGGAACTATGGGGAACTTGTTGAATTTATTTTGAATTTTTTGAATTTTTGTTTGAATTTTTTTAAGGTACCTTGAATAACACATAGAATCGACTTAATTTTTTTTTATTATTTTCCTGAATTGCCCGCGGGTTACGTACATCCTCTACCTCAGAAATTTATAACTCTAAAATTTTAATTTTTTTTTTGTCTGTTTATGTATTAACAAACCATAGAATCACCTACAAAATATTTTTTTTCTCGAAGTGCCCGCACGTCACGTACATCCATTCGTCCAGAAATAAAAAACTCTAAAAAATTTAATACTGGGGTCAATTGAGATTTGACTCTAACTCGGTTTAATCTAATTATATTTAAAGTCTAGGTGACTTTTAAGTAAATTGGAACACCACGGAGTGGTGAGCATTTACAAAATAAGATTAGACGGTCATATTAAATGGCTATCATGTATTAAAAATTCAAATTTAAGCAAATTTAAGGAATAACAGACATAAGCTAATTAAGCGGTCGTTATTCATGAATAATCCCTTATCCCCAGATAAATCTTATCAATTGAGGCATACTAAGCAGAGACAAGATAGGGAAACTAAATTACTATTACCGATTAAGAAGAAACAACCCAAACCTAAGAATTTAGTACCCATAGTAGAAGAAAATTCAGATTTAGAGATTAAGTATAGAATTGCCTGAGATACATACCTCGAGATAATCCCAGTTTAAATAATTCAATTGAATTTGCTAATCCTAATCCTCATTTAATTATGGATGCACTGATGCCTCCTGATTTAGCCGGTTTACTAGCAGGAGATAATGGTGATCAAATTAGACGATATCTAGAAGGACTTCGGAATCCCCGAGTTTTAAATAATCCAGTACCAGATAATAGACGGCCCATCCGTCTAGCTACAATTAACACTAACATTCCTATTCCTTCCTATCATCCACATAAGATGACCGCTAAGTTTTACTTATCTGAGGTTGAAAAATACCTATCTATTCAGAACTATCCGGAAGACAAGTTTACATACATAATTAGCTCCATTCTTCCCACTGATTCCAAA
Source organism: Desoria tigrina (assembly GCA_906901685.1). Taxonomy (NCBI): domain Eukaryota; kingdom Metazoa; phylum Arthropoda; class Collembola; order Entomobryomorpha; family Isotomidae; genus Desoria; species Desoria tigrina. Next base: position 3,523,339 of record CAJQTU010000010.1, on the reverse strand, counting down.
GCATGGTATGACCACACAGTCGAACCGCATACTACTTGGGCAGAGTTCAAAGATATGTTCGAAGCTAAGTACGATAGTTGGCAGGATAAACAGAACAGAATTTCATATCTTTGTAGGAAACGACAGAGAGATGATGAACCTGATGAGTCATTTATTTGGGAAATGCTTAGGTTATCGAAGCAAGTTTACCCGAATGAGCCTCGGTCAGATGCAGTTATGCGATGTAGACAAGCATTAATACCTAGATTAAGACTTTCAATAGGTGATTTTAATCGGGATGATCCAGATAGGTTGATTGAAAGATGTAAGATAGCAATGAGAGATTTGAGATATCAGGATAGGAAAGATGGAGTGAGATCTACATTACCTCCAATGCATGTACAGCAAGAAACCAATCAAAATTCACACGGAAATGACAATTTCCAAGGTAGAAACAAAAATCATCCAAATCCGAACGGTAATTTTTACGGACATCAGAACCAAAATCAACAACAAAATTCACATCGAAGCAATTTCAGAAATGTCAGAGAAAATAGCGTTCCGTCTCAAGGGCGTGGTTCAGAAGACCAAACACAATTCGATCAAAACGCATCCGAGCAGTACGAGTTAGACCCAAACCAACATGGAACTCGATATTTCAACGAGAACCACGGGACATTTCAATAAACTCATCACCCACTCGGTAAAAAGTATCATTAATAGTTTAAAAATTTGACATTCTCATAAGATAACCATTGGATTGGACGAATTATTATTTACATATTAATTGGAGTTGAATATAAATTTAAAAGTTAAAAAGAAGAGATATCGGTCCACAAAGGACAGTACAGTAAAAAGTAAGATTTAGAAACTCAAAATACGACTTGGTGTCGAAACGGAAAACATTAGGTGTAAATCCCATAGAAATTCGAAGTACCAAAAGTTTGATTTTTAATATTTAGAATAATGTTGTAAACAAGGTTTATTTAGAAAAAAGGGAGAAAAGATATAGAAAACAAATGCTTGGTGCTAATTGTTTAAAAGTATTTTAGTAAATGGGGATATCATTCGTTTACAACTTATGGACTGGAGGACTTCAACCTGTAATCGCGAGAAGAACTCGACCTGGACTTGACGATCGAAGAAGTTTGACGCTGTTATCGCTAAAACCACTCGGTCCAAAGTCAAGAAAATCTGTGGATCTGGAAGGGTAATCCGGAAGGATCTACTCTGAATTGGAAAATTTAGCAATTGATCACTGCCGAAAAACTGCCAATTCTGTTTCAAGGGGATGGAAATCATCGAACGTGGATAATTTTCTGCCATCCCTAAGTCCGTCAAAATCGAGCTGTTAATCAGGTGATATTGTCAAGAACTAAAAAGACTTAATCTACGCTGCGTAAGTTAGTAATTAAGAAATGAAAAGTAATTGAATGTGTCTTGCCACAAATATATAAATGACTCTCGCGTCAGTTAGCACATGTTAGACAATGGAAATTAATATAGCATTGTTTAGGGACTGTTCGTAAATTAAATACGACCTAGCGTCAAATATTAGATACAAACACGTCAAAGTGTAAAACATGGAAAGTCTGTGAAGGTAGAAATAGAGTAGAGAAGATGGTACTTTATGTAAATCCATGAAAATGGCAGTCATGCCGAAAGGCTCTGCAAAAGTTAGATTAATTTCACCCGAAAAGGGAACGGTCTTGGTGACCAAAGAGATAGTACAAAATGACTCTCGCGTCAAAATTGAAAGTACCAAAAAGGTAAAGGTCTTAGTGACAAAAAATCAGGACGAAAGCGTCTGTAATCCCTTGTCGAAGAAAGGTGAAACTCAGTGTAATTTATGTAAAAATCGTGTAGATACAGTTTAGAGAAAGTTATAGAGAATAGTTAGAGTCGGCATAAAGAAAAGTGGGTCCCGTATATACCCAAATCGTTAAGAATAAAACTAATGCAATTATTCCATGATGCTCCAGAGGCTGGACACATGGGTGTAAAAAAGACGATTAATATAACGATATGTAGAGTGTATTGGCCGTGCATGAAGACGGACATAAAAAACTACGTTAGAGAATGTTAAATCTGTCAATTTATAGCTTACGTAAATCAGAAACCACCAGGATTGATGGGAGTCACGAAACCCGCAGAAGGTATTTTTCATACTCTCCACATTATATTTTATTGGCCCCCTCCCAAGGACTAGTCACGGGAGAGGAAACCAACATATTCTGATAGTTCAGGATGAGCTGTCGAAATTTGTAGAAATTTTTCATATGCGAACAGCTACGGCTTCAAAAGTAGTAGAAAAGTTAGAAAATGTATTTTGTCGATTTGGGTCTCCCCGAATCGACAATCGACAAAATCGAAAAATTTTGAGTGATAATGGCAGTCAATTTATATCAAAGACTATGAAGAAATTTTTTAAGGTTTTAAATGTAAAACAGGCTTTGTTTTAGTACTTACTACCCACAGCCAAATCAGTCTGAGCGAGTCAACAAAAACATCGGACATTTCTTGAGGGCCTTTGTCAAAGAAAACCGCAGAAATTGGGACGAACATCTTTCACGAGACCACTTACGTCACTCCAGTGATCCTGAACCAGAAATCTGTTTTCCATTTGACCGTCAGATCAACCCCGAAACCGAAACATCTATGGAGGAAGTGACCGCCCGAGCAAGAGAACTGCCCGGAGATCATCGAATGGAAAAAGCAGAAAATTACATGCAGAAACTCGGGAAAAAGTGGTGTGGACCATTCACGATCATACAGAGCTGTCTTGACCAACCGATGGTTAGACGCCAAGATGTTGAATGCCAAGCAGAGGAAAGCCCAAATCTACTGGAAAGCCCAACATCAATTCAAATCGCCAAAAGTACGACCTCAGGACGAATTCCCGATCTTCATGGACTCACGGCGTACCCTAAATTTTCTTCACGAATTCCCATTTAAATTCAACCCTTTTATCGCCGAAATTTTTAGTTGGATCCCATCTCAAAATCTGTTCGAAGACAACCCTGTCAAAATTAAAAAAGACGGACCTGTTTGGATTGACAACAACGTCAAATTCACCAATATGCTTCACGACATCGAAAACCAAATAGAGATTGCGTTAGACCTGGAAAACAACAATTCCCATAGCTTCAGGGGAATGATTTGTATCATGCAAATATCCACCACTTCCAAAAATTATATAATTCATGTTCCATCTTGTTATGACCTAATTTGCTCTCTATTAAAACCAATCTTACAGGCTAAAACTCCAGTGAAAATCGTTCATGGTGCCATAAACGACATCCTATCGCTTCAGAGAGACTCCCAGATCTTCCCCCAAGCGTTCCTAGACACCCAATTCGTATATAACTATGTCCATCAAATCTACGACCCAGGACACTCAATTTCCCTCAAAGTCATGATCAAGGAATATCTTGGATCCGACAGCATCAACGACGACGACAACTTGGCCCAAATGGCAGATTGGCGACATAACCCTCTTCCCGACCAAATGATGAGGTACGCAGAAAAGGACTCATCGTTACTGTTGTTGGCATGGCAACGACTCAAACCCTTTCTTAGAGACCGAAAATGGGAATCAAGCACCTTGAACCCGTTCCTCCGATCCAATTCCAACACCGCCAAAATCTACACCTTCCCGAAAGTCAAGACACCCCAGGAAGAAATTACAGCCCTAAAAGATGACCTAAAAATTGACCAGTCACAACAAGAAGTGACGGTTACCCTTTTTCAGTGGCGAATCAATCGCGCCAAAGAAGTAGATGAGCCCCCACGAGAAATCTTGGACCCCAAGGAAGTCATCGCACTCGTCAGGACCCGACCTACAACTTCAGAAGCCATTAAAACAGCCCTGAAATCGTCAAGACTTCCGAGATGGATCAGAGGAGTCGAGGACTTCATTATCAACAAAATCCACCCCGAAATCCGATCAGAAATCATGGACCTATTTCCAACCGATCCGAAAACTCCCGAAAATACCGAAATCATCGAGTATTTTGAGTGTCAAGACGATTCCGAACCGTTGGAGAAAATCCCAGCCTCTCAGATGGAAATTATCGTTCAGGAGAACGATCTGATTGAGTTTGACCCCAAGGTCAAATTTCACCCCCCAATGACCACTTTGGTCCCCCTTATGTCATTGAGCGTTGATCAGCCAGCGCTTTGTGACACTGAAACCCCAAATCCCAATCCCCAAGCATATAGGTCTAATTGTATTGTTTCCTGGGCCGATCGTTTCTTTCAGAAAAAAGGCCCACCTATCTACATGAAGAAGTGGAGATCTCATCCACTGCCCTATCAACGTCAGAGAACCTCCACCCCCAATCCACATGCTATCCGCTATCAAAGAAAGCGGAAGCAATTCAATAAAAGGAGAAACCGAGCCCTCCGGAAAGCCGCAGTGAAAGCAGACTTTCACCAGCAATCGCCATACCATGACCGACAGGGGGAGGGGGATGAAGGGGATATAGGACCCCCAAACACACTCTCAGGTGGATGTCCCATCGGAACACCTCACCTTTACCCAATCAGGATCGATAGATCCCGATAACCTGGCTTCAGGAACCTCCTGTGGCGTCTTATGAGGAATCCGGCGTGGACCACACGTTCCAGCCTCACCTCAACCCCGACCATCCGAATCTCCACTCCTCAGTTCATCTTCGACTTCCATGGGATTCGGACAGCCGGAGTTCCATTTAATATTATTTCCTTAAACTCTGTTTCTTTTGGGATCAAATAAATCCTTCTACGTTTGTATCTAAAATACATTTATCAGGCTGCATTACCAGCATTCATTTATTTAAGGGAACAGGGACTTAAGGAATAGGAACCTTCACTTAAGGGACATAGGGACATAGTGGGATCATTGGGGACATAAGGGTTCCTCCGAAGGGATTTCCAGGCACCCTTACCCTTCAAAGTAGGCATGGCCAATGTCCTGGTGACATGTCTGCTAACCGTCCAAATATTTTTGAATTCAGAAATTGGATTTCACTTGCCTGATTGGATTTAAAGACAGTAATTCCATACATTTTGTCATTATATTCTACAAAAAAATGTGTCAGGTCAAGAATGGGGTATATTAAGATATACTCATTTACTTGCAACACTTTGGTACACCCGTTTATAAGGTTATTTTGCATTTATCACCTAACGCATTTGTTAGCCCTGTCGCTTTCTCCTACTTTGTTCAATAGATCTATCTTTATAACGTCATCTGCGATTGTAATTACCTGCGTCGGACCCTTTAACTTCAGAGCTGCGATATTCCACTTGACATTTAATTCCAACACGAAGATCAATATTGGTTCAGCGGTAGGGAATAGGCTGACAAACGACTCAGGATGTAGAAATCGCCGAAAGAGGAGACATCCATCAAGTTGACAATTGATGGATGGCGTGATACGTAGCTGTCCACTGTCCAAGCCGTAGATTTGCATATAAAACCGTTTCTATGATATTGGGATGAGAATAAGTTCGGAGAAAGCATTACTTTCACTGGTCATTGTACAAAACCTTACTTGCTTTGGGTTCAACGTTCAAGGACATTTTTGGGATCTCTAAAAAATCACTTGAAATTTTTTGTTGTCAAAATTGATTTACTTTCACTATGCCATTTCCTCGACAAGACCATACAAATCCCACATCCCACTAGATCCTTAATCATAATTACAGATGTTGTAAACACTTGTCATGTCTGCTAACAAATCCTTATATATCTTTTTCTCTCTCTGATGTAGTTTCATGAAGCGAGATCATCGGAGCCCTTAGGGGGAAATACCCGGGAGTGCAATGAAGACGATTTCAGTGACAACAATAGCCGTGGCCATCCTATCCATCCCATACGGCCTCACGATCGGTTCCGTTCTCGACGACTATTTGTACCTGTCCTCTTCGCCTTCATCGTCTTCGATACCGTTCCCATGGGGTGGGGTGTCACCTTCACCAAGATCATCCATAAGAATACCACCATCCCCACCACCACCACCGCCAGTTCCAGTAGAACCGGAGGAGATGAATGATTACTATCCGGGGATGAGGAGTAACGGAAGCATTTATCCAGAAGGTTCTGGACTCGCTGAAGAGGAGGATGAGAAGACGAGGTTTCTATCCGTTTTAATTGGAAACGAGTCGGATTATCCGTCAACGATGAGCTCATTTGAAATCGGTAATCGGAGCAAGAAAGAGCTGATGGAAATGGAGCTGTTGGAGTATCCTCTCAGAGATCCCCTCTCAATTGCCATCCCGATGACGTGCATTTACATGTTGATTTTGCTGAGTGGACTCGTGGGAAATATCAGTACCTGTGTCGTCATTGCCAAGACCAATTACATGCACACTGCTACTAATTACTACCTTTTCAGGTGGGGCCAAGTATAGCCATTTCTGGATATTTAATTTGAGAATTGGTTTTTCAAGCCATGTCATGTCGTCTATTTGAGTTTACGGGGAATGGATAAAAATAAGTCTGAATTGCATTAGTAAAATTGCTTTGACTTTTAATAGGTATCGTAAATCACGATTTAAGCCCGAGATATGATTTTTCACATCCGTTTATTTATTGCATTTAAACACAAGATCATGAAAGCATTTATCATCGATAGACAGTTTCTAATTTTATATGAACTTTGCCAGAATTGCATTGAGATCTGAGATGTCCGAAATTTCAAGATTTTTTAATTGCCTTAAATTCAGCATGAAAATAACCACTTATTCCGATTATCCATGACTTGGTACACTAATTTTGTCGATTTTGTAAGAAAATTTCCAAAATAACCTTGCTCTACTATTATATTATTACAGTTTGGCCGCGTCCGACCTTCTGCTACTAATCAGTGGATTGCCACAGGTATGTCGTACGTCGCATATATAAGTCCTCCTTAAGTATTGAAGCAGAGATTATTAAAGTGTTTATATGAGTTTTAGAACATTAATACTGACAATCAAAGGAAAATCTTTTGTTTTCCTCATTTCTGAACTCTATATCTATCATATCATATATGACTTGTTTACTTTCATTTTCTGATCCATTAGGAAATCTATCACATTTGGATCAAATATCCCTATTTTTTCGGTGAAGCTTTTTGTGTGATCCGGGGTTTGGCAGCCGAAACATCAGCTAATGCTACTGTCTTGACAATTACGGCATTTACAGTTGAAAGGTTTGTTACATATATCTTTATTATCAATACTCCGAGATATTTCAATCCGTCTTTACGCGAAGGAAACTCCGCACATGAGAAATCATTAACCATCAACAACATAGCATCATTGTCAATTTCCTGTAATATACTTTGTACATATATTCCTATACTTGCGGATGCACATGATTGATAATACAGTATAAGGAATACATTTATTTTTATTACATCTTACTTCCCTCGTCGTCTCAAAATATACCTAATTCCATCAACTAACTCCTTTCCTCTTTAAAACTTTCCAAAGTAACTTTCTTATTTCTACATCCCGACATACCAAATATACGCGAAGAAGTTGGATCGAAAAGCCAAATAAACCCAGCCACAATGATGTCTAACTCGGGTACTATCATAGCCTTTATCCTTAATGGTATCCCTGGCCTAAAATCCCATTTCTTGTTGAGGAAAAGTCTCTCGACTGTTCGCAAAGGGCTTTAAACAACGAAAATAAGCCTTTACTGTCTCCTATTATATATTTTGTGGGTTTTTTCTATTTCCTTAGATTCGTGGCAATAGTCTACCCCTTGAAAAGGTCAGAATCGGAATACTTTTACTAATATTTTTTTTGCTTTCTTTCGATCTATAATGCTTATGTTTGTATGACTCGAAAAAGTCTATCTATATATATATGTACATTGAGCATTGCATTGGTAGTTATGTAGCTTTACAGCAGTTTGTTAAGTTGACATTAATTAACTCCCTTAATTGTATTTGCAGTCACAAATTGTCCCAACTCTCCCGAGTCGTTCGGATGATCGGGATCATTTGGATTGTGGCATTTTGCTTAGCACTACCTCAAGCCGCCCAGTTTGGCGTCAGAGATCATGTAAGTGTCGGCTGGTGGAAGTTTACAGACTTCTTCAAGTCGTTAAATGACATTACCATTAGCTCACAGCTCCGTTTTATATCCGCCCTCTGAATGGAAACCGTCAGAAACATTGACATTTCCAGGACTAGAATGTCCGATGCTTTGGCAATGGATTATTGACAGACAACTGAACTGGGAATACAAATACAGAACAGAGTGACGATAATGACTTTGATTACAGAGAAATTACTGAGCAAATTGAAATTAAATACAGGAGAATATGATGACATTTTCATGAAATAATTCGTCCCTTTATCTTGAAAAGTACTGATGGGATGATGATGATGATTATTATGAAATTATGCTTGCTACTGACATTCTAAGTTTGAAAATCATCAAATTTGATTACACACATTGATTATCTCGGAAGTGACAGGGCTTCTATAACTTCAGATTAGTCTACAAACCGTTTAACAACTCCAAAATTCTAATTTGGAATAATTTATTGAAATTTATCAGTCTCGGGACTTGAGAACAAATAGAACAGAACAATCTATATGATTTCGATTTTTATTCTAAAAATACCGAGAGAGAAAGGTTAGTTTGTGCTATAATTCCACGTAGATTAATATAAGGCATTGTGGAGAGACTCCCTGTAGAGCACTTGGGAAGTTGCCCAAGCCGAATAATTAACATGACACACTGCCCCTCACATCATTAACTTGGAACAATTGGAAACTTCGAAGTCAGAAGGATCTCGGGATGAAATGAAATGAAGGCTCCACAAAACAAATGACCATTGTTAATGTGACAGGAAAGGCCGACCCGCTCGTCTGTAAAGTTGAACGGTGCAAATGACTTGCCATTACTACTCCCCGTCTCTTGCTATATACCAAAACCGATGCCAGTTGCCACAGGATTTAATTTTGGGGAAAATATTCCAAAAATCACACAAGAAAACCAAGGACACTTTATTATAGAATCGCTTAAGCGATTTTGGCTTAAGCTAGGCCACGAACCACCAACCACCTAAACTAACCCAAGATTTGGATATTGAATTCCAGATCGTGAGCCTACCCATGCGGCAGGCTATTAAAATTAATTACTGATTTATGCAGGTAGCCAGGATAAGCGTCTTTAGATTATCGAGTCAAATGCCAAATCGCCCTTACATTAATGTCGAGCTCGAGTATGCTACACCAATGATTTTGCATTTGGTTAGGAATCGGAATTAGACTTCAGGGGGAATTAGATGAATTCAATTAAAGAATGGGTAAAATAAATACATCCTGGAGTTACATCATCTGTTTCCATTTTAGTAAATTGCATGGGGTTTGTTGAGGAAGATGATTAAACCTCGTAAATAACATTACTGTTTTGTTTGACGAGGTGTGATATTTTGACAGCTCATGTATGTACCAATCGCATAAATACCGACTGAACTTCCGTAGTTCTCAGTAACTTCATTCTCGGTAGTAGTGTTCCTGTTTTTGACATTGATACAAATACAATAAAATCATCACAAAAGGTTTTGATAAGGTCAGAACTGTCAGGAGGGATAGTTCCACGTATTTTCACCAATGAATCTCGATCCCTGGAATTATTAAATGTTCACGTACTAATTGTTCTGGAAATTAAATTATCATCACCTTTCTACGTTCTCACCCTCAGAGAATAGTCAAATATGTTTAGAAATGTTAAATATTGGGAAAGTATAACTGATAGATACTTTCAATTTACTATGCAAATTCTGATATACAATGAAATCTGTGTCGTATTGTATTTGTACGTAGCAATGCACGTCAAAAACACAACCAAATCCAAAGCCATATTTCATTAGAAATCGTGAAATCACGGGCAACCTTTTCCCTAACTTTAATCAACATGGAAAAATAGGCTCTTTTCAAAGTTGATAAAAACTCAGCTTTTTACGCTATAAAGAATACGTTTGAAACCCTAACTACTTTTGACACCATTGTCACCAGTTACAAATGAATGTCCATTTATAACCAACTGCAGTACTGACAGTGACAAAAGCTAAAATATTGCGACAAATAAATGACATAATAATATAACATAATCATCATCATCTCCACCAGGAAAATCATTTATCCTCACCACCACCAATCCTGTCTACCTGATGCTTTCACATTTCCAAATTACAGTCACAATCAATTCCGCCAACTAATCATGCCACCACCATACCCCCAACACTTTCTTTAATCAAACATCATCATCATCATACCCCAATAGTTTAACTAACTTGGTAATAATTTCCCATATGAAAGACGTCTAATTGATTTCACAGGCCGACCAAACCGCCTGACTGATCCCTTTCTCTTGTAAATAAACTTTGACAATGGTTCATCAGGATTCATATATTCATTCCTCTAGACAATAATATTGATTGAGCTAACTTTGCGGAAAACTTTGCGGTGGGTTTGACAATGAATTCCGTCCTAAACTTGACTCTATAGATGAGCCGACATGATCCCAACTGGGTCCTCATTAAAGGAGCCTGGTGCACCCTGGTCCGGGAGATCTTCCCGTATGCATTTCAGATCTCGATCTGCGTCTTCTTCGCAATTCCAATGACCATCATCACCGTCCTCTACGTCCTCATTGGACTCAAGTTGAGGAGGTCGAGGAAGGGCCCGATGACTCGGAACAGTAGTCAGGAACTGAGCGTGGAGCCGCGGACTCAAAACCGACATTCCCAAAGTCACGTCGTTCGTATGCTGGGTGAGTCACGGAGTTAATTATCTTTAAGAGCCCCCGACTTCATGGAATAATCGAATCTGCCATTAATAATCTCTCCACTTTTCCCAATTGCTTTCGGCAAAGATACTGAAAGGGGAGGGATTAGGTATTAGGGAGAGATCGATTTCGGGAGGTAGAGGTAGACTTGATTAGAGAGTCGTTATGCTTTATAGACTACCTTTCCACGATTTTTCCTTGAAGCCGTGGAAGTTTCATGGTTTTTGAGATTCGCTTTCCGATGTAAGAGCAGAGTATTTAATACGGAAAACTGAAAGCCGGAGACCGTGAAACTTTTTAATCCTATAATTTATAGAGAAGTTTAGCTAAACAAGTGCCACCCGAGGCATCTGATTGATATCGTTGGGGTTAGGAGATGCATATATGATTTTTGTTTCAGAAGCTTTTGAGACCTTCAGAAATCAGAAAGCACCGGTTGTGGTTAGGTGGTTTGGTTACCATGAAATTCTAACTAACTAGGCAGCCACAGGCCCGATATCGGGCCTTAAAATGGTAGATAAACGTTTAGTGACAGCCTACTATATTATCCAATTGATCCGATTCTATGGTGGCGACTAATTTCAAACAAAAAGTTTCAGGCGTGAGCCACATCAATTTTTACGATTGCACATTGCACCCTTAGGTGAAGATACGGACACCTCTGAACGTTGCCCTACTCGTTGTTGGTTATTTAAACCAACGCCGTTGTTTAAGGGTTCCGATCTAGAACCCTTAAAACATCCATTCCCCAAGAATTCCCTCACTGTCCTATCTAAATAAGTACTATCATTGAACCCTGACCCAAACACCCTCCATCCCTATTAACATACAACACTAAACCCTTCTAATCACTAATTCACATTCAAAAGGAGATACGTCATCACTCCGTAAATTTGGCAATGACCAAAATTAGACCTTTGGTCCGTCTGAAGGTCAGGTTGCCAAAATTTTGAAATTCCAGCACAACAGAAAGATTTCTCGGTGAAAGAAGTTGTCAATCTATATGTCACACGATAATTTCGAAATTTCGACGACTTTGACCGTTTCAAGGTCAAGAGGTCAAAATTTCAGAATTCCAACATAGCCAAAGTATTTTCCAAGGCTCAGCGGGGTTGGAGTAAGGGAAAGGGGACCATTTCTTCAGAGTCCTTTGTTGCCACCATTGTTGCCACCAGTGATTTGTAGCCACCAAAACGTTGCCACCTTCGATTTTGTAGCCACCAAAACGTTGCCACCTTCGATTTTGTAGCCACCAAATGTTGCCACCATCGATTTTGTAGCCACCAAAACGTTGCCACCATGGGACTCAGAAAAATAAATGTGTTGCCACCATTGTTGCCACCGTATATTTTGTAGCCACCAAATGTTGCCACCATGAGATATGTGTTGCCACCAAGAGATATGTGTTGCCACCATTGTTGCCACCACCGGATTTCGAAAAAATAAATGTCATTACCGTACAGACCATCTCAAGGGTCACATGCATGAGTCCCATGGTGGCAACGTTTTGGTGGCTACAAAATCGATGGTGGCAACATTTAGTGGCTACAAAATCGATATTGGCAACATTTGGTGGCAACAATGGTGGTAACAAAGGACTCTGAAGAAATGGTCCCCTTTCCCTTACTCTAACCGAAATTTTGACGACTTTGACCATTTGAAGGTCAAGGGGTCAAAATTTCTCAATTCTAACACAACCAAATGATTTCTCGGCGAAAGAAGTTGTCAATAGATATGTCACACGATAATTTCGAAATTTCGACAACTTTGACCCTTTCAAGGTCAAGGGGTCAAAATTTTAGAATTCCAACATAGCCAAAGCATTTGTCAAAGTACAACAGTGCAAATAGATACGTCACACGACCATTTAGGTACAATATTACATTAGGTCAGGTTGGTCAAGGTCACAGGTCACGGAATTTTAAATTGGTATATAGCCTACAGCATTTCCGAATTTTTTTGAGAATTTTTGGCTATCTCAGTTTTTTGATAAGTCAACCCAGTAAGAAACGCATAGATGGAACATCAGTGACATACAAACGGCCACTCTTATGTATATGGATGATCTAAAGGAGACCTGCTATATTTTGTCTGAATTACAGTCGAACTTTCAGGTTGAGAAGTTGAAATGGGTAGCAGATTTCATTTATTTCTGTAAGTCGGTACAGATCGGATATCGTCTACACTTGCACGTGTAGTAGAACAGTTATTGTGTCTGAACCACAGTCGATCCAATCATTCCAAAGTTTTAATCATTTGAAATTTACCAACTGAAAAGTTTTTTGGAATTCAAACATTCTTTGTTATTCGTCAAATTCCAATCCCTATATTTGAGGGGAGCTAAAGGTTTCTAAGAGTTTGGCTAATCAAATCAAACTAGATAAGAATGATACTTTTCAGATTTTTGCAATGATTTTGACCGAAGAAAGGCCACACATCTTAATTTTCTGTTTTGAGGTATCAATATCGATAAATTAAAATCCTTGTTATTACAACACACTAATAAGAGCACTACCACTGCTAGTAATTACCGGAAGGAAATACCAAAACTAACCTTATAAAAAATCGAATGCAATTAATAGTTTCGTTGTGAACCAGTGCATACTGTTACAGACGATTTTAGAGTTACCTGGTTGGCCTGCATAAAAGTACGGCGTTTTGCCTAATGATCTCCTGCATTACCTATTGCATTGCGAAAGTTCATGAGAAAATGATGAACCCTATTCAAATTCCAAGGTTAATCTAATGCTCCGTACGAGTTCATCAATCCCCTTCAAGTGATAATATCAGAATTACCTAACGATGCAAATAAATTGATATATTATGGCTGTTATAAATAAACATAAAAGTAAATATTTGACGTCCTCATCTCTCTCAAGCTTTCCTTGCTTCTATAAACAAAATCCAGCTCATTAACCATAACTAAATCTGAGCATAAAATAGGTCACAGATCAAGTCTTTCGCCTCGATGTCTGAAACAGACAGGATCATTTAGGACTCAGATTAGCATATATCCGCTCCTAAATGGGTGGATTACTTGCATATGTTCAACTTCCAAGATTTCGGAAGTTTCAACTCTCTCCGTGCTGTGTATTCACGTTTGATATTCTCTTGAGAGCTTTCACCAATAATTTCACCGTAAAAACGGCTCCGAATTATTTCCTCTTTTGAAAACCAAGGCTTTTTACTTTGGAAGGGTTTGTAGTACATATATATAGGTGGGTATATAGTGGTGAAAGTCCTGGACTTGGAGGAAATGAGCCAAGACTCCAAATTGAGAAGATAGTGTTTCTTAACCTTCAAATTTTATTTAAAGTATGAAATGACTGGGGTTTCCATCATAAGTATTACAATTAAACGTCTCTGTTTCGCTAAAAAAATAGGCCAAAATTTAAGTTCAGAGGGTTCGGTTTCAGTTGATTTTATAGAACTTGGAAATGTAATCGTGACATTTTAAAGACCGTCTCTAGAAACGAGACTAAAGCGTACGTAGACGTACAAGTGACTAAAAAACACTTCCGAACAGAAGAAGAGACTGTCTTCGGATTTTTGGGAATTATCATATCATAAGTCACGGGCTGTTTCCTTAGATAGGTTTACAAGATCTAGAATCCAGTAGAACTGTAGAAGAATCCTTTTGTAATTTACAAGGCATTAGCCTTCGTACTAAAAGCAATGCCAAAATCCATGTTGGAGATTGGCCATCCCGACTTCACTTCCTTAGCAATCACCCAAAACAGAGTGAAGAAAGCAGAAAATTCCATACTCCTTGTCTCTTGTGCTTTCTTTAGAATCGACCAGAAACTCCATTCGTTGGAGATTACCTATAGCTCTTTGAAATGGAAGGATTTGTCGGTTATGAATAAATGAATTCGTTCCCGAAACATAAACCGTTCCGTTCGAGCAGTCTGGGATCGGATGATGCGTTCCGTAGATCCGAAACTGATGAATAAATATGAAATAAAATGCCTTGGATATTTCGAAACAGTTTCCCTTATTGTTCTTATTTATTTTGTCTAGTTGCCGTCGTCGTGGCCTTCTTCATCTGCTGGGCCCCCTTCCATGCACAGAGACTGATGGCCCTGTATGGGAAATCTCAGACGGAAACTCCCCCATCCGACCTCTTCATGATCATCTACGAAGGGGTCACTCATGTTTCTGGGATCCTTTACTACATCAGTACCTGCATTAACCCGATACTCTGTATGTCTCTCTTAATTTGTATACTGACCAGGGTGCTTGTTTGATTTAAGTTATCCGTAATTCTGTAAATAATTTGCCTGTTTTTTTTAATTCAGATCACATCATGAGTAATAAGTTCCGGCAGGCTTTTAAGGTGAGTTATAGGTTAATATAAATCATATGTCATTTATGTCAATATGTAATAGAAGTTAGATTTATGTAGTCCACTTGACAGAACAATGACAATGCTTTGGGCAATGAGTGCGGCTTGCATAAATTGTAGTCGTAGCGAACGAAATCTGGAACTGACTGCCTTTGTAACACATATTTCAAATGAAAGTGTGGAATACTTATAAATATGTGTATGTGTTACAGTCGGTTTGAAACAGTTACCGTTAGTCCTAAATTTTTGTGATGTTGCAAATCGTTTAAATGCCATGGACTAATTCTACTTTACATGTATTACTTAAGGGATAGACGGGGAAGTAATTTTATCTAGTTTTGTCTTCAAATTAAAATGACTACTGATTTTGATGAAACCCCAACATACGGTCTCATTTTTCACAGTGACAAAAAATATGGGATGAAAATGTCTGTAGAAAGGCTTTTTATTCCGGTCGGACCAAAATGTATGAAACTTTGTAGGATGACTATTTGTACTCAATACAACTTCAAATTTAAACTAGTTTAAACCTCAAAATCTGCTAAGTTTATTTTATGTATGAGGGTTATTTGAGGGGGACTTAAATCATTACTTACGGTAGCTAAATTATTTGACAGTTGACCGTATCTAATTGACTGTAACAAACGGAATTACACAAAAACCGTTTTTTCAAAAAGATCAGGGATTTCTGTCCAATATATTAATAAATATATAAGCATAGTCATGCCCTATAGACAATCCTGACAATGAAACATTCTGATCCCTACTTGAAAATGCAGGACACGATGGGTTCACTTTGCGGTCGACAAAGTTCCCGTCTTCACAATCGGACTTACTCAGCAATCTCCCACCGGTCAGTGAGGACCGGAGTCCTTCATTACACGAGTCAACGGAACAATCGGCAACGGGATTTAGCTGGAGAGATTCCACAATGCTTAAACTGTCGAGGGATTACACCAACATGCTCATGCCGAAGGATCAATATGATTAACAACTCCAACAACAAGTTATCCACCAACAACTCCAGCAAGTTCCTGAGGGCTAATTTCGGTGGTGGCGTGGGCCTGAATGGAGGAGGAACGGGTCCTATTGTCAATGGAAATGGGATTTGCAACAATGATACGACCAAACTGGCGGATTCGTCGGAGAAAGCTGGAATGATCGCGATGACCACGTTGGATAAAAGGTCGGTTGGAATTACACCTTTCCCTACTCCTGTTTAACTTTCTTGAAGCGATTTATATTGTAAGTTTGTTTCAATTCCTTGATTTACCTCATCTCTTTCCTTGAATCCTATTTTGTACTCCTTACCCAAGACAGGACTTTATAGTATTTATAATCAAGCTCAGAAATTAAATGAAATATAAAACCCAATCCCAAATAACTGCCCCATCCCGGCTTTCATTGAACAAATAAAAATTACTTAGAACAAGGAAAATTAGGAAATTAGCAATTTTATTTCGGTCTAAATTTTTTTAATGTATTTTGAAAATATTCCCCGTGAGGGTCATACTTATGTACAGACGCATTCGCAATTTAATAAGACAATGAGATAACAATTTTTTTATTTAAAAAAAATGAGAATCGTAGGGTTTTTGAGCTTGAAAGCTCCTGTTAGCTTCTGCTGAAGGGGTAACGTTTACAACTACTGAGATTTAAATCCTATAAAACTGTCGATTATAGCAAGCCGTATGAAATCCTCTTTAAATCCAAAACTTCTATATTTACCTTCCTTGCTAAATTAAAATGCTAGTATTACACATTACACGCAGAGAGCTGATAGGCATAAATTAAAAATGACAATTGTCCCATTTTTTGAAGCCAGGGACCCCTCGGCCAAGGAGCAAAGCCACAATCACCAACAGGTCTAAGGGCCCTCCTCTGCCGTAAGAATAAGGATTTGAACAAGGTGCCGAAGAAGCACTCCGGAGGATTCCTTATGCGGCGACCCCACCGTCCTCCAAGCGACCCTTCAATTCCATCAACCTACGCCGTTGCTATCCTCGACTCCAAAGGAAATAGCAAGACGGTCCCGGGGGGAATCCTCCGAAGACCTCGAACGGGGTCAAGTGGAAATGCTGTGAACATTGTTGGGATTCATAAGAACACTTGTCGAGCCACGAGTTACACGTCCGTCGACTCGGGGAAATCCAATAACACGATCAGTAACAGCAGTTTGCAGGACATGGACGAGAGCGAGTATACGGGGGAGGAATTGGCCGGATATATGGCGGAATTGAATCATAATTTAGAGTCACCGGTCAAGAAGTCCTAAAATTATTGACATGTATGGCCCATGTTTGAAAAACCGACTTGACCCATCCGCTTTTCACACTTTCGGGTCTCGAACCAGATGACCTTTGGTGGGGACCTAGGTCAATCTGGATTTGTATTTAGTGGTTGTGCCATTTACTCAAGTACCTCTACAGACGCTTACTTATATCATAGCAAAATATGTGAAACGTAAAAAAAATGTGTACCAGTCTGGAGAATGCCAGTCCAATTTCACTTTGACATTATTAATATTATTATGCTTTTCACTGACTGTTTAGAAAGCAATTAGAGGAACTAGGATTTTTACTAAAATAAGCTATTTATTGTTCAATTTTTAATTGTTCTAAATGTGATTAATGTAAATTGAACAATGTATTATCATCAATAGTTGATCAAATCATGTTATTGTTTCATGGAGCTCTGCAGCCAATATGTATATTATTAATATTATACGATACGTACCACGTAAACATTTTTTAAGTGTTGCGAATTTTATATGTTCTCACAAATTGCCATTTAAATTCGATGTTCTTGTAGGTGAAATTAATTGATCTAATATATGTTGTAACTGTTAAGATAAGGATGGATAATGACGACTAGATCTTCAGAATTATTTTTCTACATATAACGCATTTTTTTTTCTTATTCCTTATCAACTCATTGTTTGTTTTAGGGGTGCTTCTTACTTTTAAACCTTTTTAAAACTTTTAAAATTGTTCAAATTTCCTTAAAGGGAACTCCCTAAAATCATAAATGATTTCAAGAGTGGACTGCCAGGAAATACTAATGCCATATTTTAATATTATATGTATTAGGCAAGAATTTCAGAAAAATAGAAAAGTAGGCTTGCATGTACTTCATTTTATTTCTTGCAAAAAATATTTTAAACTCCAACTATAGTCATTTGTCAAAAAATACAACTTCACGTCTTATATATATACATATATATATGATAATGATTATGAAATTTGAAAAAAAAACTTCTTTCAAATGTTAAATCGGCCTAAATAGAATAAAGTTTCCCGTCCAAAATTAGAATTAAAATCTTTGAATTACTTCTTCAAATTTATTGTAAAAAACATTTTACCTATTGTAAAAAAAATTTGGATTGAAATAATCCAATACGTAAATCATGATAAGATAACTAACTTTCGAATTTTGTTGAGTGTGCATACTATCGAATAACATTTACAGTTTAATTTTTTTCAAGTTTGAAGTTGCATATATACTGTGAACTAAATTACCGACTTTTATAAACGATACAATTTGATTGGCCTTGAAATTAAATTAGATACAGCTTCTTTATCTAGCTAAACTATCTATTTACGTTGAGCACTTGATATTTGTTCTAGTAAATGCGTTGTGTGTTAGCTAAGTGTGTGTAGGATATTTGTGGGGAACAGAATGCCTACTCAAAGCGAGAGCATATTCTAAATGTATTTTAGCTATTTTATTTTGCAACTTGATAATTTATAATTTTTTACATCGTCAAATAGTTTCATTTTATTCATACAATAAAAAAAATTAATATATATGTGATGTATGTATAAATGTATGCAGCAAATATTAATAAATCTTTGGATAAAAAAATCGACAAATCTGAAATTGACGTTTCTCATGTTTGATTCCACTGGCTTAGAGAGCACTTGTTTAGTTCCAATTTTAATTTTATGGTCAAAATGAGAGTCACATAGGTTGCTAACTACTCGGTCATCCATTCAAGATTAGAGCTCACATAAGCCATTGTTTACTCTCCCAAGCCTAAAGTTCTGAATACTTTTGAGGTAATTGGTCAACGTTATTGAAAACCGAATGAAATTTTATTGCAATTCAAATATGCATATGTATACATTTCGTCCCCAACGCCCGAGATTCATATGAGAATTTTAATTTATTAAAATTCGAGTCTGTATATGAAATTTTACTTCAATCCGAGTGAATTATAAGGTTTTAGGGTTTACAAAAGATCGTGATTCAAAAATTCCATTAGCATTGATTCGTCAAGTAGGGCCAGTTTTATAAATGACTTCATTGGCAATTAATAGATCGACTATCGATCGACAGCTAAAAATGTGCAATACAATATTTAGTGTTGCGTATTTAAATCTGAGAGATAAGAAATAAAACAAGTGTAAATGCCCTTCTCGTTCACTCTAATCAAATGATAACACTTACAAACATTTCTCATGCATGCGGGATATTTTACGGTATGCATCAGCCAAAGTATTTGTCCTCAACAGTCGCACCAATTTTTTTATCGAAAATACCTGGTTCCTTATCTTTAAACACGATTCGATAGATAAAATTGTCAAACGATTGACACTGTCAACTGTGACAAAATGATTCAGCGCATTCTTGTCCCAACCCAAAGCTTCTTAATCATAACAAGTATTAATTCTCCAATTTAGCGAAATATAATACAAAATATTACTTCCTGCACTACAAGTTTAGTGCCTTAGGATGTTTCGAAATACTAGGCCTTCTTGGCTCTGTACCTGTTTACTAGCCCTTCAATTAATCAGCCCGGTCTTTGGTAATAACCTAATCTACAGTTTGTTACATTTGATGGCGAGTTCCAAAGATATTTCTTTCAGCAAATTAATTTTTCGACATTCTTAAATAGGACAATTCGGTATCCCGGCATTGGAGAACGCTTCCATACCTCCACCCGTAGGTATCACAATAATTGAAGAACCAGCAGGAAGTAGTCCACCAATGCGGATGAACATTCTTGAAAATGTTCCTAAAGTAGAGGAAGGGCAAGAGTTGTTACCGTTTCGGATTGCAAAGATCATGGCTACGGGTAAATAAATGTCCGATCTTATTAGCAATAATTGGGTCAATTGTCAAAGTTGCTTTTGATAAAGGAAAAAATTATTCAGAACTAAGCATAAAGGCAAATTCCAAACAAAAAATCAATAAAATTCTCCAAAATAATTCTTCCCTCGAAAGGTACGGAGATACCGACCACAGACAAACCTGATATATTTGATGTCGAAAAGGACGGGTCAGATTGGTATTTGCGACTCATTCGAAGACTTGACTTTGAGGCAAGCGACCAAAATTTTTTACTTCGAATACAACAAGGAAGCAATTCGGTTAGCATTGGGATTTCAACTTTGGATGAGAATGATGAGGAAGTCCAAATTGACGGAACCGAACCCCCCAATCAGGATTTACCGATCCAAGAAGTGGAGGTAGTCTAAAAATCGTAAACATGAATGAAACCCCCTTTAAATGCAAAGTCGAATTATCACAATCCCTTCGGGATTTATTTCCCAATTAAAAATTGCAGGGCTTCCCAGATCCGATTATAAAAATAATAGCTTCAGACAAGGACGCAATCGACAAAGATAAACTTACTTACGAAATCACGGTATTTTTTTATTTCCTTCGTAATTCTTTATGGGCTGGTAAATTCATAGAAATACCTAAAAACTGTTTTATTTAACAGGCATTGATTGGTGACAAGTCCCATTTCGTGATTGATGGTGTTGGAAACATTAGAATTACAAAGCCCTTGGATTACGCTGTCAATTCCATGCATCGGCTCAAAGTTACTGTTTTTGTAAGTCATCATCAGCAATTCAGCAGTTTAGGAATGATCTGAAAGATTTTATGTATGCATTTGATGAAATCTAACCAACTCGCTAATCCGGCTACTAACTAACTACTGACTTGTTGTTGTTACACTACAGGATTCTGATAAATTGCATAGTGACTCCATAACTATAACGATTGAGGTGATAGACTTGCCAAATCTTCCCCCAGAGTGGACGGACTTGCCATCGATAACCGAGATTTCCGAGGATACATCTTTAGGGAGTTTAATTCGAACTGTAAAAGCCCGAGACGGTGACTACGGTCTGAATTGGCCTATTGAATATTCCTTGAGTAAGTCTACTTTACAATAAATTTTAAAACTAGACTAACAGCTATGTAGGTTTAAAAAAATCAGCATTAGAATGGTAAATTGCATCTGATTCCACTCTTTAGAGCATGACGACATTGAACCTCCTTATTTGGAAATCGATAAAGACTCCGGAGCGATTAAAATCATTAGAGCATTAGACGCTGAAGAAATTTACGAGAAAATCGGTGGCTTGTCCATAAAACTAACTCTCACGGCTCATGAAATCGATCCGGATACACAACAACGTAGAGAGGTTACAATTGGTCAAATGGATATCAACGTTAAAGACATCAATGTAATTTGTATTAAAAACGATTATGTCATCGAATATTCCAAACATTTGTCGCTTGTATATAGTTTATAAGCTTTAACATATATTATATTAATAGGATAACCCTCCACTGTTATGTGAGAAATTGGATTCGCCTACAAGCGCCTGCAAAAATGAAATAACATTCACGGCCAAAATAGAAGAAGAATCTATAGGAATTCTAGACCTAGATAAGGCACTGATTGTACGGGATATCGACCTGGTGAGTCTCGTTTTTTTAACTCATAAATTAATGATAGAGATCTCAATATTTAAATGTGTAAAAAATTTCGATATGGTTTCATTTCAAATTAGACACTTCAATTTTCAACCTACACTGCAGCGTTTGATCCTGGCACTCCCCCAGTGATCCGAAATGCCCTTGAAATACAACCGTCTAAGGGCTCTGGAAGCACGGAGTTTTCCATTTTAATAAAGGACTCGTCAAAATTAGATTATGAGGATTCAACGGTGGATTTCAGCAAGCCTTTTGAATTTAAGGTATTTTTGGACATGCAGAAATCATGATGTTTTGGGAACTGTTAAAATAATATCAGTAACCCGTTTAAATTAACCAAATATTTTTAGATACTCATAACAGAGACGGATAGGCCCACGGCAATAGCCACGGCTTCAATCTTGTTAACCGTAACGGATAAGAACGACAACAGGTAGATCCCAAATCTCACCCCAATAACTGCATGGGACCTTTTAGTGAATTATATTCCATAATGAAGCGTGCGTATAATAATGCATCAACTAAAATTAAAAAATTGCATTTCCAGCCCAGTATTTGAACCGAATGGTGTTGACGAGTACGTATTCTACGTCTGTGAGAACTTAGCTCTTGGAGACGTTTTGACCGCAGTTATTGTGCCCGATCCACTTGTAAACCCGATTTGCCCTGGCAGTACCACCGAAACGGAATTGAAAATTTTTGCGACTGATGCTGATAAATCTATCGGTTTTAATACTGTTAGGTAATCTAAAGTCAATTTACAGACACTTTGTTAAATGTAGTAGTTGCGAAAGTTTCGTCTGTAAATGGGAAAAGTAATTGTTCCGCTTAAATGTGAAAAGATCATAAAAAGCTATAAAATAATTTAAAACTTAAAATTTTAGCTACCGATGGTACTCCAGAAAACCTCCTCTGGATATTGATCCAGACACCGGAACAATGAAAATAAATGACCTGGTAAATTTCGATTATGAGAGGTTTAAGGAGGACACTTACATTGTTGAGGCGTCTGATAACCCATCCGATGGGAGCAATCCTAAAACCGCCACCATTCCAGTTCGTTTCGTGATACTGGATAAAAATGATGTCCCTGTTGAACTTATAATGGTATGCAAATATGATTAGACTGTTGGATTGAATTTACATTAAATCTACAGTCGTCATTCTCATCCTAAATAAATCCCCATGCTATCCGAAATGTTTTATTTTTTACTCCAAGGCCCAAGCCTCCAACTTCAACCTTTATACTTACTTATCTTAATATTTACTGTGGTACTAATTGCAAACTTTCGAATAAACAGCCGACTCTTAGGCCCAAAGTGAAAGAAAATACGCCAGTGGGAACGGTTCTGGAAGATATTGAAATCGTAGCCAAAGACCCTGATCTAACTGCAGATATCCAAATCGAAATAACAGTGACTTCGGCATTCAAAAAAAGCAAAATGCATCCCTCTGGTTTCATTGAAATCGAGGCCGATGACGAAGATGTAAAAAAGTAGGGTCACAATAAGTAAACCAACCGTTTTTAATTAAAATTAATATGAAATAAGCTCTAATTTATTACTTCTGTGTGTTCTAGTTGGTTTAAATTGGATTTCATTGACGGCAATGACATTCACGAAAAGAAAGCCAACATTATAATAGGATCAAGCCCGGATCGAGAAGGGGATGGTGACCAGGATATCGACAGAGTCGACATAACAATTACGGCCTTTGACCGTAACGATGCTCAAGCCCCTGACCCACCCATTTCCCAGTCAATGACCATCACGATTGAGGATGAGAATGACAATAATCGTATGTTATTTTAGTCAGTTTAATTAAATTGTGTCTCTGGGGGAGTTATTTTGGGAAGAATTTTTTTGCAAAGTCGTTAGTAGACTACGTATAGAGAATAGAGACGAGATCTATTTTAGAGCGAGTAAATTTAACGAGATATGTAAATTAAAGGAAAGTCAGTCCAAATTCATTTGCATTTTTTTAACTCGATTTTAAAAATAACACTCAGACATTAAAATAGTGTATTCCTTTTGAAATTTAAAAGTTTATTAATAATAATCAATAATCATCTTATAGCGTACTGGGAAGACATTCCAGAAGACGGTGTGATTGAAGTAGGCCTCATGGAAACTGAATTCTTCGAAGAAGGGGCAGATCAGGCGTCACCCAGTCAAAGGGAAATACACGCTTTCCGAGCAAATGACCGTGATCAAAGGACGAGCTACACCTTTGATTATTCGTATGATATTTAAAAAAAAAATTAAAAACCTACTTCTGATGCAATGAGACAATTTAACATGAAATATAGTGTGAATGGCTGCACTGCAACCCAAGACGTTTGTGACGAATTGAAAGATTTAGTCGAACTTGACCCAGAACCGGGCACTATAACCACAACTGGAAGAGTTATTTTAAGTCGAAAGCAAAATCGAATAATTGATCGAGAAGAAACGAAATACTTCGGTACGGAAACTGACGTTCTGTCATACACCATCAGTGTGTCGGACCAAGCTCAGTTTTCTTATGTGGAGGTAAATCTCGAGTACCAAACACCATATCAAAAATTAAATAGCTCGATTCGATTACAAATAAACTTATGAAAATTATAGGTAAGAATAAACATAGCAGACTTGAATGACAACACTCCGGAATGGGATAAGAAATACGATGCGGTTGAGTACAATTTTCCTGAAAATGTTGCCGACGAACACGAAATAGTTAAATTCCTTGCGAATGACAAGGATAAGGCTGGGACAGGTCAGTCGTTATTTGTTATTATTACAGATTTTTAACCATTTTTCATTAGAATCAAACGATATTTGTCATTTTAGATGGAACGCCCAGCTACGGTGTTGTAAATTATCTGCTGCCTGAGAACGGATTCGACGCGTTTATGCTTGACGTTAACACTGGATCATTAACAACAACAGACACCTACAATTATAACTGGACGGACGTTTCAAAGTTCTCAGTTTCAATTGAGGCTTTAGATTACTACCGTTCCACTTCCCCCACTAATCCTGGATCTAATAAGATACAGACAACCGTAACTATCAACATTCTGGGTATGTTTATCTCGTAATAAGTCATATTTATGGGGGTTGATATGCATGAAATGCAAATCATTATTTTCATTGTCTCCTGCTTTTGTGTTTAGGAATTGTCCAATAATAATTACCGGAAATATTTAACTTTTCATAGAAGTTGTTAATACGGCCCGAATATTATTTATTTATTCCGATTTCCGATAATAGATATTAATGACCATGCCCCGGAATTCCTAACAAACCCTTCCTTGACGTTGGTGAGCGTTAAAGAAGATGAAACGGTGATTGGAGTGCCCCTTAGTGAAACAGTTATGATACGGTAAGAAAAAAGTTATTGGAAAGCATTTGATTTTTGATAAAAACATTCGGAGAGTCGAAACTTGTTACAATCATACTTTGATTTTCTACCCTTAACCTAATTTCATTTTCTGCACATTAAATACGCATTTGCAAACACCCATGATTTCTCTCCAGAGATATCGACGACCCAACTACCGATGGAAACGGACTATTTGAGGCAGAGATTATCAAGGTGGTTAAAAGTCCTGATTTGGAAACTCCACTCGTACCAATGCCATTTAAAATCGGGAATTTGCTATCCTTCAATAGCAGTTTAAATTATAAAAATGCTGAAATTTTGCCAACGAAAGGTTTCATTGGAGAATGGGGGCAATACTATGTCACTATTAAGGTAACTAATTTGCACAAATACAAAAGATCACAAATCCTACAATTTTCTTAAAAATATTTAAAAACCTCCCGAATTAAGTACCCACTATAAAGCTCCCGGCTTTCAGTCAAAGGGACTTCTACTTACAAACTTTAACTGATTAGTTAATGAAAATGACAAATAATTATGCTATAACTATTAGGCCACTGATAAAGGGCTCCATGAAACGTTATCTCAAGAGGAAACTTATGAAATCATCATTGAAAATGTGAATTTTAATACACCTGGTACGTTTTAAGTTAA
The DNA here is from genome assembly GCA_906901685.1 of Desoria tigrina. Taxonomy (NCBI): domain Eukaryota; kingdom Metazoa; phylum Arthropoda; class Collembola; order Entomobryomorpha; family Isotomidae; genus Desoria; species Desoria tigrina. Next base: position 3,497,481 of record CAJQTU010000010.1, on the reverse strand, counting down.
AGAGGATTTATTTTTAAAATAAAAAAGAGTCCTAGGTTAAATAACAAAGTGATCTTCTATATTATTGCTAGCTGAGCAAAATTGTTTTTGATTTAATAGAGTTCGAATACCCGTTGACTGACAACTCAACAAAAATTCTAATTTCATTGGTAAGTAAAGAGTTTTTAAAACGCAAAATTACGATATTAATTTTGAACGCTCTACATATACTCTGAAGTTTAAATTTTTGATTAAAATGACAGGGAGTACAACCAGGTCGTCTTGTAACATATAAAGGCGAACCTGTCCAGCCTGCTCATGCAACGGATAAAGGTTCTAAAAATAAATATTTCCTTAAATTGTACTAACTTTTTAATACGATACTGAATTATGGGCTAATTAATCAATAAATTCTTAAGACGATAGTAATTCTGACAACGGAAAAGTGGAATACTCTATTAAGTCGAATGCAGAAGATCGTACGGTTCTTTATTAATTTTTTTTCAACAATATTATGATGCCTTATTTTTAAGAACTTTAATTTCCAATTAATTTTAGCCGATGATGGTTCATCCTACTTTACCATCCCTAATAAAAATTCCGGAGAAATACACATTCTGAAACAATTGGAGAATCCCAATGCCAAACTCTATCATGTAGGTTGCTTGCATACTATGGATATAATATTCTCATATAAAAACGCTTATAATTTATTTCAAGAGTTGAAATGATTAATGAATTTTAAATTTCAGATCTATATTCAAGCGTCCGACTTGGGAGATCCTCCACTCGAATCTGTAGCACTTATGACAGTAGTCATCGTTCCAACTTCAGATCGGCCACCCCTCTTCGAGTCAAAGTCTCCACAAAACCTTACAATCCAAGAGACGGATGAAACGGTTACAACTGAAATCTGGGAAGCCATTGATCCGGACTGGGAATTAGGGGATGATTATCCCGAGTTGGGTGACCAGATTGTTTACTACTACATCGTCGGTATGATTTCTATTGGTCCTATCGAATTGTAAAACTACGAGATGAAGTCTGGGTTCCACTGCAATTTCAAACTTGATTTTAGGTGGTAGCAAAGAGTACTTTAACGTTGAGAAGGATCCGGAAACGGATAAGCCAACGATTACAAACTCTCAACTACTTGACAGGGAAACCATTGCGGCTCATCAGTTGGTCATATTTGTATCGAATTCGGACCAAGCTCCAATCGAGACAACCACTCCTGAAAATGTCAATCTCGACGATCAGCGCTTTTTATTAATAAATATTGAAGTTGGGGATGAATTCGACGCTCCACCAACCTTTACCAGGACAGGGATCATTACTGGTGGAGTTTCAACTAATGAAGCTGATGTGGATGACATTGTCACCGTTATTTCTGTGTCGGATTTGGACCTCGATGAGGATATGACTTTTGAAATTTCGTCTCCGTGAGTCATCTTATTAAAAAAATGCATTAAAAAAATATCCTGAAACCAAAAACTTTAATTTAGTTTCACTGCATCGGATCCTTTGTTGCCTGCAACCAATCCGTTTGTTCTGGAAAAGATATCGAGCAATTCAGCAAGGCTGGTCCTTAAATTCCAACCTCAGCCAACGTTTACGGGCTTTTACACTTTTAAAATCAAAGTGACTGATTTGGGTAGGTTGAAGTTTCATCTTCTCATGTTCTAAAACAACGGCTAGTCTTGAATAACCGGATAAGAAGCAAAATGCTTTGTAATTTTGTGCAGGGGGTTTGAGCAAAGAAGAAGAATGCAAAATTTACATGATGAACGAAAATAACGTGGTTATATACAAGTTTCTGAATCCACTAGAGTTTGTAACCGAACGGGTCGACTTGGTAAGTTTAATTACTTCATTGATTGAGTCAGTTGATAAAAGCGTTTCCGAAAGTGGGTTTCAAAAGCTAAATTTAATTTCAGTTATCAGAGATTTTGACTGAATCCTTTGGATATCGAGGCAACATCGACAAAGTCATGGAATCTGAAACTTCTAAGCGAACTGACGTTCGAACTCATTTCATTGATGTCGAACTAAATGAGCCGGTACGTTCTAAGGCTGTTTACAATCACCTTCATTAATGTTCCCAAGTTTGAACTAAATCATTAACTTGTAATTTGTATAATTAACAGGTTCTAGCTTCATCCATTACTGAGTAAGTTTAAACTGTCGCATCAGTTTCCACTTATATTGAATCATGAATAATTATTGACCTTCCACCATATTAAATGTTCCTCATACATAACTGCTATACTTTCAGAAAACAATTGTCACCCGACGTGGAAACGGTTCTGTTTCCCCGATTGACGGAGGCAGGATTCAGTTTGGACCGGACTACAATAGGAAATCCTGTAGATACCGACACGGACAATAAATTAGTCATGTACCTACTAATTGCTGGAGTTGGTATTTTGTTGGTTATCCTTCTTGCCCTTGCTGCTACATGTTATTTCAACAATCGCAGGTTGGCTACATGTTCTCGTCGTAACGATCTTTATACTAAACTATTAAAACATACATAGGAATTAGGAATCCTCATTTTGAACGTTAACAACTTAAAAATCAAATGTAGTTTGAGTCGACGAGTACGTGCCCTCACAGCAACCACATTTGGTTCTCAAATGTCTGGCCTAAATAGAACGGGAGCTGCACTGGATTTGCCGAATACGAATGAATTTGCAATTGAAGGCTCCAATCCGATGTGGACCACAGATCCTTCGGAGAAAAAGATGCCCGCTTTTGATACAGAAAGGTATTTACTTTGAGCTGATCTAAATGTAATAATTACTAAGAATTTTTGTCTAAAGAGCGTGCAGCGATGATCGATAGGAAATATTATTTGTTCATCGATCCTAAGAAATTCTATCCACCCTAAATATCGATTCGGCTCAATTACGGGGTGTGGTTCTATTTGGAATAGCGGTGGAAATGGCCTGAATCGCCAAAAACTTAGCGTAACTCCGTAATTTAAACAAAAATCGCTATATGAAAATTGCAGTATCGGGAGCGGTGGCTCTGTTTTGATTGGAGTGGAAGATGATGAAGATTTCAAAAATTACAAATCCACAAATAATCCCCTGTTCGAGAACAATAATAATTCGAACAACATGGACCAAGGAGAGTTGTCGGACGATGATTTGTACGGCAATAATGGGGACAATCAGAAAGAGTACACTTACGACAGCGATTCCGATTACCCTGCCAATGGGGCCGGACCCACCGATACTAATTTTTCATTTAATGGGAGTGGCGGTGGAGATGAAAGTAATCCTATGGATGACATTCATTATCCGGAGGACAATGGAGATCAAGAAGAACTTACCGAGCTCCCATTGCCCCCCACAACGAGACGAAACCCCCTGATGAATATGGGATTTGAAGAAGATTAATAATTACTTCGATTGATATTTATTATTTAGTAACAATTTAAGGATTCCTACTCAAGATATTAACTTTATATTGATAAACTGGTAACTACATAGTTTCAAAATACTTCTTCAGTTTCGAAAACAACTGCTTCGAATCCGCATGTTCCGGGTAGTTTTGTAAAGCCTTTTTGACAATAACATACGAGTTTTGAAGATCTCCGACCTACAAATTGTAAGATGGAAGAAGGTCGGTTTTTAGATATATGAAATAAAATGATTCAAACATTTACTTTTAATTATCAAATATTAATTTCTTGACTGCTTACACTGTCCGCAATCTTTGCCTGGTTGTACAACGGCTCAAAGAGATGAGGTGCAAGGGAACTGGAAGTCTGAAAGAATGCCACGGCTTGATCATTTTTGCCCTTCCTGGCTTCCAGCACTCCTAAGTTGTTATATGCTTCCGCATGATTGTTGTCACAGGAAATGGCAAGTCGGAAACACTGACCTGCCCAAACGGTGTCACTTAGGCCCTTCAAATAGTCAAAACCGTTGATGTTATAGTTAGTTCATGGAATCATGCAAAAACAATTAACTCACGGTCCTTTGTGTTTTTTTGGGTTAAAAAATTGAATTCGAAATTTATAAGCAAGGAGGCAATGTAATTGTCAAGACTTATAAGGTATTTAATTACTATAATTAACTCATCAAATTTTCAGGTCTACATTATTCAGTAAAGTAAAGATGCTATATTCTACGCCTATTATGAGTCATCTTAGGGATTTCTCCGCATGAAAAAAGCGATTCTCGGTGGGGGAATCCCTCAGAGTCCGAAAGCTGTGCTCATTGGTCAGGCAAGATGACGTACTGCATTCCGATGTCACGTGTAATCTACGTCATACGAAACGTCATAATGAAAAGGATGAGTCATCCAATGAGGGTATCCCTTAGGGGAATTCCCTTTCTCGCAAGATATAGTTTGCCTCCTTTTAATAAATTAAAATCTCAGGATGCTGATTTCGAATAAACGACCAAGACCCAAGAAGACCCTGAAAACGATTTATATCCCGTTTTCGAGATTTGTCTCAAAATTCAGCCGGATGTTACATTAGTATTCTTCTTATTGTTAGATTGAAAGAAAGTGTCAATGGTCTTGTATAATTCCTCGCAAAATGATATGTAATCTAGGGATTGAATTATGTAGGGGAGTTGGGTTGGAGGATCTGTCAATAATTTACCATCGAAATTTGTCCAAGATTATACCACACATCCGCAACGCAATCATTTCCGGCGATACCCAAAGCTCTTTGAAAGCAATTAAGAGTCATGTCATATTGCTGAGAATAGAAACAGCAAAGTCCTAGATTTACGAATAGTTCCGCAGTATAAACTCCCATCTGAAGAAGGCGTCTGTGGAATAAAAGCAGTCGAATATCTATCAATATAGTGTAATGTATAGAGTTCGCCTATATTACGAATATTTCGAAAGCGAGTTTCGACTTTTTTGACCCAACATTTAACTCGGTTTCTGTCATTATCAATAATTAGACATTTTGTTCTTGGGTGATTAAAAGTAGTTAAAAAACGTGTTTTTCACGCGATGTTTGTTGGAGCATTATCGTGCTTTACTTACCTATAAAATCGCAACGCAACTTCGGGTTGATCCGTATAGAAATGATGCATTCCAATGCAAGCAATCGCCTCGATATTGGACGAATCTTGGACCAAGATATCGCGATACAATTTGACACTTTCGGTCATATTTTGCAAACCCTCTTGAATCCTTTGTATTTAAAATGCAACGCATGCAAATACTTAAATCAAAATAGGTTTGCTTAAACTTTTTTTTATAAGTGTACCTTGCCATTTCGGTGATAAGAGTAACATCCCCAGGGAATTTCTCCAAGCCTTTATTACAAACTTCCAATGCAGCCAAGGGTTGGTCCAATTTGATATAAACTTTCGTAAGACCAACATAAGCCAACAGCATCGGCTCCATTGTTATGGCCAGTCTAAAGTGCTTTTCAGCACTTCGAGGTTGACTGAGTCTCAACCAGCACAGGGCAAGTTGGACCTGCCACCACCAATCTTGACTTCCGGTCGATCTGACGGCTGCATTTGCTAATTCTAATGCCTATAAATATATAGATTTTTGAACTGATAAACATACAAAATCCTTAATTTCTAAATAAAACACTAGTTTACATGCTTGGCATCATTTTCAACGTAAAACAGGTACTCAAAGAGTGGTTTCGAGATGCTCTCCTGCGACGCATATTTCTGAATGTTCAGTCGAGATATATTTATAAAAGGTCCATCCTCGGCATCATTTCCACCAATCATAGACGCGGTACCGATTCTTACATGCCTAACAATTATGTGTAACAGTTCATTATCAATGTACAGTTGTATGAATTTAATCAAGATAATCCAAATAAAAGCTGTTAATTGATAAGCTATTTTTGGTAATCAACTGTACCGTCCCGTAGACGCTGAAATAGGCCTTGCAGTCGTAGCTCTGGTTCTTAATGCTTGATCGAGACTAGAACCAGGACGAGCTGAGCTTGATGACCCTGGTCTCAAAACTCCGGATAAAGGGCGACCAGATTGAGTCACCGGTCTTAATGGATAATAGATATATTGTTTATGAGACACGAATTAAATTAAAATAAATTCTGAAAATATTGCTTAAACTGATATATTAAGCTTGCCTAATTGCTGGACTTGGCCCATCTCGAGACGCTAGTCGTCCGGTAGTTGTGGCAGTGCGAAGGGATGTCCCAGGCCTGGCTGCGGTTGCAATTGTATCTTCCGTAAAAATAGATTCTGCAATTCCTTCGTCAAAAATTTCCAAAAAATCTATTCTCACTTGCTCCGTAAGGGCCCGTGTTTTTAAGCTCCAAACGGCCTCAATAAAAAATTTGCGAATTTTAAGTTACAATTAAACTTGGAATAATTATATTTTATGTTTTTATTCCGTAATATATTATTAGAACATATGGCATTTTACCCTTAATTACAAATGTTACTTTAATTGTTACAAAGATAAAAGGCTATTATAATAATTTACCTGATCAAGTGGGTTTTTTCGAAGAATTTCGGTACATATTGAAATGCAATCATCAAATTGACGTTGACGGAATCGTAAAATGGCTATATATAATGGATCCATATTTTAGTACAGTAAAATACTTTTTTGTAAGGTATCTAAAAAATACTCATTGGATTATACACACAGATTATGCATAATCAGCTACTAACAATAAGTTACATTCTAATTTTTCTAATCGGATACTTTTGAATGCGAGAAATTGTCTCTTTTGAGTCCATGTAACCAAACTATTTTGTTTTCAAGAACTGCAAAGGGTATCGATTAGGAATGCAAGGACGGCTTTGTTGCTTGGTTATGACGAGGGCACAACAAATTCAAAGGGGCATGTGAATGTAAAATTCCTAGCTTCAGCTCCGAATTTCATATACTACACAAATGGAACACGATACCCGGGTTTATATTTCTACCCGGCATCTCCTGGAAAGTTCCGACGTTTTATGTTTTAATATAAATTGCATTTCAGAATTCCGAATCGTAAACGTTCTTGCGATTTCCTATTGTTAAATAAAGTTCAGGGGGAGGGAATACATAAAAATGCAAATGTATGTTTAATTTATAGTTTTGCCTGTGGAAAATTAATGTAGGTTTGACGTTTATGCCACTTGATAGCTCAATTTTGCAATTACAACACAATCACGTAATTTCTCAAATTTTTATTCAAACTCAAATTCTACATAAATATAAAATCAGTCTCTGCAAGAGCGTTCTTAAAGCTATTGATCCATTGATGATCCATTTGTGAACTTGCTTTTTTAAGCATGCCTTCCTGTCCTAGCCGGATAAGTTCCATTAATGTTTGTACTTCCGATCGCAGCGTACTCATCATATTTTTATTTTCATCGAATGAAATCATCCGACTCACAGATAAACCTTTCAGTCCTTTATTTCTCTCTCGCTGACCCTCCTTCCTCAGCCAATTTTCAAATATTTTTGAAAAAATTTGTAGTTGTTGACCTGATCTATAAAAGTATGTAAATTGAAACATTTAAAAAAATTGTGACTATTGTAATTGAATCTGTAAATGGCAAAGTATACTGAATTCAATACCTTGCTGAAACAAGACAGCGGATCATGTTAACATTTCGACAACATTTCTCATATTTAAACGACATTCCCCAAAGAAGCGCTGACTGAGTAGTTGTAAATACCTCAACAGATCGATCAATCCCAATATTTTCTAAGGAAATGGAAATGACAAATGAGAACTTTATATTTGCAAACCATAATTTTAAAATTAATTTATAACGTTTGTTTGCATATATTTTAAAGCATAATATTACCACTGTAAACTTTGGCAAAACCTAAAGGCACTAAGAATTTCTCCAATGCCCGGTGCGGACTTTTATCACCTTGGGATAAAAGTCGTTCCATCTTAAAATATTCCTTGTGTTGTCCCAAAGCACTCAGAATACTCACTTCATGAGTTTTGAAAGCATTTTCTGAAAAATCGGAGCAATGATTTTCATAAAATTATGAATTATAACTGTAAAATTAATAATGTATATTACGATTAGTTACCATTCATTTTAGTAATTTCAAGGATACTTGTTCCAGCAGGCACAGTTCTGGACCATAGCTGCTTTCCCTCCAGACATATTGTGACTAACAAATTAAAGTGGTTATCTATTGAACAAAACTCAAGAGGATGGCTAAATTTTCCTAAAGAGCAGAGAAAACTAAGTTTTAATTGTCATCCATAAGCCGTAGTCGTGGATGGGTATTGTGAAAATCGATACATGAAAATCGTACCCGTTACAAGAACTTGACAACCAGGCTGGATTTTTATATTATTCCCATGGGGTACAATTGTGTCATGGTAAGGGATACCCTGACAAACTCTTCTATTGTCCATTGCTGCCTGTTTCACGTCTAAAGGATTTACTTGAACGCTGTAAGTGAACACACGACAGGGCTTGTCTAATGAGTCTATATCTGCCGGAATGATATTCAGAATCATTCTAGGAAGCTGCAGTGCTCTGGAAAGACACAAGTCAAAACTGATTTAATGACCGTGGACGGGGAGGGATTTGAATGACTAAACAATTTGAAAAGGTATCTCCTCCACCTCTATATAGAAAAATGCTTTATTACATGTCAAAGGAGTTAACTAAGGTCATTCCAACAACCCAGAAGTTATCTAGCACCGGCATAAGGAACAGGGATGATTCAATAAGAGTATAATTAGTCCCAGGTTTTAATCGTAGTTGCTGATCATCCCCAAAAAACGAGGTGTCCATTGGTACCGGGGCCGAATCGATTTCGACCCTTTTAGACTCGATTTGGGAAGCTGATAAGGGCTTTACTTTTCGCTTCGTTGGGATTTCCTTTTTCTCTTCTCTATTTTGTTGACCTCCGAGAGTGGATGGTGGTATCAATGGTATCGGTAGTAAGGGTGCTTCATTCTAAAAACATACATTAAAAATTAAAGATTATATATAATATTGAATATTGAATATTCAACATTGATATATCGTATATTCATATTATCATGAATCATCGTAAAGCACATCGAATTCAGAATTTTCTTATTATTAATACTATAATTAATTACGATTAATTCTTCCGTCTTTAACGAAGTTAAAATCCACGAAATTTGATCCTCTAATTTCTTAATGTCCCTCAGAGTATTTTCGATTGCCGATTCCATGTTTTTGTACTTTTCTATCAATAACAAATCATTCGATCCCTATTTCCCTAAACCCTTATACATAATTAATCCAAGTACAAAGTACACAAAGAAATATTAGTAACTATTATTTTCGGAATAATACTATAAATATAAATTGCTAATTGATATAATTTTAAAATGCAAATGAAACGTAATAAAAAGTCACAATCCGGCACAATCTAAATTTTTTCCGTGCACTGTCAACTTATTTTGAGTATTAAAATTTCCACAGGTGGTTGCTGCTGCCTTTCCATTTGGCACAGTATTTCATTATACCCCGTTTGCGTTATGTTTCTCTTTGCATCTACCCTAAATCCCAGTGTAAGTCCCCTGGGGGAGTTATTTTCAAAGAAACTGAGGCCATGGGGGATTATTCCGGGGACAGGATAGAAAATGATAATGAATTTGTGATGATAAGTTACGTTACTATGTAGTAAAACTTGTTCCGGAGGGTGTCTTGTCTAATCAACTTCATACACCCGGACTTACGATACTCGTCTTTAATGCCCGTAAAGAAGACCAATAATTTTTTGATAAATTGAAGAAAATTAATTATGTACTTATATACTGTTAACTCTTGAGTGTGTGTTGGTGTTGGATAACCTCTCCTGCTATAAATTAGTCTGTCGATTGATCTGTCCATATCATCATCTGTACTTAATAAATAATAAGTGATGGTATGTATAATGACTCTGGTCCTGGTCATTTTTCGTTTTGAAAAATAATTGATGTTCTTTGATTTCAAATTAACAAACGCAAAATCTTTATTTCCTATAAATTACACTATATTATTGGCTGTTATCGGACATGAAATGAAAATACAAAAGATAATTTCCTGCTTGGCTAAAAATGAAGAGCATAAAGAATGAAAAGTTTTTACAGGTTTTAGAAAACAGAAGTTTTGTATAAATATTTCCCGTATCTTAAGAAACTTGAGCTTTCATAAGGTCTGTAGCATGTTTTCGGACTACCGTGAAGATTTTTAAATTGGTTTCTGTCAAACTGTCCATAGCCGACACGAGGACCTCCGAATCCATTTTCCCCTCCATTGAAAACAAACATACTTGTTCTCTAGAGGGCAAATAGCCCATTGTGACCAGCCCACCGCCCTTTTCATTTTTTTCTTGGTCAGTCAAATCAACAGTTTCGATTTCTGCTTTTGTTGGATCCAAATAAAATTCCTTGCCGTCATACAACTACAGTAATGTAAAGTAATTATATATAAGTAGTGCAATAACAATAAGAAATAAGAATACTTCCGTGAATAGACTATGACCATTACCAATGTCGCTCCAACGAGAGTATCGCTAATTGGAATTCCAGCGTCCAGTAGAGCGAGACCAGCAGCACTTATGCAAGCTGCCATTGAAGAACCCCCGTCTTCCATTATCGTCAGGTAGATTTCTACTACGCATTTAGGAAATTTATCCTAAATTATTTACGATACAATAACTGATTAGTTTATTTAATTTTAAATAAAATAGGTGTACATCTGATATTTAGTACGAACTCACTAAAAGGATAACTGCTTCCATGCACTCTTTTATTAAGGTGACATCTCTTTCAGGCACCTTCCCCCCAACAAGCTGAACATCCACTGATATCAGTCCAGTATTACTGTGAATGTAAATGAGAACAAATTATACGTACATATACAAACCAAAACCACATTAGCCAGCTTTTAATTTCTACGAATATTTTAGTTACAAAAAACAAAGACGGATCATACCAAAAGTCAACCTTTTTGGAGAGATCTTTAGGACCAGAGACCACGCAGATAACCTTCGTTGACCCCATTTCAATATATGCAGATCCTTTAGCTCCTTGCCTAATTCCAGTTTGTAGATCTGACAAAAATGTAAAGACATTTTAAATCGATATCTTATTTTGTATGTGAGTCGAGTGACAGCGTTTCTCAGCTACAAATTATATTTAACGTGAAAACTTACAAATAGGGCGAATATTTGCAGGGCCCCTTCCATCGTGCCTTTTCCCTGTTTCGGGGTTGAGCAACGGCACCCGTGGGAACAGAGTTTCGGACCGACTATGCCCTCTTATACATTCAAAATCCTCATCCATTTCGATCCAGATCTTCTTATCTCCTGAAATTAATTGATATTGTGAACTATGTTAACAACTATACTGACAAAAACAAATAATTAATGCAAGATCAGCAAAAACACAATAAAAAATGAAAAACAAACGCAAATCGTGACATCCTCACATCGACATCACACAATTCAAACATCACATACAAGTTACAAAGTCATACAGTCTAATTACAAATAAAATGATTACCTGATTACCTAGTTTGCTAAGTTCAAAGTTGTCTTAATTTGTAATTTAATTAATTAATTAAATTTTTGCGTTTATTTGAAAAAACGAAGCATGAAATGAAGAAATGGCACGCGAGTTTTTGAACCATATATTTCAGCTACCGCTTTACAAATCTGACTCTACCCCGTCGTCCTGCTATCTCGATGACGCCGTTTCATATATAGCGATTTTTTCAACCTTTGTTCAGCCTGGAATTTGATCGAATTCAGAGGCGTCCTTTCTTCAGATTTCAGATTGTATAACTTCGAAATTATGGAATTCGCTTCAAATCTTGTCCAAAAAACGATTTGTTTGCGTCAAAAAGTCATATGTTTCCAAAACAAAAATAACATATTAACAATAAGGCTTGTTCTTTTCTGACAGCTTACTTTTGTCAGAATTTATTGTCTTGACTTAATTACAGAGTTTAAAGCCATGATCTGATGTAGCAGGCAGGATGCAATCTTTGTAAATTATATTATCCGATTCTGTGGATGTTGTAAGGAAAATCGACATCAGAGACGGGAATATCATTTTTGATTTTGCAACTGGAGTTACTTTTATTCAAATGAACTCACACTCAGATAAGAACTTGAGTTACACACACTACACAGTGTAATGTAACCTGTAATTGTTATCTTAAACGATCGACTTAATCATCAATCCCTCTTGTCTTCCAACACGACTTATATGATGACGATTGTTAAAATTATAGGATATTGTCCTCTGAATTATTTCGTATATTATATAAAACTAAATGGTCAGCATCTGACAGGATGTGCTGATCCTGTAACTGAGGAATCTATGCCATGAGATGTTTATAGATGGGCGTATTTATAATTAGTTAATCTTAATCTTATAAATACTATTTGATCTGTGATCAACCCTTACATTATTTGATTATTTCTTTCGGAATAAAGAGCTAACGATTCAAACTTTAAAACGTTATCAGCACGAGAAAGTATATTTAAAATTTCGAGGAGATCTTTTAAAGTTATACAAGTCTCAAGTTATACAAGAATAAGAATCAGACTTTTAAATAGTTTTGAAAACTATTAATTTGTCGGAGATTTTAAAATGTCTAAAACAATCAAGATCGACCATTCTGGTGTGAAAAAATTAGATGGTTCGAAGAACTTTCCTTTGTGGAAACTTACTTTGGAGAACATTTTTTGGGCATCGGGAATCGAAGGTGTTATTTTTGGAACCGAAATAAGACACGCTTCGGATACTGATCTGCAAAGACAATGGGACGTAAAGAACCGGGCTGGGATGGGGATAATTCTACAGACGTTAGAGGAAAAACTCACCAGTTACGTTTTTACGTGTGCATCGGCGAATGCAATGTGGAAGGTTTTAGAACAAACCTTTGGGAAGTCCAATAAATGGACCAAACAGGAACTCCTGCAGGAATTCTATCAGGCCACCTTGGACGATAAGACACCAACGGAGTTAGTAAATACGCTCCAGACGATTGGTGGTCAACTTGGGGCAATGGGATACCACAGTATTGACGAGGATGCAATCCTCGGGAAAGTTCTGCATGAACTTAAAGGGCCTAAATATGATAGTTTTGTTGAATCGTGGGATGTTGTTCCCAACAAGGACAAAAAAATCATGAACTTGGTTCAGAAACTTAAAGTTCACGAGTCACGGCACGAGTTATGGAACAAGTCCGAGGCGGCAGAGAAAGCTTTCTCTACTCTCTCTGGTGTGAAACCAGGAGGGTCTGGAAATAAAAATCAGCACAATCAAACAGAAGGAAGAACTCAATCCAACTCGAAGAACGGGAATGGCAAGAAGTTCGGAAAGTGTTATAATTGTGGCAAAAAGGGTCATTACAAAGCTGACTGTACATCGCCTCTTAAGAAGAAAAAGGAATCTGATTCTGTTGAGGAAAATAGATCAGAGGGGAAAAATGAGACGGCTTCAAAGCGATCATTTAGTACCAAGGAAGGTTCGGAGAAAGCATTTAATGGCAATCTCAAAGCTCATAGTCATAAGACGAAAGTTGAGGCTGAAATTCCTCGGGACAACTTCGTCTGGTACTGTGATAGTGGGACTAACGTTCACGTTAGTGGAAGGAGAGATTGGTTTACTTCTTACGAGGAGTTTGAAGTACCAAAACAACTCCAAGTGGCTACGAATTGCTTAGCCGATTGTCCTGGAAAAGGGACTGTAACCGTACAGGCATTCATTTATAACAAATGGGAAACTGTGAAAATTACGGAGGTTCTTTACCTTCCAGATGGAGCAAACTTGTTTTCAGTAAATCGAATGCTGAAACAGGGGTATTCTGCGAAAAGCACATCTCAAGGAACCGTTTTTTATGACAGAAACGGCGATTCTAGCCTTCAAGCAAAACTGGACGACGACAACATGCAGGTGATGGTTTTCAAGCCTGTGAATAAGTTACCAAAGGCTTATTTGTCCTCGGGAACAATGTCAACTCAACGGAGATGGCACGAGAGACTCGGTCACGTGAATTTTAAATACTTAAAAAATTCAGTTGACAGCAAGGCAGTGTATTTAGGACCAAGGGATGTAATTGAGAAGGAGTACAAGTGTGATGTGTGCATCAAGGCTAAGGCTCATCTCAAGCCTTACTTCTCGCAGAGTGAAAGGCATTATGAAGTCGGAGAACTTCTTCATACTGACCTGGTTCATGCAGTTTCAAACAGCAATCAAGGAAATAAATATTTCCTGCTGGTGAAGGACAATACGTCTAACTATCGAGTTGCGTATTTCCAGAAAACCAAGGAGGCTGAAGTAACAGTCGCAAATTTAGTTGATGTGATCAATATGATTTCCAAACAGACGGGTCGGGGTGTTAAGAGACTGAAATCAGACAAAGGTACTGAATTTCGGAATAGTGCTCTCCGAAGTATTATTTCTGGGGAGGGAATGATACATGAATTGACACCAGCAGGTTGCTCGTCTTCAAACGGAAAAATAGAGAGAGATGTGAGAACAGTACGAAACATGGCAAGAGCGTTGCTTCTGGAGGTGGGACTTCCACCGGCTTTTTGGCAAGACGCTGTCTCGACTGCAATCTACACACTTAACAGATTATTGAGTTCCACGAATAAGGAAATGACTCCTTATGAGATGCTTTTTCATAGAAAGCCAAATCTTGCACATGCAAAGATATTTGGGTGCGCTGCAAGCGCTAGAATTTTAGATCCTAAAGGGGTATGGACTACAAGGACCCGAGAAGGGATTTTTGTAGGTCACATACCAGAGACCAAAGAAATAATCAAATAATGTAAGGGTTGATCACAGATCAAATAGTATTTATAAGATTAAGATTAACTAATTATAAATACGCCCATCTATAAACATCTCATGGCATAGATTCCTCAGTTACAGGATCAGCACATCCTGTCAGATGCTGACCATTTAGTTTTATATAATATACGAAATAATTCAGAGGACAATATCCTATAATTTTAACACCCTCCTTATTATAAAAACAAGTATACATATTAACCTCGAATGCTCTCCTCGGAGCTGGCTGGGCTAAGAGAAGCCTTGGGTTTTTTCATCATAACTCGAGTCTTGATATGTCGATGTTGTTCCTTTCGGCACGAACAATTTTTCATAACACAACACACTGCTACAACCATAAAAAGTAGGAATACGATTCCCAGTCCGATTACCAAAAGCCAGTCCATCCATCCAAGCTTGAACCGATCCCAATGACCTTCATCCATCGGCTCCAAGATTTTGAACGTTGAATTCAACTCGTCCCAGTTAACGATGGGTGTTAAATGCCAGGCTAATTTTTCCACGAACAACGGGTCCACTTTTTCTATGTAGACGAGTGTAAGACTCTGTCCTAAATATGTGACATTATTGAGTGTAAAAGTAGCTGTTAGAGGCAACTTGAACACTTTGTTGGGGCATCTCATCTTTCTGGTTGACCCCAAGGTGATCTCGAATCCCGGGCAATACACATAAAGCATATTATTATATGGCTTTATCTGAATAAACTCAACTCCATCACCCTCCTTGCTATCCGTACACTTCTCCTTAACGAAAGCCTTATCCCTGTCTGAGAACGATCCCTTCATACACTTGTTCGAAGTGTATATAGTCCGACCATGGAAATTAGGATTCATACCAGTTGAATATACACAATCCTCATCCGATGATACAACTGCAGTAAGTGGGCCACGGTAAACTAGCTTACAAGTCTGTTCCTTGTCTTTTAATACAAGGAAAAAGGCATCCGCATCCACAATAGTCAAGTTCTCGTTGACTATCGGGACTATAAAATCCAAGTTTATAGACGTTCCACTTTCGTCCATTCTACAAGTTTTAAACTCTGCATATTCCATGGGGCAACTTGAGTTGCACGGTAAAGTTATATTCAGGAAATCGAATAGACTTTCGTCCATCTCCTTCCTTTTCCATAGTCTCTTCGCCTCTAGAACTACTCCCCTTCCTACAACAAGTCTGGACATGATGTAGGAAATTAGGAATTGAACTGCGATAGACTTTTCTTTAAAAAGATTGATATCCTCTATCAATTTATTTACTGTTGTTCCCATTTTCTTCATTTCTTGTTGAAGAAACAGTGTGTTCTCGCTATTGACTTTAGCTTTTCGTTCCATATCGTCAAGTGTCCGTTCTATTTCCGCTTTACCTGATTACCTAGTTTGCTAAGTTCAAAGTTGTCTTAATTTGTAATTTAATTAATTAATTAAATTTTTGCGTTTATTTGAAAAAACGAAGCATGAAATGAAGAAATGGCACGCGAGTTTTTGAACCATATATTTCAGCTACCGCTTTACAAATCTGACTCTACCCCGTCGTCCTGCTATCTCGATGACGCCGTTTCATATATAGCGATTTTTTCAACCTTTGTTCAGCCTGGAATTTGATCGAATTCAGAGGCGTCCTTTCTTCAGATTTCAGATTGTATAACTTCGAAATTATGGAATTCGCTTCAAATCTTGTCCAAAAAACGATTTGTTTGCGTCAAAAAGTCATATGTTTCCAAAACAAAAATAACATATTAACAATAAGGCTTGTTCTTTTCTGACAGCTTACTTTTGTCAGAATTTATTGTCTTGACTTAATTACAGAGTTTAAAGCCATGATCTGATGTAGCAGGCAGGATGCAATCTTTGTAAATTATATTATCCGATTCTGTGGATGTTGTAAGGAAAATCGACATCAGAGACGGGAATATCATTTTTGATTTTGCAACTGGAGTTACTTTTATTCAAATGAACTCACACTCAGATAAGAACTTGAGTTACACACACTACACAGTGTAATGTAACCTGTAATTGTTATCTTAAACGATCGACTTAATCATCAATCCCTCTTGTCTTCCAACACGACTTATATGATGACGATATTATTTCTTTTTACCTACTAGTCAATAATCAATTTAACACACTTGGATTGAATGATTTCACAAATGCCCATGCATTCCAGCATTCCCTTTTCGTTAACGATTAATGTCACAGTACATAGGAGAGAGGATACGCAGGAACGAGGATAAAATTTCCCATCGATTAATTTTTTTTGCATTACACAGATAGGTTTGCTAGTTTACTAATAATTATATTTTTATGCCATTGATTGATTACATGCAGATGATTTGTGACAAACTACAACGCTTTCTCTACTGGTTACTAGTGTAAACTACTACTTCTTTTTCAAATTTGATTTCACAATCGACACGGAGATGATAAAGCCAATTAATCCACGATGTGAGATGAGATGGGATACAGATACAGTGTGTATATATATAATATATGGTATATAATATGTATATATGTATATAGAAGCTGATGATATACAGGTAGTTACGGTAAACAACACAAAATATATGATGATAATCTCTCTACACGCTACAGTAGTCCACTTTGTAACAACATTATTACTTATTGAAATTAAGGTTATTAGTTCACTTAAAGTGTTCTCTTGATTGAGATTTGATTTGAAATTGTTTGGCTATTGTCACAATCTGTTAATAGTACTTCCATCTCATCATCATTCATTTCCGGACCGTCTTTCTATAATATGTTAGTAGTTCCACTCCATCTAATCTCATATCCTTTTCTATTCCACATAATTATATTCTGTTAAGATGACAATTATTACAGGTTTACATACAAGGACATATTATTCTTTAAGTTAGTGTTAAGTATGCTGATTTTCCACATTTAGAGTTTTCTTCGATTGAAGCAGTAAGGTATTTAGTAATTGAACAATTTTGACAACGAATAACTAGGAGTGGAATTTTATGTTCTTTTAATCCTGGATCTTTTCACATCTTTCCTTCCCTTCAATTGCTTTCATTCCCTTGGCATTCTTTCAAAGACACGTCCTACTGAGGCAACGGGACGAGAATTTGAACATAGCTGACAGGGAAGAATCCCTGCTTTACTTGACCATCTATAAATTAAGAAATACACGGTTCAAAAAAAGATACCAACAAGGCTAAATAAAAATACTACTTTTGGTATAATAAAAATTTTGAAAGAACAGCTTTCTTACCTTTCTGAACAGTCCCTTCATACCAGTTCTCGTCGATTCGATTCAACAACTGAATTAAATCAGCTTCCTGTATACCACCATGGTCATCATACATTAAAGAACAATGAACCTCAAATTGTAGCAAGACAATGACTACTAAGACATTGATGATTAATTTAGAAAACGAACCTTGAATCCCAATTCTCCAGGATTTTCTGGATCGAAATCATAAAGTGCTTGACAGTGAGGCCCTTGAACAGCGGGAGTTCGAGCTGGAGACGACTTCATTGGTGACGGCATCGGCGAGGCTAATGAAATGTAAAAGTTGCAAATTTATTCATATTCCATTGAGTAGTATTAATGGATTCAGAACGATTTTTGTAAGATCGGAACTAGTCATAGTAAAATTAATGCCTTGAAATAGCAAGAAAATGGACGAGATTCGTAAATAAACATTGCCCTCTGCTTTATTCCTGCATTCTAATTCCTAACCCTTCCATTATTAACCATTTTACGGGATAGGGGATGGATTCAGGCATAGATTGTAGAAGAAGATTAATCATGTAAGTCTCAGAATAAGGCGGAGGTGAACATTGAGACAGGGAACAGAGAACATTTTGTTAAACGGAAAGAACCAGAGTAAGGGGCCGATACCGATAATGTTAAGGGAAAGCGATACATAAGCAGTTGCTTTTACCATCAGCAGATTTCAGATTCAGTGGTTCCCAATCCTGCGGCTTTTGATTGGCAGGAGACGGCAGAGGAGATCTGCTATGAGGAGTTGTCCCTGAGCCCACAATCATAACATTTTCACAAGAACTTCAAAACTATCTATCATTGTGATCATTAATTAAAGGACGGGGGCACTACACAATCAATAGTGTGTCGCAGGACTAAAGCCTAGGGCATTAGTATTCCCATTTAGGATACATTTTATGCATGCAAATGGCTAAGCTGAAGCGAAAAAAGAGTTAAAAGACAACAAGTAGGTAAGTGATGTAGAATGGAAAGTAAGCCATTATAGCCTTAAGAATAAGAAAGGTTACCTGATGTCACATTTACAAGTATGACACAGCACAGATAATAAGAATGGTAAATGGAAAATACGTTAAAAATGCACCACTAAGACTATAGTTTATATGGGTACTAGGTCATAGGTGTGCGTCCGAAAAAACAACCAACCTTTTTGAGCTACCATACCACTCGTTCAAGGTTACAAATAATTTAAATCAATAACACTGTTAAATAAATAAACTTTAAATTATAAAAGCAGGTAAGCACTCATGCCTTGGAATGGTGTAAACTGTGGAGGAAAGTAGGGAGGTGGAGGCCCACCATTCAGAGTATCTTTCGACCCCAGGTGGTCCGACAAACTATCTCCATCCAAATGCAATTGCAAATCATGGACCGTTTTGGGTTGAAATTCCTTCTTCGGGCGAGAAGCAGCTTCTTCTTTCCTATATTAATATCATAAATACATTAAAAATAAAATCCTAACCAGCGTTTTCGGTTGCAGGCAAGACTCTTACTTTTCTTCTAAGGTTCTGTTCAAGTCTGTTAGAATCTCTGTGCACTGTTTGTGATATTCCAATAAACATTCCGTGAACATCGCTAACTGTGAAACTTGTTCGATCTGAAAGGAATAAATAAATCTATTTTAAACACCATCAATTTAAAGATGGTTTTCCATTGAATCTGAAACTCACGTCGTTTTCCAATAGATTATACATTCCCATCTGAGCCAGATGGAGACTTTCCGCAAACTTGTCTTCTGCCAACTTTAGTTCATCATCTGTAATAGCAGATCCTAATATCATCAACCGTAGGTAGGGTTACAATTGTAGGTGGGTTCGGTCAGTTCAGAAGAAAACCAAAAAATACAAATCCGACAAGACCATAAAAAAAACAAAAAAAAACAAAAATGTTAAAAAATATTACATCCAGAAACATAACAAATAAAAAAAAAGATAAAAAAAAATCAGCATTCATGAAAATTATACGATGTACGACAATTACGACATGCATATCCTTAACCTCTAATAATCCTAATTCTAAAACCATCCAACACCATTACAAAGGAAATAATATCATTGAAAAGAAATTATCGGTAGGGGGTAGAAATACATATACATCTCCAGGATTAAAACTTGGAACAAGCCCGTAAATATTTATACAACAAAAAAACGATTTACAAATAAATGTTATATCATTTTTCATTTACCGGGGGCTTGTCTGATAGAAGTATGTGCAGGACTTCCGAACGGACTCGCCGTCGAGCTTTTCCTACCCATGTCTATGTTGCATCATTTCAAATCATAATATTTCATGCATTAATTAATAGAACATTCAACGATTCAACTCATCTTTGACATGCTAAATCATATTTGTATATGAACACGATGCTGGATATAACCAAGTTTAAGAATGATAACGGAACTCTGAATTAAAAAAAAAACTTAGTAGCATCAGTCCAGGCATACAACTAAAGATTCCCGATTTTCAACTCTTACTATAACAAAAATTGGAAATCTTTTCCGTCCCACATATTATAATTATATAATAGTTGAACTATCCTAATTATGAGTGAAAGTCCTTCCCTTTCAAACCGATCCCCATTTCCATAGGCATACCTTTAGTCTGCTTCCTTTTTTTACAGTCGAAGTCCAATCGCCTCCCTTGGAGCTTTTTGCGATGATGCTAAATAAAATAAATGTTAATAGATACAGTTAATGAAGGACTAATATATTCTAGAACATCCTGTTAACGCATTATTGGGACATGACACAATATATCGATTCCTCTTACCATGACTTCCTTCAGATCTTTAGTCTGTAAATGATGTAAAGGTTCCAGGAAGTTCTGCTTGACATTATCATCTAGGGCATACTTGTTATCAGCCATTTGCTTCAAGCTTTCTCCTGCTTCAATTAGAGCTTGAGCTGAGACAGCATAACACAAAATATTCTTAAGTCAATAAATATATTTTTTAACTAATCGACAATCCCATTTTTAACCCGAGCTAAAATGCTGATGTATGTATAAGAAATTCTTAACCAACCGAAGACACTATCTTCTCCTAACTTCCGCCCGTAGGTTGACATGCATTCTCCTAAAACTCCTTCTGGCTGAGGATATGTCGAGGCTTTGGCTTGGCCACTGAGCTTGGATATTCCTTTAACTGCTGCCATTTTTGCTCGAGCTGTTGGATTTGGTTGTAAGTACTCTCGTGTCTTTAGCTGTAATTCTTCAACCAGCTCATACGTGACGTCCGTTTTCTAAACAAATCAATATTATCTTCACCCTCTAAATCTACTACTTGAGCACAATTACTGAAACATAAATTATTATTAGACTGTAGACTTCTTCATATTCATCTGCCAAAAAATACCTTCTCCATTTCCATAAAATCATCGTCAAGCTTTGTTCCTTCGACTCCGCCAATCTTCTCAGTCATATACTACAAATTAAAAAAACACATCCATTAGACACTAGTCACATGATAACTCCCAGCATTTTTATTATTTAAGACCCGTTATATATTCTCCCATTTCCTTCATTGATTACAAGTTCGCCCCATCCATTCCCTTTTTAATCCCCGTTAAATCTAACGAACAAAAGCCATATCCATCTCCCATCAATCAACTTCTAGACAAAGTCAACCAAGCCTTTATTTATGGCTTCCTCATTATCGAATTCATGTCAAAACTCTGTAAAACGAAATGTGTATTTCATGTCATGTCAAGGCATGTGGTTCCTCAGCCTCTCTTTTACTACTCTCTCCTAGCCTTTTTAATAATAAGCCAACAAGTGAGTCAATAGTCAATGTGACTCGCAGTAGTAGTAGTAGTACTAATAATACCACCGCACTACTACACTTCATACATGAATAGCGAAGTCGGGGAAAGTAAGGAGAGAAGAGGAGGATGCTTTATGAGTGAAAGTACCACTACTGGTCGAGTTACCAAGTTATCGAGTTCGAGAGCACATCCATGTATGAAGTTCCAAGGCAGAGGAGCCTGGAATTGCCAATGCCCCTCTGTATCTCTTAATTTGAAACAGGCTCCGCCTCTTCAATCCCATTCATGTTGTAAGGAACGGGGGACATTTTCGAAAGCCCGATATTTCTGGCTCAATACCCTACTTGCATAAGAGAGTGTCTCCGTGAAATTCTACTAACATACAACGTTCCACACCCTGTAATACCCGCCTGCTTGCCTACCCGCCCCACACCCTGACTCCAACTCCAACCCACCTTCTTCAGAGAGACTGATTACCAAGCTACCCGAATTCGGAGTGGGGGATTATTGATCCAGAGAAGGAGACCGAATGAATCTGGGTCAAGTCAATGCCAAAACCTAAACTCCATCCATGTTACTTTCACGTATAACTCCATCCACTCCTTTTTATTTTATTAGTTTACTTATCCACGTTTGAAATAGATTTTAAGAAAATCTCCGGAAGAACCCCTAAAAAACCTCACCACTATCGCCTTACCTCACTTTGTATCAAGCCCACTAAATAAACCCCGACTTTAATATTTAATAATCATGCCCTATAGCTTGTTATTCTCCCGACTGTTTATTTTAACTTTCTCCAAATACAATATTAGGTGCTTAGAGCTACTAACATGTTTTCAGTTTTTATCCATGTTTACCTATGCTATATATGCTACCAAACTTTCAATCTTAGAATTTGCATAAATAAAACATCGTAATTACACACGTATGTGCCTTGTGGAAAGTCTTTAAATAAAACTGGAACTTTACATTTTCTCTAGCATTTGTATTTGAATGCTTCTATCATTTTCGCATGTATGTATTTTGTGTGACTGTTTTATATTTCCAAAACACTACTACTACTGCCAAAATGTTTGTATTTACAAACAACTCAATTAGCTTCAAATAAACAATAATAAACATAAAAGGGGTCTATTGAAAATTGTCAAGATTGTAGACCAGAATGCATGTACATGTAGTACTCAACATAGACGACTAATTCCAACAAATATTCGATAGATCAAAATATATGGCATTCCAGACATTCTTCGTCCTATTTTCTATCCAAATCGATTCTGGTAACTTTCACATAAATACTTGATACCTGCAGATGCGGTAGGTGCACAATACTAACGTTTAGGGTTTATCGTTATACTGACAAGATCGACTACTACAATACTACAACTACTACACAGGGAGAATATGCAGTATGCACAAATTGACAGATAGACAACCGCCCTTTATCTTTAATGTAATACGTGTTACGAAAGCGCAGAGATGGATTATAGAATCATAAAATTAATTCATCCTAATCCTCCTTACACTGGTTAACTTCACCCAATCATCGAAACAAACGTTACATAATTCAAATTTCAAATGACAAACACACAGAGAGAAAGTCTTTTCCTCGGTGAGAAATTCCACACGTTCCATGTATAAAACAAGATAATAAATCCAAACCTATAATTGTTATTTTTTTAATAATTAAGAGTATTAAGTAGGTCATATAAAATCTTGTAAATTACCTGATTGGCTTTGTTAATTTGTTTCCTAAGTCCAGAGAAAGCCATGGTGAAAGTTTATGAAATACTGTCCCCCACTGCCACTCCTTATAATAATAATATACACAAAAAGTGGTAGCACACGGGAAAGTCTGGGTCTTTCAGCCAAGAGTCACGCTGTTAAGTTGTGTTGAAAGTGAACGATCCTTCTCAGCAGTCCTTCAGTTCTACGGTTCTTGATGGACTTTTTTGGAGGTTGTAAAAAAGACGAGGTAGATTACAATTTGTTACTACAGTTAGTCCTCTCCTCTTCGTCTGTAGGCTTATTTATTTGCGAATCCTTGTACTGTAGTTTCAGAGCCCAAGAGTCTAAAAACGAGAACACTTAACCCACGAACTAAAAAGGGAACTGGTGGATTCTAGAATATTGGATGCTTCGATTCGCAAGCAGAGTAGTTGTAGTTTTAGAAGGCTCTGTAGCAGCAGTAGCCAGGCAGGAAGGAACACAAGTTTGTATGTATAAGAAGAGAAAGGATGGAATGGCGAGGCTGTAAGGCTGTAACGTTGTTTTTCTCTATATACGGAGCGTTCAATGGGAACCTCGTTCGCCTTTCTCCTTCCTTCCTTTCGCTAACTTTCACTCTAGTCCAAAACCCACCACCACCAACTCTGATCCAAAATAGGTTCCTAGTCTTCTACTATTATTCTACTACTACGTTTTTTTCGTATAATATCCGAGTCCTGTGGATATTCTGGATATGAAACTGAAACGATAACATGGGAACGTGGCTCCGTCTTTCTCTCTGCAGATTCTTCTGCACTTGCTCTGCTTCCCACTTTCTACGAAGCTAAAGTTTCTACGTAATAGTTATCAACTCGGTAATAGCTTCCTTGGCTTAGCTGCTGGTAAAAGTGGTCGTATATATAGAGGAGTTGTGGAAATACTGACACTGCTGCCTCTCAATGATTTTGATTTCCACAGCACGGTGAAAGTACTGTCTTTTCAACGAATCGTATTTTTGGAGAACTGCAATGTTGACTCAATTGGCCGATATGACGCCACACTTTTCTCTTCTCAAACTCTGTTATGAGAACCTTTGTAATGATATTTTACGGATTTGCAGGGTGGGATATATACAAATTATATCGTTGGGGCGAGTTTGGATGCTGAAGGACGAGGTGACTGCTATTCAAGTATGTGTGGGATTGTATTTAGTGATGACGTTCCCGTTGTTGTGGCAAAGGCAAAGCAACTCGATCCATACTGCCTAAAGAAAGTTGAGGATGAAATGGAGATTACGCCCACTACGTTCGACCTGTGAGGAATACAGAAATAGATTTTTTATGTCAATTCAATAAAATGATATATTATTTTCTAATTTCAACCCAAACCCTCATGTTTCATTTAACTATTCAATGCATAGACCCAGACTTTCACTCTTGTTTTACTTTCTCCTGTCGTCTCACTATCGGCTATGGGCTATCCCATTATAAAACTGTACATGAACCGACAATAATTTAGGATCAATAGGATTTCTTAGTATTTCCTTTGAATGTTGGTTGAAAAAAAAATTCTTATTTAACATTGTTTAAAGTCCTTTTTATACTGAATTATATTTATTCACTTGCTCGAACTGCAAGGGACCGAAAAATCACGAGTTACATTTATTAAATCGTTGTATAAGACAGGGAAGTAGGAAGGAACTATAGGATCGTCGAATTTACTGCCGAAACATGAAATTACGTTGCCTTATCTAACCGTACTTCCTATCTCATTCGTTTTGTTTGCAATGTAATATTTGAAATAACAGAGAGGCATGATGCATTTGTTGAGCTATCCAGTATGGCTGAAGGTCACTGGAGATAACGGAGCAACCTGTTGAAGCAGAAGTTAGTTGTTGTCCGTATCCTTAATCGAAACTGACTTTTTAGAAAGGAGCAAATAAAGTCACAAATTAGTTCCCGAGTAATGAATTTGCTGGGTTTCACTTTCCCCTAGACATATTATGTGTCCACCATCCATTCTATTAATCTCTCCGGCACATACATCTTAATCTACTATTCTATCCTATTTGCCAAATCCCATGCTGCAAATTTATCCATGGATGCATTTAGTCGGTTCTGGCAACTGGGAACTAGATCTAAAACAATGGGATCGATCTTAATTGTGAATAGTCCAACCCTATCTCTAATATTCTAATGCTGCTTAACTTTGAAATTGTAGCTAAAAGCTAACCTATGGTGAATCTATTCTGCTGTTCAACTCGACATCACCAAAAACTAACCTTGGACGGATGCACTTTGTTCGTATATATTACAATGACGAGGAACGTTAAATATTAATCGAGTTTCAGACCCTGAGACTAAATGCTAAAATGTGATGCAAACTTGGAAATTAAATTTGATATTGGTCGGTCTTTTATAGATCCTATTTCAATATTTGCAGACTAGAGTCATTAGAGATATGAATGATGATATTGCTCATTTTTCATGCATATTTTCCGTCTATGTGAATATGCTTGAACTGTGGATTGTGCGGTGTTTTAAAAGGCCTGGAATTTTTATGCCCGTTTCTCTGTGTTTTATTCTTGTGAATTTGATTAGATTATATTATCACCTCCTATATGTATGAAATAATGGAATCGTAATTCTCTTGCGAATAAATTAGAGGATTCAATTATAGTCCAAGCTCATATTTATTTCAACATGATATGAGTTCAGTTATGACTTATGACTATGACGTCTGTCTAGTTGACAAACGGGGTAGTTTATTGACAGCAACACCAACCTAACAATTTCTGAAGATTGAGGTCAAAACAGCTTCATAATACTGTTCATTCGCTCAACGCAAACCAATCTGCTATTCTGCAATTATGCTTCGTCGTGTCTCGTGTGGTCAAGCAAGAATCATCCTTATAAAATCCTTATTACACTATGAATTGGTGACTAAGTAATTTAATAGTATTTAGTTTTAATTGTCTCATAAAAAAAACAATTCCGTTTGTCATACAGAACGATTGCCATTGCATCAGTGTACTTTATACTTGCATAAATGTCTTCTTCAACATAAAAATAAAAAATATTCAAATATTAAGCTATATTATGGAACTTGTGTCCAGGACTAAGGCAGCGTAGGAGATTAAAGAATACAATAAATTGTCTTGTATTTAATTAATGTTTAGCTAGCACTAGAGTTCCGCTGGAGAAAGCAGAAGTGAAAGCAATGCCAACATGGGGCAATATGACGAAACGTGAAAGAACTATTTAATGAGGTTTATTTTTAATTAAATTGAAATTTCCTAGTTTCGCATCCAACTGAACCCGTTCATTTCATTTCACATCCAGGAAACTACTAATCCACTTGTAGGATTTGCAGGATTTATATCTCATCATCATGTGCTATGGACATGACACAAAAGTTGCTTACAAGCCCTAGGGGGTCCCAGTGTCACACCATATCATGTTCAAAACTTTGTAGATCTCACAGATAGCTGAAGTTATTGCGCTTTTGTAGGCATTTTTACGTGCTTGTATCTAGTTGATTAGATTATTCATTTTATCGTTCTATGACACTGGAAATGTTAGGCTCTAAATAAAGTTCAAAGGAATCCAAATGGACATTATTCCGTAAGGGTTTGTTTTGGGCAATCGGAACTAAACATAACGTATAATTATAACCTATAACGCACTAATTTACATGGAATTGAATTGAGAAACAACGATAATCAACCACACAAATACTCCCTCAATAATGTTTCGCACAATATTTATCCTAAGAATTTAATTAAAATCGGTACGTTTACCGATCATTTCATGAAAAAATGGGGCCCAAAAAATCGGCTCAATTTTGAATTTTTCCGATTCCCCGATTTTTCAAAAACATCTCCCGACAAAATGCAAAGGTTTTTCCATTAGCGATTGTTAAACTCATCTTCGTGATAGCTCAATTAAATATTTTGTAATCGATGATGTTTGGAATTACAACTTGTAAATATACAATTTGGTAAAAAGTAAAAAAGTGCCAGTTCAAAAACTAGGTATATACTTACCGCAAACCATATAATCAACTCTGTTCCGTTTAATTAAGGTAATCCCAAATGGACAAAGTTAGGGGTTAAAGATTGAAGATGAGCTTTTGCTTTCCCTATATACGCCCTACTTGGTTAATGTCACTGGTTCCAGGTTCCAGACCAATTCCAGCAGTTTTACTTCCGGTATTAATTTAGACTTCAGACGATGGATTTATAACTTTCGAGTTTCCAATTTCTACTGAAGCCGGGTTGCTGTGTTGTACAATTAATT
The DNA here is from genome assembly GCA_906901685.1 of Desoria tigrina. Lineage (NCBI taxonomy): Eukaryota > Metazoa > Arthropoda > Collembola > Entomobryomorpha > Isotomidae > Desoria > Desoria tigrina. The sequence goes on along the minus strand of CAJQTU010000010.1, from coordinate 3,469,729 downwards.
GTACCCTTGTGTCCAGGTCCAGTCCTATGTCCTACAGGCTGAGTAGCTGGATATTAACTGTTGAGAGGAAATACAATTTAATTAACGATTAAGGTCAAAGGTTTGAATTATACGATACAAACAAACCGTGAACGTGTTAATGAGTTTTTTATGATCTTCAACATTCAACGAATTCCAATCGCCAGCCTGGATTTTCAAAGATAAATGATAAATGTCAAAATTTCAAAAAGCAAACGCTAATAAAAATCAAATGAATTTAGGGTTTATTTACCTAACCCAGAATCAGAAAAATTGAAAATTAGAAGCTCGTAAAAACTTCAAAGCCCACAATAAATAGTTTCAATAGTGAAATTAATTTTTATAGCGCAGTATTAACTTATTAATTTTTTTTGTATTTTTGTCTAAAGAATTTGACTCACTCTGGGTCTGGGTCTGACACATTCTCAGATTCTCGGAATTCAGAATTCACACGAATCTTTAATCTTTCTTTATACAATCCCGAAAATCCCATCCAATGACCCCATATAAGTAATCTTATTTTATACACTAACAAATTAGACAAACACCTCAAATTTTTTTTTTATTAAATACCTCAATGTACTTACTCATTAGTGACTTGGTCGGTGCGTGAATAACTCCTCTCTTTTTATGATCTGCTGTCTGTTAAACTCTCAGTTAAAGTTGTATATTGACTTGTGATCTGACGAAAGAAGGCCCACTTGAATAAAGCTTTATAGAGGATGAAATGACTTTGCTTTTGCAGCTGACGGTTTCATTAGACTACTCTACTGTTGTGTTGACTCTGCTCATCTCTCTCATCAAAATAAAATAGACTGAACTACTGAAGAAGAGGCCTCTATCTCTCATTACCACTCTCACTCATACAAAACTTGTCCTACACCCTCATTTCCTTCGTACCAAGCACCCCATGATACTACAACTACATCAACTTACCAACTTACGGCTAACCAACTTTAACTAATTATTCATCTTCTTATTCCCCACTTTCATACTCATAACATCCTCAACTTTCATCTTCCTAATGAGATCCTTGTCAATTTCAATTTTAAACCCCTTCCCCCTTAATCGACTTCAAATCAAGTCTACTATTAACGAAACCCTCCCCACCCAACCCTAAGCCTAACCGAAATGTCCTTACTCTGCTACCTAAACGCGGATATAAAAACTCGGTTTTTGAACGCTGAAATGAGGCTGAATTCGAATTCGAATCCGTATGAAAAATAATGCCATTGTATCAGACGCTAAAAAACACTTTGTTTTGTAACGTACTTCACGTCTTGTGAAATACTTATGCATAGTTTCAATTCCAAGACTTGGTAACAAGTATGAAGTATTCTTTCCATCCTTGTTCCGGTCACCATCATGACAATCCGGAATGCAAAATAATTATTATTTACTTTCTGAAAGGTCGATGTCTGTCTGGCAACAAAACATTTATTATATTATAATTCATTATTCTTATAAATATAATTTTAAATAACCGTGTTTTGTTTACGTAAACAACGTACATATTAAATACGTCCATTAGACGTCCAATAAAGCTACAACAAACACATCGATTCGAAATTCGGACTTTTCAGACGAAGATTTAGTATTAACAAGCACAGAGTTCCTATAAAACTTAATTATTAAAAGGTAACACAATTTTGTGAAATTCATGTATCATCACAAACAGTTTGGCCATATGAAGTATTTATCTTTAGAGCAAAGTTATCTTATAGTTGTAAGCTTAATCCGCATCAGAGACAACAATAGCTTAGCAAGTCCCCATGAATCAACAATCTGGCTAATTATTATTATTGAGGTTGAAGGACTAGTAATACATTCCTGACAATACGCTACATGTCAATTCTTTGAGTCTATTTCTATTTATCGCGTTAGTATAGTTAGCAATTATTTAACTAAACAATCAGAGAGGCTATGACTCATCTATAGGCAGCCGTATTTTCAATAAACAGCTTCAAAATCGCGATAAGAATTCGAGTTAAAGAACGATATAAATTGTCGATTTCCATCGGTATTTTATACTAATTCTTAAATTCAACGATCCTTGGACGTTAAGAACTATTATTTTGTGTTATTGACATGGTCAATTATCGAGCTGACACGGTGAGCGTTAGACATGAGTGAGTACGGTTACTTACATCTACATTCTACATCCGACTTAGAAAGGAACAGGAATGCATTGTAATTTGAACTAGGTTGATCAAAATAATTACCCGACGTATAATTATATGATTCCTCCTCAATTAAAAAAGTCGTGTTTTAGTGATCTCTAACAGGCAAGGGGTGAGCTTCGGTATTAAATACCCACGTCTTCAAGTCGAAAATAGGTTTATCACTGAACAGTAGATAGAAGTATTTCAAAGTTTCGCCAAGAAAAAATGATTCCATCATATCCCTCGGTCGAGTATTTTCAGGATTTAAAACTGATCCAATCGATGTAAATCCATATTGGACACGAGTGTACTTCATGAATGACTGGAATATTTCCCATCCCCAATCCTGATACATCTTATCCCCAGTTATTTGGTACAGATACCAAAGACTTTCGACGGTCTCAGGTCGAAGAAGGTTATGGGCATCGTTTGTTTTTACAAAAAAGTCAGATTCAGCTTCCTCCTGAACAATAACAGTAATTAATCCAATGAATTTTTTACTTTTCTAGATGAAAATCATGTATATCTTTAGAACCAATGGTCATTGTGAATTCTAAAAATACTAACCTCAGTAGCGAAGAACGTTATTTCAGGAGCCAAACCTGTAGGTTGTCTTTTGTACGTAAGATAACATGTGTATAGCAATGACTTTGCGAGTTCCAAATGCCAATCGGGAAGACCGTGTGCAACACCTAGTGCTAGTGTCCCAGGTAAATAGCAAACTAAATGATCCTGAAACAATGTAAAAAAGTAATGAGGATCTATATTATTTCATGTATAGAAATTATTTTCTTCTGACTAATTTACCATTTTCGGTCTAAAAGTGTTTCCATTATTGTCCAATTCTCCAATGAACGTAAGATTTGACACTCTTGTTCTTTGTAGCAATCTGTTTTTAATTCCATTGACAGCAAGGAGATAGTCATCTCTCAAGCTAAATTAAATCGAAACCACATCTCTATATATTTCATTCCTTCAAGATTTTAATTACGTATATTGCATTTATCACTTACAAATCAATTTTCTTCCCAGTTTGAATCCATTGCTTTAACAAATATTCATAGTACGAGTCACCACGAGCCCCCAAAGTAATTGGGGATGTTGAACGGAAATTTCCTGTTGATGGAGTGATATGAATTGGAACCAGGCCTTCGAGCTTTGGCAACGTATGAATATGTCTTGATACATTCATGGCACTATCCTATAATAATCAAATAAAAGTGTTTAGATTAAAGATTAGATTAAAATTAATATTTCATTTGATTAACACCAGAATAGTATTTCAAGCAGTATTTATTGCAGTCTAAATATTTGTGTACCTCGAAAATTGGCGTGTCGACTAAACGAGACAGATCTCTAAACTCTAATTGAATTGTTGCAACCTCAGACGTTGTGCTATCGGGATTCCAAGTAGGACCATGTGCAGTTTTTGATCGTAGATTGATATCAGAGTAAGGCACTCCAGATCTTTAATAGCGTAATATAATGATTACGTATATCCTTAGGCAAACTAAATGTTTTGCAGATGAAATTGTTATCTTTGAACTTACGGGCTTTTAAATCCCACCACTAAAGCGGATCCAAGTTCTTGCGCTTTCGTTAGAAATATCTGATCGCCTGACATGTGAAAAGCACTCAGCAGCCCTCCCAACACACGAATGGTTGTTTCGAATAGATTTACATTTTTACTAACATCGAAAGACAAAGTCTTTTTAATCCATTCTTTTGCTTCATTGAATTCTGAAACAAAACAATAAACACAATACAAAATATAATATTTTAAAACCTGTTTTTTTTTTACATCATAGCGTATTATAGTGTATTATAGCGTGAACAACTCCAAAATTATGACACGTGGGTTTTGTCTAACCTTTCTCGAGATTCATGATATACATAGTATCCAATGAGTCAATCATCGTTAGACCAAGACCAAACCAATCCTGACCTCCTCCAGATATTGGTCTTAAATGATCTTGACCCCAAGCATACTGTTTGTATCCTTTCCATGCATGTAGAAATGCATCCACGACAGCTTTTTGCCTTGAATTTTGCGGCCCTATAAAAAAGATCGGGTAAAACATAATAACAAACAAAACGTCGTACCGGTCGTAAACAATAAAAAAAATGGGCATAAATTACCATCGAATTTTAATGCAGCACCAGCAACTGGTTTGTTGATATCTATCACAGATTTTTTGTTCTCTAGAGGAACAACGGGATCTAGAGAAATTATACTTCGGATATTTTCAGCCTGCTGCTTGCTGATACCCTGCTGAATATATTATATTTGAATTGATAGACGACGATTTGTGATTTCTCATTTAATTTAAATACTTTGACATTTGATAAAAAAAGTTATTGATTTCAACAATTCAACTCACTGCGGGAGACGGTTTTCGAAGCGCATTCGAAGCCTTGCCTGCCTTGTCAGTTGAAGAGTCCCCATAGTCGGGTTTAAGTGATCGTGGTATCGTCGGTAACACGTCCGAATCCTTCGGTAAGTTCCAACTGTATCCAGTTCGACGAACCGATTGTGTTGACTGACGAGGGGGTTTTCCATGATCATCTGGCAAAGGCTCAGCCCCAAGACCTCTGACTACTTCATTGCTTTGCACAAGACGTTGAAAACCGCTTTGATGAATGGCTTCTGATGGCGAAGGTGGTGTCCATGTGAGAGCAAGGACGAAAGAAAATCCAAGCAATATAGACAGGGTCATGAGAAAGACACTCTTTTGCAAGCGTGAGAGCCTATTCCAACCCTGCAAATATGATTAAGTTTAAATTACTGTTTTGTCAACCTCTTTTTCAGAATGTATTAATCTAATTCAAAACTTGCACATAAACTTTGTGCCTGGTGTAGTAATTGATGGCGATTAAAGTTAATCAAGCGTTGAACAGTAAATAAACTATTTTCTGCTTTCTTTCAAGAACCATGTGGAACAGACGGAATGATATTATTAATATTAAAATGCAATAACTTACCCTCCGTATACTAATAGCAGAGAACTTGATGGAAGGACTAGATTGTTGGACAACTGAGGGTGATGAAGGTACGTAGACTGATATGTACGGTGGGTCCGGATCCCCCATCATTGTTCACCTTCCTTCCCTCAATCAACGAAATTCTTTGCCTTTATCTTTGGCCCAACAAGCTACAACTCAATCAGTACAAGTCAAAGATACTGATGACTGTATAGGAGTATGTATTTAGCAATAGTTCAACTAATCTTCCTTCCTTATCGTAAATGTATCGACCATGACCGTGTTGTTGGAAATGGTTGCTTCCCTATCTATTTGCATATATTTTTTCTTAATTCTTGTATCAATTAAGAGACTCGGTATGTTTGAGATATTATTTACTGAGTATCCAAACTTCGAGAGTCAGCAGAATATCTGTATATCGTGAATCGTGATGTAGACATGCAGACTTATTTTAAAGGTTAACTCGTAATCGTAATTCATCCATATGGCATATGAATGATATCTGTCGCAGCTATATTTCAATCTCAACCTAATTAATGGTGACTGATAACAGATAAGAAATTATTATAGCCTGAAACTACTATAGTTTTATCATGAGCTGATCTGCTGGCTCCTTCTTTTGCATCTAGGCATGTCTATAGTATGTTACTATATTCAATATTTAAGCATATGAAACTGTTATTTTAAACCGTGTTAATTGATGCAAATGAACCTGCCTTTCAATGAAATTAGGTTGTAATTCTTGTAAATAAACCCATCTGCCGTCGCAGCTTTGTGCTTGTGCCTCGATCTGAATATTGCATATTGAGATGATTGTTTACATTTGATGTTGTAGTACTTTTACTGTATGTGCATACTGCAAATAATTAAATTCGTTCCTTTGTCCTTTCTATTTTATCTTAATTTTAATTCTGATCAACTAAACTAAACTACATACTATGCTAGGAACTAGCCATCCAACTTTGATGATCAAAGTCAAAATTAAATACAAATTAGCACTGTTCTATCAGCAGTGAATAGCATAAAAACAGGTTCGCCTTGCCTTAGTTGCCTTTTCCTGTGGCAAACTAACTACAAACTATGAAGGAACTAAATGCAATGCAAAATGCAAAATGTGAATCAATTCAATCGATGAAAGTATCACAAGGTCTTCCTGCCTCTGCCTTTCATTTTACATACTGTGTACTGCCTACTGCATAGTGCATACACACCACATAAAATGATGTGACATCAATTCAATGTGCAAAATGAATGCAATTAATGAAACATGATAAGCCCAATGCCCAAAGCCTGTCTCTTTTTCATTTTTCCATTTTGCTTCTCTTTTGTTTTGCTTGAATTTGGAATTGAAAGACGTGAATTTCCAACAGAACACAACTAATGCGTTCCCTCACTTAAGCCAGGCACCGGATGTGGCAACGATTTCTGAAACCGTTTCTACTTCCCTTTCTTTTGTTATGAAAGTGCTTTAAATTTAAATTTAAAATCCGAAAAAATTTGAAACCTCCAATATTGACTTCTCGGAACTTGGCCCCTTTTTTTCTTAAACCCAAAGTCATATAGTATTCACTCAATGCGAATTTTCAAAGTACCCCATTTTACACTTAGCACCCTTCAGAGGCCTTTAAATTGAAGGGCCCCCCTCGATTTAAGCACCTCCAGCCACGCGCTACCCCAAATGCATGCCCCAGCCCCTTGCAAAGTCGGGGCATTTTGATGCACAATGCATGCGGAATGCAAAGTATCAAGTCCCTCCAAGGGCCACAATAAGGGCTCCACCTACTTTCCGGAGATCTAGCCCACTTCATCTTTTAAGTTGAAGAGCCCTTAAGGATTTAAGCCCATTTCCAGCCTTCCGAAACCCCGAATGAATGCCCCAGCCCCTTGCAAAGTCGGGGCATTTTGATGCACAATGCATGCAGAATGCAAAGTATCAAGTCCCTCCAAGGGCCACAATAAGGGCTCCACCTACTTTCCAGAGATCTAGCCCACTTCATCTTTTAAGTTGAAGGGCCCTTAAAGATTTAAGCCCATTTCCAGCCTTCCGAAACCCCGAATGAATGCCCCAGCCCCTTGCAAAGTCGGGGCATTTTGATGCACATGCATGCAGAATGCAAAGTATCAAGTCCCTCCAAGGGCCACAATAAGGGCTCCACCTACTTTCCGGAGATCTAGCCCACTTCATCTTTTAAGTTGAAGGGCCCTTAAGGATTTAAGCCCATTTCCAGCCTTCCGAAACCCCGAATGAATGCCCCAGCCCCTTGCAAAGTCGGGGCATTTTGATGCACAATGCATGCGGAATGCAAAGTATCAAGTCCCTCCAAGGGCCACAATAAGGGCTCCACCTACTTTCCGGAGATCTAGCCCACTTCATCTTTTAAGTTGAAGGGCCCTTAAGGATTTAAGCCCATTTCCAGCCTTAAGAAACCCCGAATGAATGCCCCAGCTCCTTGCAAAGTCGGGGCATTTTGATGCACAATGCATGCGGAATGCAAAGTATCAAGTCCCTCCAAGGGCCACAATAAGGGCTCCACCTACTTTCCGGAGATCTAGCCCACTTCATCTTTTAAGTTGAAGGGCCCTTAAGGATTTAAGCCCATTTCCAGCCTTCCGAAACCCCGAATGAATGCTCCAGCCCCTTGCAAAGTCGGGGCATTTTGATGCACAATGCATGCGGAATGCAAAGTATCAAGTCCCTCCAAGGGCCACAATAAGGGCTCCACCTACTTTCCAGAGATCTAGCCCACTTCATCTTTTAAGTTGAAGGGCCCTTAAAGATTTAAGCCCATTTCCAGCCTTCCGAAACCCCGAATGAATGCCCCAGCCCCTTGCAAAGTCGGGGCATTTTGATGCACATGCATGCAGAATGCAAAGTATCAAGTCCCTCCAAGGGCCACAATAAGGGCTCCACCTACTTTCCGGAGATCTAGCCCACTTCATCTTTTAAGTTGAAGGGCCCTTAAGGATTTAAGCCCATTTCCAGCCTTCCGAAACCCCGAATGAATGCCCCAGCCCCTTGCAAAGTCGGGGCATTTTGATGCACAATGCATGCGGAATGCAAAGTATCAAGTCCCTCCAAGGGCCACAATAAGGGCTCCACCTACTTTCCGGAGATCTAGCCCACTTCATCTTTTAAGTTGAAGGACCCTTAAGGATTTAAGCCCATTTCCAGCCTTAAGAAACCCCGAATGAATGCCCCAGCTCCTTGCAAAGTCGGGGCATTTTGATGCACAATGCATGCGGAATGCAAAGTATCAAGTCCCTCCAAGGGCCACAATAAGGGCTCCACCTACTTTCCGGAGATCTAGCCCACTTCATCTTTTAAGTTGAAGGGCCCTTAAGGATTTAAGCCCATTTCCAGCCTTCCGAAACCCCGAATGAATGCTCCAGCCCCTTGCAAAGTCGGGGCATTTTGATGCACAATGCATGCGGAATGCAAAGTATCAAGTCCCTCCAAGGGCCACAATAAGGGCTCCACCTACTTTCCGGAGATCTAGCCCACTTCATCTTTTAAGTTGAAGGGCCCTTAAGGATTTAAGCCCATTTCCAGCCTTCCGAAACCCCGAATGAATGCCCCAGCCCCTTGCAAAGTCGGGGCATTTTGATGCACAATGCATGCGGAATGCAAAGTATCAAGTCCCTCCAAGGGCCACAATAAGGGCTCCACCTACTTTCCGGAGATCTAGCCCACTTCATCTTTTAAGTTGAAGGGCCCTTAAGGATTTAAGCCCATTTCCAGCCTTCCGAAACCCCGAATGAATGCCCCAGTCCCTTGCAAAGTCGGGGCATTTTGATGCACAATGCATGCGGAATGCAAAGTATCAAGTCCCTCCAAGGGCCACAATAATGGCTCCACCTACTTTCCGGAGATCTAGCCCACTTCATCTTTTAAGTTGAAGGGCCCTTAAGGATTTAAGCCCATTTCCAGCCTTCCGAAACCCCGAATGAATGCTCCAGCCCCTTGCAAAGTCGGGGCATTTTGATGCACAATGCATGCGGAATGCAAAGTATCAAGTCCCTCCAAGGGCCACAGTAAGGGCTCCACCTACTTTCCGGAGATCTAGCCCACTTCATCTTTTAAGTTGAAGGGCCCTTAAGGATTTAAGCCCATTTCCAGCCTTCCGAAACCCCGAATGAATGCCCCAGCCCCTTGCAAAGTCGGGGCATTTTGATGCACAATGCATGCGGAATGCAAAGTATCAAGTCCCTCCAAGGGCCACAATAAGGGCTCCACCTACTTTCCGGAGATCTAGCCCACTTCATCTTTTAAGTTGAAGGGCCCTTAAGGATTTAAGCCCATTTCCAGCCTTCCGAAACCCCGAATGAATGCCCCAGCCCCTTGCAAAGTCGGGGCATTTTGATGCACAATGCATGCGGAATGCAAAGTATCAAGTCCCTCCAAGGGCCACAATAAGGGCTCCACCTACTTTCCGGAGATCTAGCCCACTTCATCTTTTAAGTTGAAGGGCCCTTAAGGATTTAAGCCCATTTCCAGCCTTCCGAAACCCCGAATGAATGCCCCAGCTCCTTGCAAAGTCGGGGCATTTTGATGCACAATGCATGCGGAATGCAAAGTATCAAGTCCCTCCAAGGGCCACAATAAGGGCTCCACCTACTTTCCGGAGATCTAGCCCACTTCATCTTTTAAGTTGAAGGGCCCTTAAGGATTTAAGCCCATTTCCAGCCTTCCGAAACCCCGAATGAATGCCCCAGTCCCTTGCAAAGTCGGGGCATTTTGATGCACAATGCATGCGGAATGCAAAGTATCAAGTCCCTCCAAGGGCCACAATAATGGCTCCACCTACTTTCCGGAGATCTAGCCCACTTCATCTTTTAAGTTGAAGGGCCCTTAAGGATTTAAGCCCATTTCCAGCCTTCCGAAACCCCGAATGAATGCTCCAGCCCCTTGCAAAGTCGGGGCATTTTGATGCACAATGCATGCGGAATGCAAAGTATCAAGTCCCTCCAAGGGCCACAGTAAGGGCTCCACCTACTTTCCGGAGATCTAGCCCACTTCATCTTTTAAGTTGAAGGGCCCTTAAGGATTTAAGCCCATTTCCAGCCTTCCGAAACCCCGAATGAATGCCCCAGCCCCTTGCAAAGTCGGGGCATTTTGATGCACAATGCATGCGGAATGCAAAGTATCAAGTCCCTCCAAGGGCCACAATAAGGGCTCCACCTACTTTCCGGAGATCTAGCCCACTTCATCTTTTAAGTTGAAGGGCCCTTAAGGATTTAAGCCCATTTCCAGCCTTCCGAAACCCCGAATGAATGCCCCAGCCCCTTGCAAAGTCGGGGCATTTTGATGCACAATGCATGCGGAATGCAAAGTATCAAGTCCCTCCAAGGGCCACAATAAGGGCTCCACCTACTTTCCGGAGATCTAGCCCACTTCATCTTTTAAGTTGAAGGGCCCTTAAGGATTTAAGCCCATTTCCAGCCTTCCGAAACCCCGAATGAATGCCCCAGCTCCTTGCAAAGTCGGGGCATTTTGATGCACAATGCATGCGGAATGCAAAGTATCAAGTCCCTCCAAGGGCCACAATAAGGGCTCCACCTACTTTCCGGAGATCTAGCCCACTTCATCTTTTAAGTTGAAGGGCCCTTAAGGATTTAAGCCCATTTCCAGCCTTCCGAAACCCCGAATGAATGCCCCAGCCCCTTGCAAAGTCGGGGCATTTTAATACACAATGCATGCGGAATGCAAAGTCCCTGAGGACTTATTTAGAGAAGCAGAGTTAATTAGAAAGATGTGGACTTCTTTAGAGGCATGATGGCTTATTTAGATACTAGGCGTAAGCCCGGTAAAAACCGGGATTCTAGGTGGTGGGTCAGAATTATGCAGTTAAAAATCCTTGAAACGTTGATGTTGAAGATGTAGGAATGAAGTACGGTTAACAATTTTGACCCACCACCTAGAATCCCGGTTTTTACCGGGCTTACGCCTAGTAGGTTTGTAATCTGACTATTTTTACCCATATCCCCCTGCTCCCCTTCGGATCAGGTGATCGCCATCCCCCCTAACATTAAATATTCGAAAAGCCCTTGGTTATACGTTTCGAACGACGTATCACACGAATAGGTTTGTAATCTGACTATCTTTACCCCCATCAACCCCCCCCCCCCTCCACTTCAGATCAGGTGTCGCCATCCCCTCTAACATCTCTAACATTAAATATTTGAAAAGCCCTTGGTCATACCGTCATACGTTTCCAACGACGTAGGAGATAGATTGGGGTATGGTGATGGGAAGAAAGAGATATTCATAGAGAGATAGAGAGGGGAGCGAGAGGTTAGTGGTTTTTATCGAAGAGAGAGAGAGAGATAGAGAGGAGAGAGGCCAAAATGCAATCGTGGAGGAGCGGGTAGGTGCCATATATATATGGGGAGGTGCATGCCGACGACGGATTCAGGAATTGTAGTATTATTATATATTTAGATATTGAAGGACACGGGAACTTGTTAAAGTAGGCGAGGACTTATCATATATTTAAAATTTCTTTAGCTGTGTAGTTTCCAATAAATAACAAACGATGATAATGATGATTAAATGATATTAAGTTGTTATAGTCAGAACTCAATATGTCCACGTCACAAATCCAAATACGGCCGCAATGATGAATATAAACCAAAAGATAACGAAGCACTTCTCACTCAAGGTATTCTGATTAAAAACACATATTCCATCAAACGGGACGATGCTTCCAGACTTGCTGAATTTGCGGTACAAGGTACACTTTGTTATCTTAGGAAAAATTTAAAATCAGAAGATTATGTCAATATACTACATTTATTGATTTCATTGACTAAAAAGTGTATTTATTATGTACATGGTTCAGAGGGTCGTCGCGATTGAATGAATCCTTTGCAATCAGGTCAAACAAGTAAATTCCAAGGCCCTAAATCTATAGCGACGAAATACCTCACGAGGTTGGGTCACTTGCCTTTACCGTTTTCTCCTCAATTTTTTGGGGACTGGAGGTTTCGAAATGCATTAAAAACGCCTATGCATCCATGGTTATGTGTACAATCCCCTTAAAATCCTAATGCCTAATGAATGTATGAAAAATGATGGCATAGGGCAACATATTCGGTGTGGAAAATATTAGAAATATAAATATGCTAGATGAAATCGACCGTATAAAAACGGCATTTTGACCCCCCCCCCCACTGCACGGGTCTAATTTTTGGAAAATTCGAATTTTTAAATTAGCTAGACCCGTACTATTTGTTAGTTTTTAGCTGTCTCGATTTTCTTAAAAATCAGCCTCAGTTAACAAAGTATGGACACAGCATCACCCATTCATTGCTTTACAAACTCTATACTTTTACATACATAGAATTGAGATTGGAAATAGCTGCGTCGGTCTGGTCTAAAATATAGAAGCCGTCAAGTTCAGCCCCCCATTTTACATTTTAAATTTTACTAAAAAAATTAATTAATTTTATTTCATGACCCAGGGTTTAAATCGGAGCAGTTAACATTTCTTACATCAAGTCTACTTTTTCATACTTCACCCAAAGATTTTCATGCAATTTTGCGAAATAACCATGGATGCATAGACCTTTTTAAGGCATTTCGGTACCTCCAGTCCCCAAAAAATTGAGGAGAAAACGGTAAAGGCAAGTGACCCAACCTCGTGAAGTATTTCGTCGCTATAGATTTAGGGCCTTGGTAAATTCCATGAAAGTAGAAATCTAATTAAATGACAAATGATTACAAATTTGTAATAAATCGTTGCAAACGCACGTACGAAAGAGGTGAAACCTCTACGGTACACGAAACATTTACATAAACTTCAATTTCACGTTGTACGCGTTAACTTTACATTGTACGCTTGAACTTCAAATTTTAAGTTGACTGTACGCGTTAGCTTCAAGTTGTACACGTTAACTTGACGTTGTACACGTTTACTTGACGTTGTACACGTTAGCTTCAAGTTTTTATACAGGTTAACTTTAAGTTATTTGCATTACCATCACGTTGTTAACGTAAACTTCACGTTGTTGAACCGTTAGCAGCTAATATTGCGCTGAAATTTCCATCTGCCACAAATTGTCATTTGTGGCACACCCTGGGGTGAGTGGGGGTAGTCCCGTATACGTGTACAAGTTTGCACGGTACGTGGCTACAATATAGCGTTGTAATCTCAATTTGCCCAATATTGAGCCCCGGGGCGCCACCCGGGGTGAGTGGGGGTGGTCGCGTATACGTGTACAAGATTGCACGGCACGTGGCTATTATATTAATCGTGATTTAAATTTTTTTTAGAGAAGTTAACAAAAACGCAGTTCAAAAGATATAACTGCACCAATACATTCAAAGTGTTGAACATTTCAAACATCATGAATTTATGAACATATACAGTTTATTCATGGAAACAAAGTATTTTAGTGTTGCTTTGATCTCTCTATTTTTTTCTATTTCCGTACCGTCAATCCAGGTCCTTTTTAGCTTGTAAGTGAGTTTGAATTGAAGTATTGAACCCCCTTCTATAGACTTCCAAATTATGCGAGGAAGGTAAAACTGGAATCCTTGCAATAATAAATCAACCGGAAACTTATTACGATTATAAATTTAAACTTTGATTTATATCGGTTATAGTCTGGGCAAGAATTGTTGGCACTCCTTTTGCAAATTTTAAATTTTTACAGTAACTAAGGAAGAACATAAAGAATATGCAAACGAACCGTTCATAAAAAAGTTTGCAAATGTTTAAGTATTAATACTTGCCAATTTCAAATCAATCTAATCAATCATTCACAAATAAATTAATCTACGAACGGTCCATAACGTCGTTAATAAAAATAGTGTTCATTTAATGCTTCCAACCTAAATTAGAAATGTTCCAACCATTTATGTGCAACCATTTTATTAGAACCCTTCCAACCTTAATGCTCCATATCTGCAACCATAATTATGATACACCCAACCAAAAATAGAAAATTTCCAACCTATAAAAAATTAAGAAATGCACTGAGATTATGGTATTGCTATCTATACTTAATAGAATTACTATTCAAATGTGAAATTATATGAATATTGAGATAAAATGAAGGGTCTTAAAAGCAATGGTCAATGGACTGAGAAGTATAATCCAGATGAAGGAAAGATTGGGAAGGTCTTCTTGCCTTGGATTTTGGTAGTAAATGGTTTGAAGTTTCAACTGATCCTAGATTTCATTAATATATTTATTTTTTAACTTATTCATTTCCAAATTGATTTTTGAAATGGCCAGTTATTCATACCTTCAAAATGTTCAATCTGGCAGTTCAGATGACGAAATTAGCCCCCAGCGAAGAAGCGAAAAATATTTGCGTTCTGAATTCGAAAAAGAATTTGATACTTTTGAATTGGCAAAAGCTGCGATAAGCGACGAGTTCGTTTTTCGAACGAAAAGGGATTCAGAGGGTCGAACGAAGCATTTTTACTGCTGCAAAATATCCAGAGAATGTTCAGCCAAACTTTATCTTCTCATTGTGTCAACTTGCAATAAAATACAACTTTATAGTGCTAATAATGAACACTAACACATAATTAAAAATATAACCGAAATTCCTGATCACATCCAAACCGAAGTGGATTCTATTCTTCAACTTGGAATTCGACAGCCAAACTTAATCATTTCTAAGTTACGGCGTCGTAGAAAAAAAGTGCATTTTTCGCTCTTTTGATTGACTAAATGTGTATTTATGTAATTATTATTAACGTTATTATTAAGTTAAAGGTTGGAAGAATTCTAATTAAATGGTTGGAAGAATTCTAATTAAATGGTTGGAAGAATTCTAATTTAGGTTGGAAGCATTATTTTCGGCCCGCAATGGTTGGAAAATTAAGGTTGGAAGGGTTCTAATAAAATGGTTGCATATGAATGGTTGGAACATTTCTACTTAAGGTTGGGAGCATTATTATTAACCCTATTAAAAATTTTGCTAACTAAACGCGATTAAAATTTAACATGCAAAATGAGTGCCAACTATTCTTGCCCAGACTATAGTTAAGATTAATATTGTAGCGGCGCTACGGATGCTGCATATGAGTGAGCTTGTGGACTGTATTTTAAATGAGGATGACCTTTTCTTTCCCAAAAATTCCCGACTAAAATCTCAAATCACTAACTAATCCGTAAATGATAAGCTAAGATGACTCCCTAACACTGTGCTGAGTGTATGGTGAAATGAGTGGACACAATCGTTTACCAACTAAAATTAACTAACTTAATTTAATAAACCGAATTGTGAATTTTGGAAATAATAAATTTGGACATATGGAATGAATCTCGTTCATTCCTCCTTGAATCCTAGCCGAATAATAATATCAATACAAAATCTTGAACTCTTCCTCTCCAGAAAAAAGGTTCCACGTCTGCAGTCATCATTTCATGACTCGACAAAACTGAGAATACACATATATAAATTCTAATACATTAATATCATTACATACACTCGTATATATCTTAAGTTACAATTATTAGACACAACCTTCCCAATGATAAAGTAAGTTCTGCTATTCCATTTCTAACCAATAGACTCAGTTCATGCATCTTTCTACTCCTAGTTAACGCCCTCCCAAGTCAGGCTAACATTACCCTGTTGCATTTGTTACAAATATGAAATCATAAACGAACCCATTCCCATACATAATACATAGTAAGGCTAGCTAGTGACAAAACTAGAGGAACCCGAGTTGGAGTAAAATAGAGTCGCAAATTTCCCTATACTAATTTAACATTGGATTGGAATTGCAAATTTACTAATTTTGTTGTAACTTTAGTTCCTATCGAGGAATTTTTCTAATTTTTTGATATGTTATAGGTAACTACATTATCTACAACTTTAAACTAAGGTTCTTCTTCTTGTATCGTCTCCTTCATGCTCTAATATTGATTTTTCATAGTTAGCCTATGCTTAACTATACGAAAACTAACATTATAAAAGGAGCTATGGTATCCTTCCCGGTGGATGAAATCTTCTGATTTCATTTCAGTATCCTTAAGGGATACCGTGGGGATGATGCTGAAATATCAGCGACAAAATCGAACCACTGGGGGAGATACCATAGGTCGAAACATAATATATAAAAACAACATTTTAAATTAGCTTTGGTATTCTTCCCTATGGTTGAATTCTTCCAATTTTATTTCAGTATCCTTAAGGGATACTGGTAGGACTATTCTGAAATAGTAGCTGGGAATTTCAACCATAGGAAGAGGTACCATAGGTCAATATATATTAGAATTTACCCTATAAATTCTCATATATTCTATATTATCTCTACTCGTTCTGTATTGCTCACCAACATTTTAACATTACAAATTATACCTTATAATTTTCATAAAATATTCTTGATAAATGCCAATAAGTCTATAAATTATGCCTCATCAATCTGACATACAATTTCAAGTAAACTTTTCATAATTCCTAACCAAAATACTTAATCTAAGTTTGTTAACTGGTTATGCTCGAATACAAATATAGACATTTTTTATAAACACTTGCCCACATGTAGTATGAATGATTTCTTCGTGAATCATTACTGTGCTCGAATCATCTACCGCCACAGACAATGATGAATGAGCTTTGAACAAAAAATAATTCTAATGAAAATAATTAAAATCTTTAAAACGTTAAAACTATTTTCTTTTGATCCTTACTGCTTTTGTCAGTCAACGTAAAAGTAAAATGACTCCAACAAAATCGATCCATAACTTGAGACGGTACTGAATCTACCAGACATTTTATAGGATCTCCAATACTTTGGTTGTATCCTACAAACATACTCATAAACACCAAGATAAAAAAAATGAACTTTCGATATACTTTGAAAGTGAACTATCGATAATCACTGCATCGTTTTGACGCAACCCCTTCATAATTTTCAATGCGTTATCCATTTTGAATCTATACACTGTGTCTATTTCCTGCTGTCCAGTCTTTATATTTTCAAATGAAACGTTTAGGGTTTCTTTTAAGTTTCGCAATTGTAATTTAGTTTCTCTATTGCCTATTAACTCGTTGCAATGGATTTTTTGGTTAATTGCATATTTTATTTATTTAAATCGTTAAAGGCCCTTCAACTTAAAAGACGAAGTGGGCTAGATCTCCGGAAAGTAGGTGGAGCCCTTATTGTGGCCCTTGGAGGGACTTGATACTTTGCATTCCGCATGCATTGTGCATCAAAATGCCCCGACTTTGCAAGGGGCTGGGGCATTCATTCGGGGTTTCGGAAGGCTGGAAATGGGCTTAAATCTTTAAGGGCCCTTCAACTTAAAAGATGAAGTGGGCTAGATCTCTGGAAAGTAGGTGGAGCCCTTATTGTGGCCCTTGGAGGGACTTGATACTTTGCATTCTGCATGCATTGTGCATCAAAATGCCCCGACTTTGCAAGGGGCTGGGGCATTCATTCGGGGTTTCGGAAGGCTGGAAATGGGCTTAAATCCTTAAGGGCTCTTCAACTTAAAAGATGAAGTGGGCTAGATCTCCGGAAAGTAGGTGGAGCCCTTATTGTGGCCCTTGGAGGGACTTGATACTTTGCATTCCGCATGCATTGTGCATCAAAATGCCCCGACTTTGCAAGGGGCTGGGGCATTCATTCGGGGTTTCGGAAGGCTGGAAATGGGCTTAAATCCTTAAGGGCCCTTCAACTTAAAAGATGAAGTGGGCTAGATCTCCGGAAAGTAGGTGGAGCCCTTATTGTGGCCCTTGGAGGGACTTGATACTTTGCATTCTGCATGCATTGTGCATCAAAATGCCCCGACTTTGCAAGGGGCTGGGGCATTCATTCGGGGTTTCGGAAGGCTGGAAATGGGCTTAAATCCTTAAGGGACCTTCAACTTAAAAGATGAAGTGGGCTAGATCTCCGGAAAGTAGGTGGAGCCCTTATTGTGGCCCTTGAAATACAACAATTCTAATGTAAATTGTCCTTCTAATTAAATTCAAATATGAATCCTTCGCGGTTAGTTCTAGGGAAAAAAGGGGCCAAGTTCCGAGCAGTCCAATATTGTCAAAAACTGTGCGGATTTGAACTGGGCTAGACATCCCGGTTCAAAACATGAGCACGTGGAGTGGAATTCCGGGAGGAAGGATGTCGTTTAAATTCAAAGGAATTGTTAGTCTTTCGTCGAGACGTCGATAGCGGATGAGGCCGATGAGGTATTTTTTATTTAGCTCTCGAAGTTAATTAGTTAATTGTGAATTGCAGGTAAAATTAAAAGGCAAATGGTGGGCAGATTAATCAGTAGCTGCACCTGAAAATCTGCCGGCGGGATTGGAAGTTGGTGGAGGTGAGGGAGGGTGTTAGTTGTTATTATGGGTGTTTTAGAACATTTCCGGGAGTGCAAGACGCTGCTGGATTACTTGAAGACTCTGCCGGTTCACGTTGTCGACGAGTTGTATGGATTTCCTGCCCCCTGTTTGGCTATATTTAGGTGATTTTTAAAACGATTGTTTCTAAATTCTGTTGCGCTGTTTCTCGCTTTGATGCTTTTAATCATTATGCATGAATTCAAAATATTGAATAAACGAAAAATCAAAAACGGGAGACGAATGACAAGTCAAATGTAGAATATTTGATTGTTTGAATATTTATGCAACTTCTGACTTCTATGAGATGACTAATAAATACCGATTTAAATTTGATTGTCGGTGAATCAGGGAGCTGTCGAAGTTAGCACAGCATTATGTCCTTCGTATGCTGTACGTTGAACAGGCTGTCCCTCAAGCTGTCGTGAGTTCCTGGGTATCTCAGTCGCATGCCAAGTAAGAAATGAACATAAAAAGAATAAGAATTGTTAATAATTACAAAATGAATTAGTAACACGTATTAAAGTTCAAAGTTGATATTTTATAATTCAATATTATTGTCCATACAGAGAGCATACGATAGCCGTAGAAGCATTGGGTGGACTGAGAGTATGGAATGAAGCAGCGATGCCCGGTGGTCTCCCTGGTTGGATTCTGAACCACTTATTTCGCCACAATCTTAAGATTGCGTTACTTGGAGGGTACATTTTATTTATTAATTTTAGTCCTGACGTGTCCTGATATTTTGATGTCAGTAAAGAATAGACTAATACAACAAAGTACAGATAGATGAAAGATCTATACAGTTCATTATTAACAGTATTTGATAGAAATGTTTTAATTATTTTTTAACGCTGATTAGAGGTCAACCATGGACAAAAAGTACGGGTATGGATACAGATCCGAAAGGAAAGACAATTAAAGAGTTGGATACATACGCGCTGGAACGCTGGGAAGCCATTCTTCATTATCTTGCCGAAAAACATCAAAAGATTGACAGTGTATCAAGGGACACAATCACTACCCTTACCCATGCGGGTCTTATGTAATTAATTAATTAAAAACATTTTGGAAACATCTATTTGTTTGTTGATTCGAACTCGATATGTAAAAATGTTTTTTTTTTATACTTTTGATAGAACTTTATCCATATTTTTTTTCTAGGGAACAAGATGATAAAAGTCACCCGTCCATTACAAACGAAGGCTTTCAATTCCTGCTTTTAGACACTGCCTCACAAGTGTGGTACTTCACGATAAAATATCTCGAGACAGTTGAAAAACGTGGATTAAGTCTACCAGAGTGTTTGGCATTCATATTTTCACTTTCCTTCGGTACCCTGGGGAAAGATTATAGTTCAGAAGGGTTGGATGAGGCCATGCTCAATTTTCTTCAACATTTGCGGGAATTTGGGCTTATTCATCAGCGTTCTGTAAGCTGACATTTCTTTAAATAAGATCTTCAACGCATAGAGAAATAAGGGGTTGACTAATGACTAACTAATTCCTTTGTACTAACTACATTTTCTACAGCGGAAAGCTGGCCGATTTTATCCGACGAGACTAGCAATAAATTTGGCTTCAAGAAGCCGAAAAATATATTTAGATACGGAGAAACACAAAACTGGTTTCATTGTTCTAGAAACCAATTACCGATTGTACGCTTACACCGATTCGGGTATAGAGGAAATAAAAATTTGCGTATTGAATAAAATAAACGTTCCATACAACCGTCTAAAAACATAACGTTTCATGTTTTACAGAGCTGCAGTTAGCCCTTGTAGGAATGTTCACTGATTTTGTATTCCGGTTTCCTAACTTGGCTGTAGGCGTCGTGTCCAGAGAGTCGATCCGACAAGCCTTAAGGAGTGGAATATCTGCCGATCAAATAATATCTTTCTTAAAAATGCACGCACATCCGGAAATGATTAAATCGTAAGTTTCACCCTCGCTTAGAAATCGTAACAACTGATAAGGGGTTTGTTGAATTCACTATTTATCGCTTTATCTAATTTGTTTGTGTGGTTTTTTGACCTTTTAGGAGCGGTAATCCGTTAAATTCGCTTCCACCGACTGTAGTAGACCAAATTAAGCTATGGGAATTGGAAAGAAATCGTCTTACTTTTACTGAAAGTGTTCTATACAACCAATTTTTATCTCAAAGGGATTATGAGGTCGTCCGAGATTACGCACAGGACATTGGGGTTCTTGTTCATTCTAGTGATCAGAAACGGACAATTGTCGTTACCAAAGATGGTCACGACGACGTCAAAAAATTTTGGAAACGACATTCTAAAAATTCTTGAAGTAAAGTAAAATCATTACTAAATGAATAGCCTTATTTACTTAAATTATTTTAACGTTTAATGTTTAGCCGGCCACGCCACATTACTACTACTGCTACCACTAGTGTAGGAGGTGTAATAGGACAATGTAGACCAAATTTTGTACACTATATTTTTGAAGCAAGTTTATTAAACGGAAAATATTCCTTATTTTCCCAACTCAAAAACTACTGACGGCATCAAGGTATTCAAGGTCCTATTTATTTGTATTTTCTCCATGAAGCATTCGAACTGAAAACTGAATGTGGCAAATACTACTGTTTGATTATAGCCATCGATCCACGTCATTTTTGATGGCCGTACGTTTTAAAAAAGTTAAGCTATTGCCATTGCCAAACTGATAATTTTATCTTTGCTAAATTAATTTTTTAACCGATCGATTGGGTGGATAGGATTTCTAAGATATAATAAATTCTTGATTGCATTGCGAATTGGACAATTTTTACGCTACCAAAATAATTCAACACGATGATTAAATTTTGAATGAAGCCTTGGATTAGTTCATTTGGATAACGGGATATAGATGGTTTTAATTCAATTTTAATTAAATCATCATTTCGGTCCGAAGACTGGATATTTGGGATTTATAGAAACTTTTAGTGAGTCATATAAACTCATAGAGAGAGACGTAGCGCGAGTTACAAGAGGATAAATATTGGGTCTTCCCCGTTGTTTTAGACGAGCGAGACAACAATTTATTGCAATGACTCAGATTTTTATGACTTACAAATAAATTTTAGTAATAATTTTGAATTTCGATTGGTATTGTGGTGATTTGTCGTTTTTGATAACCGGTTGGTGCCGTTCCGTGTGCGCGTATAAATACTGCTTCCTGGATTGGACTTTGGGTGGGGTAAGTGTGAAGTAATTAAGTAATAATACAGAATACCAAATACCAAATAAATACAAAATACAAAATACAGAATACTCAATAAATGAATGTCCTTTTGTCTTTCTTTGTTCTTTGACTTTGATAAATTTATTTTTAATAATGAATAATGAATATTTGATATTGAATATAGGTACGTCATTTAATTGTTACTGTACTGTGTACGGTTGTGAATTGATAGGGAATTCAGTCAATTCACTGAATGCGCACTGGCGCGAACAACAGCTTGTGTACGCGTGAGACGAGTCAGACGAGACACGACACAACAACACGGAAGAAGTCGCTGTGTGCTGTGCGCTGAACGGCGGATTGCAGTGCAGATTGATTATCTGTGATCAGACTGATCAGCACTGCACTGACTGTGGGTGGACTGGTGTAGAGGTGGATCAACAGTATTCAGTACACAGTCAACAGTATTTCCAACTTAATAAGAAGGTAGACAAAAAGCAATTAATTAATAGTGAATTGTAATTGTAACTAGGACATAATAAAGATATCCATTGTCCAGATAAACTATTGACTATATAGCTCACCATCTAAATCTAATCAAATTATCAAATCAATACTTCCATTCCATCCAAACTTGAAACTCAAAATTTGATATATGAACACACACAATAAATCAGTATTTAATTTGTTTTAGTTTTGGAATTGATTGAAAATTGGACTACATATTAATATTACATATTATTATTATAGATACGATACGAACGAGCTAGCAGGCAGCATCAATATCAATCTTTCAAAAAACGTGGGTCCCAGGAGGAGGAGGCTTTTAAAGATCCTGCTGCAAACATCTAAGATTAGGATACACTACAGCTACAGTACACAGCCAAGGCACATTTTGCCTAAAATCGCAATTATCCGGAGTAAAGGCCTAGATGGCTTACAACAACAAAATGAACCCCGCGTCCGTATTGTATTTGTGCTTTGTAGTCGTAATGACAGTACTTTTCTTGCCGGAAAGAACGTCATCAGCACCTGCACCTACTAAGAAAGTTGGTGTACTTGGAGGGACACAAAACCAGACATTTTCGGGGGAGTTAAGGAAGTATACCAAATCTCATTCGTGCTTGTTTCCTATCCCGTCGGAATTTGAATCCAAAGTTGCTTTGTTCAATAAAATGGATTATCTTTGTCAAAATAATACATCTGTGATTCACGAATCGTTATCAGAAGACTTTGCCGGTCCATCCCCGGTATCCACCATTCCGATTGAAAGCCTTTGTATTGGCGTAGCTCAAGTAGTGGCAAAGCTCTGTAATGCGAATGCGATTCTTCATTTGAACAGCAAGACGCAGACGGGAGATGTTAATGATCTGAATTTGTCAATAAATAATGACATTGACTCTCAGAAAAGTACGAATAGCGTCATTTTCTGCGATGCTATGACAAAGGATGGACCGAGTACATCCGATCTGGATGTTCATATTCAAGGATTCTACGATAATTTTCTGGTCAAGATAAAAGACGAAGAAATTAGCCATTGTTCGACGGTCTGTCAGAATAACCCTGTTGCAAATATCAAGGGGGATGAAGAATTAAAAATCAATCCGGTTTGTTTAATGTTCAAGAAGGGCTATGAGATACTACGAGCGATCGAGGCAGTAACTTCAAAGCCTAATGTAAACGGGAATACCAAAGAAGTCATACCCGATCAAGGGGCGTTGAAGGATACAGTCCGAATTTCCACTGAGAAAAAAGACGGATCGGAAAGGCCATTAAAACCAATTTCAGAGAAAAAATCAGATGGGTTAAAGAGTTCAAGTTCAAGTTTGACTTCACTTTTTGATGCTTATCAAAGCCCTGAGACGAAAACTGATTTAGATGATGACAAAAATACAGCTGGTAAGCCAGAAGAGTCTTTAAACACGGATTTGAAAAAACCCAAACAGGACACATCGTCCTCGTCTACAATTGTGAAGCCTTCATCCGATGCATCTATTGACACTGTCTCTGGAAAACAAACCCCCATTGACAATTCTGGGATAGTTGGCAACGAAAAAGGAAAAAACACCGACAATCAAAAATCGTCGACTACTTCGAGTACCACTCCTTCAGCGGCTGGGGTGCCAGTAAGCGAAGATGGCGAAGTGCCACCACCACCCTTAGGAGCTGTTGATTTAAAATCTTCGTCTCCAAAGTCGAAAACGGAAGATGAGCAAAGCCAACCCGCAGTTGATGCAACAAATAAAAAACCGTCAGAATCATTAGACAAAGTAAAACCTGATGCTGATAACGAAGGTGCTGGTGGAGAAGTTGATGAATATACTGATCAGATTGATGGTATTCCTCCCCCTGTAAGCGGAGACGATAACACAGAAAATAAGATTGCCGGTGACAAACCAATTGACACCCCTGACGGTGATAATGATAATATGGATTCTTCATCGGAATTTAATGATAAATCCAAAAAGAAAACTGATTCGGGGCGATTCCAACAGAGCAAACTTCCCACAGATGATACGGAAATTGGTTCTTTGAAATTCGACAAAGATCGAACAGTAAACATTAATGTGTACAACAATGAAGATGAAAATGGAGGATTTTTCAACTATTTCCTCTTCTTCGTCACCTTTCTTGGTCTCTGTTTCCTGATTTTCCATAACAAAAGAAGGGTAAGCCATCAATGAATATTTATTTATTCTATTCAAGTTTCATTTTAAAGAAAGATCTAGACGAGGCGCAGACCTGACCCTGACCTAAATCTAAATCCTAAACAAATGGATAGATAGTTGTGAATAATGACTAGTGAAAATTGAATTTATTGCAGCTGCTCGCGTATGTCGTTGAAGGACGAAAACCCCGAGGTAGTCGTACTGGAACACGAAGAAGATCATCTTCGTCAGGAGCGTCATATCGGAAACTCGAAAACAACTTCGATGAATAAATTTTCTTAATTGCCATTGTCATTAGTCGTTCCAAGGCACTGAAGTCGGTAGATTTTATACAAGGAGGCACCTATAAAATAATTTAAAGATCGTCAACCGATTCCTAATCACTTTGTACGGCTCGAAAACGAAATCAAAAGAAACTAGAATTGCCATTATACAGCTATGTGAGGTTTTAGATCTATTACTATGTGTTTTCTGTCCGTGTGTGAATCCAGTGATAAAAATTTGTACTTGCAGGTTACAGGTGTAGAGGTTCACATATATTTAGGTTTTATTGTCTTTTTTATTTGTAAAATCCTAACTGCATAATAGCATTATGTACCAAACACCTGTATCTATGTATTATAAAATAATAAACCAACCAACCAAGCCTAAAATTAAATGTACACAGTAACAAAGTTTGTTGTTTCCTATTTAATAAGTTTTTATATTTAACAAAGTAAAAAATACTGCAGTCTTTAACGCAACAATGCTCTACTAATTCTAGCTAAACATTGATTCATTCATTCTGGTATAGATATATGGAAGATATGTCGACCCCATAGAATTGGTTATTCAAACTGTAGAATTGTATAGTTTTCGGAGTCAGTTCCTAGATAAAATATTCAGTGCCTTAAAGTCTCAGAATTTCGAAGGGAAGTTCTAGTTAACCTCAAAACAGAAATTATACGAAGTTGAAGAACTATGACTAGTTTGAAAGGGAATCTGTTCATGAAATTAGTAGAAATAGAATAGAAAGTATTTATGTAGGAACATAATGGCTATGTAAGTTCAAGTTGGCAATCTAATCCTCTTTATAAAAAATGGATTTCGTCTGAAGAGATAATAGAAAATAGGTCGTGGAAAACTTTGAGATCATTAAAATTCTGGAAACTAACAACTTCTTCATTTTAGCCTTTCGAAGTAGAAGGCACTGGTAATGGTAAACGCTTATGTATCACTGGTTAACTGATTGAGAAGGTCATTTTTCACCGCACCTAAGGGAAACATTTAGGGATTATGGCAGTAACATGAATCCAGCGTATTGGTTCGTATCCATTCCATGTACTTGGTGATTCTTGTGTAGACTCCGGGATAGTTTGCTCTAAAAGGCACGAAAAGTAACGTTAGCATAGTTATATTTTAAGCACCTGAATGCATTATATTAACAGAGTTAATAGATTTAATTAATATCACCTTGCACAACCCTGTCCCCAAGAGACGATTCCGATAACGTACTTGATGCCCTCGGTACTACTATCTTCCCTCTGATCTTCCCAGTTCAAAGGGCCTCCAGAATCACCCTGTAATTTATTAATGATCGCTTTAAAGTTTCCGATTCAATTCAGATGTAATCTATGATTGAACCGGTACCTGACAGGCGTCCAATTTTCCATCCGGGTACCCGGCACACATCATCGTTTCTGTGATTTCCTTCGCTTGGTAATTTGTCGAAGATTTGCACTCCTGAAAATTAAAATAATACGATATTAAAAGGAATAATTACACATGAAATTATTTCCATAAATTCATTGTAGTTGAGTAAATCTGAGATTTACGACACCTACTTCATTAGTCATGATTGGGACCTCAACCTCCCTGAGGATATGGGAAGGTCGACCCTTCTCTTGGGTCCTACCCCATCCGGCGACAGTTCCCCTCTCATCGGCAAAATCCTCGTCTTCTGAAACCATTTTTAATTATGTATGTTAAGCCAGTAGCTGGTTAATGAATCGGAATAAAAATGCGCCGTATTTCTCTAAATAGATCCCCTGGGCTTCAATTGTGGGGGGTTGTATTCAGGGGTTCTAATTTTTCTAACGTGTAAGACTAAATTCTGTTCAAGTTTCAACAAATTCTTTGACATTTTAATAGAAACTTAACCATATGGGGCTCTATTTAGAGAAAGGATAATGCCTTGCATATGGGTGTACCCAAATCAATAGGAAGACAAGCAGGAGCAATAGCTTTGCTAAGTCTCATAGGTCTGTCAAGGCGAAGAAGGGCAATGTCGTGGTGGAAGTTGGCCCGATTGAATCCCGGGTGTCGAAGTATGGTCCCGATCTTCCGGTACTGAGTGTCACTCTCGTCAGTGAAGTTCCGGTCATGTTCCCCAAAAACTATCGTTATCTGGTCCTTGGGTACTCCATGAACACAGTGAGCCTGGAATATTTCAAAAAACCTAATTTCAAAAGAACAGGGTATCATTCTCCGAAAACCACAAGGATGGGCTTAATTAGTAATTACGGCAGTGAGGACATATCGATCGGAAACGAGAGTTGCCCCACAGTAGAACTTGGTCTTGTACATCAGAGCCGCCAGCCAGGGATAGGAGTTCATTTCCGCGACAGTTCCACCCACAATCCTCTCTTCTCTGTAGCTAATTCCACAGGCTTTGGGTGATCATAATATTTCAAAGGGAGGATTTCAATTTCATATACACACACGTATGGAAATTAGTAAAATAAACATTGCCGTTCGGGAACTGTAATAAATACTTATAAGGACTTCAAATTTTAAATGCTTTAAGGTCTCGAAATTCCTTTTACTTTTACCAAGTATAAAAATAACTCATTTTAAAAAGCGTCATAATACGGTATTCAAGTAGGTCTTACTGCAATCTTGGCATTCAGTAGGTTTTCGTAGGAGATCCGCTAATCCTCGAAACTGCAAGTGAGAGGAAAAACATCGTAAAATTAGACGTGATTTCGCAATTTAAGGGTTTACACAGGGTTTAGCTAAGGAGATTGCATATGGAAATCCCGATATGAATTCACACTTTGACTGCTCAGTCAAACCTTATTTATCCTTCGTGAATAAATGTTGCATTTTAAATGTAAATGCGTAAACAGGGTTTCATAGACAAAGGTGGTACATTATAAATGTGATATAAAGCTAAATTTAAATTGTAATTGGGATACAGCATTATTTATGAATGGACCAGAAGCCTAAGACAACAAAGATACATCCGTGTGACAATTATGGAGGTGTCTTGTAATTACCTCACTGCACATAAACTACATGTGCTAATAAGGCAATAATATAACACCTTTGGATGACAATAAAACAATATCATAAAATGTCGCGTTTGAAAAGTTAATCTATAAAAATTCTTGTAATGTTTTTTATTCTCTTCATTATTAATTTATTTGAGTTTCAAAATGGGATTCCAGGAGTTAACTGACAACTAAATCTGAGTATCTTGTTTATAAAACGCCTAGAAATGTATGGGGCTTTAATTACCATTGTAAACGTGCTTTATAAGCCCTCAAGTAAAACTACACCCACAGACGAGTTTATGCAAAAATCCTGTAAATTATTGCTGCCCATCTGCAAATATTATTCCAAGCTAATGAATGTAAACATGAATGACTGAATTAGGTGGAAATAGCACGTGCAATATTTTGGTAATAATTGCCTAGACAAGGCAGGTCAGCCTATCCCAATTGATTAAAAAAAATACACCAAGAACTTTAACAAGGCAGCTGAAGATGTTTTATCCTAAATAATAACGTAGTTAGTTAGTAGTTTAGTTAGAGACTGAATGTAAAGTAAATATCTTTGTGTATTTTGCTGTCTAGCTTGACTACTTCTACTTATAATCAGCTTCTTGATAATTGATTATTGTTCTAAATCTATGTATTTATCATTGTATTTTATCACAATTTCAGTATTTTACCGATTTAATACTCCATGTATTTACCCAAATAAGTCCCCAGGGCGTGATTTTATTGGAACCCTATTCTTGATAAGGGAGATTTATTATGATTTGTACCTGCACAGCACTTGTATAACTAATTTTCTGTATGATTTCCAGTAATAAAATATTGTAGATTTTTTTGTCCATATTTGCCAGAAATTTTTCGATCTTCACGTTTTCAGACTACTCGCCATTATATAGTTCTAACTTCTCTTTTTTAGAAGAGGTTTTGGTCGGAGTGCATTTATTACGGGATGGGCATTTATTTTGAAAGCTTTGACACTGACAGCATACAAGTCTCATTTGAACACGATTTTAACATATTATTTTTTAAATTTTTAAATCAGTCTATGCAATTAAAAGAACTGAAATAATTTCTAGCTCCTTAAAATTAAAATTACCATTTCATTCAGTAGGATCCACAAACACTACTCTATTCACTGAAGGAAACCATGAAAAACGTCCGTTAACACTACAGCAAGATGATTAATTCGTAGTTGCTATTTACAAAGGGTCATAAATCCCATATAAAATCTATTTTCAAATCAAAAGCTAACGCAAACTGCAAATCTAGAATGATTTCAAATCAGTAGCATCCTATTCTAATTCTAGTGCCTCATTTAATTTTTCGTCAAACTAGACGATCGCCTACTTGTTCCTCAAGCCACTTCAAGCCATAAATACCAGTCCGTAATTACCAACCGTATGCAAAATGCAATTAATTACAAAAACACACGTCCCAATGATTTATGTAGACATACTAACTGCAAAATGCATTCTGCATGCACTTTTCCCACTACTGTTGACTACTCATGAAAAACCATCACTTGATTATAGGATTCCTAATAAATATGAAGTTCAGCTTAAACTTAACCTATAAGAAACTCGGCTGGTTATGATGATTTGAATGATTCTATCATCATCGTTAGCACTTTGGCACTTGACAGGTTTGGAGTTGATCTCTGCATTTGATTCCTCAAACAAGACATGAAACAATATCAACGGCAGGGGGTGCGTTTATTTTGCTCCAAGTCTCGAAGATTTTTTTCATGCATATTTTAAAGAGAGAGAGAGAGATAGATATGTATTTTGCATTTTTGCATTTTCAATTTTTTAACTACCGTCCAATTAACATCTTCTTAACATGTTTGGGTGTTTACTAGGTTGATGAGATCTTTGATTTCTAAACAAGACTCAGTTTCATTTCCCAACTTACAATTCTCTAACGTAGAACAAAGATCAACTTCCTCTCTTAATCCATTGCCTCTGACTTCCTTATTGATTTCATTCAAAAACTTATTAATAAAGTTCCAAACAGGGCAAAGCTTCAAGTCGGAATTCCCTTCCCGTTATTCGGACTAGTAATTAAAAACCAGTTAATTATCCTCTAAAAAAAACATTAAATTACCTTCTCATCCTTTAAGATCTTCCTCAAATGTCTGGAATACTCCTGGGACTCTCCACTGGAAGTGTCATTACTGGAAGAGGAGAGCAAACTAGCCGAATTCAGGTTCGAGAGGGATGACGAAGAAGAAGATCCGATCCCGAACATTTTAAGCGATGGGGCACAGGTTATAAATCGGATCTGCAGGATATTAATGCAGAACCAGAGCACCCACAAAAACCGGGTAGGACTTTTCAGATCCCTTAGATTACAGCCCATTTTGTCTGATAATTATTAATGTCCCTGGCACTTAATTGCAGCTTTGAGACGGAATGGCTTGGATCCGATTATTTCCCTGAGACCATCCAAACTCCAAGCGTCCAAACTCCTCTGATCTCCGGAATCTCGTCTGGAATTTGTTGCAAGAGGAAATCTGAGACTCTTGACAGTTCGTAGCTCAGATTAGGACAGAGTTCTTGTTTTTAGCTGTCTTTCGACTTTGTCCAAGTGAACAGAAGTATTTCCAAAGAGGCTCAAGTGAACATAATATTATATCTGTCGAAAAAATCGAGTCTTAAACTGCCTTAAACCCACTATTACTATATGCTACTGCGGCTAGAATATTTTATGATTTTTTTCTCGATAAATGGTACGTATTATTCAGTATTCCCTTCCCGTTCCTTCTTCTGAAATCTAATGGGCGATAGTGAAAATGTGCTTGGCCACTTTCTATCTCGTACGAAAGAAGGATACTAAAAATCCAATGGTGGTGAACTCGTCGAAACGATATTGCCTTACTATCTCAACTCGAGTCAACTTCACTCTCAATTAGTTAGTTAACACTACAACCTTTTGTCTCCTTTAAAAGACTTTAAAGTGCAGAGAACAGGAGTCGTAGGATAATATATAGGGATCTGATATATATTGGAGCTCTTTTCGAGGTGTTGAGACGGCCGTTTAAGAGCCTTTTCGTGTGCCGATCCGTACTCCCTTCCTTGAAAGATCCAATCCCTTACCTTATCCCAGTACGATTTATTGTAATTATTTCTTATTATTTAGTAATACTATTAGTATATTATACAGTTCCTTCCTTGACTAGAAAGGATATTGAAAATTTTTAATATCTGTTATCGTAACTATTAGCCTGTTATTATGTATGTTTCGTATGGATGGATGGGTTGGATTTTTAATTTAAGTCAATGGAATCGGGAGTTGGTTTTTCTATCTCGAGATTTGATTGTTCTGTGCTTGTAATTGTTTATTTTGATTTGCAGTTGGTTTTGTAAATTAAGGATTGAAGCTGGACGGGATTGGATTTTGAATTGGGATTCTTCATCCTGGTTCCCTAGACCTTTTATATAAGGTTCCTTGAGATGTGACTAAGACGCTTTTTAGCCCCAAATCCGGGGGGGTTAGCTTGCAGGGTTTGATTTGCTATAATGTAGTATTAGAAGTTTAAATATTATGATTATGATTAAGATAAGTATTGTTTGGGATTGGAGATAGCGTGTAGCTGTCATAATTCTAATATTATTTAAGGTATCCCATCGTAATTCATCATCCTATCCCACATCCAAAGTTCATATTTTTCATTTCGATTTCATTTGGAATGCATATACATCAACGTCATGTCATAATACAAAGCATATACTAAAGTCTCCCCTATTTTATTACTATCTGATTTTATGGTTCCTTGTGGGTTATCGTGTTCATGTTCAGGGATAAGGTTTTAGTCATAAAGCAATGGGAATTTTTGTATAATATAGCGTCAGAAAGTTACACAAGAACACAAGTGGGACAGGCCAAGAGCTCATCATCATCACTAACCTATATAATATTCTGTATTATTTGTAGAATTGTAGGTGACGAACAGGGCTCTCAGGCAATGGTAATTGTTACAACATTAGCATGAGACTATATAGAGCAGGTGGGGTTTCACTTTTTCTGTAAGCGGAATACCTGGAAATCGTTAGGGATTATTTGGGTACCCTTGAGGGTTTGGATTTGGGTCAACTCTCTGGAAGTGACATGACGTCTGAAGAATCCAGATCAATTTTGTGTTGCAGTTGTATCGTATCTTGTCGAATAGATATATGCCTTATGCCTAATTTCAAGTAAGAGGGCCTTTGATTTTGAGCCGACAAGTTGACAAAAATTCGTAACTGACAACGGATGCTTTGACACGAATTATCGAATTTTTTGGTCCTGACATATTGTTAAAAATTGTCATCCATCGTTATTGGGATATCTTCATAGTATATTTTTTTTTAAGATGAAAACGTAAACCAAACAGCATACCATTTTAATTGCATTGTATAAGAAAGTCCTATTTCCAATGAGAATTCGATGAACCCGATGCAACAGCATTCATGTTTGTCTCTTAAGAAATAAATGACTTAACTTTTTAGCAACAACAATGATAATAATAATAGATAATAGCTAACCGTGAAAATGCACCTTGGCCAAAGTGGTCAAGTCCAAGTGGATTTTCCACTTCATAATTACTTCGCGTAATATAAGTAAAGTCAAATGCCACGGACATGACATTTCAAATTTCAATAGTAACTTTTAATTTATTTGTTTAAAAAACACTTCCGTATTTCAAATTTTAGGGAGATATCAAGCAGATTTTCAAGATTCATATCGTAATTATCATCGTAAGTCAATCACACACATGAAAGCATTCCTGACTACCATTCATTTACAAGCATTACAAGCGAGTTATATTATAACCTTTATATGCATTTTGTTAAGGTTCCTGCCAGTTCAACAACTATAGTTTCATAATAGTAACTTCTAGACTAGAGTGACTTACTGGTGTCAGTTCTATCGTAACTTCGTAACAAACAGGGGATGTGGACTGTAGAATAGATATATCGAGTAGATTTAAGAGATCGAAGAAGTAAATAAATATGTAAACCATTTCCTATACAAGAAAAAAGTTAAAGTTTAAATTGTATAAATGAAAGGGAAAAGGTTGTAAATGATATAGTATTATTGTACCTATGCAACAGCCCAGCCATGATTACGTATACTAGTTATGTTATATTTTGTATAATATACACATAAAGCCTTTAGCCATTAAACTATCTAACATTTAACTTACAACTGTTACAACTTATTCTAAAGCGTTTAACCATCATTATCATCATCATCATCATCACAAAAGTCATAAGTCATCAAAGTCATCATATTAATTTATAACAAAACTTCCTGGGCGGGGCGAAATAACAGTTGGGCAGGGGCATATGAAATATTGGACAGAATCGAACCTAGGACGCGGACTTTGCGGATCTTTCCCATGATATCATCCATATAAATTCGTGTCACATATGGAAATGGCATATGACTCGTTATAGAATTTAAATAAAATTGATTTACATGTTGCACATTTAACGTACTTAAAATTAAAAGCTAGGTTAAAAAGCAAAAACAGCCATTTTTACTCGGTCACCGGTATTCGGAATGCTTTTTTTTAAATCATACACGTTTTTTTGCAAAATTAGAGACCAAATGGTACATAAAATACATTTGAAAAATCATTTATTGTTCTAATTATAGCCAGTTAGTCCGAATTTGTGGTCTGCTAATAAATCTATATAAAAATATAGGGATAGGACGATTAACCTATCTTGGCTTCCATTTAGTTAGGTTAAATTGGGCTATATATCGTGATTCGTGACCGTCCATTGTTAATCGATATTGTTCCTCTTTGGTCGAAATAATGGACCATCTGTATTTTTTCCTATTCTATAAGGATATCGCATCCATTGTCTTCTTGTCTTCCAAATACTTTCTCCCACTTTGAGCTCTTTGAGACAGCCAACGACTTAATATTCAATACTCAACATTTCCTTGCCTGCCACCACCACTAAAACTATTTAATATTTTAAGGCAATTACTTCGACAAGTCCACTACTATGTACTAAGGGGCTTGCAAATTTTTTAGCGGACATAAAGAGCTATGTGGTTACACGCATTCCCATTCAAAGTCTGCACAAGCAGAAATAGAGAACAGAAAAGGTCGTAATTTATAATTAGAGGAAGTTTGGCACATGTGTATTTTAAATTAAGATAGTTATGAATATAATTAGAAGTATTATGTATATGACAAATGATTATGCATTGATAAGGTGAGAGCCTCCTTAGTCGCTTACCTAATCAGTTAAAGCGATCATGTACTTCAAGCACTACCGTATAATTGCTGAACAATAAGGCATTGATGTTTGGATCTCTTGTTGTAAGGCTTTATTTATGTTCTCCTATGTATTCTTGGATATGGTAAATCAGTAAAATATGGTAATTTTGTAAAATTCGTAAGGTAGAGGATGTAGATTAAAGGACATAGTTAATATAGGATGTACGAGGATATTACATACGCTTTTTGGTTCCTATCTCATAACAATCATAAAATCTAATACAATCCATCTGCATAATAATGTGTAACACTACTTACTACACCACCACCACTACTGACTATAAGCTAACAACAAGTTCATTGAAGAAAGAGAAAGTGGTCATTGGGTTATTGTTATTATGGTTATGGCCACATCAACGGCACCACAGGTATTTAGACATTAGGACGGCAGCAGGTAGCATTGCATTCCTCTCTAGCCCAAACTGCCAAGATGAAAAAAGAAGTTGATGTTTGAAAAGACTTCTTACAAAGGGTATTATTATTAAAATTAAAGGAAATTTTGCTACAGTTTGCAGTTTTGGGAAATGTACCAATTTTATTCATAAACCAATTTCGATGGGTATTCATATTGGAGATACAAAAGTAGATTTTTACTGGTGGCTGGTATTAAATTAACCCCTAAAGAGCGTAATGACAATGCATCAAAACTATCGTAAATAAATTCTTTGAAACGGGGGCTTTATTTAAGAGAGGGTAATTATTTTGGGGAGCTTAAAAATTAGTACGTTTCTGAGTTCAAACTTACTTCATATACTCGATAATTATACGCAAAGATCTGAAATATCAGATCGGTCATATCTTTGGCAAGGAAAATGATTTTTACAAAAAAAGGTTGATTAAAATTGATAAAATTCGATCAATCCTCGGTGTCAACTCTACCATTTTGCATATTTTACGGCTCTATCTAGTTCTGTTGTGACAGTACAGTCAATGTAAATTGAAATAGTAATGTTTTTCTTCTAAGCCTAAGGTAATCTCTTGTAAGTTTCAGTTATGGTAATAGCCGTTCGTCACAATCATGTAATCTTTGTAACGATTATATTAATGATTATATTAATTATATTATTAAAAAAATCACGTGCATTTTATTTTAATTGAACTGTGACGTGTTTGGTTGGCCAGATTTCCCAAAATTTTTCATTTTAACTTCTAATTCATGGTTGTCCAATGTCAAATAGCGAATTCCACAAGGCGAAAGTAATATAAGGTTTAAAAAAAATATTCCCCTGGTATTATTCCTGGCAAATGAGATTATGAGAACTTAATTCAGTTAAGATGATAATTCATTTCTCCCAGTTGCCACCACCGAAAAAAATCTCAAGGGAGGTATTACCGAAAAATATACATGCCCTGTATTGAATTTTTGAAGAGGTGTTGCAGAGAGTTCCTAAAAAATACGACTTCGCTTCACCCACTTTGTTTATTAATATTTTTGATTTTTTTTGTACATATTGTCTTCAATAGAAATGAGGTTTCAATGAAGCATGAACTATAGATAATTTACTGACTTTCATCCCTACCTGTGCAAACTAAAAAAACTTGGATTGTATTGAAATTAATTCATAAGTCAACAATACAAATAAAATACCTTTAGGTGTTTTATTTTTTAATTATCTGATGATTATAAATACTGATTATAGTTCTCTAGTTGTAGATCATAATTAATTTTAATTCGTCTCTTTTTGCAAGGCCATCAACCATCATAGCATATGTTACAGTGCAGTGGTTGGTAATGGTAAGGTCGCATACATGACCAATCACTCGTAAAATCGTTACGATCCAGGTCGATTTTTTTCAAAACCGATATATATATTATACACAATTCTGTCGGAATTATATTATACTAATTATTATATTATATTATTATAATATTATTATTATTATATTATTACTTATATTATACTTACAATTAAATCCAGAATCTGCCATAATAATTTTAAAGTACACATTTTAATGGATGCGTTAACCCATTAAATGTGTTTAAATGTGTAAAACATGATTCATATTATTCTGGTTTTAAATTTTATTGGAATTTCAAATCGGTAGCCAGCTTTTCATACCTCTAATAACCCGTTTATAGAAAGAGAGCTTAGAAAGCGCTTGTCCACATTTTCATAACCTCTTCCCAATATATCGTTGAATGGTCCAAGCCTCTGACAAGTCCCAAAATGTGGAAAAATAGTTAATTTCGTTAGTAGTCCTGCAAATAAATCTGTATTTAACGAAGTAGACGCGGACCGAGCTATGCGAATGCGAATGCTTAACGAGTAGTGTTATTCTGTTGGAGAATAACAGACGTTTAAAAACGGAAATAGTAATCACAACCGATTAAAATCAATTAATTATAGTGAATCATTAAAGGATAGCACTTTAATCCATACTTTTCGAAGCGTTGCTTTTGTTGAAACAATGACGAAAGCCGTGAAAGTCTAAAAGCTGCGAAGAAAAGTGATGGACTTTGCTAGAATTCAATTTAATGTGGGGTCATGCTCGTCTTTCGTCTGCAGAAAAAATTGACAGTCATTTCATCCGTAACGGATCCGTTCCTCTGTACTTGGTCTCTTTAAAAACTGAAAAATCTGTTTTCAGTTGTTGTTTAAAAATTAGCATAAGCGGACCTGTCAAGCCTCTCTGTCGTCGTCGTCTACCCGTGCTGCGTCAAACACGAATTAGTTGACAATAGTCTCATTTCACACTTGTTTCTCACACTGCAACTGTGAACTGAGTTCACTTTTTTGTGAAATTCCTTATCCTTTTATTCTGTCAAATTCTGTGTTTGGTGTTTACTGTTTACAATTCCAAATTCTCACCACTCTACGCTAAAGTTAGACAAAAGAGGATTTGACCATGCCGGTTCTTAAAGGTAAGTTTTCATTTCTTCTCGAATTAGTAAATTTGCATATTCAATATTACATCATATCATATTGTCTATGCACTACTACATACTTATACTATTGAGTCATAGTATTGATTGACTATGGACTGACTGAATTTATAAAGACGTTAATGTTTTGCCTCTTTCATGTTTTTAATCTTTATTTTGTATCTTGGTTTTAGTTAATGTTAAGTGGGGCCGAGAGTCCTACAAAGAAGTAGAATGCAACACCGACGAGGAACCCATGTTATTTAAAGCATCGCTCTATGGGCTTACTGGGGTCCTTCCGGAACGCCAAAAGGTCAGTTTTTGCTAAAATGCTAAATAATAAACAAATACTGTAAGGTTGAAGGATTCGATTAGTCTCACGTCTCACTATCCTTGCCTCTGTGCTCTGCTATGATTAAACTATTATTGTATGTCTATTTCAGATCATGGTAAAAGGTAAAACATTAGGAGAATCGTGGGATAACTTCCCAGTTGCAGAGAAAACCACTATATTACTAATGGGTTCTAAAGAAGAAGATTTTGTAGCTCCACCTCCAGAAAAGATTAAATTCGTTGAAGATATGAATGAAACGGAGCTGGCAACTGCGGTAAGCCGTAATGTCCTTGTGAATCAAACCATTTGAATTCTTAATACAAATTATATTTTCAGGAACTAATATAGTAAATACCTTAATTACCTATTAATCACTTGCAGATGGAACTTCCATTGGGACTTGCCAATCTAGGAAATACATGTTACATGAATGCTACCATCCAATGTCTAAAAACGGTTCCTGTTTTGACACAGTCCCTTCAAAAATATTCTGGTGGAGTTGCTGCGGGTGGGGCTGAATCTATAACCGCTGCAATTAGGGATTTGTACCGTGCAATGGACAATGGAATTGCGATACCGCCACTTATTCTGCTTCAAACTCTCCACACAGCTTTTCCTCGGTTTTCTGAAAGAGGAGAAGGTGGAGTTTGGATGCAACAGGATGCCAACGAGTCAGTATTTTATACTTATAAAAAACGTCAATTTAATGTAAAAATACTTACACCGACGCTACCAGTGATTTTTTGAGACTTATAGTAACTTAAAATAAATTTCAGGCTATGGACCGAAGTTATTCGTATGATGCAACAGAAGCTTCCAGCCGAAGAACACAGTCGGTACTCATCAGTGATTGATCAGTACTTTGGAGGACGATTGGAGGCTGAGATGAAATGTGTTGAAGCTGAAACTGAAGAAGTGACTAAAAGCGTAGAAAGCTTTCTCCAGCTGAGCTGTTTTATCACGACTGAGGTGAAATACATGCACTCAGGATTGATGGGCAAACTTAGTGAGACTATCACTAAGAATTCGCCATCCTTGGGTAGAGATGCTGTTTACACAAAAACGTCCAAAGTTGATCGACTTCCAGCCTACTTGACCATACAAATGGTCCGATTTTTCTATAAAGAACGGGGTGGAACAAACGCCAAGATTTTGAAAGACGTCAAGTTTCCAATGTCGTTTGATGCATTTGAGCTTTGCACCAAGAGGCTTCAAGATAGGCTTATGCCCATGAGAGACAAGTTTAAGGAATTAGAAGACTTGGAAACAGAAAAGAAGCTGAAATTGGCGTATAAAGACTCAAACGAAAAGACTAAGGCTACTGGAAATGTTGTTCCATTTCATTTTGAAGATGGTCAGTAATTTGTATTTGTTCTTAACTTGCTGGGCTTCCTAGCTAGACTTGTTAATTGATTTATATTCCTACTATTCCATCAATTGTTTTCAGATTTAGGATCAAACAACTCTGGAATGTACGAGTTACAGGCTGTTTTAACTCACAAGGGACGAACATCATCTTCTGGACATTACGTAGCTTGGGTGAAGCATAAGGACGACATATGGTTGATGTGTGACGATGATAATGTCAACCCGGTGACATCGGAAGATGTACTCAAGTTGTCTGGTGGTGGAGATTGGCATACTGCTTATGTACTTCTGTATGGACCTCGAATTTTGGAACTCCCCGAAGGTGAGAAAATGGAGCCGGTTCGATCTGAAGTGATAGAGGCAGAAGCTGAGAAAATGGCTACTGAATAAAATAAAAGGTACCTTAATTATAAATTTCTACATGTCATGTCAATACTGAGTTTGTATCATGCATTTCAAAGACGTGCTTTTGACCTGTCTGTTATAATTTGTATCAAAATTCTAAGCATAATTAACAAAACATCAATGAAATCTGAAACAATCTAGCAACCAAGACTTTGTTGTTTTTATGTTAAGGTCATATATCTTTGGCCATCCAGCGATTACTGTGTCCATTGATCGAAGATTGATTGAATGTAAGAAAAACAAACAGCTTTCATATCGCTCTGGTAAAAAAAAATCGCACGTCTTTGTAAATTTACTTTAATTTTAATTTATCGTGTTGAACTGCATACAAAGTCAATAGTTGGTTCTTTAAATTAAAGGTTTTCTAAACTTTCTATATATTTCTAACTACTAACTTCTACATTTACCACGGGCATAATGGTAATACAAATAAAAATGAAGAGTCTCTAAACATAAATATGTTGATAGCGTACAAATATGCACACACATCTTTTTAATAGTTTTTAGTAAACAGTCACATCATAATTAATTATGATATCATCGACTCCGACTCTCGCTGGACTTGATTATTGTATAATTGTATTGTAAAATGTGTTAAGCTTAAGGTACTAAGTACTCTTCTACTTATGCAACGGCATATAATATAGTCATTAACAATTGAATGATTGAGTCTAGTTTGTCTGTTTTAGTCATATTTTATCGGATTTTTCGCCCATAACTGAAGAGAGATCCTGACTGGTCCCTTCTCGAATCGAGTTCTGCTGCATTGCATATTTAAGCTGAGTATATTTGAATCGGGTGACAGAGTAACTATATCTGCATTGGAGCCAGTACGATAAGGTGATAGCCACGTACGAGTAAAATCCGAATTTAGTTGCAGCGGGTATTCGACTAGATAAGGCAAAGTATGTTAATCCTGTGCCGATTCCTCCGGTTATTCCGTAG
Source organism: Desoria tigrina (assembly GCA_906901685.1). Taxonomy (NCBI): domain Eukaryota; kingdom Metazoa; phylum Arthropoda; class Collembola; order Entomobryomorpha; family Isotomidae; genus Desoria; species Desoria tigrina. The sequence goes on along the minus strand of CAJQTU010000010.1, from coordinate 3,429,962 downwards.
AGAAAACTGTTTCTGAAACATGGAATACTTCCTAGATCTTCTCCAAACACGACTAGTTCTCGTTCTAGATCTGTCTCTTGTTGGGCTAACTCGGCCGTGGTTGCTGTCGAATTGGCCGCCGGTGTTTCCATGTTCGCTGGCGATGCTGAAGTTGACATTTCGATTACCGAAGGTGACCTTCGGAAGGTCCGACCGAACCTTTTACCTTTGAATTCAATATATCATATATTGGAATGGATCGGATCGCAATGATTTATAATTACAAATTATCAATTTATCATGATCATGCATCATGTCACAAATAATGTAGAAAGGTTTGCTCGTTTGGATAGATATCCTGGCGGTGGACTCCTACCTATCACTATTCTGTGCTAAAACCCTTCCCATTTCCTTACCGTAGCTAACGGGGGGCCCTTGATAGGGTTTTAAACCCACAAAAACCCAAAAACTTATCATGCAAGTATCGGTATCATCGCTAAAAAGAATCGTACGATTCCTAGTATTCCTAGATGCCCAAATGTGCATCCTTGTCCTTTGTTACCTTGTTAAATCCTGGTGTGCGCTACGACCACGACCTATGGGTTTTACTGGAATTCTATTGTCGATGAGTTTTGTTTGAGTTCGTTCAAGTTAATTCTGATGTCGAAAATAAATACGAATTGAGGGTGGGGATAGTACAGCCGACTGGGACTGATAGTCCAGCCGACTGCCCTTTAACCGACTGGGACTGATAGTACAGCCGACTGCCCTTTCTGGGACTGATAGTACAGCCGACTGCCTTCAGCCGACTGCTCCAGAAATCGACTTTTAATATTCAAACCAGTAATTAAACATGTAAATATATTGTAAATATATGGATTTTATTATTTCAAATAGTCTTTTTAATAAAAAATTAAAAAACCAATTTTGATTAAAAATTAAAAATTTCAAGTGTTGAAAAAAAATCAAAAAATAGTAGTATTAGATACACGGACATTGAAATGCTTGAAACAAAAATCCACCAAAACAATTGCAAAAATCAAATTAAAAAAAATCTGCAATTTTTTCAATTTTTTGAAAAATGCGTTTATCAATTTATTGAGAGTAAAATTTAATATTTGCAACCTTAGGAGCCTTATTGACTGAATATAACTTACTTTTTGAAGGTCCATTCAAAATCAATAAAATGAAGATAGTACTTGTAAAATGTTCAAGCTTTCGAAAAAAATTGAAAAATTAAAGATTTTGAATACATTGACTTTTAAATGCTTGAAACATGAGAATCAGTCGACACATTTGCAAAAATAAAATTTTAAAGGAAACTCCGATTTTCGAAACTTATTTGAAACATGAAAAAGAGCCAATTTTAGAGTCAATTTTATGGACCGCAATATTTTTTCACTTGTAATGAAGAAATATTAATAGTAAACGGTTCAAAACTAAAGGATTTGTTTTAGAGGAAAGCAAAGCCTTCAAGCATCAATCATCCTGGAATTAGTCGCTCTTAAGTTTTTTGAGACAATTTTTTGAAAAATGCGTTTATCAATTTATTGAGAGTAAAATTTAATATTTGCAACCTTAGGAACCTTATTGACTGAATATCTCTTACTTTTTGAAGGTCTGGTTAAAATTAACAGAGAAAACAAATGTCAAAGTTGGCTAAAATGAAGGTCGCATTTGTGACTTGTAACTTTTGACAAACAAATATAATGCGAATATACACACAACCAACACATGATTGGAATAAGTGATATGAAGGAATACACATGAATATATACGTGTCATTTGAATCATTAAACATTTGTAATGCGTGTTGAATTAGGAATTCAGCTATGCATGTTGATTTTTAATTTGTGATGTCTAATTTTGCGCCCAACATCTCATCAACATTTTATTTTGTTACAAAAGTTCTGCTAGCAATAACTCACTCTCAATCTTATTGGCTACCGCCGCCTAATATGTGTCAACCTGCGAAGAAACTTTCTGTAGAAGTTGGACTGTTTTAGATTTGATTAGATTAGCTTTATTGAATCAAAACTTCCTTGTGTGTACATAGTTGTTACGATTTGACAGAATAGTTTGTACTGCTGCATTTGCTGTGAGGTAGTGAACGAGATTCCTATAAAAAGGGTGTCGATGTATATACTACGTAACTTACATCATTGAGAGATCGTAAGTAAAGCTGGATAATAAGTGTATACCAGACATGATATGTCTGATTAGAACGATTTTTTATTAAGACCCAGTAAATGCATTGATCCTATGCAACAGTAATGTAAAAATATCAGTTGAGTTAAGTTAAGAAATTTAATTTAGCAATAATACGAAGATGAGAGAGTTGTATTCTTTGTGTTATGCATAAGGGGTTTAAAATAATAATTGTGTGTAAATTTGAACTACTGTTGTTTTTTCTATAGCTGACTAAAGTCTGTAGTATTACAATTTGTATCAGTTCAAATTGGCTTATGTGTCATTGCCACATCATATTTTTGTCCATAGACGCTTGAGATTAGAATTGTTTTGTACTTTTTAATCCGTAACTTGACTGTTAATGTTACGGCGCGAGTGAAGTAAAGTGTAAATATTATTGATTCGATAGGTGTAAGGTGGTTGATATTTGTAGCGATTTGGTTGCGATGAGGAAATAGTGTAATCGGCGACCTCTCTGAGATACTGTGTTTTATTTGAATGAATGAGCTTGTATAATAGAGCAATGGGGGAAGTTGAGATTGAGTGAGTATATAAGCCAGTGTAACACCGCGCCAGCGGCCAGTCGGTCATAAGTCGTGGTCGAGTAACCACCTTGTCGTCAGAAAGTAATAAACGGATTATATAACTACGTACGATTTAAACCTAATATATTAATATATATTAATTTAAGATAAATAAAGGAGTATAAGAAGGAGTAATTGTACCAACGTTGTATTTCTACGTATCATTGATTCAATGGATAGTTATAATATAATGGATAGCGGATTAATTACTACAGTGTGATACTGAGTAACCAAGTAAACTGGACGAGTAGATATATCATATTAAACGGATAATATTAAAAGGATAATAGTCAACGAAAAATAGTAAACGTACCGAGCACGGTAGGGACTAGTAGACCAACTACCGAATTCGTCCCTTACAGCACCATTGTCGCGGCATTGATTACGCACGGCAGCTATCGAAGGAACGGAACGAGTAGTCTATTACGCGAAGTGGTCTAGCATCGATTTCGACAGGAGGTTCAATACGGTCGTCACCAACCCTGATTTGTTTCTCGGCAAGGATGACTTGACAAGGATGAGATGTTCCATCAAGAGAGGCAGCCCTACTGAATTTTCTGGTATTTAAATATTCTTTCAATATTATTAAAATATAATAGTATTTCTCTTGAATTTCATTGAAAATGGCTGCAAAATCCGATTCTTAATCCATAAAATGTATTTCATTAATTCGACAACCGCATCTCGAACTCTCATTGCCATTCTTGTGCTCGGCGGTGCTAACCTCATAATTGTTCTGTAGCAACTTACAAAAGGCCAAATTTAACTTCCCATTCTAGCTCTCAGAGATGATGAGACAGATTTGACATTTTTTCTTTTTTTATTTCACCGGAACTGCATTTCGCGGACTTGACTTTAAAAGGGGGGAGACTTGTGATACTCACTCGGATCTAGACTTATCGCTATCATAGCAACTCTTTCTTTTAACTTGATAAGCTATATTCCCAGTATTAACTTGTTTTTAAATAGATAATTGGCGAATATTTTGTCTCTCTAATGCACTTCATGCATGCTCTAAATTGCTAATACTTACTAACTTAAGAGCGACTAATTCCAGGATGATTGATGCTTGAAGGCTTTGCTTTCCTCTAAAACAAATCCTTTGATTTTGAACCGTTTACTATTAATATTTCTTCATTACAAGTGCCAAAAATTGCGGTCGATGAAATTGGCTTTTTTTCATGTTTCAAATAAGTTTCGAAAATCGGAGTTTCCTTTAAAATTTTATTTTTGCAAATGTGTCGACTGATTCTCATGTTTCAAGCATTTAAAAGTCAATGTATTCAAAATCTTTAATTTTTCAATTTTTTTCGAAAGCTTGAACATTTTACAAGTACTATCTTCATTTTATTGATTTTGAATGGACCTTCAAAAAGTAAGTTATATTCAGTCAATAAGGCTCCTAAGGTTGCAAATATTAAATTTTACTCTCAATAAATTGATAAACGCATTTTTCAAAAAATTGAAAAAATTGCAGATTTTTTTTAATTTGATTTTTGCAATTGTTTTGATGGATTTTTGTTTCAAGCATTTCAATGTCCGTGTATCTAATACTACTATTTTTTGATTTTTTTTTCAACACTTGAAATTTTTAATTTTTAATCAAAATTGGTTTTTTAATTTTTTATTAAAAAGACTATTTGAAATAATAAAATCCATATATTTACAATATATTTACATGTTTAATTACTGGTTTGAATATTAAAAGTCGATTTCTGGAGCAGTCGGCTGAAGGCAGTCGGCTGTACTATCAGTCCCAGAAAGGGCAGTCGGCTGTACTATCAGTCCCAGTCGGTTAAAGGGCAGTCGGCTGTACTATCAGTCCCAGTCGGCTGTACTATCCCCACCCGAATTGAGCTTTGAAAAATGTAATGCCACACGTGTTTATAGTTCCCAATCCCAACAAGTAAGAATTTACTCAATGCCTCGCATGTAAATTGTAAAGTTGAGACTCTCTTACATAGAAAAACCATTTTTTGCATTTGCGTCAAAATGTTTGTTGACGGATGACTAATCCCTTGGATCTGGTTTCTTACGAATATCGTGGGCAATTTAAAATTTAAGTATTATAAACTTTAAAAGACTGGTAGTGGTTTGTCATGTCAATAATTATTCGTAATCAGGTACAAAGTGCAACAAGAAAAGAAATGTGAATGGTCATGGTCCAGTCACCGTCACAGTCACATTGTCCAAGTGTCTGCGTCAATTAGCACTGCTTTACAGTTGACAGTATATCTGATAAAAATTAAAATCTGTTCATTCATTTGTCATTTATGTTCTCTAGAACTTAGAAGGCAATTTCAATTTACATTATAAAAAGTTATAATTTTATTTTATAGATATTCATTGATTGAGTTTCGGAAGTTAATTTTATTGTAATTGATTGTAATTTAATGAAAATCAAAAATAGGATAGACGCTTCACCTTACCTTGATATATAAAAAAGGACATATATGAATTACAATCTAATGGTATCCTATTATTCCTATTCGTATCTTATCAGTATCAAGTAGACCAAAGATAATGGATAAACGATAACAAAATTCTTGATTTGCTTAACAGTATCAGATCAACTTTCTGAATACTGAATATTTAATATATATTAATTTAACGAATAGTGTATGGCCTGACACCTGAATAATGATCGACTAAGTAAGACTATCAAATCAACTATCGAGTGTCCGGTCCGGTCAATTCTAATTTCTGGCTCTCCTACTTTTGACTTTGTACAATTCTACTTCTGAGACTGGACTGATATCGACGACAGAAATCATGTCGTGATTATGCATATTATTGTAGAATACAGAATGCAGGCTTCCCATCGGATTCCTATCCTGGTTTAAAATCTTCTCAATCAATGCAAATTTTGAATTTAAAGCAAGGCAGGCAACCACAGTAAATATCAACGTTCTCATTTAATATTTAATTATTCTGTATCCTAAAAATTCTGTTGGTACTACCCTAGCATATTACTATGAACATGAACTACTAACTACTTCCTGAAGCCCAGTAATATATTGATAAAAATATGGAATGGCTATGGCTATCAGTAGTATATCCTTTATCATTTTGTAGTACAGTTGTATACAATTCCAATGCATGTTTAAGGGAGGTCTAAAGATCTAAAGATTAGGATAATTAGGCTTATGCTTTGTGGATAAAGAATCTACAGCATATTACCAGTGACAAGGAGGATTGCCGATTTGTGGTTGGAGGAGCGATGGATCATCTCTTTTAGAAATGCTTACTTCTGTCAATCGTGTATATCAATTTATGTCATTGCCAACCTGCTGTCAATGGCCACTTGGAAGGAGTTTATTTATTGAGTCGGAAAGAAAAAGCCGCATTACAAATTAGAATTTCCGAAATTGAAAATGGCTTGTCTCATAAACCACAGTTCCGAATTTCACTACACGCAACTAGTCTTGCTAATCAAGATACTTTTGTTATGCCAAGGGGCCTGGTGCTTCCCAGTTGATGGGGGTGAGTTGATTGAACCTATTAATTTTACTCTTTATTAAGATTTTTTAAATTCGGTTAAAATAAGTCATGAAATTCATCCTAAGAATAAAATGTTTTTATTTCCGGTTGTAGACGTGGAAGATTCGAGAGACAGCTCTTGGATTTTGGTGACCGCAATCTCGCTTGGTTCAATTTTAACTCTTGTCTTGCTGGTTTTCGGTTGTGGAGCAGGAGGATGTTGTGGATTATCGGAGATCCACGTGAGATTAATATCATTACTTTATTAGGCATAGGAAAATCTAAATATTTTCACTTATCATTTAATTAATAAACGTTTGGATATAGTGGTTTGGACGAACGCGTCAAAGCACACCTATAAGTTTCGACAATCCGGTCGCAGAAGGTGGGACCATGACCATGATGACTCCATTGTCCCAAATCGATGTTAGAGCATTGGAATTGGACCCTGTTGTTTTCGAACCATTACCAACTATCCATGACCTTAGTCCGTTATCTAACCAATCAAACAGCAATACTCCTGGAGGACAAGGAAGTGGAGATGGGTCTAGGTCTAGAATATCCCATTCTCAAAAAAGTTTACCTAGTGTAATCCCATTTGCTGCTGATGATTCAGATCTCTACGCTCATGATTGGTTTGGTAAGTAAATAATTATTTCAAGTTGTGGTTCCAATTTTACCTACTTCATGTCCACATGTGTGAATTTTATTCTGTAGATGAACCATATTGCAATTTTCCTCGAGGAAATATTGAATACGTAAAAGAAATTGGTAAAGGGTGGTTTGGACAGGTAAGGACATATAAAATTTGTGAACTTTGATTGTATTGTGATTGTTCGTCTAATCTGAAAAGCATTTTTCCTTGTACACAGGTTATTGAAGCGGAAGCCAAGGATATTGTGCCTTTTGCAAGAAAAATCCGAGTTTTGGTGAAAGTATTAAAAGAAGATGCAAGCGGAATCGAACAAATGCGTTTCTTGGATGAATCCAGATTGTATCGGGACGCAAATCACGGAAATGTTTTGAAACTGCTGGGACACTCTATTGAAAAACTACCTTTTCTTCTAATCATGGAACATTGTCCACAAGGGGATCTGAAATCTTTTCTCATTGCTAATGTAACTCGAGCAGAAATGCTTAGTAGTGACGGAGCTTTAATTAAAATGGCTTTGGGTATGTCACACTGCATTATGTTATTTAAGAGGTAGTTTCCTGTATAGTATTTATTTAGGTGGTGTTACAATTATTAATTTGTAATTCTAGACATGGCAAAAGGTCTCGAGTGGATGGCAGCGGCGGATTTTATTCATCATGATTTCGCAGCTCGCAATTGTCAAGTTGGGAGTGAAGGTCGAATAATTATAGGAGACTATGGACTTGGAACACAGATTTATAAAGATGACTACTATTGGAATTCAAACGTAGCCATTCCTCTTCGATGGGCGGCACCAGAAACGCTTCATTGTACAATAAGTACCATCCAAACACTTAAGGTATATGGTGGTTAGGTTGATTTGAATGCATTGGGGGATGAAATGTTAAATGATATATGTATAACTTTGTCAAAATATGAAATTAATTGCTTTAATAGGTAACAAAATTGGCGAATGTATGGACATTTGCGGTGGTAATATGGGAAATCATGGAATTCGCTAAGCTTCCATACTTTGAATTGACTGATGAAGAAGTCATTTCAAGAGTCATCGTAGACAAGAATTATCTGCTAGGTCAGCCAACATTACCATACATTCCTCTGAAGGAGGAATTATATGACATCATGAGGTCATGTTGGATAACAGATCCAGAGAAGAGACCATCTTTCACTTCAATCGTAGGAAAATTACAATCGCTACTAAACGGCATGCACTTAATCAAGTCTCCTCCTCGTGACGAATTTGACTCGAAGTGGGACCAGATTGGAAAGCCATCTTCAAGTAGTTGTGAAGACGACAAACGTCGACCAGGCAAAAAGTGCGTAAGCTTCTCGGGAATACTAGAAGAAAATAAAATGCCTGGTATATCAGATGACCGTAGTTTTGAAGTTGCCAGAAGGATGTCTGACCCTTTGTCATTGGAAGAAAGTATGGTTAGTGCGAAACCAAAAGATATGGAAGGACAAGAATCATTATCGTATTTAGATCCAAACGAAGATCAATGGTTGCAGCAATTAGAACGAGGAGATATATGCCAAAAGGTTTTTACAAATAATAGTTATTCCTATGCATTTTTTATTGTGTTTTCGCTGTAAATGTAAATTATTTATTACCAAACCGGAATATAATTGTTTTTTAAATTCGTAGGTATTGGAAAAATCACACAGTGTTCAAGATTTGATGATTTTAACTCACGTGGAGCCAAGTGAGCTTGATCCGGACAGCCTCCCGTATTCGTATATTTCAAAAGCTGGTTCCACACGTTACCACGATTCTACATACGAAGGAGGAATTTCTGAAAGTAGTTCTAGCTTCATAGAGTCGAATTCCTCCAACTTCGATTCAAGGATAGCATTATCAAGCTCCATCCCGACTTCAAATTCTAATGCTTCTGCTGAAAACGTTCGAGATTCAAGCCTCTTACATCCAGATATTACTAACCTTGCATCTCCTAATAAAACTCCAAACCGAACCGGAATCGATATAACTTTAATTCAGCCTACACCGGACCCTGCAATACCAATTAGTATAATTCCAGCTACCCCAACTCTAAGTTCCGAAAATGAAACGGAACACAAGCAAACCCGTGCAATTCCCTTGTCATCGACCCAGTCCACAGTCAAAGTCAAAGCTAAATTTGATTTTAATGACACTCCTACGAACCTACAAAGAAATGGAACCCAGTTCGGCCGAAGGCACACAAGCACTCCTAAAAAGTCCAGCTCATCTCCATTTCTGCCTGAGGAATTAAATGAGGATTTTACTGAAGATGTTTTTAATACCCCGGAAACAACGTTGGATGCGACTTGTAATATCAGCCCGATTAGTTTAAAAACTGGTCGAGGTGGCATAAAGCCTGGAGAGCTGTAAGTCAATTCCCTGAATTATCGATATTTTCAATAGAAATAGAATAAATGATGATTAAAACATAAATGTTCAAATTATGGTTTTAATAATAGGGTGAGTACGATATTAGTTGGAGCAAGTGACGACCTTGGCCTGAAAGCTTTCCAGGGAGTCAGTAGTCAGCTAAATGAATTTTCAATATCAACACATAATGGCGACGACGTGGAAGACTTTTTAAATGAAACAATATCTCGAAGAAGCCTTTCTGAAATGTCGGCAAGTCATAGTGAAGACTTCCATCGATTGGACAACACAAATAAAAATCTAAAGATCTCTTCGCCCATGAAAACTGATATCACTCTCCACAGCCCATTTGGAGCCGACATGGCCATTCTTGGACAAGTTTCCAATGGTGGAGCAATGAGTTTAACACCACGTCCAAATACAGATAAAAAATTGGCTCAAAAGGTCATATCTCGTGTTCTGTTTGCTGAAGAAACAGATTCTGAGGATAATTCAACAATATTAAATACGACCTCATCTTCAAATTCAATACAGGATAGGACAATTTCTGCTGAACTTATGTCCACTTCAAACTCATGGGATGTAGTCAGTTCAGTCAAACCCTGTTCTAGTGGTTCTTCATGGGAAATCCTTTCAAAAGGAGATCTGACTTCCGTGGGACACGAAACTCCTCATCCTACATTACAAGATGATGCACGGGTAGTAAATAATTCTTCAGATGATGATGGTGATTTTTGGAAACAACAGATGCAATCTGTCCAGAGTGCTGCAAACAGCACACGTACATTGTTTCAACAAAGTCTTAGCGGAGGTTCGGTTCTAGTTTAAAAAAATATCACGCTTATGCATGACCATCATATGTATTTTTTATTAATAATGTAGATTATTGTTATAACTTAATGTTTTTGCTCTTTGCAGAGGTTGATAACCATATTCAAGGAGACAAATTTGTTGAAGATATCGAAGCTGCTAACGAGGAATTGGGTAGCTTAGTTATCCACGATTTGGAAGATACGGGTGCACCAGAGAAAATTGTCCCAAGCACTCGAGAAGCAGAAGCCGGTCCAAAGAAGGAAGTAAAACTAGCTTTTTTAGGGGATAACGAAGAAGCCATTTTCACGGAGTCACAAGAAACTGACTTGGGAAATCGTACTGCAGTTCAGATATGGGACATAAATAACTCAGTTGAACTCTTGAAATCGAAAAATGACCTTCATTCGAAATGGGGTGAAGGTCGGAACAATGCTGCGGACGATAGTGAAGGTGAAGGAGATGTAGAAGATAAAGGTATTTGTAAGGAATTTGTGCCTTCAAAATGGAATCAAATGCTAACTCCGGCACGACCCGCAATTAAGTCACCTGCAGAAATCAATCCACAGGCAAAATCTAGTCTAAAAAAGTCGGTATCATTTGAACGCAAAAAGTCCCAATTGGTCTATGAATATCCTCCGCCACCTCCTGTGAACGAGTTTGAAGATGAAGATAGATTACACCGCACTTCCAAAGCTACATTTCCAATATCAAATTCACTAGGTAGACTGCTTTCAGTTTTTGGGGCCACTGAATATTGCTAATAAAAATGGGCTGAATTTTAATCTGAAAAAGGTGTAAATATTTTAGACTGGGAGATGACGCAAGAGGATTTGGAGGATGCCGAAATCCACCATGAAGATTGGGATGACGAAGTCATCCCTAAGACTGATCCTATGGATGTTTATAAAATATCTGGCGTCGGTAAGTGTTCCATTGATTTTTGAAAATAATGAGCCTTCGTTAATTATTTAATTATTTAGAAAAGTTGAAAGACGATATTAAAATTTGCAGATGAGGAAACGTTCCAAGTCCGCGGTTCTAGTGAACCCTTTGTATTTCAGCCTTCAACGCTTGGAGAACTTCGGCATACGCGAGATCGACTGAAATTGGATTTGAGCCGAGGGGAAGCGTCATTACTCGACGAAGAGGCGACTAAAGGTGCTCCAATCAAACTGGATAGTGGGGTCGGTTCCAGTACCAACGTATCTCCTTTTAATCATTGTGATATTTTACCCAAACCCAATAGAGAAAAGCAGGATAATTCTACCTAATCTGAAATGTCCGGATAATAGATGACCTTTATATAAATAGGTTTAGTTTCACTAGTTCATATCAAGTTCGGTACGCATACATAATTACGAATAGACGATATCTGCCGAATCAGCAATATTTATTTCCTATTAGTTTATCGTAATTATTATATAGTAAGCCGATTCCAATGCGGACAGGGTAGTAAAATGCAAATTGGCAAAATCTAACAAAGAGAAATCTGACAAACATAGTTTTCGGATAATGAGTTCATGAATCTTAAGTATGTAATCAATCATTTCTTCTAGTCTACCTTTCAACTTCCAGTTGGAAATGGGAATGTTTACGAATTACGATAAGTTGTTCAAAAATATCTTTGAAACCTGTATATGTAAAGTCTTTGGACTTTGTGAACTGAAACTGATAGATTTAGATCTACATGTCTCCGCGTCGTCTTTAGTTACTCGTTAGTTGATACTTTGCACTTGTTCGCGTCGGGCGGTTATTATATACACCTACTTGTGAATTTCAAAAGAAAATGCAAGTTACCTCTACATTATAAAATATAAGGAAATGTTCATATGAAGCAGTATTACTATTTATTGAAATTGTTAATCATTCATCGAAAGTGAAATAAATCTTATTTAATTGGTTTATAGTGTCAAAAAACTCGTCCAGACATAAAACAAATAATGATTTTGCATTTAATGCATCGAATGAATGCACTTTAACAAGTCACAATTATACAACACCAATTCTTTATTCGTGTAGAATATGGGTTCATACATAATTAATAACTATGTCACTTCCTCTAAAAAGGGTTTTCGTAATCTCAGCACGTAGAAATAATAGCAGAATACACATTTTGACTTTACAATATCTCTCTTATGAGCAGACTAGAATTTTGGAGGAAGACACAGAGCCGAAGTCAGCATGCTATACTAATTCTTTAGCTCGCGGCTCAATTTCTGGCATTTATTGTCTAAACGACTACAAAAAGATCAGCTAAAACTTCTACGCGCTTTCCCCTTTCCCCTGACCTGAAACCAGGAGAGGAAGGTTCTTTACTTGGCTTTGCCACTGAGCTGAGACTTGAAAGAACTTTACTGCTGGCCACTCCGCACCATCCACATATACTGTTTCAAATATAAATCACTTTATTAGATACCCCCATTCTATTTTAAATAATTATTTTCTTATTCAATTTATTATTGTACTCACGCTTGATAGGAGTTTGAGACTTCGCAAGACATACAAGTCTTGAGATTCCATCCATGCTTTGGTTTTTCACATCAGATTCTCGTTCCTTTTTCTTGCCAAGTCTCATGACTGTAAAATTAATGAGCATAGACCAATATATAAGACTACAGAGAAAAAAATGGGTGAATCAACCACCATGACGGTATAGCTTTCTTTCATTAACCATTCACTTACTCTTTTGTTTCTTCTGTTCTTTTAGAATGTAAGTTACGGCAAGCGAGTTATCTTGCGTTCTCTGGATGGTGAGGGTTCGGAAAAACGCTTTAACGGAAGATTTTACAGTTCCTTTCCAGTAATCTACCTGCAGCTCTAGTGGCTCCTCGCGGGGGGAATGAGGGGGAGACGGTGGAGATGACGAGAGATCTCCAGGTTCTTGCTGATCCATCGATACAGAACAGTAGCCCACATTTAGCCTTACTTCGCTAATGAAGGGAACGAATACCTGGGAGGATTCATCACTCTCTTTGTATGTTATCATAGCCTCTGCAATTGGCAAATGGACTATGTGCCTTCTATCCTTGGCTAGATTTGCATATGATATCACTCTCAAAGCTAGTTCTTCTGCATTCCCCCTTTCAGTGAAGTCATTGAAGTTCTGTCCATATTGCGGATCACTTTGACATAGCATCCGCCACACGGAACCACCAGCTAAAATGGAATTATCAATAAATTTGTTAGCTGACTAATTCATTTGGATTCATCGGTACATCGAGGAGTAAATTCAAGAATTTTAATTGGCTTTTCTAACTTACTTGAAAATGGAGCATACAGGAATGAAAAATAGTTTTGCCAATCGTGAGGACGAGTAGAAAGCTGTGTAACATAATTTTTCGTTACAGCACTTAAAAATGAATCCGGCCCGACAACAACGATATTGAGTGGTGGTGGTGTTTTTGCATTGTTATTGCAGAATTTCTGAACTTTTCCTACAATGTGTGGTAGGGCAACTCGAATATCGGCCTCTGAATCCATTCCTAACACTTTCATATTACATTTCATAAGAGCAGAGAATATTCCAGCCCCTATATTTTCTAACGACACAAAGAAAATGAGATCTGAAAATCCATCATCCGGAGGGAGAACTTTCGCTAACTGGTCGGCGATAGCACCCAACTTGGGCCTCTCGGATACGAAAGCAAAGGATGGCTGGATAGATGAAAATGCAGGTGTAGCTCCTGGTGATTTCATATGTAATTTTGGGGATTCTCCAGACTGTTGATCAGGCTCTGTCCATGAATCTGAATCTTTCTGCTCATCTGAAGTCATTGTATTCTTCTCAGGAATGATATCAACTGTAAAAAAAATTAAACTCAGTATTGTATACCAAATATATTTATGAATATTGCACCTTTGGAATTAGTTAAATATTACCAGACAATAGACATCACTTACTGTATTGGACTAGAGACTTGGAAGAAGCGAAAAATGGGGGAAGAACGGGTTTAGGAAAAGAACCAACAGACAAAGTATCTGCATCAGGTTCTGAATCCGAGAGTCCTTCCAGTTCATCGAAAAGTTGGTCAATATCTGCGACGGGTCCGCCACTCTTTGCTTCACTCCTATGCCCTTCTTCTGTTTGTTTGAACTTCTTTAGAAGGTTGACTATTTTCTGTTTGAGGTTCTAAACAACAAAATCAATACATTCCGTCAATAAAATCGTCGAAACTGTATTCATAAGCAATTTGCTTTGGCACGGCAATTATTCATTACCTTGTTGTGGGGATGTGATTTGGAATTCTTTCGAATGATGACTTCATCGGGTGGAGAGTCACTGGAATGGGATGAAAAATCGTCTTCTTCGTCAGAGAAGTCGTGTGCAGGAGTACGGCCTTTCCCTGTAGATTCACCGGGAGGATTCAGAGGTGATGATAACTGACGCCGCAACCCAGAAGCTTTTGGAGAGAGACACAGAGAAAGAGAGGTGCAGAGCAGATAGGTTAAGGGTTTGAATATACCGACCAACACCAGTTATATTTAGGTTGCAAGGTTAGCGCCCCGACAATAGTGCAGTAAGAAGTGTTAAGTGAAAGAAACCCGGAAAGTTAATTGTAGCACAGAAAATTTTAAAAGAAAAAGTGCATTCACTTGAGAAAATGAGCATTGTAAATTACAGGTAATATAATGACAAGGGTATCGGAGAGTATTCGAGACTTCGAGAGATTTTAAGGTCAAAGTGATTTAACTTACATAAAAGGAAAAGTTGGTGAAACTTATGCAAAGTCAAAGTCAAATAAGATTTGGGTTGGAAATGAAGCGTTCAAAATCTCATTAGCATTCAAAAGTTCTCTGTCCATGAAAGAAAGGTCGGGTCGGATATCATAATAGACAAATGTACAGTCTGTACAGTTTGTGCAAGAAAAGAATTAATAAGACAAGAGAGCAAGGTTCAATCCCATTTAAAATTCAAAATCACTAAATACCTTGTTTTCCTTTATTCCGTTCTCCTTCTAACTCATCCACTGGTTGTGATGCAATACCCATGATTGTCAATTTTGCAGTGGGAACATTATTTTCCTTATTACCATTATCAGGGGTAAACAGTCCCAACTCCAGATCCAAATAGCTTCTCTGGAGCACCTAAATAAATTTTGGAACATTCTTAATTATATTCTAGTAAGATATTAAAAAATTGTCTTCTTCCTGATCATATTTACATGATCTGCCAATTCAAATTCGTATCATAAGCAAGGGAACTAACCATAGCCATATCAATTGTTCCTTCCGCTAAAGTCTTGTAACCCAGGATGGTTCGGTTTTTGTACTTTTTCCTTCTCTGAAGCATGATAAGCAGTCGGTTTTCTTCTCGTTTCAGAAAATGAGGATACTAAAATAAAAACAATATCGCAAACCCTATTATTATTAGGCCCAAAAAATAATTAGTATTTTCGGGGATCACCAACAAAACAGGCAAATAATCCGATTTTTACCTGAAGTGAGAAATGCAGTTCCAAATCGGTATTGATGAGTCCATTTTCAGCGATGGGAATCTCGTTAGATCTGAGCGTCCTATAAATGTAATGTAAAAAATATCTCATCCAATCTTATATTTTATTATTATTAATTATTATCTCAAATAAGTATTATCAGTATTGTCAAATCAAACCTCCGGGAGCCTGCCATTTTAACGGCGATGATCACAGAGCTTGTTTCCGACGTCGGCAAAGGCCGTATTACTTGTAATCGGATCAGCGTCAACGAACAAAGCCTGAAAAATCAACCAAAACAGTTCGATTAGATTACATTTTGTACACCCAGAATTTATTATACCCTGTATTTTTTCATTTTTTTTCATTCAACCTTATATTTATACATCCTACTTGTACTTAGACCCAGTAATTCATTTCCGATATTTGCCATTCGCCAATAGGATAAATCCTATGTGTGTCGTAACTTAATTCATCATCTTGTCATTTTCCCAGTCACGAAACCAATTCCGGATAAGAACAAAAGCCCCTTGTATTTTTAGACCAACTTTAGCCTAAAGTCTTATTATAGTTTTTCATACTAGAATCCTACCCGTGTGTGTGTGGTGGCGGTACAACTACGCATTTCATTGTTTCGTTCCTTTCAATCACATAGATCTGACTTTAAGACTTTCTCTCTATCGCTTTCTCTGTGCCTCGGAAACGAAGCTACCGACCAACTGCAATTCATTCCATCAATTTCTCATGGATCGTATTCTCAAGCTCGGCGACTGGCCTTTTTGTGTGCCATAAATGTCCAAAAGCCCAACGTTATTTATTGCAGTACACAGCTTACGCAGATTTTATGCTTCTAGAATTTCATTCCTTTCTCCGGGCATTTCGCCAAAACTTGGAGCGGAAAGTCAGTCAGTAGTGAGTGAGGCAAGTAAGGCCATCGCCATCACGGTCAGGCGCCAGGGCAGATGCACCCAACAACAACTTCTTTTATACAATTCCTTCGCAATCTTAGTCTACTCTACACAATGGTAAATAGTTCCAACGCTCTAAAACTAATGCTACTCTTGTGATTCTAGCATTTTAACTACCTCTAAGCCCTTTAGCTCTTTTCTTTCAGCTTTCAAGACATTTGCAGAGTCATTTACATACTCATTCCCCCAATCTTAACATTTGCAATAAACAAGACAAAATGGTATAATGAAGTCGAAGTCGGGAGAGAAGTGAAGAGCGAGCAAAAACTTTAATGTACTCCAGAATTATATATGTAACTTGATATGGTTCACTACACGCCTTCCATTCTATTTCGGGTATTTGTCTCAAATGTCTCATTTATTCGTTAAATACGCACGACATAACACCATCGTCACAATAGACAGAATAAAGACATTCGAATGCTAACCTTTTCTTTTCAACATGAGATACGAACATAGACAATGAAATGCTAATAGAACACGTTGACTTTTTACTTATATAAATTACTACGTATTACATAGCTTTGATTATCCGGCATTGTTTTTGTGCACTCCGACATGATGAAGATGGTCATAATTTTGCTGGAAATGAAATACACATCCGTCGTGATTTTTTTTGTCACGGACTTTATGTTTATACATGGTCCTTGTAAAAACAATCATCCCCGTCATGTAAAATGTAATCAGAGATCCAATTCTTAATCTTCTCTCATGCACTGCATTCCATTTCATTGCAGAAACAGAAAAAGCCCTGTTTATTCAAATCTCCAACAATTAAGTCACTTACAACACAAGCAAGGAAAATGCCAGATTCCCGTATCATCATTTCCAAACGAGCGCAGTGAAAATAAATATTGAATAGAACCACCCTCTGAAAAATAATATACTTTAGCGAGTTTAGCTCTAATCCAGACCAGATAAAAACAAAACCAGATTGCAAAAAAATGTTTTCATAGCCATGCAAATAATTGCCTCATACAATCGCAGTTCTTTTCATCTGTGCCAATTGAATTAATTATACAGTACTCCCAATCAAAATTGTTCCATGTCTATTTCTGTTTTATAGTGTTTGTTCCTATGAATCCTTCATCCCCCTTCAATGGTAATGGTAACTGATGATATTTAGTTGGGATTCTTGGGATATTCTCTATTTCGCATTTAATAAATGAATCAATAATTAAATTTTATCCAGTACATTCCCTGATATCCTAAACAAATAAATTGCTAAAATTACTCTAATTCTAAATCCATATGATACTACAGAAACTGTGACTACGTGTCTACTTGCCGAGCGAGTACATTTAATCCTAAAATAGTTCATTTCATGTGCTTCCATTAGTTTCATAGTTTTATCACGATTTCGCAACACAATACACAAGCACGTAGTTGTAGGAAGAACTTTTTATTCTATATGAATTTCATCATTGAATGAATTGTTGCTCGTCGTGACAATCCTGAAACTCTCGTCTGATAACTATAACTTCATAATATCGAGGTTCGTCAGAATCTAGAATCTACTACGCCTGGTTCATTCTTTCTCTATTTTCTCTACACTTTATTCAGCCAAAACAGGAACTCCGTTTTAATCTCAATGAACAGGAAGAAGGGCCTAGAGATTCAATTTGCTTAATTAAAACCATTAAGCTTCAGCCCTCAACTTTAGGCTTTACATTATTGTGGTGGCTTTAACTATTCCGGATTGGAATTGTCCTATGTCCCATTCAAGACCATAGAACCCCCATTCAAGTTGCTCTACATTTCTATCCATCTGGGTATTTCCTATACGTCATTCCACCTTTGGAATTTGAATCATTAAAACGTCTAATTGGTGAATTGGGGAGGAAGGACCAGAAGCAAGCACCTGTGCATGTATTATATATATATGTACGTATGTAGCGACAGGCTGTTTTTTTAAATTCCAATACACCAGCCCAACGGTTGCAAAATTATTTCAACTTGTGTTGCTCTTGCTGGAAAAGGGAAGTGACAATCTGCCAACATTTTTTGGAACACTTCCTCTAAAATTCTTTCTCCTTTCTTTCTGTTATCGGAAAAAGCCTGACACTTAAATGGCTCAACTCAATATATATAAGAGTAAGCCGTAAGTCGCAACTGCATTGTCCTGATTAATCGTTACATGTTTCATGAATTTATTTTCACTTCCGAGCCATCCTTTTCAGAATTAGAATCTAGAAACACATCAACTCCTCCCATGTCGCCGTAATAATACGAGTAGGAGTTGAGTGATAAGGATACGACAAGTCAAGGCAGTCATGCATTAATATTACTAGTTTTTCAAAGTACGTTTCGAAATCTAACTTATCTAACCCAAGCTCGTAAACAACCTTGATGTCAATTATTGCATGTTATGTATGAACTTCAAATCTAAAAATGTAAATTTAAAAAGCTGCCTTTAAGGCTTTAACCAAACCTAACATAACTGAAAATAATTTACATCTCCACTCCAAATCGTATTGTGTTTATGTAGCTTAATATTTAATATACTGCGATAGTATAAGTATAATTTACCAGGTTCGGCTACTGTTTTCTCTGTAGCATTATGGTTGCCTCAACAAACCGCATTTACTACTTACACACCAGTGGTTTTCCTCGTATGAAAAGCTCTAGACATATTTATTGTGCAAATCCTTTTCTAATTCCGACAATTAAGATAAAAATGTTTTTATATGGCCGTTGTTTTGATGAAGTCAAGCGTACTGTAAACAAATCAGTCATGTTGTCCTTTAAGACCTATTATTCAACTATATATTCCATGGATGTAACTAAAGATGTAATTATCATCTTAATTAATTTGAGCTGTTGTTATTGTAATGGCTCTAACTCTGTCACCAAAACAATGCCATAATCTTGCTTTCAAGTTCCAATCCTAAACCAACCAAACCATTCGAAAACTTAATGTTCTTTTGTTCCTCTATCCAAATAAAAATGTATCGATAAAATTATGGTTATATCCTTTGGCAGGTTTATATAGCTTCAAAATCAATTCGAAAAACGACTTGTCTCTGCAAACGAAAGTGAAAAATTGCAAGAATATTTTTCCACGATTCCTTACATATCTGTCTTTTGATAGAGATAGAAATAAGAAACAAATATAACTATAATCCATATAAATATATAATATATTTAATTATTAATTATAGAAATCATAATCATATCGACTCGTCTCTTGTCATCGTTCCTTACTTTCTCTTCTCCGTAAATAAATAACGATCTAATAATCCACAATACGACTGAAACTTGATATCCTCTTCTGCTTCTGAATCCAAATGACAAAATAAGCTACCACCCTCCCTCCTGGATAATGTTACCAGTGTTACCTTTGTAGTCCCTTTCTTCAACCGTATATTAACGAATTTCATCATGCGCCCGAAATAATATAATAATATTATGTGATATCGTATCGAATATCGTGATATTGTGATAAGTTCCTACATATAAGAAAGTAGAGAAAGTTGAGGAGAAAACAGAAAACAGAAAGCATTAATAAAGGTAAAGGGAAAGTGGGGAAACATAATAATACAGAATGTTAGTAAACCACACGTATGTGTTTCTTTCACTATTTATAATTTCTATTCAACTGTTCATGTCATAGTCGTGTCACAATCACAATGTAATTTAATATTTATTTATTTATTATATACTTGTTTCAGATACAGTCCAGCGTTAAACAAAGCGTCTGCCATTTGTTTTATTTTTATGTCAATTGATCATTGAACAACTTAACAAAAAGGCCAAAAAGGAAAAATAAGAGGAATTGACGTTCCTACAAAATTTACGACTATTTATCTTGGCTTGACTGTATTATCCCTTCTATCGCCTATCGATCAATAAAATAGGCTAGACTAAATCATAATGAAACTCGTCATACTTTCAGTTGAGCGTTTCATATGTAAAATGTAAGCATATCTGCTTCTTACTTTCTACTTTCTTTTAAAAACTGCAGACACAGACATTCGAGACAGTCAATAGAAGATATCTAATTTCTGGAAGAACCCTTGTTAGTCAAACAACAGTGAGTCAGATCGACCACTCCTCCATCAACTACAGTACAAAGCTATAAGGATATAACTTTGATTGAAGCCTTCAAGTTTCAACTGCTCAAGTTTGACGTTTGTTTACTACATACAAACCAAGAGAACACAAGAGAACTGTAACTTGTTCAACTCTTCATAAATATTCCTAAGTATCGGCATTTCCAAGCTTTTATGTAGTCATTTAGTCCTACGTCTGTCATCAAATAAAAATAAAGCTGGATCAACAACCTTCTCTCATTTCGAAACACTTCCGACTTCCGTCCCAGCCTTTCACCCAGTGAACAACGCAACGATGCATTTCCATAAATAAAGGACTTGTTACTGTTAGCAGCAATAATGTACCTATTTGCCAGGCAATCCAACAACTGCTAATCATCCCCTCATACATAATTCAAATCCCTTCGATCACATGCACATAGTCGCACAACTGAACAAGGCACAAGGCAAAGGATTCATGCTCTCCAGTCGTCATTCCTCGTCATTTGTCAACTCCTGCCTTTTTATTCTCGAGGATTCTACATCAAAATTGCCATGTCCTCTCAATATAAAATTTCAACGTAGAAAACCCAGTCATCCAGTCATTTACGATTCAATTATGATGACAAATTTATGTGGCTTCCTATTTAGGTTCTTCCTGGTCAGTAATTTTTTACTTAGTAGCAGTGGAAATGGAAAGCATTTTCATATTCCAGTCCAGTTAATCGAATACATAGTACTGCGAGGCTAAAATATCCTGCTCCTGTTTACTTTACAGTTTACATCAAATCAATTTTCGTTGTACCGTTGTATGCAATTTACTAGTATGTAGTTTTTGGACTATTACAAGAGGTGACGAGTTCAACACTTTATTGCTCTTACTACCACCACCAATAACAAGCAGGACAAACTCATTTACATAAATTATAATTTTTCTACAACGCAAAAATTAGCCTCTTCTTAAACTGTTCCAAACTCCAAATGTTTCTTCCTCACGTCACGGTCACCTCTGTCCTTAAAATCGTTACTCGTCTAACTCGTCTTGTGCTGATTGCTGACCATCGCTCGACGCATTAGTAAATAGTAAATTATAAGGGATGGCTTTCATGATTTAGCAAATTGAAATTCTTTGTGACTATCAAGTCTCAATATCAAATACGCTATGCTATATTACGTTATATTATATGAAACCACGAAGTTGTTAGGCATACGACGCTTACGAAGCCACGATCAGCGATTAAGGAATTAAACATTTTTTGAAGGTTATTCTTATCCTATACTCGATCAGTTCAGGTTAGCCTGAAGCAGTAGAGAAATGATGTAGCTAGAAACCTGACAGCTTGTAAACGTGAGGATTGGAGACTGAATTGGCAAAAATAATTCCCTGAATAAAACAATGTAATTTATATGCAAAACAAAGTCTGAAGTCTCTACGATGAAGGTATCGAATGGCATTTTTTAGCATAAGGATTGTTACTTCAGGTATTATGAGACGTAGAAAACAATAATAACAAAGCCCACAAACACACCCACACGCACCCTGTGTTGTCTGACTAAATTACAATCTTCTATTGGACATTATATACCTAACCTCCACTTGTCCACTTGCAATTATGAATTAGTTTTGGGAATAGATTAAATTTTCTGAATAAATTTTACTTGATCTAGTGCGGATGGGCACGTGTTCAAAAATGCGATAATGATAGTCCCGAAATAACAACTACACCTTGACGATGCTTTCATGCCTTACGGGAATGTTTTTTTTATAAACGATAATCTTCTGGTCTGGTCTGGCCAAATTACCAATTTCATTTAAATGCAATGCACAGTACAATAACAGATGATAAAAATAAAATACCTCCTATCATGCTATCATTATCATTTTCCATATCAATCCTGAATCTAATTAACATCTAATCGTAAATCGTATCGAAACTCATATTTTAGCATGGCTATTCCTTATGCAATAATTCAATGGAGGAGTTATGGATTAATATAGTCACATATAGGTATAGGTAGCCTAGTTTATAGCCAATAACAATAAAAAACGGATCGCCAATACGTTTACTTTTAATTGACTTTGGCCAAAACGCCAAAACCCAAATCTCTGCGGATTACATTAAATTTGCATCCTGTATTTTGGCTGATTATGATATCTTATTTATAATTTAAGTTATTGATTTTCGATTAATTTTGTGAATTGAAAACGAGAAAAGTTTTTTTTTTATATATATTTTCTAAAATTAATTCGCAGTAAAAAGAATGTGCTTCTTACCTCGGAATACAATTCGGTGGGGTCCTGTCAACTTCCCACGATGAGAATAATTTCATAGGCACCGGTTTTGACTGATTTGATGAGGAAGTTTGAACGGTCCCCGAACGGTTGAGTTTTTCAGACATCTTGATTGAATTTGGAGAATTATTTTTTATCGTTAAAAACGGATTTAAACTCCAAATTTCAGACTGTTCTGGTTGCTTAAAAATTAAATCTCTCAAACTGTAGCATAGTTGTTTGTTGGTACAAAATATAGAGTCATAGCATGTAGAACAACAATATTCTTGATCCTTGATCTTGAGTCTTCTAATTCTCTTTTGGGCGTTGGGTTGTAGTGATTCGTAATTATTAAATTCGCTATGTTATAGATTGTTGATTTTCGTACAAGTATTTCGAAGTGGTACCCTTGATTTTGAATGAAGCGTGCAAGTCAAGCGTTTGGAAATATCCGAGCGACGATACAGTATATGTTTAAGTTCTAGTTTCGTGAAAAACGTTGGTATATAAAAGTTGATGCGAAAATACCAAAATACTGTTTTAAATGTTTAAAAATCAGAAAATCTTATCGTAATCTTGAATAATTTACATCGAAGTTTTCACAATTCTCTTTTGGTTAATATCAAATAACAGCACTCAGCTCATTTTTTTATAATAATTTAACAACAGTTAATTCGTGTCCTTGGTATATAATATTTTTTTGCTTATACCCTTTCATCCAGAAACCAAATGCTGTTTCTAATATTTTTCAACTACGACAAAGGTTCTTGGTTACACATCAAGTAGTTTTAAATAATTCTTTAGATGTAATTAGTCATAAAAGCTAATAAAAAGAACACGAGGATGATAATTCTCGTCAGTTCCTCGTATTGCCGGTACTATTATTTTTTTCTAAGTAAATGACTGCTAATTTTCATTTATAATTAAATCAACAAATATTACGATTACGTGATATGGTATGTATGTGAGGAAAATCAGTCCAGTTTTCAACACTTGCACTTCTTTGATTAAGAACTAAGATTCCCACATAACACATACACAATAAATACCAAAGTTCAAACCTTAAAAATTGTTCAGTGGTGGTTTTAATACTCTGCTCACTGCTGGAGATTTCAAATGATGGGTTTTTGTTTTTTCGTGGTGTTCAGGCCTTCATAGATATTTAATATTGAATTCTGAATCTTGCCTGCAAAAAAACACAACAGAGAACGAGTTTGTTAATTGTTACTTTATAGTTTTATGTGAATAAATCAATGATTTATGTGTTTTTTGTTTAATGTAATTTAATAATAAATTTTGTATTTGAATTTTACGGTTGCTGATTCTAAAAACGAGGACAGCTTGAAGATGAGATCTTCCTTTGGTTACATTGGTTTTGGTTTTAGTGGAAATATAATTGTTGCCCATTCAAGCAAAGCTGTAGATTTTGATGGTGACCCAAATTCTCGATCAAACCTTGTTACAAGGCTGGAATTCACGGCTTCATAATCCTATTTTCAATAAGTATGAAATGGTATGGTAGTCGGTGGTGAATGGTAATTGGATGGTTGGTAACTTCAGAAATCTTTTAAAGTCTGTAATCAGTGATGTGATGAAATTAACTCTGTCTGTGACCTGGAAAATAATCGATAAAATAAGTACAAAATGTGCAATGAGTAAAATATTTTAGAAATTTAAATTAAAACAACCAAATGTCAAATGTCCAGCCAGACCTTGGTTGGTTGGACGTTGGACCTTAACCTTCCAACAGTACAACCCCGACACCACTTAAACGAAACCACAAAAGCATGATTTTATTTTTATACTATATAAAAATCTTAAATATTTACTATAAAATTTTAATTTTATGAATTGCATTAATAAATTCATTCCAAATTCAATACACAAACAAGATGAATGACAAATAAATGATGACGATCGACGATAAAAGATGAATAACAACGATTAACAGGAAATATCCAAACTGTCAAGTCTCAACAACCCAACTTTTTGTTCTATTTTTTTGTAATTTTGAATTTGTATTGAATTCGAATTCCATTCAGAATTCCGAATCTCAAACTATGTGCTATGCATTGCACATTGATTGAACAGTTTGAACTTACAAACTTCAAACTTACTTATGACAATCAATCCACAATCAATTCAATTGTCACTGCACATTTGACATTTGATTGCGTATTACTATTTACTTGTTTTTTATTTTCTGGATTTTTTATTTGTAGTTTTGAGTTTGCAGTTAATTTGTATTGTGTATTGCAATTGCAAATTCAAAATTTGAATGATAGTTAATGGTTAACACGTTTACACGTTCAACCTTCAACCTTGTGGTCGTCTTTCTTTAATCTTTTGTCTTTTGAACTTTTGATTTTTGATGTAAAATTTAAATATGAAATACATTCCCATTCACCATTACACATTAAATTTAATGACAAATGAAGGAATTACTTACTGAATTGAGTTATACATTAGGCCCGTGACACGGACATGGCATTAAGATTACACCGTAGTTTTCAAATCCAAAATCACAATGATTTGAATGCAGAATGTTGAATGTCAAATGATGATTTAATTCATCAGTCCATTTTTAACTGCTGTGTCAAAATTCTGTATTCAGTATTCATTCCTTAAATTCAATATCCGCCTCTTTGACGTTCTTCCATATATTTCATACTTAAACAGCACAAAGGATAACAGATAAAAAAAACACACGACAACAGAAGGAGAGTGTAAACAAATACCAGAAAAATGTCAAAGGTTCTATTTTCAGGAAGGAGTAACGATAACCCAGTAAGTTACGAAGTGATACTTCACTTTATAATTTTGAATCCGAGGAAGAATTGAATTGTTATTATTATTCTCATCGTCATTATTATTATCACTACTACAATTAATATACTTCTTATTATTCCACCTCTGTAACTCCTGCATTTTCCTTGCAGTGTAAAATGTAATAGCTCAAATTAGAATCCCAATCCACAATGCAATTAATTAAATATGAAATATAAACAAACAATGAATTATTTGTTGATATTATGAGTTTGATGTCAGTCCACTCTGGCTGCTTTTAGTTTTAGATCCGCGTTAGTCAAAGTCTAAGGAGGGATTGAACTGAAGAGTTTTTTATGTTAAGTTGCCAACTGAATCTCATTTGGCAGGCAGAGGGAGAGGGAACCTGGATTTACAGGGACACTCAATGAACAGAAGAGAGGACATACAGAAACGGACTGAACTGACTCACTCGAAATTGGCTTGACTCTGTTTTTTACCCTTCCTTCGCGCAGCCCACAATTTCATTTCCCTTGGATTTTTAGCAGGCAGATATTACATGAGAATGCTGAGGAGAGAGCGGAAAGTGTTGCTTTCGTTCGAGCATAGCAGCAGAAGCAGAGCATCAGTGTTGGTTGAACAAGGGCATTTTTTGAGGTGTTGCGTGAAGCAGGTGAAAATTAATATTAATTTCAGTTGATACATGAGAAAATTTGGAGTCCTTGACAAAAAATGCCCGACAGCACTGCAGCTACTGTGTGTATATGCTACCTGCTTTTGTAAATTTGCTGCCTAATGTCGTAAAAATACATGCCTTAATATGGTAGCGCGGATGGAAAAATCTGCGGTGGTGTAAATTTTTTTAGGAAATCCGAAAATCGGGCTTTTTGGGAAGTTTCAGTGTAGTTGACCCGAAATTGGAAAATTAGCTGTTTTTTCCTATATTAGGTAAAATCGCGATTTACAGGAATTTTTTCAGGCTGCCGTTGAGAAAGCTTTTTGTCCAGTGTATACGTATGGTAGGAAGCATAGGATAGGTATTGCCCATAAGGTCTCATGGGTTAAAATTCATTGATAAAGTGTAGTACAATAGTACAACAGTACAAGTCTAATTAGTTTGATAATGTAAATATTGATGAAATATTCATGAATATAAATATATTCTATTTTAACTTTATTCAAGGCCAGGGGTGAAGGAAAATCGAATTTTTTCCTCTTATAAGTGCATGATATCATTGCGTCTTATTTTAATAATCTAAATTTTAAGATTTAATTGAATTCTCCATGCAGTAAGTAGTTAGTTGCATTTTCCCAGCCAAACTAGTTTGTTACACGATATGATTCAAAAATTGATGATACTATTTAATACACTATAGTGTTACAACTTACAACACTATACTAAACAACGTATCTAATAAAATAATCATACTGGTCACGGATTCAATATTCAATATTACAAGAAAATCTCAAACTACCAATTTTGTGGTATTTATAGACATTGCATGCTTTCTGCTCAGTACAGCCATATTTCACGGGCCTATGATAATTTTTAAAATCCTTGATTTCTTTTCCGAGCTTTGCCTAAACGCTTTGATCTTCTTCAAGGTAAACTAATTTCCAACGTTGCAGCACCTGAAAAAGCTCCCTTGTCCTTTAAGCCCTTACCCTAGACTCTAGACTGTATAGTATACTCTGGTTGGGATTTCGGACTTTTCGGGATTTCGGAGGAAACGCAGAGATGTGTTCTTCAGAAATCTCACAAGCTCACGCAGACTTTTCTGGAATTATTATTCAAAAGGCTGTATTAAGGGCCTACAATATAGGGCCTTACAGCCTACAAACTTTTGTATTTTCCATAAAAGTTTGGGTGGGGTTCAGAATTCGGATATATATCGCACTTTCACAGTCTCTTCTTCTTGTATTCAAAGTAATTTAATGGACTGAAATTCTTGGGCTAGTGCATAGTGAAGTATCATATCATTTTTTATGCGATATCTTACACTTTATCAAATGTAGTGAATCCTTCGGAAAAATGTAGTTTTGATTGTGAAACTGACTCTACACTCCTGTCGAATGCCTCAATCCTGTTGTTCACCATTCTAAATATGAGTTTAGACACGAGGACAAATATATGCAGAGTTAGCATGAAAAATCCGGACAAACAAATTCATAACCGTAAAGATTGGCTGTTGCATTTCCTAATGATAAAAATATTCTAAATGCACTGTTGACTGTCTGTTTACCATTAAATCATTACTCGAGCATATACCACTTACAACCTGCGGTTTTTTTTTAAATCATATATCTCATCTTATCTCCCCGTTCCTTACCAGCAAACCCGCCGTAGTAAAAATGCATTCTTATCTTGAATGAATGGCAACTTTCTGTTAACGTTCAACTTTAATATAGTATAGTAGAAGAATTGCATATGTAGGGTTTATTTTCTTAAAAACTCTCCTGTGAAACAAACAATGGATTGCATGCGCATTTCCAATTTGCAAGGTAATTAGCTCCTTCTACTATAAAGTTTAGCTTCAACAAGACAAGAAATAATATAGCCAAAATGATTGTCAATTCAAAGAAGAATCAATTTCAGTACTAATTACTGGGTTACAAGATTTGGATTTTTTATTTTATTCCTAAAAGTTTATATACGGTTATCAGATTTAGAGGGCTTGATAATTATCGTTAATTTTTTGGAAAAAATATCTTACTTATATATACCCTATATAATAGAGCTTTATGATAGATGGATAATTTTACAGTTTGTAATCAATGGATCAAGCAATTGATTCACGAACAATTCGGATCAAGACAGGCGATAATTCCGCTCTTAAAGACTTTAAAAATACAAATAAGCAAGACTATAAGACTATTTTTCTCACAGATTTCTCCCACAGGGTCGTTCCCACAAAAAATCCGGATTTTTTTCACAATTACAGAATTAGAGACACTTGAAGCTTCATCAAAGATGTGGCGTGGATTCCCGTGCAAGCTTCATTTATGGCAATATAACTCCGTTCCAAAAAGCAGCCTTGTTTTCTAACTCCATTTTATAAATTCAGGCTATAAATCATACTTTATCCGATCATCCCTGCTACAATAAAACTGTATTTTATTATGGTCTGAGTATGGTAGAAATAAAAGTCTAGAATTCCTAGAAACACTCAATCCTTCCCCTTATAAAATAATATATAATCTTAAATCTTGTCTCGTAACTGTAGTAAATAATGTCATTTACTCTACACTTTTTCTGAACTGCAATTGGAAGCAGGATGTAGTTTAGTGAGAAAGATGATGTTTCTGCTGATAATTTGATTTGCTTCTTGAGCAAAAGTTTTTCTAAAAACTTTCATTCGATTCCTCCTCATCTCCCGATCTGATATCCTGTTGTTTTATTATTATCTCTCTCCAATGAATATGAATGAATGAATGTGAATGAGTGGTATATCGGCAAAATCCAAAGCTTAACTTTCTTCATAAAAGTGTGGCATAAAAATGTGATGAGATTCTCAACGGTTATATTTATAGCTTCGGCCGTCAGATAATAAAAATAAAATAAAATGTTATGTCTTATTCCAAATCCTGGATATCTGTATCGGGGGTTATCTTGGGGTTTATTTTTGCCAATAATATTAATCTTATTATATATTTTTGTATTTTAACAGAATACCAACGACCTCCTTTCCTTCCTTATCACTAATTTAAAAGCTAAAGTGATGACTGGCTAACTAACCTACTTGACTTAAATTATGCAGATTGATATGCAGCTGTGTGGATGTGGAATGCATTGAATACGTTTTTATATTTATTTATCTCATCTCCTGTCAACAGTTACAACTTATAAGACAAGTTAAAGGCAGACGGCCTGACTGAATGGTGCCAATAATTAATCGTACTAATAATAAATACAAATATTTTTGCCAACCTCCTCTTGAAGATGGAAACTCCTCGTCATCAGATCTATACAAAATGAAATATTCCATTTTTTGTGAAGAATTCCGGCTTTGGAAATGGAATTAAATGTCTGAAAAGATAGGAACTCGAGGTTAGAGTTTCGAGAATTGGAATCCGAAATTAATAAAAATATTCATACGTTCTATTTCCCATGTTTCCTCATCTCATTTCCTTCTGGTACATAATAGTCTTATTCTACATATTCTGCTTTCATCTTTGCCTAGAAGGATCCTCTTTCCAAGACGTCTGTTTCCAGACAGACTTTCCACAATTCCCATCTCTCAACTATCTCAGAGTTTAAGGAATTCCAGTCTATTCCAGCATTCTAGACCGTGGAAAGAGTAAAGTACTCTGTGTTTAGGTTTCGAAATCGCTGGAGAATGTTTTGGCTTTCCGCTTCGGTGGATGTGATAAAAATGCTAGTGTATAAGAGAATAAGACAGGAGAAGCAGCCGCAGTTTCTTGGCCCTTGGAGGTTTGCCTTATCATTTTAATGGACGATGTTATAATATGAATATTACTTTATATAGTGGAATAATGAGGGTATTATAGGGTGAAACTGAACAGATGCAACTTCCTTGTTTGATGTTTAGAGTTGAAATTTCAATTTCTATATACAATTTAGAATAGGAAACATGGATGGGAAAGTATGTATATTTCTCCAGGATTTCCAGTAAATTGTTATGAATTATTCTCCATATGTGGTTTTTGGCCGGTTTCGGATGATTAATATTTGGGATTAAGTAAGTTGTTGACTCGTCGTTTCCAGTGTTCCAGGAAATGCATAGTTCATAAAGATTTGATTTTAATATAATATTCTGCATGTTAGTCAAGTTCTTGAGAAATGCGCAATCTGTGGTTTATGGCAGTTTAGCTTGAAGAACAATTTAAGACCGAGTTTTTTTAGTCAGATCCAGACGGATAGTTAGACTTTCTTGGAAATCTTTAAGAAATCTCCGAGTCTTCAGAGGAATGGTAGTATAAGGTCTGTAATTTTAATCCGTATGGGTATGGGTAGTAGGAAAGGGGGGATAGTGTTCTGGGAAATTTTGGAATTGGAACTTTCTTGGAATAAAATATTTTTACTTGAATCAACATGAACAATTTATGGGAATTTCAACATTCAACATCAACTTTAATGACAAAATTCAGCCGATTGTCAGTCAGAATCAGACAAATTCCAAGAGTCCTGAGGTAGAAAAGCATGAAAAAAATAATGATAGATTAAATAGGACTCGGTCCCCCTTGTTTCCTTCAGCTTCAGCATCATTCTACGAATCAGGGATTCAAGGACTTCTCACTACTTACTATTTGATCCCCTCCAGATGAATACAATGAATAGGCCAAGACGATTGGGAAAGTCTCAGGAAATTACATGGTTTTTTATGCGTAAAAAAGTACATTGAATTGAAAGTTGTTGGGCCTTGATTAGAGTTTATTTAGGAATGTTACAATGGTTCAAAAACGCTGAGGTGTAATAAATAAATTTTCTTACATTTTAAATTACAAATTTCCCCTTGTAACTGTTTAAGATGTCAGGGTTGCTTTTACTTATTTAGTAGATATGTTATAGTGAGTGCTATGTAAGAGTTATATTAAACCAATGTCCCTTGATTTAAAATATTTTTCTTTATGCCTTCAGATTTATTTGAGAAGGGGACTTAAATTTATTGTCAAAGTATTTAAGGGCTTCTTCTTCTGTGGTCGGTGTTGCAAGTCTCGTTCTTTCTCAATCTTAACAAACTCAGAAAAGCGTGTAAAATCGGTTTGAATTATAACATCCCAAATCCCATTCTTGAGACAGATCTTCAAGCCTAAAGTTATTGAGTCTTGATCCTTTTAAAAAACTTCTAACCGCAAAGGAGACGGGAGTAAGATGACACTTTTATTTATCCAGTTTTGATTGCAAATCCTATAAAAGGGTGAAGAAAGGCTCTCCAGGAAAACCTGATACCCAGAACCACCCATTTACCATCCTCGATTCCGTGTCATATTCATATTCATATTCAAGTATCATCATCACGATGACATAATGGTATAGAGATGATGGGAGCTGGATTATCATAACAATTTGATACGCTTATTCTCAAAGAAACTGAAATGCCTAAAAGGCCTGGATGTAATATTTTAGCAGGGCTCTGGAAGAGTAACTTGAAACCAAAATTATATTCGGTTCCATGCACTCGGTTATCGTCAAACAACGGCTTGGCCTTTTATGAAATGTTATTAACAGAGAGGAAAGTAAAGGGGCGAAAGCCCTTGCCTTAGTGCAATTAATCATATAATAACATCATAAAATTTAATAGCCCATCCATTCAAGTTATGTTTTCTTAATGGAATATCTGGATGGATGTGTGCAGTTTGGCTTATTCAGAGAGCATTAGGCTTGAGACGTGACATTCTTATATTTACTGAATAAGTCCTCCCTCTTAGAGCAAGTCTCCACCTAAATAACTCTCCCGGGGGACTTATTTCCGTAAATGAGTTAGTTCTTCTTGTCCTTTTTTTATGTACTGGTCTTCTTGTGTTGTCTTTACATTTTTTTTTGACAAGATATTTTTCAAGAATTTTTTAAAGGGATTAGACAAGACCTCTTGTTAGTTAATCCACCAAGTGTGGTATTAAAGGATCTCTCCCTGTCATTCATTTATCATCTCTCGTCCTCTGTATAAAAAGAACGGATTGCACATTCCGTTCCCTCATCTTCTGCTCCAGATATAGGAGGCGGATGGATACAGGATTTCTTAGGACTACGATGATCTTGTTTCGTATTATTCTTTTCATCGTCAGTAAAGTATATGTTAGTAAACCACTTGCAAACAGACCAGAAAATCAGAGAGGCTCAGCTCCGAGACGAGACCAAGCACATGAACGAAGATGAGATTAAAACCAGAGAGGGATTAAACTTCTCTGACTTCACATATCGTAGTATTGAAACATAATAAAAAATTAATGCTTTTATACACAGGAGTTCATGCAACTCTAGCTGCAATCCATTTGACTTGAAGCGGGTTAAGAGGTTTAATAAGGCATAATAAGATCTTAAAATAAATTCCTTAATGTAATAGTATAACGAGTTACGAAAGGAGGAGTGTGATCGGATTGAGGCCTAAAATAGGTTGAATAACTCGACTTGACTTTTAGACCCTTGTCACTTTTGTGCATATTTCTTGGTATTATAATAATTTGTTTAATATCATTATAAAATTATAAATTATAATTCCCATGTCATATACTAAAATTTCAAAGTATAAAGGGTTCGTAATTCTGAGCCTTTGATGGAGTTATTTACTCTGCCAGAGGAAGATTTTGTGAAATGTGTCTTGTATAAGACAAAATAATATTGGCTCCTTTGGGAATTAGCAGAGAATTCATTATAGAAGCAGAAGAGAGATCGAGAGATTCACGTTACAAGTCCGTCCAAACTGCTCAAGGATTTATAAATGCATATCCTTTTAACATCAAAAGTGACAATTTATTTCGAGGAATAGACTAATTAGGTCCTTAGCGCTCTATTGAACATGGAACTCCTTCACTTCTATTAAGACAGAGCTCTGTGTAGTGGAACTGACTGACTGTTTAATTATATTAGGGTTTATGGCATGATTTTATATATAACGTAAATATTGGAATATGTTCCTCCAATAAATATGACATCCCGAAATAAATCGAAATAAATCCCCTCCCTTAAAATTGATTAGAATTTGAATTAGTTTTAACTTTATATTTGGGAAAATTAACATTTTCAAGAATTTCATATAAAATCTCAGTTTTTTAGCACTTATAATTCTTTAAAAAACTGATTTCTTTTAAAAATCTCTGTCTAAAACTGTTTAATGCATTCACAGGGAATCTGTTTCGAGAAATATATGCTAAAATGTAGTGTCTATCTTTTGTTCTTCATTTATTCAGGATCCAATTCAGGAAAAAGTATAACATTCAGCATTATTTTGTCAATCATCAAGAGAGTCAATTGTGTCAAAGCGTTTATGCCTAATAATATGCAAAAATTATGGTCTTGGTTGATAAGGTTAGGAAGGAAAGTAATTTATTTCGCATACATGAATAATCAATCCGTATAGAGAAGTCATTGGATCATTCTCTCAAGTAGCTAGCTGATTCACTTAATAGACAATGAAATCTGTCGAGTCTTGACGTTTTAGATTTTAGATTCCTTGCAGAAAATGAACGCTGAAAAGGACTCAGGATTTGTAGGACATTCTAGATTATAATTATAAATTAGTAAAGCCGAAATCCTGAAGAGTAGGACAAATAAAAAATAGATGGGATGAGGTAAAAAAAAGGTAGGCCGAGTTTATGGAGTGTGATGAAGATTGCTGGGGAGATGACGATGATGAATCATTCATATTTAATTCATGTAGCAGAACAGAAAGAGCCAGAACAAATAATTTTCTCGAGTTGAGAGAATAGGCTTTTTTAGGTAACTAAACTATACGAAATTCTACAAAGATTCACAAGAAAATACAGTTATTATTTTCACCCCATTTACAATACACCTCTGATTTTTGTATGCCTTAGTACGATTCACATGTTTTATTTATTAGCACGTGGTGATGGTAGTTGCATCTGCTGTGTTACATCTTCATCGTGTAATTTGAAGTAAGGCCACGTTAAGAATGAAGATTAGACAATTTCCATTGTCTTTTCTGACAGTCTTGACATAACAATCAAGCTCAGGTTCATTGTTAATCTTATCTTTACAGCGTTTAATTAACAAAGACTTGAGGGGAATAATCTAGATTTTAGTAAAATCAGAGGAAAGGGTATTTTGGTAATTTGTGACGCTTTTATTTTTAGATATTTTGGGGTTTGACATCCGAGAATAGATTCCGTTGTCGTAGGGTCAAACCTCATGATAAAATTATAGTCGTCATGAGTCATACGTCGAACATCGAAGGTAGACCGGTGGTGGTTTGGCTTTTGGATAATGACATTACCTGTTCCGAAGGTTCATTTATGCTCTATACTTTCGAAATTATTATAATCAAAATATTTTCGAGTTATATACATAAGCAGGGCGGACAGGAAGGATAATAAATAGGCAGGAGAGCCCAAGGGGAATGAAGAGTCACCTGAGTCACGGTTTTGTGGCTTTTCCATCAAAAAACATACCTGAGATTTGGAACAATGATTATTTCGTTCCGTGACAAATCTCTCGAAAATATTATCCATATCATTCTACCTTCCTATCTTAAATTAAATTAAAGAGTACAGCAAGAA
Organism: Desoria tigrina; assembly: GCA_906901685.1. Taxonomy (NCBI): domain Eukaryota; kingdom Metazoa; phylum Arthropoda; class Collembola; order Entomobryomorpha; family Isotomidae; genus Desoria; species Desoria tigrina. The sequence goes on along the minus strand of CAJQTU010000010.1, from coordinate 3,395,226 downwards.
TACATCACATATACTGATTATATAAAAATCTACCAAACCTCCCCAAAATATTAAAACGTGACTTAAAAAAACTGTACTTGTAGGCGTGTTTCGTATTTCCGTAACAATTTCAACAATTTTTCTGCATATTATTATCTCTATCCGTTTCTGCATCCCAAACATGCACTCTGCGTTTTATTAAGCACCGATTCAGAAAGGAAACGTAAAGCCATTTGATTAGAATCTGTTTCAATAAATTCCAAGGACCAATACCAATTCCAAGAGTAATCTCTACTTCTGCTGGAATGACGCAAGCCGATGTAAAATTATTTTCGAACTAGTTCAAAAGCATAGAACATTGCATGTTCAAATGCCGATAGGTCGACGAGTATCCCAATGTGAACCAGATTACGGTAGCACAACCACACATATTTTATATTAACGACTGGACGGAACGAGTCATCCGAAAGTCATACAAGCAAAGGTTGGGACGTTAATCGAATCGTCGAATCAATAATTACAATTTAGTAGGAAATGGATGATAAGAGGTTATGGTTATTGTTCGTATACGTATCAGCATGATGCTAGTGCAGCAGTATTTGTAAATGTCATCATATCTTCATATCAACTAAATTAAGCCTACCTGACCAGTCATTACGATATGCATCGCGTGCTTTGAAATTCATGCTGTAAATCAGGAAAAAATCACAGTTCCAAGTTCAATGACAACATTAACCAGTCACATACATCAACCAATTGTCAAAGTCAGCCCGTCCCGTTGGCCCATTTGCGTAGGTGGTAGGTGTACCGGGTCGAGTAATCTCTGTCCTGAAATGCGAAATACAGGTGACTCACGTCACGGGCCTTTTTCCTTAATCATCCTAGAGCTGAATATCAAAGATTAATCTTTTATTTTGGAACCCGAGAAAACGTGAGGGGATTTTGTGGAACTTAATTTTGGGACACGGGGAGAGGACATGGCAAGTTTAAGAAAACGCCGGGACATAAACAGGTCAAAAATAGGATAGGATTACTATCTTTATGTCTGGTGGATGTGGATAGAAACGGGAACGTTAGAATTTGAAAAATAGGCTCAAGCACAGTAGGAAATCGGTGAAACTCTTTCCATTATATAAATTAGGTAATCCCACACCGAACAAGGGCTTAAACATGGAACTCCCTTGTCTAATGTCTTATGCCTAATGCATAATGATTCCGCACGTAACCCTAATCTATTCTCGAGCAAAGTAGGCCCATTTGTATGTTAATGAATCGCCTACACAAACACCATCACCAAAAACGTCCAAATCCTCTCAAAAAACCTACCTTCTACTATATATTTTATAAATGAGCTCAAGTTACAAGTTCATGGACACACCGGGCAGCCGAGCTTTTTGCTGTCTCTAAGGAGTTTTAAGGGAAGAGGCGAGCCAAACGTAATTACTTTTAAGTTCCAACTTCCAACCAAGTTCCCAAAACCTCTGCCAACAAGGATTATAAAGTAGCGTCGAAATGCAATTTCCATCCGAGGATTATTGATCTCCTCACTGGAATCTACTGGAATGCAAGTCAAAATGCAAGATTACGTGTAATTGGATTACGAGGCTACCACACCCATTACTAGACTTGTTTTACAATTCATGGTCACCCTTTAATAAAACTCCCCATCTTTTTAAATGGACTTGAGGGAATGGTCAGTCAGATTCGGAGCTAGTATTAGTAGAAAAAGCCTATGTATATTTACGACGATATATGTTCTGATTTGCGAAGGAGGTTTGGCTTTTTGGCATTTATGGCACAAATGGTTTTGATCGGAGGAACCAGAGCAAATAAGCACATTTCTAGCATACATGTGCATGTCCCAGCTTGTTGTACGAAAAATTGGCCGTGTTAGCCGTGAAAATGGCAAATGGTAAATGTTACGTTTGTTTCGTAAATGCTTTTGTGCTGTTCTGTTAGTTCTTGACTATTGACTTTGGCTTGCGTGCGAAGATACAATTCATAACAACTTTAATAACTCAAAAGGTTGAGCCGTGTTGGGTCTTTGGGTTTAAGTGATATTGAATTTTTAGCGGAGGAATTTATGACTGTTTTTCCTTAAAAGAGGAAGTGTGCATGTAAAACGTAGAAGGAAGTATTTCTGGAATGTAAGGCAAATGTTTTGAAAATAAAATGAAAGCAAGGGAAATGCCTTCTGTTAGAGAGTTCATAATAATAGCGCTAACGGTTTACAGATGAATGGAGAGGGTTTAGCAACTATCTGGCTTTAATTTTGTTTTGAATTTGAAAATTAGAATCTGATGAATGTTTGTGTAATATCTTATGGAACTTGAACAATGATGCTATCGGGTATTAGATATTTTAAATTAAAAGTTTTAAAAAATGTTCCTTAAATACATGCCTCGCTTTCTCTTAAAAGAAAGCATGTTATTCAGTTAAAGGTAGAACGCAGGTTTTGGACGTAAATTTTAACCAACTACCGTGAAGGTGTAGGTTTGTTTGGACGGATCATTTTGTAGTACGGAAGGGATATTATTCTTCCGGTGTCCTTTTCCTTGTTTAAAACATGTGCAACTATGTTTAGGTTTTCAGCAACCATATATGATATGTAAAAGTTTGTTTAGGACATGAAGCACATCTTTTCAGACTAATCTTAAGCTTCATGTGGGAGTGCATTTTAAGCTGCTTTTAAAGGGGGCTCTATTTTTGGACTTGTATATTCAAACATGAGATTTATTAAAATTTGGATAAGGATCACTTCGCGTTTGAAATCCCTTGAAAGGTACAGACGCGACAACGTTCTGCCTTTTGATAAGCTTTGTTCATCCTGAAGTACGGCAAAAGTGTGACCTGTGATTTATCAGACAAATAAAAACTTAGCTCATTTTTACATCCGGAAAAATAAAGCGTCAGACGAGTAAGCTGTAGCAAACCACTACGGCAAATGAAACTGGATACAAAAGTACAAATACGCTGGAAAACAATGCTACAGGTTACGTATATCAAGGACGTTTCTTTGTTATCGACCTCTGACCTTGAAGACCTCTAAAATTTGATATTTACCATTGAAATCCAGTGTCGGTTATGGCTATATTTAGCTGCAACTAATCGTTAAATCAAATGTCATGTCGCTCCAAAGCCCCCGAGGAAGACTTTCACTACGATGGTATTCGTGGCCATGAAATCCAGTCTGCACGATTTGATAAAGTCCATAGGGTTATGCTCAGTATCCTCTTACTTCGAATAATTTCCGAAAAGGATAAGCGTCGCCAAGTAAATTAATACGGGCACTTAGACTCGGATTATAAGTATTAAGTTTTACGCACGTTTTTATGAACCAGCCCTTTACAAGCATTCCAAAAGAAACGCAAAGAAAGTAGCTTAAAAGCCATTAGCCTATTTGAGAAATGACACGAGCCGACAAGATGGTCACATCAGCATTTTCAGATAAAATTAACTAATGAAGATGTTCCTAGCCCGTACTCGTGCTCGTCAAATATATTGAAGCTGGGTATGTATGTACACCAGACTGGATATAGCATGTCATATATTGGAGATCGTTATGTAATATTACGCATTCCTCCTTGGCTTACGTCAGAAACCAAGAATTTGCTCTTTAAATACATAATAGAGAAGATCCTCATCCTCAGCTCCACTTTCATCTTGAACTTTAAAGAATATTGACTACATATTCGTTATGATCATCTATAGCCTTGCCTACCGGGCTAGGTTGAGTGTTTTTGCTAGAGCTTTTTTGGCTAAAATCAAATTACATTTTCCTAATCTTTGAAAGGGTAGATGAAAGGCAGTGTCTTGATTTACCAAAAGTCGTTTCCTATTAGTATCGGTTATGATATAGGTAGTGTAGGGCTATGTCCTTACTTGCTTTAGCATTACTAGACAGGTTTAAGAGGGAATACTACATTATTGAACAGACCGAACACATCATTTTGTTTACACTTCAAGTATCGTTAAACACGATAATAACACGAAGACGCGACTTTTTGCGGAATGGAAAAAGTGAAGGAAAAACGTGCTTAACCTTCAGATGCTTTTTTGAGTGTTATGTTTCAAGGAGGGCTATATGCCTGCAAATTCGAATCTTAGCTTCTTTGTGATAGTATGACATATGGATAATGTAATTATGAGGCTAACAGCTACTGGAATCTGCGGATTTACAAGGTTATGGCTATTAAATAATGGTAGGAGTTTAAGTAACTTTCTAGCATATCGTGAGTGTCATATTTTCTCAAAATATTCCATAAATTACGAATCAGCCTAATTGCCTAATGGTCCAAGTTAGTTCAAGGTGAACGATAAATTCTGACGACTTGGCGTGAATGTAAGTAAATGTCTTTCCCGACAGAATCACTGTTGCTTATGGTGATTACTGATGATTATGTTCGAACATCTTCGTTCTTGCAATTGAACAATTTTATTGTACTTGTAGAGTTCGGGAAGGTCATCTAAAAATAGGAGGGGCATTTATTTAGAACGGAATTACAGAAACCATGCAGACGAGACAAAGTTGTTTAAAAAATATGCGGAATCGGACTTTTTATTTGTTTTTGGTAAGATTTTTCACAGACAAGTGAAATAGGGCTTTTTATAGAGTAGTTCTTGGCCTTCAGTAGTAATAACTCCGGCATTTCCGACCTAAATTCAAACATTCTGAAACTTGTAACATTTTATAGAAAAATCGATATCCTTCACTCTAACTTATATCATCAGAGGCTAAAAAAACCGAACAGATTCCCAACCTCCTTTTCAACAAGCTACTCTTGTGCCATTCCTTTGCAAACTTGTAAAAAATTGTAGAAATTCGTACATCTCCCAGTTCGTTATATTTTACTATCTTCTAGACTCTGCTTTCGTCGAAACTTTTCGAACGGATCTGCTTGCTGCTTTGGGCTCCTAGAAGTAAGGAAATCTGTGACGAGGTTGACTAGACCTATCCCGACATATCGGGACAATTTATTCTAAATTTCAGACTTGGCTTTGGGCGATAGTGTGAGGGAATGTCCTTGTCCAGAATTGCAAGTCGGGTGGCTAGCTTGGCATTTGGTAGTGCTAAAGTCGGACTCGGTACTTTTCTAACGCTTCACTATGTCGGAGGATTTGTTGTTGTAAGCTTTGCTAACTTCTAAAACTTAAGTACATAAATATTTATCTTCCTCTTCCGACTCTCTCACTTTCGAGGTTCTAGAAGGCTGTAGATTTTTCGAATTTTGATGTGGGTTTTTTTTTTGTACGATTCCATCTGAAAACCCGGATCATGAGTATAGATCTCATGTACTATGTATGTACACCTACTACAACCACAACCTACACACATCAAATAATGCCGGAGCCTATGGCAAAAATTACGGGAATTTATGACTCCTCTGGAGATATATAGTAATAATACGAGTGGGTTTCCAAAAATGAGCTTTCACCACCGCTTTCACCAGAAACGGAGAATTATTATTCTCTTTTTGTTGTCTCGTCTGAAGTCTGCTCTTTCAGTCATGGTTGTGTTTGTATACATAGGCGAGCGTAAAATAGAGTTTGAAAGTGAAAGTGGCCCTTACAATTATTATGATCAATATTTTCGCCATGTCGCTTACACAGAATCGGCATTGCTCTTCAATGAACATGAATTCAAGCGTCGGGAGATCAAGGAACTCTTCCTAAGTGGTTTATTTTGTATGTTTTGATGTATGGGAGATAGGCCTAGGCTAGACCTATACAATATAGGCTGCGGAGGAAGATCAATACGAAATACGATGATGATAGAAATAATAGAGGGAATGATAGAGGAATTGGATAGCCAACTTTTTCCTAGAAAAGAAAGTCATGTTAAAAGTTGTGTGGATTTTGAATTGTTTCTACTGAACCATAGGATCCCTACGGCTTGTCTTGCAAAACAGTTGCTTTCTCCGAATTTTGCAAATTGAGGGGGATTATTTTGTCCCTTGTTTTTGAGTTGCTTGTAGCTAGGAAATGTATGTCATTTGTGCTTTTTTGCTTATTCTTTGTTTTGTATTATACAGTGCTACGGACCAAGCATGGAGCCTACATTAGCAACAGGACACGTTCTGCTTACTGACCACATCAGCCCCCGTTTAAGCCTCGTTGGCAAAGGGGACATTATCATTGCTCGATCTCCAGAGAGCTCGACCCGGGTCTGTAAGAGGGTTGTCGCAGGTCCAGGAGAGACGGTTACGTACAAAGGGAGGTTTATGCAGGTTAGTTATAGTTAGTCCAGACTGGACTACTTTATTGGGCTCTCAATTACGAAGTTTTTTTTACCCGGTTGTTAGCGATAATTTCGTTTAGAAAGTAAGAAGAATTCGGAGAAAGGTATTATTACCTTGTTTTTGTTATTTCCATTTCCCAACGTGTCCCCATTCATTTCACAGTGTGTCTTTTTCGTTAAAGAAACTGGACGTGTGGCTGGAGATATCAACTCGTCATAGAGTACTTAGAAATGATAACACCCTTTCGTTTTTTAGTTTGTTATTGAAAGGTTAGGACAGTATGGCATTACAGATGGAACACTTCCCACGGGAGGAAAATAATGAACGTCAGTTTTGTCCTTTCAGGAGGCTGTAATTTAGTTGGTCAAAAGTAGTCTCAAATGTAAGGGGAATGTTCCTAACTTTATGTTTTGCTTTTAAACATTTTTTGTTTTTACGACGATAGTCTTGTGTTAAACTCGGATTTCACCTAAATTGATTGAACTAATCTTCGATTCGATTCATAAAATAAATATATAGTCTTTGAGACAGTTAATATTTGTTTTTTTATAATTTTTACAAAAACAAACTAAAGTTGTTGTTGTTTCAAAACTTGGGAGACACTTGAAAGGGTTGCCTCGCACAGAACCTATACATTTTTTGAAACTAGGGGTGAAATTTGCGATTTTTGAGGTTTAACCGAGTACTCGGGCTCGCCGGGTATTTGGAACTACTCGGCCGAGTACTCGGTTGTATTACTCGGCCGAGTTTTCTACAGAGCTTGCCGAGTTTTCATGAATTTATAATGTGGTTGGTAATGTTTTTGAACAACGGCAACCAAATTTCAACTGACATCTTACAACCTCTTCGACAGAATTATAAACATAAACACAAACAAAACAAAAAACACCATATTTTAACTGTTACCACTTGAACTGACAAGGAACGTATTATAGATTGAACTCTTAGAATCGCCTGATTTTTTTACCGATTACCACTTGAACTGACAAGGAATGTATTATAGATTGAACTCTTAGAATCGCCTGATTTTTTTACCAGGTAAACTACCAGTCATACTAACTATGAAAATCGAGAAATTAGCTGCCCAATTTTATATTCAATATGATTAAAAAATGTTTGAAGTTAGGAGGAGCGCCCATATAAGATACATGGGGGAGAGCCGGGAGCGCGGAAGAGACTTTCTCCGGCTTTCCTCTAGCATACCCATTTTCCCTTTCTCCCACGCACCACTATCCAAGGATAAGCGACGTTAAAATTTCTAAATTTCTCTCTCCACATATAAATCCAATAGTTCTCATACAATTCCAATATAAAATTCGATAATTTTTTGTGCTCAAATAATGTTAAAAGTTTAAATATTTTCGCAATATTTTTTGCATGATGGGTTTTTCAAAAACAACATACGCCGAAGCACAAATGTTTAAACATATAATATATTATAGCAAAAAATATAAGTTTAATTCTAATATAATATATGATCCTCTACTCTAGGATTTTGGATCAGTGATGAAACTGTCAATTATTGCTACAATTCGTATAACGGGCTTTTTATAAATAAAGAATCGACCTACAAAAGCATTCTAAAAATCCTTGTTTACAACTCTAATAGCTAGAGCTTTGAAGATCATTATCTTACTTATAAAATATATAATTGTCTAGATCAAATTATAAATATTGAAGGTTTTGAAATTAATTACTTTTTAATCCAATTAATTTTTCAACTAGATCAAGTTCCTGGCTATTTATCACGATTATTTCAATTACTGGTTTAATGTAATGATCTTTTAACATTTTAACTGTTGGATTTATATTTGGAGGAGAAATTTAGAAATTTTAGCGTTGCTTATCCTTGAATAGTGGTGCCTGGTGCGTGGGAGAAACGAAAAATGGGTATGCTAGAGGAAAGTCAGAAAAAGTCTCTTCCGCGCTCCCGGCTCTCCCCCATGTATCTTATATGGGCGCTCCTCCTAACTTCAAATTTTTTTAAATCATATTGAATATAAAATTGGGCAGCTAATTTCTCGATTTTCATAGTTAATATGGCTGGTAGTTTACATGGTAAAAAAATCACGCGATTCTGAGGGTTCACTCTCTAATGATCTTCTCGTTCTACCCCACGCACATCATTTTTTTAGCCAAAAAAAACTCGGTTCAACCGAGTACTCGGTGAGTTATTTTCACCGAGTATTTCACCGAGTACTCGGCCGAGTACTCGCCGAGTATTAATTTTTCTTTGAAATACTCGGTGCTCGACTCGGTAGCAAAAATCTCTGCTCGGCCCACCCCTATTTGAAACCTTTAACAACTAGTCATTACATATTTTTAATCCCCACCCAGATACCCGACAAACACATTTGGCTTGAAGGGGACAATAAGGGCAACTCCAATGACTCCAGACACTACGGCCCTGTTCCCGTTGACTTTGTCCTCGGAAGGTGTTATTGCAGGATTTGGCCAGAATTCAATTACGAATTATTCCGTTCATCCTATACGAAGAACAATTACCATTTAGAAGCTTCTCCAAATACTACTCCCGTTTCCAGTGCCAATTCCTCCTAGAAACCAGCAAAAGCCTAATGCAATTAGAAAACAAGATCAACAGAGAACCATAACCTATGGCCACAGGAAGGGAATTAGTCTTCAAAATAAATGATGATGATTGCCATTTCCATCAAATTAGGAATCAACGACTACTTCCTGGAGATCATCACAATTTCCTGTCCTTTCCAACTCTAACTTCCAAAACCCTTAATGGACCTCAAGCCAATTACACGTAGTGAACATTCAACGAAATAATAGATGACATTTTCTCCTAATGAACCATCATCATCCCAAAATCCCAAACTGAACAGTATTAATACAGTACAACAAAACTACGAACTACTCGGCAGAGATAGGGACTGAATCCCAAACAAGAAGGCATTTTAAGAGATGTCGGCTGGTTCATAATCATAAAACATAAAAAATATTTATTACTGACTATATTTCATAAAGGACAATTCGTATTCGTCATTGTCATTTGTCAGTTGTCACTGCCAATGTCAATTCTACCGTGTCAACCCCGCCCTGTGTCTTCGTCTCATAGCCATGTCATTATAATTATATTCATAAAGACCAGATATTGTGAGGTAATAAAAGAATCGCAAACTCTAATGAATTAATTGCCCGTGACTTTCCATTCTCAACCCAAACCATAGCGTATAAGATTTTCACATATTATCTTGTTAAGTTAAGACCCTCTTCCTTCCTCCTCGGTTTTGTAGGGATTATGTATTGTGTAAAAGCTAATACGGTTATAAATATTATAGCTATTTAAATGTCGGGAAATCCGTGGTGTTTATAATAAGCAATTCTATTCGGGGTACTTTTAGGCATCAATTAAGTGTCAGGGCATATAGGCATCAGTAGCTGGTACTACAGTTTCGGAATAAAAATCCCTGGCACTAAAACCCAACCTCAATATTTATCTGCAGTATTTCAAACAAAACATAAAATTGAAAGTACCAAAAAATAAGGGCAACGACATGCACAAAATTTGTGCTTTTTGTATACTTGGCTTGCTTGGAGCCTCCAAGTTGGAGGAGAGAAATGCAAGCTGCAGGAGAAATACTTAAATTATAGTGCCAGACTGCATGTTTGTGCATTGATTGCAAGCTTGCGTGTCGCATGAAAACTGTCAAATTTAATTGACTAAGTCCTCCTGGCTTAGTTTCGGCTGGTGGAATGCAGTAATTAAGTAAATGCATTAATTATTAAAGTAATCTAGTGAGTGTATATCTTAAGTAGGGACACATCAAGCCAGTCGTGACTCGTGACTGCCGGCTGAGGGCTGAGACTTTCACCAGAAAAAAATTAGGATAAGATCTCTGCATGAGATTTTATTGATCGAAGGCTTGCAGTTTCGATAGAAATTAAAAGTGCCCTTTGTGATTAAAGCCAAAAGTCATGATGACTTTCGCTATCGCTTCGACGCTAAGCCCAGTACACTTAATTCAACCCTAGCTGCAATACAAAATAGCAGAGTGGAAATGATCTAAAAATTGAAAAAACAATTACAAATGGATGTACCCAAGTGGTGTAGACGATAGCTTCATTTTACCCCAGCCAACCCCAATCTTAAGAATGACGATCGCGATACTATATTATGAGTTAATTGTGATCAAATCGATGAGTTAGTTTTAATTTTAACCACGTTACTTTATTTGCCTTTTAATCATTAAAAAAGTATGACAAAAATTCGATCACTTTCAATTAAATTAAATAACAAACAAATGGTAATTAATTAAAGCTCAATATAATTAGCAGTCTCAAGGCAATTAAATCGTCAACAGTTTTTTGAAACTGGTGACAAAACATATACATTTTAGAAATACCCCTTGTATTTCCCAATAACGGCTTTCCCAACTTGACAGAAGTCCACACCAGCGAATTCTCGAAGTCCAATTAATTTAAAGTCTTTATCTTTTGAAAGGTAATCCGCAAACTTTAGGAAGACCCAGTTGTCCCGTTTCCGTCGAACCAAGTTGAAGTCCCTGTTGGGGTCATTGACAATGGTCAAGTCTGTCTGTATCTCTAACCAGGTCAGAATCCTGTGAATTGTGGCCACTAAAGTGCTGTCCTTTTTACTGCTGACCTTCGTGTTGTCGGTCAAGAGTTTCAGGACCTTGTAACTCATTAGCTTCTGTTTGAACAGGAACAGTGAGAACAGAAGATTGAGCATTTCGAATGTCGACGGATCCGTCCGTTCTGCAATGACTCCTAAATCCGTCTTGAAATTCACCTTGTAAGTCAAGCATGTCTTTGTACGGGGGCAGTAAAAGTAGCCCGCCCCTTGAGTAGGACAAGCGTCGACACAGAGGACTGGGGCAAGATCTGGGTCCACGAGGGTCTGTAAGCTCCCGGTGGGGTACGTCATCTTGTAGGCCTTAACTTCTTTCCAAAGGGCTAGTTAGAATTTTAAAAAATATTAATGGATTTTCTTCAAAACTCGTACATTAGGATTTATGGTACCCCCAAAATACGATGCCTTTAAATATGTGAATATTATTTACTAAAGTAGTGCTCGATCATTTCAGGGGCCTTGGTCCACTTGTACTGAAAAAATTGGCCAGCCATCTCATCGCCATTATTTGCAAATAAATACTCTTGTAGATCGACGAGGCTTTTCTTCGGCTTCCCCTCCATTCGAACTGCTAGAGAATCCCTAATGGCATGCCGGAAACACTCTTGGATTTTCAGCGGTACCGGAGGGAGTGGAGGAAGGACCATTTTTCAAAATGCAGAACGAGAAACTGAAAGTGAAGACATATTACAGTCAGACATGATATAAACATATGCATACCAGCATACCTTAAACAAATTTTTAAACGTTACCGATACCCGTTTTGGTTATGATGAATGATTACAAAATGCAAAAGATAAGGAAGAAGAAGAAGAACTGGATAACTGGAAGACGAAGAAGTTGCCTCGAGTTTCGAACAGTCGAAATCAAACCCAAATTCAGAATGTGAAACGTCTGGGAACCAGCAAGTTGCAAGTACAAAACACAAGGAACGCAACGGCGACCTAGAAGCTTCTGCAACCTGTGTGGGCTTGGTAGGTTTTGTAGCGATTGGGTCATTGGGATTTGGGACGTTGAAGCGGTACGGGAACGGTTGTAAATTTTGTCTTGTCGCGACTTGTCGATAGTTACACATGCTAACAAGGAAGCATTCCCAACTGTACCGCCCGAATTTTTCTCATTCCAAATATCAACTCGAATAACCTTTAACTCATTGGAACTAAATTGCATTTTAGTCGGTAGAAGAAGGTCAAGTAGCGCGAGCTATTTCAAAGATTCCTAAAGTAAATATCGGCCTTCGCACCACTACTGCTTATTTTTAGCGGAAAGTCCCCGACCTTCCTACTTCCAACCTACTTTTCTTACGTCAAATACATTTTAGACATAATTCAAAATTAAACTTTCATTGTTTTACGTCCTCTTTTGAATGAGACGAGACAGGGTGGAGGAAATATGAATTTTACAGTTGAGAATGTTCCCTTGTAAGACCTAAGAATAAGATTCAACAACTTATTGGATATGACACAAAATCCTAAGGATTGCAATTGGGTTGAAAAGCGACAATAATGTGTAAATGTAAATTTTGGGCATAATTTAATAAGCTTTATAATATCAAATGTGAAATTAATCTATCTACTATTGAAGTAATTTCAACAAAACAACATAATTATTGAAATCCAAAGGGATATATAACTATCCTCTGAAAATGATTCCTCTTTTAATTCTGTTGTTCTTGTGATGTCGATGATTTTTTTTACTATGTAAGACTAGATCTTTTGTATTTCTTATGGGGAGTTGTTCAGGAGAACTTAGACCACTCTTTACTGAATTTTTACGAAAACATCCAATTTTCATAAAACTGCATATGAATAAGAACATGAATATAGCAACAATGTGTATTATTAAGATGCAATATAATATATTTGCATTTTCGCCTGCGTCTGATGGAAATCCGGAACTGTAGTTCTGGATTTTATGTCCGATTGGCCTTGGCTGAGTTTTCAGTTTCCATACAATATTTGCATTTATCGACCACTCCGATTTTATATCATATATGTAAATCCCTTCTTGACTATACTGCTACGTTGTTAGCGAAAAAACATTCTTCTATGAAAGACGTAATATTATTTGCCTTTGTTATGTTTATTTTATCATCCGACTCCCACGGCTGAGCTTATCCATATGAAACGGAGAAACGTGTCATAATAAGTCATAACTTTCCCCTGGTGAATACTGCAGATATTTTATCATTGAAACTACGACGGGCATATGCCATGTTTGCATTTAGTATTAGAAGGAATTGGTTTAGCCAACCCTGTAGGTTATAAATATGTAGGCCTGATCTTTTTATACTGATAAGCAGGGCTTATACATATATATTTTTTCGAAGTTATCTCCTTTCCCCATCCCTGAGTCGTGTTTACAATCTCATAATATAAGCCCTTGCGTCTCGAAAATCGAAGTTATGCCAAAGGAAAATGATTTACGGCAATTGCTAAAAATTAGGTTAGGTTATTGGTAAGACGAAGTTCGATTAGATTATTGCATGATCAGCCCCATCACTTTCACCGTTAACCTCGGGGTTGAAACTAGGTTTTGCTTTTGCAGGTCTCGTACTGGCTTATCGCTTCCGAACGTGCAGTCGTGTTCCACATACTTGCATTGCCTTTTTTAAAGGATTTTCGTTTTGTTCGTTGATTTACAATCTAGGATTACCAAAATGATTCTTATAGTATTCTGCTTGGTGGCAAAACAAAAGGATTAAACTGACAATGGACAAGCAGAGCTTGTTCATCTTCAAGTATAGGAAGTATATATTTTTGGAAATAATTTCGATTTGCACAATTTTAATTCTTAAGTTTATCGTATACGAATGGTCGAATTTCCCGAGATTATAGAAGCTACTGTGGATCTGTGTAAGTACTAGCGAAAAAAATACTGCAGTCAATATTTAAGATGATGAACGGTTTCGGCAAGTCCATTCTAAGCTGAATATGTTTTGACAAAAGGAAGTAGCAGGAGTTTTTAGAGCTGGAGAAAACACTGGGAATATAAGGACTGGGATTTCAACCATCAAAAAATGGGCTACTCTACGAACAACAGATAACAAAGGCTTTGGAACATGAAGAACTCATCTTTCATCGGGTCAGTCATGATTGAACTACTGAGGTTTTTTTAGGCCACTCCGATGCATTTCTTGTAAGAGATACGTTAAGTTAAGAAATATATTCATAACATTTGCTTGGACATCAAAACTTCAGAACAGAAGAGGATAAGCAATGCTGAAATATTTACAGGCACATGCAAGCACAGAATATTTCCTTCGTTCATTTCATATGTAAAGAATGCTTTGAAGTCTCAACATGTTTCATGGATTTTCCTGAGATCATATCGGCTGTTGTTGCAACTTGTAAAAAGACGAATCGGAATGTGACGACGGCTGAATGCTAAGAGATCTTGGGATGTCTTTGAGATTAAAACTCGGCTTTCTTTCCCGAAAAACAACAACATCAGAACTGGAAGGAATATTAATATCCTACAATTAATACCGTAGCATGACAAAAAATATCGAGCCAAACATCTACGATATTTATAAATACAAATTGTTGCATTGTTCATAATAAAATCGCATGAAAATCAGGAGGAAATTTGCTGGCTTTTTCAAAGTTCAATAAGTTTCGATAATTACTATAAGTTAAAATTTTTTGTAATCAAATTCTCTCTCACTTCTTCCCATCCAGTAGAACACTCTGATGGGCAAGACTCGCTAGATCAAATATCCAAAGGTAAGAATGTGAGTGTGATTGTGACGATGCAAAATTTTAACTTGACGGAACTTGTAATGGGGACTACTTCTGAAAGGAGGTGGTTCCAGGTTCCAGTGACCAAGATTTGCATATCAGAGAAATCCCAATTTCCAACAAAAACATTACACCGAATTTCAACTTCTTATGGAAACAATGCAACTTTTCATAAGAAGGTTCACCTTGGGACGAAGGGGAGTGCAACTTTCTCCTGGTTTGATTCCATGAAATGAAATATTTCCACAGACAACGAAAGTCGAGTTCTGCAAATCTATTTCAAATTCCGAATAGTTGGAATTGGAAGCTGAAAGTTGACTAACGAAAAGTTATATTCCTTTTGTAAGTTAGAAAGGCAAATCTCAACGTTCTAAATTACAGGGTTTTGCTTGCATGAATGCACTTTCGTTTGGATTCACAAACTATGCTCTGAAACCCGTATAAATATACATTCACATTATATAGAGCCTGGATTATAACCAGATCTTCCATGCAACTTGCTAGATACGCATATTTTTAAGGAAGGGAAAGTTTTAATAAAATATTTTCTAGAAATTAACAATGTAATTTAAACGTAAAAGGACCGTTACACAGTTTTCTATAAAAATGCTAATCAATTTGTAAGAAACGTATTCCAGTATTTATACAAACTGCCTCGGTAATTGGAGCTTTTATAACAAAAACTTTTATCAATTCTGAATTTTATTGATCAATTATTAATATTTTTGATAGGTGTTTATCTCAATATCAATTTGAATTTAATAGAGCCGAATTTGGTTGGCCTTGAATTGATTACGGTTTTGCTGTTTAAACATAACAGAACGACTGCTTGTTAAGTCAAATCTAAATTCTGGATATATGATATATAAATCCTTATGTGTTGGGATTAATTCATAAATTTCCAAGTGAAATGAAGGGTGGGTTAACCGATTGTCAAGTTCAACTTCACCGATCGCTTTGTATTGGTTACCTCTGATTTGATTCTCAAGGTTGAAGGTCCTTGTGTGCCTGATGGCTTTTGTGGTAAGGAATGGAGAGGGTGGGTATTTTGGCCTTGAGAGGTGAAAGCCTTATACATATTGCACAGGCTTGTGAGTTGTGATCCATAATGGATGAGAGACTTTCAAAGGATGTCGAATATGATATTGGTTCGTCAATTTATACAGTACGTTCCTATGATTCTTAACTTCTGAATGAACAGTAGCGTAGAAATTAAATCGAAACGGATTTCAAAAAGTTTCAGAATGATTTTGGATGAAAGCTTGGATCTTTTTACAAAACGAGACCTCGTCGAAGATCAAACAAATATGTAGCTGAAAGGACCAACAATTGAGGACACGCCGACTATAATTAAAACAACAGTTAGCAAATAGTGTCCTCCCTACTGTTGACTGTAAAAAATAGTATGTAATATAATAAATTTAAAACCCATTAATTGTCGATATGAAAAACTTGAGTCTATTGTGGAATATTTTACCCTTAAATGACTAAACTCGTACAATACACCTGGTTTGTATGAGTCACTTTTAACACATAATAATTTTTACGAGGCCTTTAACGTTAAAAAACCAAATGCTATTAACTTTAACCATTCTTTCAACTAAAATTCACAAAATTACTATTAATTTTTTAAGATTCAAATTCATAATCTACATAAAGTCATTATTACTTGTTGTACACTGCATGGTAATGAACCTACTATTTTACAACCCTTTTAATACTTATTTCCATACATAACGCCATTTTCTCAAGATACATTTTTAAACCCCTGACGACGATAAAATCTAGAATATATTATGTCTAAATTCTGCATGGTTTGGCAATTGTCGAATTGTCATCATTTATCGCCCCATACACGTAGCTTTATGGGTCTCTGGTACGGTTAAACTATATGGTTTTATTGAATGTAAATTTGAAAATATATATTGCAAATTATTTTACGACTATTTTATTGCTTTTTACTATTCCACTATTATATATTCCTATTTTTCCTATAAGCAATACTGCTTCTATTAGGAAACGAGCCTACACTCCTTATCTTAGTTAGAAGCAAATGTAGCGTTCTAATCTTACTTCATCTCATATTGGCAGAGGGTTCTTATTGGATTTATGCATTAATTCCTCGTATTTAGGTTTAGGTCAAACCTATTTTTGAACAATTGATGCTGATAATGTATGTTTCTAATTTACACATATTTGATATCAGAGTCAATGTTGTTATCACAAGCTAGGTAAGTAAATAAATGATAAAACACAGGACTAAAAAGAGATTTTGGGTGCCAGAGGTTCAATTTGATTATTGCATGATCCATTCTTATCGTCATCTCAAGGTGATATCATCTCTGGGTTGAGAACAGAGTTTTACTTTTATTTTCAGTTTCGATCCGTGAGTTATCACATTTCTAAGTGCCTTATCGCGTTCCACATATCTGACTTTGTTTTACTTTTACTGCACTTTTATAGTTTCAAAAGTTAGAATAAGTTGCAGAGTTTATCAAGAAAACGTGTTTTGTAAAAGGCTAGAAAGGGCATTAGTTTGGATTTGGTCGAGCATAATATATATGAAATACGGGAAAGTGATGGGAATTGAGGTTGAAAGCAAAAGTAATGATTTGATCCAACAAGTTCTAAAGGAGAATAGGAAATACATCATCGACAATTTAAAAGATGTTCTATCAATAGCGGATAATATTTTTGAACAAGGCTATTTGAGCCGTGAAGACTACCATGGGATCGATGCCATTGAAGACCCACTAGGCCGCTCCGCTGCATTTATAGACCTTCTGGCAACAAAGTTGGTACCCATCGACAATTGTCTTATCTTCTTAAAATGTCGTAATCTTAGTATGAGATATAAGACATACAGCAATGGTATTATTTTGGAGACATTCCAATGGAAAGAAATACATCGAATCAAGCAGGATTTGAAATCTTGTCACGTTTCATGCGTTTTCCTGGAAGATATCGATTGTTTCACAGTTTCATACAAGACCACGTCGGAATGACAATTTGCACAAGAATCTTACAAACTGTTTCTCAAAGGTATCATCCTGTCCTAGTTACAGGATGGTATAAATACAACGGTAGAAAGCAATATTAAAAATGTAACAGGAGAATAAGTACAGCTACTTTTTAGGTATTTGGGAGCTGGCGTGGTTCAATTGTTGGGATTTGATTTATGAACGTAAATAAGCGTCCCATTCTATTTTTGAAATGAACATGGCTCAGCTTTTGTAAACTACGAGCATGATATTTATTTGGCATTTGAGTGAAACTCCTTAATGGAAACCACGATTCGTCAGCCTGTCCGTCCGTCCGTGCTCTAACTCGAGAATTGCTGAAGAATTGATTTTTCTAAAATTTTCTCATTCTGTTATATCACCCTTCCCAAATATTACGAAAAAATTCTTGACCCTTAAGAGACCACTCTAAAAGTGTGGTATTCATTTCGCATGGTTTCACTCTTTTCGTACTTTCGTTTGCAACGGTTTTCTTCGTAGGTGGAAGTCTGGAAATGTACGAAATTGAAGAGTAAACATGAGAAAGATATCGAATGATACTTGTTTTCTATAGCTATTTTTAACCTATTTGAATTGAAATCCGGAAATAATATGTTTTTCATTGCAGAGAAAATATAATTCTGGATGTTCTCATTCAATACATTGCGGATAAGAAGGATGGGAATGCGTTACTTTTGGAGAAATTGAAATTCTCGAAGGACAAATTCAGCCCACGGGATAAGGTTGAGAATCCGATTGATTTGAAAGTACCTGGAGGTCCCATTGACTCTGCAGATTTTACAAGTAGGTCAAGAAATGTTACTTACACTGTCTTCTAGTTTAGTCAGATTGCCTAACACTTAACTAGAATCGATTTATTTTTTAAATTCAGTTTTACATACTTGAAATAGTCGTTTTATCGTTTTATGCAACAAATAGTTTTTCGCTAACATTTTAATAGATGAGTTTCCCCTACATTGATAATTCTTTTAGTGACACCGAAGGGCTTACTCGAAGTTCAAGGGATCGTGGAAAAGAGCACTAAAGCCCTGTCGATTTGGGAAACCGTGTTATCGAACATGAACGGGCTAGACGCCTTTGATGTTCACAGTCTCAAGGAACTGATTGCAAATAGCAAGAACCCTTTCAACTCACCTTTCGAAGACGATGCTGACGATCCTTTGTTTTGGAATAAAATCATTGAGCAGACCTTCAACTTGTGGAGAGAGCGAAATGGACCCAATGCAACTTTCTTCAGCCTCGTTGGGATTTTCCAGGAAACTCGACTCATTGAAATTGCTGGTAAGTTCTTGGAAAGAATAATCTGAAGTGTTCCTTAATGGAAATATAAAAGCTCCAGTAAGAAAGCCTACTTAATATGCATTCCCGCAAAGCCTGCCTCAACGTTTTAAATATTAAATGTTGTAATTCCGGCTCTAAGTATACTTATGCTCATAGGCAGGCATCTTACGAATTCATTCCTATTCTCCATTAGGCTTAAAGATCGTACGTAATTTGAACAGAAATCTTGGTTCATTTAAATGTCCTCTTCTTGTGTCTTTATGCATTCTAGATACACTACTGGATAAGAAGGACGAGATTCAGAGAGCACCATCGAGAAATAATTGAAGAGCTTGTAACTAAAAGGTCGTTCGTAGTCCGTACAGGAAGGTCTGGATAAATATAATTAAAGACGACTTAATTTCCGTCGTAACCTGAATTACTTATGGCATATTGCATCTTATTTCCCTTTCAAGTTCCCACAGAGTCTTAGCTCGTATTTATAATATAACCGTCTAAAGCTGTATTGTTAACCGGAGGTGGTAATATATGGTAATTCTGGAGCGTATCATGATTTGACTGAAGAGCTGGTTAACCATTTGTAAAGTGGTCTTAATCATTCGGTCCATTTGTCGTGGCGTGTGGGTCGTATCTGAAGGATGAAGGTTGGTAGGAACGGTAATGATGATGGATGAGAAAGTGATGAACTTTCAAAGGTCGGATATGGCAGGTGAACTGGTGAAAGTACCTGATGAGGATGGTGCTGGATGAGTATTTATCGAGACAAATTTAAAGTTTGTTAGTGACACGATGAAATTATTTCGTGTAAAGCTGGATTCTTAAAAAAAGAAATTTTACGGGAAAGCATAATTGTCTCAGAAAAACCTCAACTTTCCCCACGTAACGTAGGTGTGAGTACATTTGTCTCGGTTATTTTTGTCACGCCCATCTTTGTCGTTGGGCACATTTGTCAGAAAATATTTGTCCGATAATGAGGAATATATTCTTGGAAGTCTAGGAATAGTACATCCGGCAGAAGTGAAGGAACATCGAACAGTGAATGTGTGGGCGTTTCGGTGAGGGATGATTGTGAAAGTCATTACAGAGGTTTCTCCGTTGAGTGGTAACTATGTGTGGATTGTGGATCCTTTCTGAATATTTCATGAGCTCTTCCCAGCCTGCGAACCGCACAACTTTACCCGTGATATTTCTATAATGGGAAATCTAATGTCGTACATCAGTCACGAGGATCCGTTAATTACGAATCTGTACAACATGAGAAAGTTCCAATTTAGGACAGAAATAACCTAATTTAAGGGGTCATCGATTCGGAGTGGAGAAAGCGACCTACTAGTTAGCTGGCACGTGCCAAAATCTAAGCTCGTGTTTGTAAAAATGAAATAAATGGGAATTTTGGAAAATTAAAATTGGGAATAAAATAGGAAATGAACCCAGGTAGATGAGTTTGTTTTTCCAAAATATGACAGTTGTTTTGAATCATTTAAAAACGTGCTTTGTGCAAATGACTTTACTTTACTCAATTTTTAATTTGCTGTCAAATCAAAGTAGTTTTTGACAAAGTTATGCTGGAAAGTTTCGTTCCGCGTTGTATTCTGAATTTCTTGCACTAAACAAGCCCTTTTTAAAATAGAATAGAGTTCATTTGCACGATATTGGGACGTTGATGTCAACTCGATTACTTTTAGCAAGAAAGAAACTGACTCTAAAAATCATATTCTTATGAAATATGAGTTGTAACGAGATTTCTAGCCTTTTCAATTTTTGATAAGGTGCAATGAACGATCCTACTCAATTGTAAACTGCCATCTTATATACATTTCCATTGTGTCAGCTCAGCTTACCTCCGCCTCCGCGTTTAGCGAAAGTGTAAACGATGCCTTTATAAAAGTCACTTTATTTGATGCGACACTTTCTCAGCTAAATGGCCTTCGCAATATCCCTCCTACCGTCATCCCGCTTTACAATTTTAAGGCTGAAGTTCAAAATTCAAGAAGCCAGTCTTAACCGTTCCTTCATTCATGAAATGGATGATATTCCTGTGTCTAATATTATTCGGGTTAGACGGTTCACGGAACTATAAAAACGACTAGCTCCTTATGACACAGGCTGAAACCTAGAAATAAAAGCAATGTATTCCCAGAACAAGGTCCCAAATTCCAAATAAAATCTAAAAAAGAGAGAATAAACCACGTCTGATTCAGTCCGAGGATTCATGGGCTTTCCCCTGGAGTAGGCAGGGAATTATACTGGATGACTAATTCAATGACGTCACCCATCCAAGCCGGTACATCTTTTGCTGGTGCTTTCACCCACTTGCTTTCTCCAAAATTAAAATCCCGTTTGTAACATTCCCTTGAATTTAAACGTTTAAGGACGGCATTGAAAGATTAAGAGCTGGAACGTATGTCAATGGCATGTGGTATATGTACTCAATAATGCGACTCTGGGGGATAATTTCTTCAGATCCATCCCCAAGAGCTTAGAAGAGTAACTTGGAGCAAGAAAGTTAAGTTTAATTCATTTTTATTATTCCTCTATAAATGATATGGTTCGACGGAGGTAAAAACTACCCGTCATAGTTGGACAAACTTGTACCGGAGATGTCTTTTCGGAAGTTAAAAATTATAACTAGTTCCTAAATAACGTATAAAATAAATGACATGGCTTGACTGGAAACAGTTCTTTGACACTGACTGCTTTGTAGCTAAACTAATTAAAGCTATTGTTACATAGAAAATTATGTAGTTTCACCTTCAATCTTCATTTTACAATCTCCTCCAGATAATACTATTATACTGAACTTTCTAATGTCGTTAATGCTATATTGTAGAAACCCCTCCTATCTCATCATTCGGTTCGAGAAAGTTCTTGAAGGCAATCTGAAATTAAATCTGGCATGATAAAAGGTCCTTGAATTCAAAACTGGAGTTCCAATTCCCTAGAATGATTGCAATTTCGTTGAAGAGCTAAGCCCTACTACTGTCTCTTTGTATGTATAGCTAAATTGGTATATATTATTAATGTTCTTTGCACGGTTGGAATCTAAAATGATGTAGAATACGTCGTATATCTCTCTATCTCTAGCTAACTACTGCATAATTAATTGCTAAATTCTAAAGTTCAGTCGTTTCGAGATGTTTCTTGAGGATGAGGCAGTTGTTGGACCCATTGGAGTCAATCCGATGTCCGTAAATGAGATTTCGATGGTAAGTCCTGTTCAGATCATTTCTTCTCGAGAGGACTTCTTGTTCCGATCCCGATCCCATGAAACTCCTCATATGAGACGATGGTGGTGAAGTGGACTCAGTCCCTATGGCATTCTCATCCAAGGAATCCCGAGACTCGGAGTTAGCACTGCATTTCACATAGAAGGACAGACAGAATTCTCAAAATATGCTCCGATAAGGCTGATTTCCCCCATCGATAAGCTCAAGTCCCCCTTTTAAATCTACGTTTTTCCAATTTCCATAAGAAAAAATAATATTTCAAAACTACTCTCTCGACGACGACGATGATCCCTTAACCAGAGAGTAAGAAGCTGAACCGATACCGAACCAACCAAAACCAAAATAATGTTTTTATTTTACAAAAAACCATAAAATAAACCAACACCAACCAGAACCAACCATTTTTAGACTAAATATCTACTGCTTTGGCTTTATTGTTAAATCGTCGGCAGCGACTTACTACCTGATTGAATCTTCTTTGTACCAATTGTTATGATATGCCTGCATCCAAATCGGATTCGACCCCTCGACACTATGAACGTTTGTATTTGGCAGGTTTCCCGTTCTTGGAACTATTGTTGAGTTGGATCCTGGAATAGTTTGAAATAGACAAAAAAAATAAAACATTTTCCCATCAGTTTCCTCCACCTTCCAAGTTGAGATCCCATTCCAAGAAGCCTTGAAAAAGAAATTGAACAGAAAACCCGACACCATTTTTTCCACTAGAAGGTCTACAAAGGCTTTAGAATTGGCAGAGACTATATAAAATATAAAGATCGGAGACAGGTGTAGTAGGTGTGCATGCATGGTGGTGGATTTCGGGATTCCAAGCCAAGGCCTCCAACTTTTCCAAGATCTATAGGCTCTAAGTGCATTATTGAATAGGGCTTCAGAGATAAAGGAGATGGAGAAAAGAAAATTGACTGTATTTTTCCATCGTGCGATTTTTTTCGTTTTTTATTTACAGTTCATTGTGCAGTTCTAATGATTTATTGAGTCTATGAAGTCAACAGTCAGAAGAAGCCAGAGATGGAAAGTCAGCAGTAGTGAAGTTCAAATACGTGTTAGTACCATATGCGTTGGCAGTGGCGGCCTTGAGTTGCCGTTGATACTTCGACCTTTGAGCAAAACATAAGGAAATGACAACGAGGAGGACAAGGGCCAAGAACAGGGCTGTCCCCGTGGCATAAACTAAAAATAAATTCCTCGTCTCCTCGTGGCCCTTATTAGAGGCGAGGGCATAGGTCGAAGCTTGGGTGTCCAAGACATTGAATTCCTTGAACAGGTCGTCCAACTCCTCGATATTGAGGTCGATAAGCCGGAGGACTTCCTCCGTTTCGAGGACCAGGTTCTGCTGGGGATGGACGAGGTGGACGTAGAAGTCCGTTTTCGTCTTGTCGACAGAACCATCCCGGTTCTCGTGGTATTTGAAGTTCTCGTCGATATTGACAATCGCCCCTGTCACGTTTGATAGGGTTCTTCGAAAGTTCTCTACTTCCTGCCGAACTTCCAACGGACTCATCCGCACCACTATTTTCGTCTTTTGATCATCTCGGAGGAGATAGATGAGGGCTTTGGCCTTGTCATTCAGCCCTGTTGTGTCATTTACTCCGACGTTTAGGATGAAATGGCCTTTCATATCCGGTTGGGGGTCAAACGCGAGGGAGATGGCTCCCGTTGAAGGGTCGATATTAAATAACGGGTTGTCATTGTTGATTAAGTGGCTTAGGCCTTCGGAGAGGGACATGGTAATGGGGTGGATGATGAAGTACTTTAGCTTGGAATTTGCTGGTGTGTCGGCGTCGGTTGCGGTTAGTGTTAGGATTTCCGTACCGTAGTCGGTACTAGTTGAGACTCCACCGGTAAATACACGTCGGGTAAAGCGAGGACTGATAATATAAAACAATAGCATTATTGTACGAAGAATTATTAATTAGTTGGTTTTATAAGAAGGATTTTGGGGCAAAATGACAAATTGTGAAACTTATTTCCTGTGAAGCAAGGCCCTAAACCTATAGTTACCTGATTATAATAAGGTTGGATCGTTTGCCTTTAAAATTTTCTCGTCAAAAAGTTGGGGACTTGTTATAATTGGCATAGGGAACCCCCTAGCAACTTCCGAATAGCACTTTTTCAAAAAAATCCTACGGGTCACCCATACCGATTTTTGGCAAACCAAGTTGTTGAGCTGGGCCCAAGACCTTTGCCTAAATTTTAAATCTACCTTCGCATTTTTCGATGAGGGCAATTCGGAGTTATTAATGTAATAACAAGTCCCCAACTTTTTGACGAGAAAATTTTAAAGGCAAACGATCCAACCTTATTATAATCAGGTAACTATGGGTTTAGGGCCTTGCTGTGAAGGTCTTACGCAAGGCAACTAAAGTTAATTTAGTTAGTTCTGTTACCAGGTAGCCTGACTTGAAGGATTTTCAAAAAATAAACATCTTTTTTCAAAACTGGAGGACACTTGTCCTCCAGTAGTAAAATTCGTAGTAAATATTTTTATGAATGAAAATCTGATCGGATTTATGAATGAAAAATTGTCAAGGAATATTTGCCAGCATTTTTGCAAGAAATTTGCCACATTTTTTGCGGAAAAATGTAATTCGCGATAGTTTCAGCAAGGATTTTGCAATAGTTTTTGAATGGCAGAGAATTCGCAATGTTCTTTCAATGGAATTCGCAATAGTTTCAGCATGGAATTCGTCGGCAGGGAGACGACGAATTCAAAATTGAAAATATGGATATTTTTTTCGAAATCTCTCCAAGTCAGGCTACCTGTTAGGGAAACTAGTCTTTTAGTTGCCTTGGGTCTTACGCATTGTCGTTGACATCCAAGACGTTGACGATGACAGTTAGAATGGACAACTTCTCCATCACCCCAATCCTAAGTTTCGTCACGTCCTGGTGACAATTGTCTGTTGCAAGGACTTTGAGAGTGTGGTTTGTTTTTTTCTCACGATCCAACCGAACTTTAGCCGTTAAGATGTGCATCAAAGGATCGACTGTGAACAGATTGGTTGAGTTATTTTGGTCAGGGAGGACAAAGTAGCAGACTTGAGAGGTTTTCTTGTCCTCTTCGTCTTCATCATCCCGGTCGATTGTTCCTGGTAATTGGATCCTCTCCCGTCCTGGAGACACGTTTTCTGAGGACGGACAAGATTTTGGTAGTTTCATTAATTTGCTCCTACAAACACAATCCTTACCTTTATCAAACCGTACCTGTTAATTGGGTAAAGAATTCATTCTGTATAAAAACTGGCTTAAAGTCATCCACATTTTGCACGGAAATCGTCAGGTCCAGCTCCGATGAAAGGGGAGTAGGTAAGCCCAAATCATAGGCTTCGATTCGGAGCTATGGATTTAAACCCGTTTTAAAATACAAATAAATTAAATTCGTTTCTTAAAATTCCAGCATTTTTTTCCTGAATCCTCCAAAAGATAAGATGGACTTACATAGTAAACCTTCTGTTTCTCCCGATCCAGTTGCTTAGCTAGGGTCAATACCCCAGTCGTCGGATTGATACTGAAAGTTTCCCAATGTCTCGAGAACTCCTGCCGGAACCGGTATCTCACAACTCCATTCTGACCTATATCCGAGTCCACGGCCCTAACTTGAATTATTGGAGATCCGACAGTGGCATTCTGAAATGTAGAGAGGGAGAAAGTCGGTCTCATAAAATACATCTACAAGAGTTCTGAACTACACGGGAAGGCATTCAACTCCTGACATCTCAAAGATTTATTAATGGCTTAGCTGTCTCATTTACAAATATATTTCCATACCTCGGGGACTCTAATGGTAAAGTTTTGAGCCGGGTTGATGAACCTTGGCTGAAATAATGAGAAAGAAATGAATGACGAAGGTGCATTTTTAATTTTAAGTACTCCAAAGTAACTGGAGCAATAATTAATTTGAATTGAATATTAAATTATTCCGAAAACTTATTCCACGTCGGCCAGGAGTAAATTAATCCATACGGCTAAGAGGAGAAAGAATGACACGGTTATTTACTTTATTGTCATTATAATCGGAAATGCAGATGCTAAAGTCTTTAGTTGCCACGTTGGGGGGTCTTCCTTCATCTTGTGCTTCCACGCTGAGAGTGTAATTCCCGTAAAACCCTTTCAGAGATCTGGCAGGAACAACTTTCGCAATATTCCGTCCCTGTTCCAGCTTGAACAAGCCTAACTCGTTCCCCGATTTGATCTTAAAGGACACCCGGCCATTTGGCGTGTTTTCATCGTCACCTGAGGTGGTAATCAATCAAGGGAATGTA
Source organism: Desoria tigrina (assembly GCA_906901685.1). Lineage (NCBI taxonomy): Eukaryota > Metazoa > Arthropoda > Collembola > Entomobryomorpha > Isotomidae > Desoria > Desoria tigrina. The sequence goes on along the minus strand of CAJQTU010000010.1, from coordinate 3,368,836 downwards.
TTAACACTATTACTTTGTAAAATTGGGATAGGAAAGAGTTGAACGGATTCATAAGAAGGGCCCCTGAATAAGTCCCCACCCACAGAACAGTAGTCTCAGGCATACTTAAACTTTCCCCAGAGCCCAAATTGCAAGTATTTTCAATAACTTCCCCTGGGGACTTGTTTAGGGGTAAGGTTTACGGTAGACTATGACAGAAAATTCAATAAATTATTACGATCTTTAGCCCGGATAGTCATGATGACATCTTCATGGAACTCGGTGACAGAGTTACAGGCATTAGGGGCCTTTCCCAACGAAGTTTCCTCGTTGAGGAATTCGGGCGGGGAATCGTTAATGTCAGAGATCTGGACGGTAATTTGCTTAAATGCATTTCTACTTTCCCCAGAGGCATAACCGAATTGGAAGTTGTCCCAGGCCTGGAGGACGAGAGTGTAAGTGGCTTGTTCCTCCCTGTCTAAAGGCTCCGCAACTCGTATAAGTCCTGACTCCGAATCCACGACGAACTTTCCCATCGACGACTTCCTGTCTAGCAGGTACGTTATCTTCCCGTAATTCCCTATATCTGCATCCTTTGCGACCACTTTTGCAACAACACTTCCGACAGCCGCGTCTTCCTTCACCGTGATGTTTGAAATGTTGTCAACGAAGATTGGCTGTGTCAAAATGTAAAAAAATACATCGTTTTGTACTTTACTGTGCGGGGAAAGACATTTTCCCAGATTAAATATAAGCCCAGGAAAGATGAGTGACAGTGACACTTCTAAGAAACATTTCTGCGAAACATTGAACATTATTCGCAAAACGGAAAGAAAAGCACTGTCACCGGAGAAAGTCAAGCATGCATGTGTGGTTATCATTTAATGGCTTCCACGTAATGTACGTATAAGGGGAATGCAAATGACATCTGTCAGACGGACGATATAAGATAAGGGGTTCCCTTTGACCCTAAAACATTCGAGAAAGTGTACATGTACATCCTCCTGCCATTTGTTGAACTTAACCTGTCAAGGACTGACATGGTGATAAACGGGCTTGAAAAGTGAAAGCGAAGAAAGCACTTTTTATATTATAGCATAGCTATACCAGGCAATGAAGAATGCTACTGCCTACTGCGGAGAAAGCACTATTTTTGGCAAAATCAAAGAACCCGATTATATTTCTCTGATTTAATGATTCCTCTCTTACGACGTTATCATTCTTGTCAATGATCCTCAACATGACATTGGCAGTTGTGTGCCGTTTCTTCGGCATGAGGCCAGAGTCCTCGGCAACGACAGTGAAGTTTATCCAGTCCCTCGTCTCCCTATCGATCTTGTAGGCCAGCCCAATAACTCCCGTTTCCGGGTCGATCGTGAGTGGGAACTTGGACATATCCTTGTCCTCCTTCCCAGGAAGGAGTGAATATCGAATAGATCTATCTTTATCAGCATCCTCCGCCGTCACTGTCAACACCACAATTCCGGGCTCCGTGTTCTCTGGAATTGTTCCGATATAAGGATCCACTCGGAACTTGGGATCGTTATCGTTCTCATCAGAAACCGTAACCAAGAGCCCAGCCTTGGCCACTTGGCTCCCCGTTTCGGAAGCAATATCCTCAACCGTCAGTTCGAGCCTTAGTGTTTCCATTACTTCCCTGTCAAGGCCCTCCGTACTAATTCCTACTCTTAAAATCCCATCCACGGGGTCCAATTCCAGGAGTCTCGACAAATCAATCCCCTTCAGCAGCCGTCCATCCTCATTTCGGGCCTCGGATTTATTGAAGTCAATCCCGTAGCGGAGGACAGCCGAGGAGTCGGGGTCGGATGCCTTGATTTGTGTAATGAAATGGCCTTTGGGGGAGTTTTCGGGGACTTTGGCCTGATAGACCACGTTGCCCCCGATTTCTCGGTTACTGCCCCCGAACTCTCCGTCTACTTCGTTGAACTCGAACTTTGGCTTCTTATTGTTGATGTCGGTTAGGGTGACATTGACGATGCAGGAGGACTCCCCCTGCTTACCCCCTCCGTCCAAGGCGATGATTTCCAAGAGATGGAAGGGCTTGACATTGTAATCTAGCATCGCACCCGGTGCAAGACGGATTATCCCTGATTCCGATTCAATTACAAACTTATCCTGAGCTCCCCGTTCGATCCGGTAGAATACCCGGTTAAATGGAGATGATCCGTCAAGGTCCGTTGCATCAATCTTTGCAATCTGGCTCCCACCGACGAGATCCTCACGGACGCTTCGTTGGATCATGTTCTTGGTAAACCGGGGATTGTAGTCGTTGACGTCGAAGACGAATAGGGTTAGGAATGATAGGGAGAAAAGAGATGGGATTCCCTTGTCAGTGGCCTTGATTGTGAAGTTGAGCCTTTTGACGTTGGAATTCGGGTCTTTCTTAGAGACGGGTAATTTCTCAAAGTCAAGTGCCTTGGCCACTCGTACCTTCCCTGACAAGTCATCAACCTCCAGCCAACCTTCGTCATTTCCGGCTACGATTGAGTAATGGATCTCACTGTTCATCGTGTCTGTTTCAAAATAAAAAAATATATGATTATTGCTTATTTCGTTAGCCAGAGTAAGGTTTAAAAATATTATTACTTCAACTATATTTATTAAATATAGCTGTAAAAAGAGAAGTGTAAGTGTAATTTACCTTTTAGGTCGTTGTCCCGAGCTTGAAATCGAAGTGGGGACACGAATTCCTTTTCATTTTCAAAAATCCTCGCCTCGTATCGAGATTGAAGGAACACAGGCCTGTAATTTAGTATTTAGTAATTTTAGTAATTTATGACCAACTCGGAATTAAGTTCTTAGACGATGGGTTTTTTTCGGTGATAAATAACCAATTTTCTTTAACACTTTCAATACATCCCCACATCCCATCTCCCACATAGCATTTTTTCTTTCATGTTTTATTATAATATCGTAAAATCAACTCACTCGTTGTCATTCTCGTCCTTCAGGTACAAGGCAATTTGTGCGCTATTCCTATACAGATAGATCATACATGTTGTAAAAAGAGTTAATAAAAAAAATCATAAATATTACAATCAAGATAAATTCCTCTCGAAATTATTCCCTCTCGAAAACAGCTTATCCTTAGTATTATTTTGAGCTCGTGTCTGGTACTCAAACATGCAAAAACAATATAAACGTGTTGTCCGTACAGAACCCGACAACCCGAAAGATAAATCACCTGACACTTGGACAAATAATGCATAGGATTTTTCGCAAGGATGTTTTTTCTAGAAATTACTTTTTTTCCGACACCGAAGATGAATGTTTTATGATGTGCATTTTGCATGCTGGGAAGCAATCATATCCAAGGTTTAAAAGTCGGATATCAAATCATGTACGTAATTTGCACAGTTTAAGCCGTTTAAGAGACTTTGGAATTTATTATCTCATCCTTATGTTATCGTATAAAAGAAGAAGAATGCAGATCAAACCTGTTTCCTCTTCCTGCATTGTCTTGGGCCTCGACGGTGAGGTAATAAATCGGACTTAATTCACGATCCAGGGAGCTAGTAGTGTTCTTATGTTTTATTGTAATTACACCCGAAACTGGATCCAAGTTCAGCCTAAAAGACGTGAAAGAAAGGGCAAAAAATTCCATGTAAAACTTCTTTCCTGTTGAAGAATGTGCATTTCATCGAAGGAACTTTCTCATTTCCTCTAACTTTCATCCTTGTCCATTAAAGGAGGGACAGGACTCGTAAGTTTATCTGGCCACAAGAGAGGTTTTAACAGTTTTAAGACATGTACAAGGCAGGGAGATATATATACAATAGATTTGAGTAAATATACACTTTCTTAGACGTTCTTGAGGTTTGACAGAAAAAACAAGTTTGGGAACTGAACAAAAGACTCCATAGAGTCTCATTTGTACTTACTTGTGCAGAAGTAATGAAAAAAGTTTCGTAGATTGAGATTTATTGATTTCCTACTCTACATTAGATGAGACGTTCTTGTTCGTTTAGATCCTACTACTTTGTCCCTATTTTGCAGGTGAATGTATGGGAAAGTTCTTTCGCAATTTTTTGCAATTTGTAAGGAGTTGATAAAACATATATATTTAGAAATGCGTTCCTTACTCGTTGGCAATAGAACCTGTAAGGGACGTGTAGCGGATCCCGTCCGTGCCAAAAAGCCCCGAATCCTTGTCCAAAGCCCGAACTTTGAGAACCGTTGTTCCTGGAGGAGAGTTCTCGTTTACGAAGACTTGGTAGATGTCTTTTTCGAATTCTTGAAGAAGCAAAGTCATGAATTAGGAACATTCTCTTTGAGATCCTTTAAATTTTATTTATAAGGATCCTAAATAATTAAATTAAATTTTCGGGCTGGTTTACCTGGGAAATTGTCATTCGTATCGGTAAGGCGTACGGAAACGGGGACTTTGGTGGATTTAGTTCCAGAGGCTTCGTCAGCAATTAAGCTGAAGTTGATCTCTGTAATTAAATACGGTCATTGTACAAACCATCAAACAACCAATGACTCTAAGAGAAGTCTAAAATTTCAAAAATTGCAGCTACCCAAACAATTAAGATTACCTTTAAGTCTTTCAAAATCAAGTCGACTGGGATTTTTAACTCGAATGAGAAACGAGACTTGATTGATGCCCTCCGAAGGGGTGACCTCGAACACCCCTCCATCACCCTCAGTTCGGAGTTGGAAAGTACCATTGAGTCCCTAATTGTAATTAATATCCAGGATTAGCATGTAATTATCCGTAATTACTAGGGATGCTAATTGCAATTACTTCTCGTTACAGTTAAGGAAATCTTTCCATGAAAAAATACTGCTACTAACCAAATCGTGATCGAAGACCTCAGGCACGGCATTTCCCAAGAAGGTCACGGGAACTCCCTCCTGACTATTCTCCGCTATTTCTGCCATATAGGAACTGCTCTTAAAAGTTGGCCTAAGGAATTCAGGGATTACAGGAATTAATTAGGAACTTGCCATTTTAGTTTGTAATGTAATCCCCTACACATAAAGTTCCTAGAACTAATTAAAATGTATCCCTTGTAAGCAGTGATTTAAATGGGATTAATTAATTAACTCCTGTAGCATGCCTTATATTCTTAATGAACATTATGTCGACGAGTAAAAATCCATCAGCTCACCTTTCGTCATCAATGTCGAGGAGGTTGACAACAACGGTAGTTTCCACTGAAGGCCGTGGGGTCACTTTAGACTGTTCCGTTGCCTTTAAGAAAATCATTGTATTTAGTATTTACATTTGCTTACAGATTTCAGTGATAACAAGAACATAACAGAGTAATCCACAAAAGATTTTGTTTTAATTTGCACAAGAAATTCTTAGGAGATCACATAGGAAGTAATCCTTGTGATCGTAACTCCTCATTTGTGGTCGAATTTCATGTAAAGTTCGGTCAGTTACACTCATTTATCATGAACGCTGAGAAGGAGTTGGAATTTTTCTCCTGAGATCCGTGTCATTGGAATTAACATAAAATGATATTTTTATTGGGCTATGATTACAGATCTTATATCAAAGATCATGCGATGAGGTTTTTAGTTTTATATTTGATAATGCTCCTTGGCCATAGCTGTTTCATATTGGGATTCTACAAAATGATGGGAAATTGCATAATAATATTGTGTCTTACCACAATGTTCAAGACGTATGAGCCACCTCGGGCATTTTCTCGGTCGAGAGATGCTTTAGTGAACACGATCCCCGAGTCCGAATCAATCCCAAAAAGTTCGTTCTCATTTAGCAAACTGTACTTGATCGGGTTATTTATGCCTCGGTCTCCGTCGATTGCTCGGACTACAATTATATTTATTTGTTAGGATTTTTGAACTAAAACTTGCAGTTTTACAAAACCACAAGTCGAAAAATAGAGAGTTAATAAGAACCTTGAAGAACATAGGTGTTAACAGGTACATCTTCGCTAATTCTCGTCACGGGTGGAACGGAGACAAAGGCGGGCCCAACATCCTGTATGTCCGTGACTTGGACAACAATTGATGCTACGGCTTGATTGATCTGATTCCAGCAACATTAACATACATTACATTTGGTACAAACTAAAAAATAGATGTTTTTAAGGGGTTTTAGTGGTATTGACGGGCTAAAAGATGATAATTGTTCTAGCTGAGCTTCACATTTCATATTGTATTCAAAGGGACAATGGCGAAAATTGTGTAAAACACGGCATAAATTAATGTGGATTTAGGTCGTCCTGGGTGGACGATGATTATCAAGAATGATTATCAGCATACACATTAAACTACATTGGAATTCTGGTGTATTTTTTGTATGCCAATTCATATAAGAATTCATAAGAAGAATTGGATTATAATATGAACTTGTGGATTTTGGATGATGTAGGGAAGTAAACCAAGTGACCCAAACCAAGATGTGCTAATGTAATGTGAATATGAATATGTATAATGTGCGACCACTGTATTATAGCTTTTTAAGTGTTTAATCCTTTACAGAAGACCATTAAAAATCCTAACCTGTGCTTCAGTTTCCGCTCTGTCCATTGCCAAAACGCGGATTTGATGAAGAAACTTCTTCTCGTAGTCTAGAGGCTTAATAAGCTTAACCACGGCTTGACCATTAACTGTGCTAATGCTGAATAAACCTTCATCTCCTTCTTCAGGTTGCAGCTTGTAGATTACCTTTTAAAGTAAACCAATTCAAAGACACATTAAAGTTTGGTAGGGTTTTAGGGAAATTAGCACTATGTAAATCGTTAGAATCAAATTTGAACAATTTGCAGGATTCTCAGATTCCTGATAAATCAAAGACGTACTTGTCCATACGGCCCTTCATCTCGATCCGTTGCTTCTAATGTTGCCAAGACCAGTGGAACCTTCCCATTCTCCTGTATTTTAATCGTGGATTGGTATGGCTTGAACACAGGGCTAGAAATTGGAACAATTAAGGCAATTAAATCCATGTTTAATACAACCTTACGCAGTTACGCACTTTAATTTTCCTTACAATGTATATAATCAGAGTCAAAATTATCATTGGATTGGTTTGCAACCTAGAAAGAAATCTTGCAGTGTATGCCTACCTATTGTCATTAGAATCTTCGACCAAAAGCAGCATAGATTGTTGAACCGGCTCCGACAATTTTCCGTCATTCAGAGTCAGGATGAGCATGTACTCGTCTTCCACCTGTAATTAAGGCATTTTTTTAGAGGAGACGAAATTGCTGAGAAAATATAATTGGATTCAAAAGATTTTGAGCATTTGAAGGGAGTTTGTCTAACTACAGGGCATATTCTGCATGGGATCATATGCAGACATGAAACCATGACATGAGAACATGGTCATAATAATCTTACGCAGGTTGGCTGGTTTAAAATAATGAGATTTACTGTCACAATCAGGCCAGTTACCAACAAAAGTTCATTTCTACATGAATTTTTCTGCAGAGCTATTGCGTTCAGTTCTTCCATGCATTCTTCCCTGTTGTTGTAAGCGTAATTATTATTGAACCTTGTCTTGCATGACAAACAAGACAGGAGACTGAGGACAGACGGCAGCAGGTTTTCAAAAAAGTGTCGTCAATTCTGAATTCTGCAAGATCTAACTCAACCGTTGAACTGTCGAGGGAGCTATACCTACCCGGTAAAGTATCGACGGCTGCATTAACAATGAGATTTGTGAATTGTTATGAATTGACCTGTTCTGATCTACTATTTCCTCGTACTGACTCTCAAAATGACTCTGGACGACACAAGAGACTTTCTTCCAACTGATTTAATTAACTCAAGATCATAAACTTACAGATAATGAATTTAATTAGTGTTAATCAAAGGACAAAGCTTCAGTGCAATGCACATACAACGTCACACGCAGAGTTTCATTTGCAAAGTGAGGAATGATTCCGGGCCACGCTCGCTCATAAAAACTAACAAAAAGAAAATGCCGGTCATTCTCACAACTAAACCTACCGCCAGGCGGCATAAAATACACAAATAATTTATAAAGCTACTTTCACTACTTTTACAACTTTCACTTATAAATCATAATGCCTTTTCATTTTACATCCTCCCACTATTTCTTTATGCAATAAAGAAATACCAACACTAAAATGAACTATAATACAATGTAATATAATAACACTTTCACTGCCCCAACCTCTGAGGACTTTTAACTAAGCGACCGAAACGGGTTCGCACGTTCGGCGCTTTCACTGTTTTTACTAATCGGTCAGAATTCTTCAGTTCAAGCTCCACCTCTTCTGATGAAGACACTTCCAAAGAATAAAGTCGTTGCACTGGTCTAAGCATTTCGTTCTTAGCCGTTTTCACTTTCACTAGACGAACTTCTCCATCTTTCCCTGGAAAAAGTTCGATGATTCTGGCAAGCGGCCACTCCCAACGCTTCTCATTGTCCGCTTCCACGAGGACAATATCTCTTACTTTGAACTTCTTGATGTTCTTGGATTTTCCTCGTTGCACTAAGAGTCCAAGATTTTCTCGTCGAAATCTCATTTTCAATTCCTCCAAGATAGTCTTCCTTTTCTTGTAGAGGTTCTGAATTCCACTTGAATCCAAAAGGTCTTGATCAGTCATAAATGGGCATGGTATCTCATTTACAAACATGGCTGGTGTAAGAGGAATAATGTCCATAGGGTCCTCCGTCACCACCGTCAGCAGTCGGCTATTTATAACCGCTGCAATCTCGTACATACAGGTTTCCATCTTGTCGAAACTCAAAGTCGTCTTCCTCAACGTACGTTTCAGAAGATCTTTAACGGATCTTATGAGTCTTTCCCAAAATCCTCCCCACCATGGTGCAGAAGGGGGCTTAAACTTCCATCGATATCCTACAACGGTAGTGGTCGGGTTTAAGACGCTCTGGTAAGGTACTCCACTGTCAACGCCCAATCCGCACTCGCTGCTGGTGAGCAAGCCGACTCCGGGCATCTCCACAGCCGCACCTTTCCATTCTCTTAAATCCATTTGACCTTCCGCCTTTACTTCCTCTATGTATCCCACCTCCTCCCACATTCGAAATATGTAGTCGTACGCTTCATATTTCGTTTTCAGGAGCAATCTCCTCGTCATATTCTCCAACCGCTTCTCTGCAATATTTCTGTTGTTGGGAATATTAGGCCTACCATCAATCCAAGGCAATTTCACAGTATATCGGCCTGCTTCGGTCCGACTAACTGTGTCCAAAAAATGCTTCTTGGTTGCTGCTTCTTTTTCAAAATTGGATTGGTGTTCCGCGGGATCTCGGATTCCTATTGTCTCGAGGTCCCATAGGTCACTAACGGAGGCTTCGGCTGAAAACATGCTAACAACAGACATAGCAACGTTATCGTAGCACTTATCATTACGTACCTTCCCCATTATTGTCCAACCCAACTTCGTCTCAACCGCCGTTAGCCCATTTGACATGTGGACTATACGGCCAGTTAACAACCTTCCTATTACATCAGCACCGATGAGAATCTCGATTTCTGGAGCGCCCGCACCGATGTCACTGATCCAAATTTTCCTACTTCTGAGTTCCTTGAGCCATGAGCCAGGAACCAGTCTTGGAATTTCCGAGCATATTCGCACTTGATCCAATACTTCAAAAGTCATGACACTCCTTTGGCCTTGACTTAACTGTATTTGATATTTCTTGTGCCTCTGAACATCCGTCTTTATTCCGGTGAACAGAGTGTGAATAATCTCTTCAGTTCCTGTACTTTTCAGTCCGAGATCCTCCGCGAGTCCTTTTAGTATGTAGGACCTCTGGGAACCATCGTCTAAAAATACTCTGACAGTCCGTGGTCCATGTTCACTGTTCAGCGTAACTATCAGCGTCTTCATGATGACAGTTGAGGAACAGGCCACATTTGAACTCAGAGCTTCCGGTGGTTTATCCACCTCCTTCTTACTTTGGTCATCCTTCTTCAGTTTGGACCTTTCTGGACACATTAAAGTCGGATGCCTTCTGTCACATATTAGACATTTTATAAATGCTCGACATACCTTCGCCACATGCCCTGGTTTTAGACAAACCAAGCAGCAGCGCTTCTTGTTGACAATGTCTTTCTTCTCCTCATATGACATCCCATGACCTCTTAGACATTCTCTACTTTCATGTGGACTGTCGCAGAATATGCAGATTGCTTTTTCTCCGATGTGAAGACCCGCAGCTGTGGGAATATCTTCATCTCGGATAGGCTTCTTCTGGTTTTGAACTTGTTTCTTGTCCTTTGGAGTTTCGAATCCCGCTTGAACCATGGTGATTCGTTGCTCCCCTTTGACCTCGTTCCTCAGAAACTCCATCAGTAATTCCAATTTACTTTTTGGAGGGTCCTCCAATCTCCCGTCCTTGCTATAGTATGGACTTCGTATCCATGCTCGTAGGACTTCTTCTGGAAGGCTGGACTCCACCATAGGGTACAGCATATAGGCATAGTGCATGGTACACCCCATCGTTTCCAAGGCCCGCAGGTACGACTCTAGCTTATCATACATTTGGGAAAGTTTGATTTTACCTTTCAAAAATGCATTTTCACTTACTAATTTGAGTAGTTCTCTGGTATATACTTCAACCAGTAGACTCTCATCTCCAAAACGCTCCTTCAGCGCTGTAACAACTTTCGGATAATTTCCGGGTGACAATGGGTAACTCTCGACAAGTTCTCGTGCAGGAGTCCCCTTAACCATTGACTGGACGAGATACTGGAACTTGTCTGTGTCATCCAGGTCAACGTCCTCATGAATCTTGGAAAACTGCGACCAAAAACCCAACCACTCAGTTAACTCGCCTGAGAACTTACGTAACTCGATTTTCGGAAGCCTGTATGAGCGTTTGCTGCTCCGCGAATCTGAGGTGGCTGAGACCGCCGCATCAAATCCACTTGTACTGTTGCCGTCTGAAGTCGTTGCTGGACTCAGATGACTATTGATCTTCAGACGAGATCTTCGAATCTTATCGATGTATTCCTCAATCGATAAAGATTCCTCATCTTGCTCTTCGTCTGTACACTCTGCATCCAGTAGAGCATCCAGGACTTTCTGGTCAAGTTCTTGAACGTCATTCCACAAAGTGTCCAACTTTTCTAATTGTAGCTTCAATTCAGCCACATCTGCTTCCTCTTTCGCCAACTCCTCGTCCACCTTATCACACGTTCTGGTAATCGCTGCACGAAGGGGTCGACGCTGCCTCTTTAATCTCTCCATTTCAACTTTTAACTTTCAACAGGAACAGTCAGTCACAATTCACAATCTCAGTTTTTGAGAAATCGGGCCCTGTCTATTGACTACACTGACACCGAATTCACAATTAGTTCGAGTAATTAAAGTTACTTAAGTGCCCTGTCTATTGACTACACTGACACAAAACGTCCTTCAATTATCACGTCGTAGGGTCACCAAATGAACTGTCGAGGGAGCTATACCTACCCGGTAAAGTATCGACGGCTGCATTAACAATGAGATTTGTGAATTGTTATGAATTGACCTGTTCTGATCTACTATTTCCTCGTACTGACTCTCAAAATGACTCTGGACGACACAAGAGACTTTCTTCCAACTGATTTAATTAACTCAAGATCATAAACTTACAGATAATGAATTTAATTAGTATTAATCAAAGGACAAAGCTTCAGTGCAATGCACATACAACGTCACACGCAGAGTTTCATTTGCAAAGTGAGGAATGATTCCGGGCCACGCTCGCTCATAAAAACTAACAAAAAGAAAATGCCGGTCATTCTCACAACTAAACCTACCGCCAGGCGGCATAAAATACACAAATAATTTATAAAGCTACTTTCACTACTTTTACAACTTTCACTTATAAATCATAATGCCTTTTCATTTTACAACCGTAATTGTTGTAGATGGGAAAGGAGGATTTTTAATTTAGGATTTATTATTCTCATATTATATGCATAATTTGGCTTTAAAAATTTCAATGTTTATGCGGATGTTCTGATTTACGATTTTTCCATACCGGAATAAGTGCCCCGGGGACTTATTTCAAAATGTACAGTACATTTACACTAAACTTCATATCTTATAACACCCCGATATATTATCTGAAATCTTACAACAACAAAAATTAATAAACTAAAAGCGTTAAAGACTATCAATTAAGCTTTAATTTCATGAAAAATATACTATTGTCGAAAAGCCATCCTATCAACTTTTCAAATATTTAATTTTGCTCGTATTTTTGGGTTATAAACACCCAAAATTATCTCAAATCCCCATACAAATCTAGAAACGAGATCGGCCAGTCAACCCTTGATGTTGCAATATGGTAAGCTGAAATGATACGGAAACAAACGCCATTACGGATTGAATCCCAGCATTATTTAATCACTCCTATTTCTTGAGGTGATGAAAGATGTTGAACATGACGTTGATTATTGAACCGCCGGTTTGAAACTGCAACGTCGGATGTACCAAGTACGTAATAAAAAGCAGAAGCGTTGTCAACAGTAGGGAAAGATTCGCCTGTTAAATCTGATGACAGTACTATTTCCGACTCCTCGTCATCCAAAATTCCATGGAGAATAACGTACCCATCGAGACTGTTTTTAGCTGGAATGCGAGCTCTGGGCCCACAAATCTTTGCTATTTCAATGTACTGGTTGGTTTTATCGGTACTAGTACTTGCAATTAGGACTTCGTTGATAACAGTACTGCAGAGACGGATTCCCCCAGATAGACCTGTGGCTGTGCCATTCGGTAGCAGTGTTAATTCCTGGGAGTGCTTTGCTGTGGAATTAGCCGATTGTTCTGGCAATAATACCGGTAGTCGTGATATAGTGTTATTTTGTCGTGATCCCCCAGGTCTTGAATTTGAAGCATTAGGACGTAGGTGTGAAACACCTGACTGTGGGGTAGTATTCTTTGATCGTGTGGTTGAGGTTTTTGGCAATGTAACGGTAGGAATAGAGGGTTTCACTTGTGAAATTACAAAGTGAAGAAGTAAAGCCAAAACAAGAGCCTTAGCTGCGATTTAAAACAAAGAATCGTAGATTAATAAAGTATTAAAGAGAGAGTATGGATTGACAGATTGAGACAGATTCGAGAGAATTAAATAAGGAGTATTTACAGAGCGAATTAAGATAGAGAATTGAGACTCGAGAGCGAGAATTGAGAGAATAGAGAAGGTAAAATTGACAGAAATTATTACTCATAAGTTACCAATCTTCTATGAATTTTGTACTTACCAAATAAATATTTTCTTGCCATGATGTAAATTGTTGTGTTTGAACGGCGATATCTTGTGTGTAACTGAGAATTGGCTTTCACTTTAACGAAAATTAGTACAAAGACCAAACTAGCAAGGATAAAATTTGAAGGTTGAATCGATTCTATCATTTAAACATAACATGCATAAACTATTTTGCCGTTTATAGTTACGCTGGAGCTGATAAGGCGAGGTCAGGCATTAACTGGTCTTGCAATTCCTTTAATTGATACTAATTATTACCAATGAAGCTTTATTACTGCATTTAACATGCAAAGTACCGCTGATAATGACCTACAGTTAACCCTTCATCAACATAGCACTGTGGTTTTAATATAGAAAGAGAACAATTAATTGCTACAGAAGGGTACAAATATTTGTCAATTGAACGGATTGACAATAATTAATTGCAATGCTTATACTAATTCAAAATGTGTCCAGGGTTAGAAATAGAAATCTCAGTCCTTGTTTTTTCCAAATCCTCTGGATTCTTCCCACTTTTGCGAAAAGATTCATTTGAATGTGAAATAGAAAGGTTTGGTGAATTTACGGAGATGGACTGGATATTTCAGCGTTGCTCTTGAACTTTGAAATTTAGAATTGGGAGTTGAAATACTACATTTATGAGAAACTTGTAAAAATAGCTATATATTTCTGAATCATAGGTTCAGTTGCAAATAGAATATGTTAAGACATTAGTAATGTAGGTACAGATGTTGTAAGAGCAACCAAAACGTCTGGAATGGAAGGGATATTAAATTAGGAGAGACACTTCCTCATTTAAATCTATTAAAAGTTTTTCCGACCCTCCAGAAACACCGACCGATGCATTTATAACAAGGGTTGTAGTACAGCCGTTATATAACATAACTAGTATAATAATATATTATTACTCGCATATTAGAATAATATTAGACGAAGCTTACGATGTGAGAAATTTATATGACGGAACAGTATTAAAATCATGAGATTCGCGACTGCAAATCTGTTCCAGGTCGATAAACTGCCTAAGACTTTAATATAGACTTGGTTGGTTTGACTGTTTTTTGTTGCTAGATTTAATCTTCCGCTATTTACCACCGATTTTTTTAATTATCCGACTCAATTTTCTGCTAGGTTTTTTGTTTAAAATTCTTATTCAATAAAGTTAATAAAATTCTGAATCCGATGATTTATGAGGCCACTCAAAGGGACGAAGAACCCGGCAGCGGCGGTCCCAGCTTTTGTTCCTTCTTCGTTTATTTCCACGACGGTTTTGTGGACGATGTCACTTAAGTATAATTGGGTTGGCTCGGCGGAGGAATTGTCACACGCGGTATATTATAGTCGAGCATCCGGGTCAGATTTGCTTCCATTCTTGAGAAGGGTGTCCTTAGTCCTGCTTTTTAAATTACAAAAATTCCATTTTATTTATTTTTAAGGACCTAATTCTTCATTATCGCCTTCCGCCCAATCCTGTTCTTCTTCATCCCCTCCCATACCGCCGATGTCCCGATGGGAATAATTTCTGTGAAAAAAATAAATAGTTGAGCCATTATTAATGTAAGGTAAGGAATAGGGATGAGATCCGTATAAGCATTAATCTTATCGGCTATTACTTTAGAATTGTCAGAAAAATCCAACATTTTCTTGAGAAGTCATCATTTAGTTTAAAGTCCTTGGAAATAAAAATCCCCGTTGCGTTGTGGTTAGGTCCCAAGTACAAATTGATGTCCGGTGTCTAATAAACTAAAATATAAAATAAATTAAATAGCGAAGCTAATCTACTCTACACGTGGTAACAATTTGTTTTAAACCCAATTTCGTTGGCCACGACGAAAATTAAAACATCAATCGTAGACTTTGACGGCTGCATGACTAAAGTATGACTATTGGAAAAAATCTCATCAGTTTAACAGAATAACTCACTGAATTTGCATACCAGTTAATTAGAAACCGAGTCTTATCTCGCCTGACATCATGAAAACATTTATAGCAAATAGTAAGCAATACAGCGCCTTTAATTCCGAATAAGTTGAGCCTCCAGAAGCGTCAATCAAAGGGTCAAGAACGGAGTAAACGCTGAAAGGGGACCATACGAATAAGAATATAAAATTGATAAAAATGAGTAACATTTCAAGCATATTCGGTAAATTAAATGAAGCTTAAGAGTCACAGTTTCGGTGTTCGGAATTCTTCCGTCTCTTCGGTCATGAACTTTTTCATGGCATCGAATCAGCTTCATTTTCCACATGTCGATCAAACTAAAATCATTAATAATATAAATTTGGAATGTTAAATGGTCCATAAATCACGACATACCACGATTTCAACGGACCCAACAATAATCTTTATCCATTAATCACGTTCATGACATACAACGATCGACGATGCGACAGGACCTAATAGAATTCCTTAATAAGTAATAGCAAAGCGAGTTACATGTTACATTTCAAGCATCGTATATTAGTATTATTAATTGATAAGATAAGGAATAGGGATAAGATGACGACTTGAATGTTTAATCAACAAGTCAATCAAGTACCTTGGTTTCTTAGTAATCCAGCACCGGGTCGATTGTAACTAAGTGTGAAGTGTAACTAACTAAGATTAATTGTAAGTCAGGATCCAAAATCAAAATGATTTAAAATTCCGACCAAGATCCTGTACTTTTAGATTCAATGTGAATGAAGAGTGGATGGAAAAACTACAGCTGGAGGAGAGGAGGGCCTTTTGTTTACATTTTAAATGTAAAAAAAGCAAAAAAGTTACGTGACGGAACCCAGGCTCTAACCTGGAATCCTCTATGTAGTGGAGGAACGAATGGCCAGTACACAGTAAGGCCACTTGAGCGAAGGAGAAGCAAAATATCTCGACCCACAAAAAACTTACATTCTGTGTCACGGCCGGGACAATAACCAGTGGAGGTGGTAATACCAACGCCGATTGTCGTTCCTCTCGATTAAACATGCGAAAAGGATTTTGATTTCTTTGCGCATTGGGAATTTGCAATCATCAATTGTGAATTGTTCCCTGTTGGATTTTTTCTTTAAAGACAAGTCCAACTCTTTTAGAATAATAACATGAAATTGTGCACAGAAATCCTTGTGCATAATATTAAAGAGCCTCTATTTCTCATCCCAGTCGAGTCCTTTTATACATTTATTTCGAGGATTTTCCCTAGAGAATCTGTCCGTCTCTCCCCATTTCGCTGAATGGTATAAACTAAGCTCCAATGCTTAAATGGACATTTAAAGGGAATGAACAATCCTTGTCCGTATGGGCCAGAATAATGGCGAACAAAGGGGATTTAGCAATAGTTATTTCGGCATTGTGTTTTTATTATTATCCATGTAGGAGATAAAGGTTTGGAACTTAATATACTTGCGGATCAGATCAGCCACAGTTTGGAGATCCTTTGTTTGCTATAAAGATTCACAAGGAGAGGCTTTTTTGCCAATTCTTGGGATCTCAAAGCCCGGTTTGCCACGGTTTGTAGTATGATTTAGGATGGAAATCTGCAGTGGGATTTGATGCTTTGTGTATCTGTGATTGTTTGTATAGAAATTATCTCCTACGGGTTGGCCAATAACAGTATTTCTTAAATTTTCTTTATGGTAGTGTATGAGAGATTTAATCATTTTCTACGGAAATTCTGTGGACTTAAATCATCCAGGGGCCTGTTTCACCATGGATATGAAAAGTTTTGCACTTTTCACTTTACACTTTTCGAAATCGGCAAAGTGAAAAGAAAATGCGTTTCACCACAATTACCCCCCTACTTTGCACTATTCATACAATTCTCGCAAAGTGAAAAGTGTCGCTATGGAGTTTTTTACAACTACACACTTTTGAGTATGAAATATTTCTGTTTCACCATGAACTTTTTATACTTTTTAAAGGCAGATTACATTAGTATATAATTGTAGACTTTTTGGATGGGACGGATAAACGAATTAATTTGCAAATCAATATATCAACCCTCCCCCTTCAACCACCACTCCCCAATAGAATCATGTTCATATATCAACACAAATAACTAAGAACTAAGAATGTGAAGTCAAATGCCATGAAAATATTCTGCTGCAATGAAAATCATATATCTGAATGGGGTATGGAGGTTTTGAAAGAAAAATTGATCATGTTGGGTTTGAATTGAAACAATTAGTTACCGGTGCCATATTTTTAAGCAATTTCAAAAGTTAAGCTAAAACTTCCAATACAATTTAAAAGTACAATCGATATATGCTAGTCTCTTTGCATCTGGTACAAGGAGATGTATTTTGCAACTATACAGCTCAGTGAGGTGGGGTATGTATTTGGATGAGGACTTATTCTGAGGATTTTTAAATGAGATTAATTTAAAATTTTAATCTGATCTTAATCAAGTTTTTTCGCAATTATATAGTTGAATGTTGAAATCTTAAGGAATTATGAGTTTTAAACCGTCCAAAAACGGTAAGCATTCTATGCTGAGGATAAGTTGCCTCGATAAATGCGTTTTTAAAATGCAAAATATCTCCAATCATACAATTACGGGAGAAAAAGATTATCAGAAGATTTACTTTTTACTTTGCATAGAAACTGCAAAACCAATAGAGGTTTTACAGAAAAACGTGTAAAGTGCAAAACTATTTACTAATCACTTTTCATTCGGAAACCACGGTGAAACAGAATTTCACTTTGCAGAAAATTTTCCCTACAAGGTTTACTTTTCACTTTTTACTTTGCATAGTTGCTAGGTGAAACGAAAACTTTGCAACTTTACATACAAAGTTGCAAAGTGTAAAGTGAAAAGCTATGGTGAAACAGGCCCCAGATCCCGTTTACAGTTTATAGGCAAAGGGGGATACTGGGATTGAGCCTATCAAACTATTGTCAGAGAGTAATTGAAGAGATTTAGCATTTTAATTGCAATAACGTTACTATGTGTTTGGGATTTGTGACATAAACGGACCATTTCCCCGGAGGAGCACTAATTTCTTAATGTTTCTTTTCAGGAAATCTCTGTGCTGTGGAAAAAATTAATTCTCACGATTTCCTTCGTCTTAAAGAACTGACTTTTTTTTGTTAAATATTCAAACTTAAACGAAAGGTAACTAAACTTTCTAGTTTCGAGTTTCAGTCCTCCAAAATAAAATATGTATCAAAACAAAATTACCCACCGTCCTAATGGAAAAGTCCGTTTCCTTAAATCATTAAGAGAGACCCTCAAGGGCTATACAATATACATAACTTGTGAAAAAATATCTAAACACGTCGATTGGGGATTAAAAACAAAATATGAACTGATTTCGTGTTCACAAATGACTAATAAATTATACCTCTGGTCATGCCACAGAACAGGCAAGGCTTGATAAGACCTTATCTGTCTAGGTTATAGATTTGTTCATGATTTCCAAAGGTCACTTTTGTCGTATATTTTATTTACTTTGCAAAGTTCTCACAGAAAGTGAGAAGGTCTTCAAAAAACTTCTCAGGATCTGACACTCGCTCGTAGTAATACAGTCAAGGGACTTAAATTTTTAATAATTGCATCACAACTTCCTTCCTCCTGACAAAGTTTTTTTTATTTAATGTCCATCACTTCATTAAATTGCAATTCCCTAATTATAAGACCATATGGATCCCTAATTACCTCTTAATTAATATTCTCAATCTTAGCACAAGCGGAGGTAGGCTCGACATCATCATCACATTGTAATCATCATCACAATAAAAATAATAACAGGAGAATAATAGTCTCCTGTAATCACCATCATTAGCCCTGGCACATGGGAAAGGTCTTACTTTCAGATCCTCTCTCCTATTTCGTGTAATGAAAATGGCTTGAGGTGACGATC
The DNA here is from genome assembly GCA_906901685.1 of Desoria tigrina. Classification (NCBI taxonomy): domain Eukaryota; kingdom Metazoa; phylum Arthropoda; class Collembola; order Entomobryomorpha; family Isotomidae; genus Desoria; species Desoria tigrina. The sequence continues at coordinate 3,349,822 of CAJQTU010000010.1, read as the reverse complement.
GAATAATTTCCCTTTTCATAATTCATTACGCGATATGCCATTTCATTAGAAAAGGAATTATATTTATTTAAAACTTAAATGCGGCTCGGCCCTTACCTCACGATCCAACTCCTTTTTGAGGTAGAGATATGCCGTGTCCCGTCCACGATTTTCGATCCGAAGGAGTTCATTTGCTATCTGACCCTTGAGGCCAAAGGTCAGAGGGTCCCCGTCCCGGTCAATCCCCTTGAGAGTGTAAATTAACGTCCCTACGGGGGTTACAGGGCCCTCCTTCAGTCTTAGAACTATTTCGCTCTGCCCATCGCTAAGTAAAAATTGAGGAAGGATATTGGCTCCTACGAGAAGGCTCTTAGAATCCATTAGAAGGAGGAATATTAGTAAGGTTAAGGAAACTATTTGTCGGAAATTAAAATTTAAGGGATGATGGGTTATGGCATTTTGAGATTTGGGGGAGTTGTATGTCGATGAGTTGGTCGACTTGTCCATGACATCGGCGAGTTGCTCTTCTTCTGAGCTAGCTCTGTTTTCGTCGAGAGGGGCTTGTGTTTGAACTTGTGGGGATGTATTGCCTATGGTCCATAGGTCTTTGGGATTTCTAGATCTTCTTTTCGTCATCTTGGTTTCGGTTTTACGTCATCTCTTTCCTTCTGAAATAATTAAAGAAGAAATGATTGTTAATGATTTGTTTAGGCTTTGCAAAGTGATTGCTTTTTGAGAACATGATGGATATTGGATAGATACATTTAAGAAAATGCATAGATTTAGTAATCCACTCGAAATTTAAAGCATCACGAACTGCTTTTTTCAATCAAATCGTCAGAAAAATCAAACAAGTCTAAGTAAGCCGAGATTTAAAAAGTGAAATGAACTGACAAGAACCCCATCATCGTATCTGATTTCAATACAGATCTCATAACTCATTTCAAGTTTCCAATCAAAATCCAAGTCAATTAAAATCCTTTCGATTTTGGTGGAAATTGTTAAATGAACTTTTCGTTTTTCTCTCCTCCCCTCTCGTGCCATCGTAATCATCGCCGATTACAATTTAATATGCTTTTAGAACAGGGTTTGCTTATATATTATATAGTACGTTACCCTGTCTGATCGTATCTGTTCTCATTTAGCTAAATTACTCCAATGTCCATTTTACAAACAGAAAATCTGATTTGTCCACTTCCTTGCAATATTCATAATCCACCATTACCAAAACCAGAATAAAAAACAGTTAACAGACCACCACATCCCAATTATAAAGTCTGTGCAAACCTCAAATCTTATAGAAAGCAAGTCTCGGAGATTAAGAATTAAGATATTTAAAATGTCAAAGGAGGTGAAATTTGTAAATTGGTTTTGGTAAATCCTGCAGATTACTACAGATCGGTTTACCACTTGTAAGCCTCAATCTCAAAATCTCGATTCGTTCACGAATTAGATGCATTTTTTAACATGGATCCCCCCAACCCTAGACTGCTGTGCCTCTCCCTATATAATTCAGCAATCATTTTACGAATGTGATTGTAGATTTGTAAATCCAACATCTTAAAGACATTTACAATCAGACGTGCACATAAACGATTAAGACATTTCGTCCTTTGATAATCGGTTCCTCTTAAAAAAGGGGAGATGAGAATTTCTGTAAGCCGAATTGCGAAATGATCGGCTAATCTTTAAAACCAAGTCGAATGACCACATACCATGTACCATACCATTTCTAAACGATTTGGCTTTTTCGCACCTCAGGCGCACATAAAATCATACAATCAGATTGGAATGGCCAATCTTTTTATTTTTTTTTGCAAAAAAATTAGAGTCCTAAAAAGTGATAAACCTATCACACTTCTGCTGCTGAAGTCTCAAAGGGAAATCAAATCGTTCAAGACTGGATTTAATGTTTAATATATAAAGAAGAGTTTCGATTTTTATTTCAGCAAAAAATTCCACAATCTCCTCAAAGGGCCAACCAAGTCCCTTGTGTGCCTTTTTGCAATTTCTAATCAGTTTGGGATTTCTTTTATATCTTATTTACTTTTTTGACACTACTTTTTTGACGTCTCAAGAATTTTGCACAGAAATTGACTTTCTGTGTCCACATCGGAAGAAGATGCTGGGAATCTAACGATGTCTTTGTGCAAATGTGACAAAAGCAGAGGCTGTGGGGGATACACATTTTATGTCATCATCGAGTCTTTGATATTATTTCTCCATATAAGGTAGTTGGTAAATGAAAACGTGGTAGAAAATGTACAAGACGATTTTGTACAAAGGGCACGCGGAATAGTTACATAAAGCTTGGGGTTTGGTTTTATTACAAATTTTTGTGTAACTTTTTTTGAAAGAGGAGAGACCAGGGTAAATCGATTTTGATCATTTGATGTACGTAATGAGTTTCTTTACGATTACGACTGAGAAAATCCCATTTCAAAAGTCTCTTGCTTCTAAAGGGTACTACAAAAGTCGTAGTAAAAGAGCTTGATGAGTATATGATATTGTAAATGTAATACGATACTTTTACGCGTATATACAAGCGTTTACACGATGTATCGTAATTCGTAACAACGGGAGGAAATGAAGACCTCAGAGATTACAAACTAGTCAAATGGTTCGTAAAGATGCTGCGGAGAGGGCTATAAAATGTCAGTGAGAACTGAGAAGTACGAGCTGTAAATCACCGGAAGTTGGTAAATATAAAACCAAGGCAAATTAATCACTTGAGTGTTAAGCTCTCGAAACTTGTAACGTCTCACAACAATGCGGGCTCACATGGGGTTTGGAGCCTTTAATAGTCTTGGCCCTTTGTGATCAGTATCATCCTCGGTTAGTGTGGACTCTGATACTGTGGTTATTTTTTATTTTTTAAGATGAAGATACGATGAGATTGGATGCGGTGAGATGAAAAAGTATAACTCAAGTTAGTCCTAAACCTGGTTCTATGTCACCGAATATGTTATTTTTGGAATCGTATATCAAGAAAATGGTAATATATGGTACGTATTATTACTGGATTCTCCGGTTTAAGGCTGCTAAAATATTTAGTTTATTCACACACTGCCAAAATATATCTAACAATCATGACTATGAGGAAATGAGGATTTATTGTGATCATTTTGAACCCTTATGTAGTTTCCAGTTTGCACTGGTATGACGTGAAAGTTAGGAGTCCAGGATTTGTCTGGAAGGAATGGTATGAACTATGAAGAGGATGATCATGACTGATTACTGTGAATTACATGCGTTTCCTACTTACGCATATTTTTTATCCGATTTTTTGCAGAGTTGGCAATTAATTTTCAAGTAGTTGTTTTAATTACTTGTTCCGTCGATAGAACTGAGTGCTAATGTGTAAGAAAGTCAAGTCAGATTTCGGACTGATATTTAAAATAAATATTATTTGCTTTCCAATTCCAGTTACAGGAATCTTTTAGTAAATAGACGTAAAAATAACTGCTAGATAAGCTTAATCCATATTTTTGCAAAATAATCCATTTAAATCGTCCCCGTTTCATTGTCCTTGCCTTTGATGTAATTTGTAGTAAATAGTTTAGTCCTCCAATTCTTGAGTAAAAAAAACTTTCGGGCAAAAATCTCATCTCGTGAATCTCGTTCAAAGTAAAACAAGGCTAGGGCTTCCATGAATAATCTGACCGTAATAGGCAACAGTTTGTCATCATCATCTCATCCCATGCTCCTTATTATTCTTCCTTGTAAATTCTAATCCCTTTCAGCTCCTATTACTTTGGAACTTTAATATTTCTAAGCCCAAAAACTTCAAAGCTTCTTCCACTACAAAATCCACAATATTAGAGGGAAAATTGCTACAATAATAATAACAATACCAACTGAACCGACAAGATACATTGGTTAACTTACTTTTTTAAATCCCTTCTTTCTTGTACTCAGATTTTACAATACACGAAGTACTTAATTTGTACCGTTTATACAAATGTTTTTACAAGCGTAGATGGATATTGCAGCTAAATTTTAGCCTAAAATTTCAGGTCGGCCAGACTCTCTCTTCCATGCAAAATAACAAAAACAATCCGTCAAACAGTCAACTGTCCTCCTGTGAACATCAACTATTTTTTAAAGAATAAAAGTCGGACAAATTGGCTACTAGACCAACTAAATTAAATGTAAGTCAAAAACCTAGATGACAAATATACGGATTCAGAATTGGGTTCTTTTTGTCATCCGTTCCGTCACTACTGCATATACTTGTATATTGCGAATTAACTGCATGCAATAATAGGCATATTTCCTAATAATAATGCGTAATTTAGATGTATTTAGGTGTAACTTCGTATTCATCCTCCTAAAAGAGTTCAAATCTTTAGATCTTTCAACCTTACCGAGCTCTTGAAGTCAATTATTCCTTCAAGGTTCTGACAGGGAAATTAGGAAGAGAGTTGTTACAAGTTAGATTTAGAAATCTCAAAATCTTCAATTTAATCGGGTGTGGTTATTAGACAAACAAGCTCTGCTATCGTCATTTGAAGCCAGTTACATTGGATTAATTCTGCATCTATGTAGCTGGCCCGGTAGGGAAAATTTTTCAAGAGTAGAAACGCCGGTTGAATCAGATTCTAGAAAGTAAGTACTGTCATGTCATGTCATCCAATTTATTCGATAATTTATTTTTAAATAACATTCGATTATTTGTTTACAAACTATTAAAAGATATTGATATGGTTTTATGATTTATCTGAGACTTTTGACCTTTCTATCGGCTTTTTAAATGTTTTTTTTTAATAATTTACTACACATTAAAGCAGAATAAGGTGATAAAAAACCTTAATAACCTTAAACCACACACACTCTATTTTCTTAAGATTCATGGAACTTTAATTACAGCAGAAAGGTTAAAGGCTATCAGTTTCCCATATTGGTTGAATAATTAGCACCTCTCGGACAGGAATTTATGGGTTCATCGAACAGCTTCCAAAAGCCCATACTGACTCATCGTGGAGATGTTTATCATTTCGTAAAACCTTATCCTTTGAAATTAAAACCAGAATTGGTTCCCACAAATTAAACCATACGACCTGGACGTTTAATCTACTTAGACTGCTTATAAAGCCAATGCTCTCTGACAGCTTTGGACAAGGGATATTGTACGAGACTGGATTGTTTTGTAACGAAATCAAAAGTATCAAACCAAATTACTAAAGCTACAAATCATAACTATTCAAGTTCAAACGTCAATTTAAAATCCTATTAATTCTTATAGACCCTTTCCCATACCGTGTTACAGTCAAGAATAAGATGAAGATATGAAGAAGGATTTAACACTCAACGTTTAATTTTTAATCACAACCGACTAAACCTACTTATTTTTTACTGCCGCTTCTATATGTATATAAGCAATAAATGTAATTACACTTTCATGAACACATTTTATTTTATGTACATTTTCTGGGAGTCGATTAACATCATCATTATCATAGTCATCGTATATGAAGATGATGATGATGTTCCTCATCATCATCAAAGTCATCAATTTCCACTCATCCTCTAAAGTGTCCATGAACCGAAACTAGCATTTTATTTATTGATGATGAAGTTGCTCCAATAGCTAGTAATTGTCTGAACATTACTCCTCTGTGTACGTAAGTCAAAAACCCTGATATTATTGATGTAGTTTCAACTTCCGACTTCTTACCTCTCTTTTTTCGTTAAACCCATTTCGAATTCCGGTAGTTATTAAAGTTTTACTCCCAAATAAATGTTTTTATGATATTTTTGATAGAAAAACGCCAATAAAACCACGTCGGCCAATGCAGCCGTAGACGGATAGAGTCAATAGTAGCATAGGTTTTTATACTTAGGAAAGAACAACTTAATGTAAAGAGACTCTGAAAAAAAAGTTATTCCAGTGTGTTTGAAAGTTTGAACCCAATAATACTATGGATATTTTCATATACAATCCTACAAATCCCTATATAATCCTGAAGAGATGGGCTCGAGTTGGTAAAGTTAACGTTGTTTACAACAGGGTTAATTGATAGTTCATAATATATATTATGTACTTTGGCAAAAGTGGCAATAAATTGGCTCCGGCCCTTTTTCCGACACGGAAAGGCTCTTTTCTGCAACTGGACACGGAGTAAATGAGACCAATTTAATGCTCCAAGTTCCTGAGTCGTGGAAGTGGATTCGTGTGGCTATAAAATAGGGACTAAATGTTGGCGAGTTGTAAAAAAAAACTCTGCAAATTCCCTATAATAAATAGCTGTACTCGTTGTATTCAATATTCTCGATAGTTAATAGACCCCGATCGTACCGTTTATACTTTTCGTTAACACAGAAAAGTCTAATCTTAAGTTTAAGTAACTACTTCGTGGGTTGTTTGAGAGGATAGAAAATCCTGGCGTTTCTTAAATCCAAGCTTATTGAGGCAAAAAACTGGTCAGTTCGCCAATACCGACGATGATTTTTCAATTCCTGAGAAAATAAAAATCCAATCCACTTCTGCCAATTCATTGGATTGACCACATCTTTCACATTCTATCAACTATAGCAAGATTATTAGATTAAAGAGTACAATAAAGCAGTCTTGTTCCATGTACTTCACATCTGCCGATATCCGATGACTGGCTATCGAAAGTTGCGGAAAATAACATGGCATAACATTACATAAACATCAGATGGGCAGTCAAAGCCCTCGAAGATGTAGACACTTCTTATTACTATAAGATTTCCTTGAAGTTGTTGGATGACTTGTTATGATATACTTTAAAATGCCTATTAAGTTGCACGAAAAAAGCTGGCAGATCCGGTTATCCCCTCTGCTTTTACAGGGTATTTTGTGGTCCAATATATTTAGCTTAACTTGGATTTTAATTAGAGCTACTTATCAATGCTCGAACCGTTATCCGTATATACGTGCATATATTTACATGTCACTTCGGAATGTGATCTCCATTACTGCCGTGTCAAATGTCGGACGTAAGTCATGCAAAACAAAAAGGCGATCCCCTCTTATCAAGAGGAACATTGACAGTTTGACAAATAAGACTTGTTCTCACATTGTCTAGAGATTGTAAGCAAATCCCAGGTTTACAAAGGTGTTTTGGTATTAAGAGCCATTCTGGCTCTTATTTGGCTATGTCATTCGAAGATGATTTCACCAAGTGCAAGTCGGAGAGCTTGGGATTTGGGTTGTTCGGTGGAGCAGAAATTGTTAGCTTTTTCTTCTGTTTGGAATCAATAAAAATCCAACTGTTTGTGATCAAACATTCAACATTCAATGTTTGCCAACTTCTCGGATGGAGTTTAAGAATATTAGAAGCAATACGTACTGTTTCGTAAAGAATCAGGCAGAGGAAATTCAATTTTCAAGATTACAAACAAATTGAAAAGGAACACAGAAAAGTACATGATGTTCATCAACATTATAGACATCTAATTGTAAGATCTAACATCTTACGGTAAACTGCAGGCTGCATCCAACCAACCGTTCCTCTTTGATGTAATTTTTTTTTTCAAATCTAGAGGTTTAGAGGCCACACATAGCCTTGGACTATTACTTTTTGCTTATATACACGTATGAAATTGCAAGTACGTTTTTCCCAATCGATTCCACGCAAATTTCCATACTTTTATACATACTTACCTTCGACTGTATGCTTAAATGACAAAAGTTATCGCTCTCTTTGAAACCGTGCTTAATAATAGCTTTTCAGTCTGTTCCCAACTTACAAGACATGGTAATTTTGGTTATGGGAACAAAAAATTACAACACAAAAACAAAGGGTTAATTAGTCCTTAGTTTTTACAAGGCGATTCCTTCAGTCCTTCCCTAACTCTCACCATTATTCAGCTACAATCTACAATACCAATTTTACCATCACATTACCTGACTCTCTCAGCCTGTTTTTGATTCCGTCAGGTTTTATGGAGCAGAGAGAATCGCAAATTTGCAAATTGTCACCGCATTAAAATTAATAAAAAACCTTGGCAAATTAAAAAGATTGAATCGGAGAGAGAAGCCGCAGTAGAACTCAGACAGCATTATATTTCATTCAACTAAAAAACTATTTAGCAACCACCGAAACCAAAAAATCTACCTAAAACCACAGCACAGAGAGGCAATAGTAATAATTATCTTAAATTATTCCATTATTAACCATTGTGCAGAATTCAACTTTTTGTTCCGAGTTTGTGAATGTTGACTAAACAAACTTTTCATTTCCTTTCGGTTCGATATATTAAATCCTTCTAATTAAAAGTCGGAACTTTTCTTAGAAAATGTAATTAATAATGGGATTGCACAAAAGGAGCCTTAAAAAACGTTAAGCTACGGATTTTTTGTAGTAAATCTCCACGGAGAGCTTCATCATCCCTACTCACAACCCCCACCAAAACAGTCCTATTTCTGAACTATGATATTTCATTATTATTCCTATTCATTATGATACTTCCCAGCTCTCAAACTCCTGTCGTTTTTTCATTTGATTCCAATTCCTGAAAGGGAAAAGGAAAAGCAAACAAACTAATGCGTAAGTGAATCAAATTCTTTGATCAAAGGAATCCGCATGAATCCAAATGAGAGAGTGGAGGATTTCAGATCTACTGGGAATTAAAATAAGTACACAAATGCTCACTGAATGAGTAGGTATTTTATTAAGAATGGATCTGTAATTTATAAGGCGAAGAAAAAACACTTAATATAATTTTCTATTTACGCTCAGAAATGAATGGGTTCGATTTTTCTAGTTTTGTTTGGAGATTGGAAAAGGCTTCCTAAATAAGAAGTAAAATAAGATGGTAAATTGAGAACTGGGACTCGATCAATTTTAATTCATCTCCATCCAGTCCTCAAAGGAAAGCTCTCGATGAATAATAGTACCCTGTTAAATTGGGTATTGAAAATTGAAGAGGAAGATTAATAATAATAAGAAGAAGCCAAAATCTACTGGGTCAATTGTCTCCCTACGGGGTGTCATTAACATGGACTTTAAATAGGCATCATCACCGTACCTAATGTATAAACTTCTACATACATCCCTACTTCCAACGTTCCAACCACCATCAATGATCGAATCATCAGATCAACTGCAATTACCATCACACTACTATGCTACCACAAAATAAGTATATGTCACAGGCAGTATGGAAATCAGCAGTCCGGTTAGAAATCTACGGTTAATATGAAAGGAATAATTCAGAAATCAACGACGCGGCTCCGATTTTTAAAGTCACTTCTGTATTAGTTTCAGATTACAGAAAAATCTGCAATTAGTTAGTTGGTGTTTGGGACACGGAAATAGTAAGAAATCAAAACAGTTATAACTCAAGTATTGAGATGGATTTTAGTAAATTTCATAAATTAAATGTTAAACTGGCGAATTTACGAGATTTTTATTAATATATATGTGTTTAGATAAGTCGTTTGGTGTAATGTGTTTTTGAAACTGACAATTATGTCGTACCGTCTGTAACATATATCTATGCAATAGATCCGTAAATAACCAGTGTGTTCCTACTTTACTACTACCATCATCGGGACGAAAGCCGAAGGCTATTTTTTCCACTTCTATTATAAGGCCAATCTTTCGCTTGAAATTAAAGGATTTTGAAGTGACGAATCAATCATGTGTGAAGTTGGTCAATTTCGGCACGTTCGACCGTCGGAGATGTTGCTACCTTCCGTCTTGTACCCCTAATTTAGAATATGAACTGGCAGTATAGTATCCCTAATTATAGTATTTGCATGAATACTGGGATATAAATACTTTTTGTTGCTATTCTCTATAGAAAAGTAATGATGAAGCGGTGGCCTGTCTACCTACAAATTCTTCCTCACATGTCCGGAGAAACAAGGCTCATTGTTTTCTGTGATTAGATCAGAGACTTTGAGATTAAGACTGACGAAATGCTGTCACAAAATAAAGTATGTTCTCGAGAGCTGAGAGATGAACATTTATAAAGAACATTTGTAGTTTGTAATTCAACGCCTATCCGTAATATCTGTTCTTGATAAATTTTCTCAAATCTGCAGATAAGAAGTTTTGACCATAAAACTTATAAAACAAGTCACCAAAAAAGCGACTCCTGATTGATTAGTTATCGAAGGTTTATAAAAATTACATCAAAACCATCAGAAATAACTTTAAAAAATTGTCAAAACGCCTGTCCTTTGCTACGGGTGATGATGATCGTGTGTTCATGTGGTGATTAGGATATTTAGGATTAAGCTCCACCAATTTCCTATCCCTTCAAGAGATTGATGACATTACGACACATTTGCATTCTTCTTACGTCTTTTCAAGCCTGACGGCCTGGGAATTGAGGACTGGGAAATGCTGAATCAAAATGATTTTTAGGCAATTTTGAAGTGTGTTTCTACTTGAGGTTGAAACGTATTTTCACGTCTTGAACATGGAACATTATTTTATTACAACAGGCGGATAATATTATTCCATAAATCATCACTTCTGTTCTATCTTATGCAACATACCCTGTCCGGACTGTACTACTTGTTCCATGTCAACGGTTTGACTTAAAGTAACAAGTACATTAAGAAGACGAAAGGAAAAAAATATTATGTGAAAAACTGAAAGACTTTTTCAAACTTTTTTTTCAAGTTGACTGACTCTCCATGGGGTAGAAGCCGAAGTTAATTTTTTTGGATTTGGATTTAGAACGAATAAGTTGAAGCCTCCTTTGGTCTCTAGCTATTAAAAGACGATAAATAGAATCGGGAAAGATGTAATAAAAAGTTCTGCTTAAAAAATCATTCTAACTTCAAATGTCTTAAAGGAAAAGCATGAAATCGGATTGAAAAGGTGTTATATGCCATGTTTAAGCCCTTTGTTCATCTGCTGAGTAAATGCATAATGATCTCAAGTGATTTGATAAGAGTACATGCCACAGGATTTGCAATTTAAATTTGAAATGAAATGACAATTACATGAACGAACGATTAATCATATCTCACTCGATTTTAATTTAGGAATAACCCAATCTTTAATTTCCATCTTTGGTTTATCGCAAATTGGAAATTTGGAATGAGATTTGTTCCCATATAGTTAAGATCGTCCTGTCTCTCTTTCTAATATAAGATCTGATAAAAGCAGCATTCAAAGATTTAAATGCAGCCCATTGGAGTTGATTTGAATTCTTGATTTTGCTTGACTTAACCTAGAACATGCGTCCAAATTATAAACTCTAATCGGTTGATCATGAAAGGACGAAAGTCGGATGATTTTTTTGTTCTGAAAGTGATGTGGTCGTGATCAAAGGTGTTGCACTCATTTCCATCACTGACACTTTGTACGTTATACTAACAGAGAGACCATCATCATCATCTTCAGTTCGTATTATTATTATAACTCTATCAAGCATCAAAAGCCCATGTCCTCTCTGGTCACGGCTCATTCGGAAAATCGGTCATCCAATTCCGAAATCAAGTACTCAAGCTGTTTTTCTTTTCCAAAAACAATATCCAAGGAACTAACATCTGCTTAGGAGTTTGAACTATGCGTATTGCTATATGATTATATTTTATGATTATGACCCTCGAATATCTGTAGAAATAAGAGTATTTCAATGATTTAAACAAGCTAGCAATTCAGCAGAGTTACATTAGAACTTCCGCCATTTACTTCGTGAGACGATATAATTTATATTCGATCGTCCCTGCCCTTTCCTATTCACATCAAGAATAGAACATTCTTCAAAAATAAATCGATTATTGAGGTTCATACTTAGTTTATGGACTTTTCTCACCTCTCTGGCTATCCTAAAATGCACATTTCCTTATATATTGACGTTAATTTGAAGAGAACACATTGCAATACGAGACCCAGAGAAATAAAAATTCTCTGCACCAAATATTAACCTCAATACAAAGCTAACTGGGCTAATGAAGATCATATTCATATTTTTAGTTATGTAGGCTCTCAACAATGTTTCTAAGGACCAATCCTTCATTTTCCGAATCTGTGTTTGTAACAGTTAAAATGAGGAAAAGAGGCTTGACTAAACACTAAACAGGGCTTTAGAAACAGCACCAGCTACAAATACAAAGAGGACAGGAAAGTAAGTAACATCAACTTCAGACAAAGCCCATTGACTTTTTATTATTATAAGATCCTCTAAGCTCGTAATAAATAGCTACGTACCCTTTTGCAAGGTTCTGACAGTTTGTCACAACAATTGCCTCCCCAGAATCTACCAGATACAAAAAAACGACCAAACTGTGAAATTCGTCATTAAAAATCCTTTACAACACACATATATAGCATCAAAATATATCAACATGGTCAGCCCTGTAGGCTGTAGGTCTTTCAGTCTTTGTTGAAGATGCGATCAGCTTCTTTAAAAAAAAAGATTTAAGACGTTGCGATAAGTTGATAAGTATCTTGAATCTTGAAGAAAGAAACAAGTCGGACGATGATGATGGTAGTGCCGATTTCTTTGAAAGATGATTAAAATCAACACATACGATGAGAGGATACCGCTATCTTTAAGGGAGGTTAGAACATACAATGGAGCTAATTCAAGTGTTATTTTTATGCACATACTCCAGATTCCTTGCCCGTCCTGTCAATCATCGTCACCATCTGAAAAGCTATCATGAACAGCAGTATTTTTTTAATACGATTATAGACAGTTACGGAAGGGAGATGAGATTTCAGATTTTAAAGATCTGTTGATATTCCAACGATATTATTATTACGAATTCTTAGGTTGGTTCAGATTTTCAGATGAATGAAGATCCGTATGTATGTGACAGTGTAATATCCTCATTCAGTCTTAGTAGTAGAGAAATAAAAATACACTCTAATTGGATGGGTTGGGTCCTCCGTCCTTTTTTACGCTCTGTCATCCTTCCTTTCAGATTCGAAAATGTTATTAAATTATACGGAACTGTACTAAAGTATAAGTTTAAGTATCAGGAGAAGTAACTCAAGAAATTCCCAGATATTATCTCCCTGTATACTAGAATTAGAACTTCTAGATCTCTACCGGTTAGTTATTTATTCATTCCACTCTGAGTTTCCCTTTGTTCTGAATTTATAGAACCTTCTAAATCTGAAGTCATGTAGGTTAGGCTACGTAAATCTTAATATCTAGATCAGTTTCCATTCTGGCCAGAGAGAGATGAGGTTTTGGGATTGAGGATATAATATTATTATTATAGAACCTAAACAAATTGTTCCCATGAACGATGAACTTCTCCGTTTGTACAAAGGGAAATCTGCATGAAGTACTTGTTGATCTGTAATTGGATTTACGGTCCTCTATTTCTCTATTTCTTCTGCCTTTTAGCTGCTTTTTATTTGTATACACACGGAGGTAAATGTCCTGTGCAGTAAACTTTGAATTGATAAGTTGTAGCTTAATTGGATAAAAATACAACCGAGTTAAATGGAGTAAATAAAGAAATGCTCTAAATTCCATCTGAATGAGAGTTCTAACCAAACCCAAAACCAATGTGAAAAACATTTATTTTCTGAATGTCAGATTTTAAACTCCAATTTGAAGACGACTTTCTGCTTTCTATTTTTTAAATTGAATTAAAGTTGCATTTTTTATTAAAATCTGCCCAACGTTTGGCTCGAAAGACTTGTATTTGGTAATGGTAAGTCCGTTTAGTTTCCAATTTTTTAAGTCGGCTCGCCTTCATCCTATTTTTCTTGCGTAGTTAATGCTTATAATTTGAAATAAAGTCATTAATTCCTTGCGATTTTAGGAATGACATGCCAGAGAAGGATAACAAGACAGAAAGAGAGAGATCTAGTTCTCTCATAATTCCTAGAAGTCAAGTCCCAGTCGGTTGGTAGTTGGTAGCGCAAAAAATACCCAGCAATTTAAGACAAAATTTCTCTAGTCCGCACACAAGACAAGATGATAACTCGAATGGCCAATCTTCCAATGTTTCAATAGTTTTTGCCATCATCTCGTCTCGAGTAGACAGAGCCGACGAAGACACATCAAATTTTGTACGAAATCTTTTTGTATCGTTTGAAGTAGAGGAAAAAAACAATCGTAAGTGGTGAAGTCGTATAAGATGTTCTCCCGAAACAAATAAGGAAGGAGGGACTGAAGCGCATGCAAATTGCAATTGCATGCAATCAAAGTCCCTTGTTCTGTTTTATTCTCTGACTGTATAGGATGATGTTGGTAGTTGGTAAAGATCTTTTTAAGGCCGTAATATTCCTTGTATGTATAGCCGTAAAATCCTATATTTTTCAGAGATGAATAGGAACTGCCGCACTTCAATTTTGGAATAATTACATTACACGGCCATAATAAGAATAAGTAGGAGAAGCCACTGTGTCATTAAGACCTAATTGCGTTTTATGAGTTCAGGTCTTTCGGTATTCCACAACTGCAACTCGAAGATGAACTGTAGAATTGCTATTTATTTAGGCATTTAAGGTTTGGAGGATTGAATACATGGAGGTTGGAATCTAGGAATTGTAGGAGTGTCCGATAAACCGGATTTTTTCTACCGATTTAGTAAAGGGGAGAAATCCATTGACGGCTTTCGTACTGAGGAATTGGAGGCCGAGATGATTTGTGATTTACAATCCGCTAATTTAGTGTCTAAATAAAAGAAGTTTCCAATTTTACAAACCGTTTTTAGTGACTTTCAAGGCCTATTTTATTGTCTTTCTAATCTATGTAGGTAGAATCAGTTTGAACACATCTCCCAATTTCATCAAAGCATTTTGATTCGATCATATCTTATTGTTTGATGAGAATTGTTAAATCTAGATCTAGTTGATTGAAGAGAGATTGCGAGCAGATAAGCTGCTTTAATTTTAAAACAAATCCCTTCATTTACATGTGTTATACTTTTGCATTATTTATGTTTTTTTTTGTTTATAACCTTTGTGAATCATATTGCCTTGTGCCATTTTTGGATTAGCATTTCGTCATAATTTTGAGCTTTAATTTTGAATTATGATATTGATAAAACATGTATTGACAATTTGTAAACCTAAAATTCAGTATTACGAATACAAATTAACATATAAACACATGCAAAACGTATCTGACCTATTTTTGTCAATGGATTTCATAAGTTGACCTTCACATCGCAATCTACATTTCATTTAAAAAGCAGCTACTTAACTGAAATCCAATCCTTACACGAGCCTTAAGTACAGAGAAATTTAAAACCTAAAAATAGGCTTACAAAAATGTAAGTTACAGTCAGGATATTTTGTCGTACTGAGCAGGTAACATGACATAAAGAAATGTAATAAAATGCTCAATCATCCAAATTGATCCTGACTGACATGAGCAATTCTTGGGCTTCTGGTGAAATACTATAAGACACAAGACTCAACAGATTTAAGAATCTCGGCACTCAAAACCTAAGACCTTCCGTCACTAACAATCCAGAACAAAACAAACCAATACATTCCCATTCAGAACAAAAACAATATATTTCACCTAGACGTCTTGTAGACACCCTAAAATTCCTAGAAAGCATTTCTCTTGGTGTTTGACTCAAGCATGTTTGAAAGGAGTTCATGACCCCATGGGGTAGTTCAAATTGTTCAAATATTTCAAGTACAATAAATACCATGGGCTTTTAACAGTGTGGGACTTGTCACTTGGGCTAATGTACTCTCTTTATTTCCTCGGCTACTTCTCGAATCTTGTTACTAATTTGTCGGCTTTCCTGGGAAAAGGTTGGAGTCAGGAACAAGATTCATCAACCACCTTCTCATTGATACTGGAGAGTACAATGTCTTGCAATAAACCAAGTCTTTTCTTCTTAAAAATGAAAGAAACATAAAAAGTTTCGCAAGGATTTCAATTCCCAAGTTCCGACAGAGTTTAACGAAATCGGCATTAGGAACAGGATGACGGTGGTTGGACTAGTGATTATCTCGTATAATTTATTATTGCCATTTTTCATACCCAACTCCATCACAATTCAGAAGCATGTAGTTTCATTGTAAATTGTAGTAGTAGAACATTGTATTTTTATTACTACTACAAAGGTATTGGCAATCCAGCAGAAAATCTCACCTTGTTCCTACTTTATTTTACCAGGAAGATGTTTTTGCACGTTGAAACATACAGGTCAAGTCCCCCAGACCCTCTCTACGTATACGTAGCTAACGTTAAAGAATCCCATCGTAATAATATTACAGAATTTGAATGTTTTTTAGAGATGATTTAATAGCAAGTATTAGGGTATATTAGTAGTACGTATGGCTATCCTAATACTGTATCGATATATTGGTATGCACTCAATAAATCCGACACACTCGTGTCTCGTGGCTCAAACTAGGCACATCATTCTCCATAGGTTTCTACCTATAATATTGGTGGAGGTGCGTTAAGATCTCGTGTACTCACTGCCAAGCCTGTCTAGTCCCGATTCAGTTTGTCACTTCGCCCCCGATTTGGAATTATAGAATTTAAAGATTTATAGACATTTATTATTTTTTACGATTTGAACCTGAGAAATCGACACAACGAAGAAAAACAGAGATACAGAAACAGAGACAGTACGTAGATTTGAAAAATATAGAGACAGAATTTCTGGAAACGCTGATC
Organism: Desoria tigrina; assembly: GCA_906901685.1. NCBI lineage: Eukaryota > Metazoa > Arthropoda > Collembola > Entomobryomorpha > Isotomidae > Desoria > Desoria tigrina. The sequence goes on along the minus strand of CAJQTU010000010.1, from coordinate 3,333,295 downwards.
GTATTTGTAACTCTAACTTTAGTGAAATTGGTGACGAGTCTTCATCAATCTCTTCGATTCCAAATAGTGCCGATTGTTCCCCTAAGTTACCTAATCGCATTCACCCTCGTGTTCTTGGACTACCGTCATCAGAAGAATTTTCCCATATCGCCTAGTTCCTGTTGTACCTCAAGTTCCTGACAGTACTGAAGGTATTCCTGTTGTTCATGTAAGCCTGATTCAAGCACCTATTTTTGAATCTCAACCTGCACCCGTTCTACTGAATCCGGCCTTTTTATCACCGTCTGTTATTCCTGACGTTCCTGTACCAATTCCTGAGCTGTTGCAAGTCAATTATGCAACGTCGAACGAGTTGAAGTTTTTACCGTCCCAAATCGAGAACCTGAGCAAGGAACTCCAGAAATTATTCCCTCCCAGTGACCAACATGCACATAGACGACCGAGAAATCATGATAACTATCGCGGATATCTTGGAGCCTACAACAATACCCGAATTCGACATCCCATATCCTGTTACAATTGTGGTGGACCACACTTCGCACGAGATTGTCGTCGACCAGCCCCTGAATTTGGAAACGAACGAGACTACTATCCACGTCCTGAACTAGAGCCACGTTACCGTCATGATGAGGACCGTAACCCACGAGATGATAACCCCAATCGACGGAATGATGATCGACAACAGCCTGAGAAGTCCCCTCATCATCGACCTTCGGGAAACTTCCAAAATCGGACAAATTGATCTGTAACGATCCCAGCCGTCATGTGAGTCCAAGTCCCAATTCGACCCCGGTCAATAACAAATTAGTACATCGATTCCTGCAACCCCTTATTTTTCGCCCTTTGAACTGTATTTCGCCACGTATTCCAATTCCTAATCCGATGAACTCTCAAGAATGCGGATGCTTTTCATTCAACTCTGTAATTCATAATCCCTATTTTAACTTTCGGCAACGCCAACCCATAGTTTATACTGAGTATAGTATTTCCTTGTTAATTTTATATGTGAGCCTATTGAGACCTTTCGAGATTATGATTTGTATCGTTATTGAATGTAAAGCTTAATATTTTGTATGTGTATTGAATTGATGTTCCATTTTCTGACTTAATTAACTAGACCATGTTTCGAGATTTTAACTATTCGATGTTTCCTTCATATTTAGAGATTGTGATTTGTATGCCTATTGAGACTTAAGATTATGTTTGTATGCTATTGATTTATGCTATTGATTTGATTATCTTAATTTTTGATTCATTGAGTTTGAACATGTTATCGTCTACCTATATTAACTATTTGATTCTAAGCTATGGTATGTATATATCTTCGACGGGCTTCTACGATTGTATGAGATTAAGTATATATGTTAATTAGTGATTGCATTGATTTCCTGGCTGGTTCCAGACGATGAATGAAGGTTGATTTCCTGGCGTTTTCCAGAGGTATTGTATGCTCGATGAATGAGCCGATTATGTTAATGATTTCCTGGCTGGTTCCAGATGATTAAGATTAAGATTATGTTGATTCCTGGCGTTTTCCAGAGGTATTTTTCCCAGCAGGGCTGGAGGTTTGATGTATTGATGATAATGTTGTGGGTAAGCCGATTAAACCCTCCAGTGTCTACGAAAATAAGCCCTAATCTATGACTTTCTGCTGGCAGTTAGCCTTAGTTCTTCGTTATATGTACCTAGCTAATAATTATTTATGTTATGATATTCAATCTTATTTTAAATGGTCTAAAATTAATATTGTTTTCGTTTTTCTTAAAATTTCTGTTTTGGTGGAACAAAACCCTAAAAATAACAATGGGGGTATTAGGGTATATTAGTAGTACGTATGGCTATCCTAATACTGTATCGATATATTGGTATGCACTCAATAAATCCGACACACTCGTGTCTCGTGGCTCAAACTAGGCACATCATTCTCCATAGGTTTCTACCTATAATGGCAACTCGAAGATGAACTGTAGAATTGCTATTTATTTAGGCATTTAAGGTTTGGAGGATTGAATACATGGAGGTTGGAATCTAGGAATTGTAGGAGTGTCCGATAAACCGGATTTTTTCTACCGATTTAGTAAAGGGGAGAAATCCATTGACGGCTTTCGTACTGAGGAATTGGAGGCCGAGATGATTTGTGATTTACAATCCGCTAATTTAGTGTCTAAATAAAAGAAGTTTCCAATTTTACAAACCGTTTTTAGTGACTTTCAAGGCCTATTTTATTGTCTTTCTAATCTATGTAGGTAGAATCAGTTTGAACACATCTCCCAATTTCATCAAAGCATTTTGATTCGATCATATCTTATTGTTTGATGAGAATTGTTAAATCTAGATCTAGTTGATTGAAGAGAGATTGCGAGCAGATAAGCTGCTTTAATTTTAAAACAAATCCCTTCATTTACATGTGTTATACTTTTGCATTATTTATGTTTTTTTTTGTTTATAACCTTTGTGAATCATATTGCCTTGTGCCATTTTTGGATTAGCATTTCGTCATAATTTTGAGCTTTAATTTTGAATTATGATATTGATAAAACATGTATTGACAATTTGTAAACCTAAAATTCAGTATTACGAATACAAATTAACATATAAACACATGCAAAACGTATCTGACCTATTTTTGTCAATGGATTTCATAAGTTGACCTTCACATCGCAATCTACATTTCATTTAAAAAGCAGCTACTTAACTGAAATCCAATCCTTACACGAGCCTTAAGTACAGAGAAATTTAAAACCTAAAAATAGGCTTACAAAAATGTAAGTTACAGTCAGGATATTTTGTCGTACTGAGCAGGTAACATGACATAAAGAAATGTAATAAAATGCTCAATCATCCAAATTGATCCTGACTGACATGAGCAATTCTTGGGCTTCTGGTGAAATACTATAAGACACAAGACTCAACAGATTTAAGAATCTCGGCACTCAAAACCTAAGACCTTCCGTCACTAACAATCCAGAACAAAACAAACCAATACATTCCCATTCAGAACAAAAACAATATATTTCACCTAGACGTCTTGTAGACACCCTAAAATTCCTAGAAAGCATTTCTCTTGGTGTTTGACTCAAGCATGTTTGAAAGGAGTTCATGACCCCATGGGGTAGTTCAAATTGTTCAAATATTTCAAGTACAATAAATACCATGGGCTTTTAACAGTGTGGGACTTGTCACTTGGGCTAATGTACTCTCTTTATTTCCTCGGCTACTTCTCGAATCTTGTTACTAATTTGTCGGCTTTCCTGGGAAAAGGTTGGAGTCAGGAACAAGATTCATCAACCACCTTCTCATTGATACTGGAGAGTACAATGTCTTGCAATAAACCAAGTCTTTTCTTCTTAAAAATGAAAGAAACATAAAAAGTTTCGCAAGGATTTCAATTCCCAAGTTCCGACAGAGTTTAACGAAATCGGCATTAGGAACAGGATGACGGTGGTTGGACTAGTGATTATCTCGTATAATTTATTATTGCCATTTTTCATACCCAACTCCATCACAATTCAGAAGCATGTAGTTTCATTGTAAATTGTAGTAGTAGAACATTGTATTTTTATTACTACTACAAAGGTATTGGCAATCCAGCAGAAAATCTCACCTTGTTCCTACTTTATTTTACCAGGAAGATGTTTTTGCACGTTGAAACATACAGGTCAAGTCCCCCAGACCCTCTCTACGTATACGTAGCTAACGTTAAAGAATCCCATCGTAATAATATTACAGAATTTGAATGTTTTTTAGAGATGATTTAATAGCAAGATAGGATTGAAATTTTAAATTTAAAGAGAGGACACGGTGAAGTGCCTCTCCTCAATTGAACCCACCGGAAGTTTCTGTGGGAAATGAATCAGCTCATCCTTTACGATTTTAATAGTTGTTAGTAGGAGTAGCAAAATAGCTCCTATAATAGACACTAGACACTAACCTTAAAATCGCATACTATTAGACTATTACAACCTGTTCCTTTAAATGTAACAGGTATGACTTAAAATATGCGATTTTTTATTCGGAATTTCCGTACAATACTCAGATTTAAAATGGATTATCCCCTACGAGATCTGATGAGTAAGCCGAGTGATTTAACATTTTAACGTGGTTCAATACAATACAATCCGAACAATAAACTTACATATGCAGTTGTGTAGCTTTTAATGTAGCAGTGCTTTATTAGTGTTTATGAGGGGATGATGGAACACTCCACCCAAAAATTAAAATTTACAAGTGCAAGCACTATTCATCGTGTAGTAACAGTACTTGTAAGTGTATAAGCTATAGACTAGGCAGGGTTACGCAATCTCGCCCAAAAATTAAACAATTGAGTAATTCGTCAAATTAGCTTAAATGAGATGTTTAAGCCTTTAGAGTTTTTGTAAGTGGATTGAACTTCACCTCCTTTAAACATTTTACTCCAATGTTTATAGAGCTGTCATTTTAGTAAGTCATTTAAATAAATGACAGGTAATAATTAGATGATCCAGTTAGGATGCGGGTTCATTCTAGAGGTAATTGCTTCAAATTAGAGTGGAAACAGGTCAAATCCAGTCTGGCCAGTTTTGATTTTTTGTTCATTGATATTAGATATTAATGATATTAATTTTTGGAGTATGTAAAAAAATCAGATTAATTCGCAATTGAATTACAAAAATTAGGGGGAAATTGGTTCCTTTACACTCTAAATGCTCATCCTACAAATTAGAAATACTTTTACAACTTCCGACTCTGCTACAGTTTCACTTTTAATATTATCCTTATTCTGCTCCTGCATGTTAGTCCATTTTTTTTCAGGAGAAATACAACGGAACAAAATAGTGGAAAGGAATACAGTTTTAAATGCTTTAAAGCATTAATATTGCTTAGCAGACTGGATCAAGAACTCAAAACAATATACATAGGATTCAGTTCTACATAGATTTATTGTTAAAGAACCTCGTTCAGAAAATAACCTTTAAAGAACTTCGTAGCCTTGCTTAATGCAGCATTTTGAAATGCCATGTTCTAACTATTACGTGTATTTAGAGGCTCCTTGATATTATGAATATAGTATGATTATGAATCATGAATGAAGATGGTAAACAAAGGTTTTATGCTGTTTTTTTGTTCCGTTTCTAATTCTCAAATCTCATCAGTTTTAGCACGGTTGTTGGTAAAGAACTTTAAACGTCAAGCGTACATCAAAATACATGGAAACCTCTGCTTGAAAGTCAGGATTTTTATTTTAACTCCTGTAAAAGGGGGATTTTTTTACTTATAAAAAATACACCAATTTGCTCTGGCCAAAGTTTTATTTGCTTTTCTGGTAAGTCTTGTTAACCTTGTAGTCTTCCCGTTAACTTTTTTAACCAGTCCGTTGTATCTCAAAACGCAGAACATTGAATAAAACCGCAGGATAAGTAAAGTTTGGGTGAGTTAGGCTTAAATTAGGTAAGTAAATACTGCATTTCCTGTCGTAGTTCTTATTCATCACAAGTAGTAACTATATTCTGATCCTGTACAAATAAATGAGACAGAAACTATCCACCGAAAAAATGACAGTCAAGGATGGTTTTGTAACAAACATCGTATGAACGAAAAGGTAACTGTTTGGAGGTCTTCAGTTACTATTGGGATTTGGAACTTATTGTTCGATTATTTTTTTAATTTGCTGCCAACAACCAGAAGGCAAAATTTTTTTTTGGAAATTGGTTCATTTTATCAGAATAATAAAAATATTATTCAAAAATCGAAATTAAGAACGAGTGATAACTTATTATATACCTATTTGAAAGGGAATGTGATTTACGATGACGAATTTGAATTTTAAATTGAAAACAGATTTCCTTATTTATTTTCGAATGTCTCATTCGCTCATTCATACGATAGAATGCATTACAACGTAAGATAGAATACCGATATGCCTACTCATGTATATCTAGTTGTAGATAATTGTAACATTTTATAATACAATGCATGCAGATCGATTTGATCCAATTATTTTGGGAGGCATTTTATCATTTTCCAAGATCGTTTTGAAAGGAACATGAAGGGATTATTAAGGAGTTTGAAATAAACAAGTCAATTGTTTGATCACGCGTTTCATTCGTTATAAACTGTCGAGTCTGTCGAGGTTATAAATTACGAGCATTTTGCTAACGTTATTTTTTAAGCGGTTATATTATATAGAGTTGTTATTATTCTCATGATCATAATAATAATATTAAATTATTCATATGTTTTTATTAGCTACAGAATTTATGTCAGGCTTCATTTGTCATTCGTCTCGGAAACTTTCTTTATCCCATAACTTTAATAGTTCTCGGACTTTAAATTGGTTTGGAAAGTTATATGGTCAGAGAAGAATTTGATTTTAGGTTTTAATGGATTTTTTTAGATTGAATTAAAAGGGCTAAATATCGTGAAGGGTATTTAGGCTTAATGTACCTAATTAACTTTACAATCAACAGGAATTAGGATTTCCTTCCCATTTGATACTTGGTGTTTGTATTAGAAACCTTGAAAAATGTATTACCTTTTGTATTAAAACAATAATTAGTTGAAGCTTTAAAGCTTCTAAATATTGTACACACAACTGCTACCTAAATACACCACAAAAAAATCAAAGAATATGAAGATGAATGTTAATGGAATGAAACCATTCACATTTATTAAAAGTTTCTAGCTATTTTTATACAAGATTATTCGTAATCTGAAACTTTAAAAGCGGATTTAGACAATGAATAACTAATCAATCGTCGATCAGTCCTTTTGATAAAATAAGAAATCCTACCGAAAAGGATTAGAGTAAATTTGTTTTCTTACAAAAAGACCGTCTACATTCCATAAAGTCGCGTATCGCACATTCCATCTTAACCACATAACTAACGTAAATGAGATTAGTTCAGGAAGGCTTATTACATGCGTAAGGGATCTTCTGTATCCTCTTTAATTTTTAATAAAAAAACTAACTGAAAATGCAAGCGTGAAAGAACAAACAAAAAACAAATCCAAACTCCTTCCCTACAACCGTTTTGTTTGTTTAAACATATCTTCTACATTAAAAGAAAGCATCAACCATCTGCCAGAAATATCCCAACCAAAATGATGATAGACGATGTAATATTCTATGAACGGATACGGATCCTAATGGCACAGATACCATTCTTAAAGGAAACTGTCATCCAAAGCCGAGGACCAGGTGGTCATTCTAATACTGTGTCCGTAACTGCCACCAATTGAAAGACGGTTCCGTAAGTGTATGTATGATGAATGTATCATAATTTACAAATTGGCGATTCAAGATGTTAGATGATCCCAGCAAATAAGTGCTTTCAGAATCACAGGCCGTTTCAAAATGGCTATTTAAATCGGACTACAAAGAACTTTTCATTAGAATCGGTTGTGGTTTACTGTTTTTACTGTAACCACCGGCCACTACTACTAACTACTAGCCCATGGATTAGTAACAATTTGAAAATACAGTAAATCTTCTTGTTTTGGACGTTGCGGACATTACATTTATGAAAATAATCCAGTTCTTAATCAAAATATCGAGTTTCTGAGACGTAACAATATGGTTTGACAATTTTTCAATGATAACAGTTGATTTAAATTTAATCTTGAGTTCAACCTCAATTTCCTTAAATGCTACATAGCGATATAAAGACATATTATGATCATCAACCTCAACCACATTTGTTGTGTCATTAGCTTAAACCAAGCATTTTTTGCGGAGTTTAATTATCTAAAGTTCATTACATCCCCCCTGTTTAAGGAAGCAAACTAAACAGCATGGATTTAAAAGAATTTGCTGAAATGCTAATTGGAAATTAAAACCAATAAACCACTATTTCATCATTCCTTTGAATTTTTTCCTAACCGTTTAGAAAAATGCATCCAAACATCCCGAAATGCTGAACTACCGATTTGCGATTACTGCAAACTACGAACAGAATTCTGGCTTCGCCACATTCTGCGGCAAAGATTCAATGCTAACAATACAATACAACTAACTATGCAACACATAAATAGTCAACGCTGAAGTGTTTATGATCTCCCAAATCGACAAATGATATCTTAAAACTTCTTTTCAAAAAATTATTTATCTAATTGCTATTCTCTTCATCCTACAATGGGAAGCCCTTTGCCCCCTGTTTTTTTAAACCAAACAAAGCTTATAACTTATTAAGTGTAATAACTCAAACCTCAATTTTTATCTTTTAAACAGCGAAACATAACATGTTTTCATGAAATCATCAATCCTCTTATCATAAAACATGAAGCAATTTCCAAATCCGTAAGTAAATTATTATTCCTTTGTTTACATCAGGATACAAATCATCCAGTCAGGCTCCTGATCCCGATCCCAAGACATCGAAACGAAGCAATAATTCTACATGCACACACGGTCTTTAAATTTAAAGGCGAATGATCTTTAACTTAGAGAAAGGAAAAGTCCTGTAATAATCATAAAAATAATAATACACTTTTTATCTAAACAAATCTCGAACTCCCATCATCATCTCCCTATGATATACGATACATCATAGACATCCTAATTTACATCCACTTATTAACCCAGGTAAGTTTTGGGAATTTAGAAAAAAATACAAGAGCTGTTTATTCGTTGGCTCCTAATCTAAGGAGAATACAACTGTAAAAGTTGTAGGTAGCAGTTCAGAAGTGGATTTGGCAGTTGGTAGTAGCAAAAAAACATGACTTTGATGAACAAATCGACAACAAACTGGATAGAGGTTCTGTCTGACTGACTCTTTCTCATTTGAGGCATTTAAAACTGGACTTGGAGGAGTCAAAAGGGTTAAACAGATACAATTCAAATGATTCAACCTCTCCGAACTTGAAGTCAATTTTATGATTCCAATGAGAAGGAACAACTTTTCATTTCATTTCCTGCCATTTCTTTAATTTCTTATGAACTTGATCTACAAGTTTCTGTCTTATATCCAACAGAATATGATATATACGGAATTTATAAAGACCTCTATATATTCTCATGGAAATGATGGACGATCAATCGAACCCGGTCTGGTCTGGCCTACCTGGTCCTTAATCATAATCACCACACCATCAACATAATAATCATCATCATCATCATCAATATACTGACAATGTTCCTATCCCACATAAACACTTTTTTGATGATGTAATATGAGAAATCGTTTTCTGGATGAAAGGTCGATTAAATAATTGCTTGTGGTAGTTTCTTTTGAATGTGAGTTACTTAAGTATACGGGATTTACGGTCTTGCCAGAAATTACTGAGTTGGAATTCAATCTTCAGTCCGGGATTTGCATAAATGCCTACCTTGGTTGAATAACAATTTATAATTCCTAGCTATTTTCTTTTTTTATTCGCTTATTCACTTGCAATTTCTCCTCATTCCGAATGTATTAGCATCGGCGGGTATATTATTATAGTAGTAAAACGGTACATTCGGGGAATTTAGTATGTTATAGGACAGGTAGGCTATATAGTAAGTTGTTTTTGATTTACGGCCCAGAGGGTTAATAAAACGGTTACTTCTGTTGATTGAATATTTATGCATATATTAACTTCGAAGATGAAAGATACTCCATCTAATCGATTGCATTTCCAGTTGTAAAAAATAAAATATCTTAAATCTTTAGCGGATGAGTTAGTCAGCAGATTGTTAATGCAAAACGCGGTTTAAACTACGAGGTTTACTAAATAAATGAAGAATCTTAATGTTTTCTGACAGTTTTTCCGATCTGGAGAATCTAGACATCTTTGAACACCTATGTAAATTGTTTAATAATGAAGTTTATTCGATTTTTATGGTCAAGAAGAATTAAAGACAGTAAGTCGTAGATAAAATTTAATTAACATAAAGAATAAACTCCTTGAAAGCTATATTTAAAATTCTATAAAGCTTAAACTTTGTATCTACAAAACTTTGCAGATTTAAAATAAATTTAACCCCTGAACACATCGTTCATTAATCCTTCCGGTTATTTGACTCTTTTGGTCAGAAAACGCATGTTTCTAAATTAAAACCCCTGTAAACTTTGCTTTGTTCTGGATTCCATGTTACGGTCTTCAGGCTCGGGTCCTTTTTCAGGATAAACTTCATAAATTATTAACAGTCCAATATGGAGCATTTCGTGTGTTCGTGACGATGAATTTTTCAACAGTCAATATATAAATATAATAACATTTCAGTCTTTGTAAGCAGTTACGCACTGAGAGGACATGTAGACATGGATTTATATAGAAAAAACAACCCTAAAAAATGTATTTTGTTTCATCCCCATCAGCTCACCCTTCCCGTCTTTTCCGGTCTTTCTCAGCCTTCCTGTTTCACATTACTCGTTGTTCATAAGCTTTAATAAAAATTAAATAGGGTAGCTTCTCCATATAATTCTGCTCCTAAATAACAAGCTTCTAATGCATCTCTAAGGAATGACTTGGTAGTTGATGGAATATACCTCAACATGACATAAGTCATTGTCATCCTCCCTATTCCCCATTCTAGCTCTAGTTCTAACTTTGAAAGCATATGAAATTGTAGGCAATAATATTCTCTATCCAAAAAGAACAATTTAATAATAAGTTTTGAGGAAATGGACTGGACTAATGTGCTGTGTCATGAACTACAAACTTCCCGATACATATTTGTACGTATGAAATAGCTTGTCAAATAAGGTAACAAAATGAAGGGTAACTTCGGTACAATTCGGTACCAGGGTAAACTGTTTCCATAATATCGAGTTTAAGAAAAAAAAAGATTTAAGAATTGAATCCTTCTGATTGCATAATCAAGTAAAGTAGCATGGAATCAATGCATTTTTAGCCTTAAATCTTGTGTAGGAGCTATTTAATAATAGCCTAATAAATTATTGGAAAGCCATTAAATCAGTTGAACTAACCTTTTAAATGAAGTTTCTCATGCGGAGTCAATGGTGTTGATTTCGATGTGTAGAACTTATTTCTCAATAATTTCAATAATCCAACAAAGCTTAGCAGGGATGGACACGGTCCTGATTCGATTACGTGTACTTTTAAGCTGTTAATTAAAGACGTAGGATTGCTAACTCCTCAACTGTCTTTACTACCATCAAGCTGTTAATCACAGGATCTTATTCTCGTAATCATTCCGCACTTGCTTCTAATTAAGTCTTAAGACATCTTTGCACTTGACAGAGTCCACTCTACCACTTGTACAACAACAATACAGACTTACAGAGATAAGTATGTATGAGTTTGATCGTATTGTTACCGAGAGACTCGAGAATCCAAACAATCATATAAATTCGCCACTTACTATATTGGCAATAAATGAGGCTGGTGCATAATAGTAGTTAGTAGACTATAATTGGATAAACAATCCCTATGACTTGTCGATGTGAGTCAGAATTATTGACAACAGAGTTACGTTTATAGCTTGTATTGATTGCTATATTGTCCCGAGAAGGAATAAGCCGGTCATGTTGACACAATTAAAGTTTAAACAATCCTTCCATAGTTTTATTGCAGTTTCTAAACAATTACTGTGCAGGATTAATTGGAAATGCTTAAATATAACCGTATGAAATGAAATGTGTCACCAAGAATTACGGAGTGTATCTCAAGGCTTTTTATTGTACATTTAGTCACACCGGTTCACTTGTTTCGGGCTTCACTTTCCTTTAATTATAAGTCGTAAATTACAATTACGATAACAATTAGTCCTGAAAACAAGTCCTTGGCTGATCCGAGTTTTAAAAATCGTATGAATTTCTAATCAAGATTATGGTTAAACTTTGCAGAGCTGCGTGTGGGTGCGTTTTTGACTGTTGTTGTTACCCAACGGAAGCTTGTCAGAATACTGAACAAAGACTTGGTGGATGGGAAGCTCTGTTTAAATGCACTGTTCTACAATTCTACTATCAAAGTTACTTAGGATATGACGGCAGGTAGATATCATTAGGGTGGAAGGGGTAGGTCTCTTTTGTAGGATGTGTTTGGATGAAGGATGTTCTTCAGACACTTTTATTCTGTTCTACTCGTTCGTATTATAAAAGCTTGCTCTCTCAGTCTTCAAATGATTGCATGGAAAGGCAGATGTATTTCAATTTCAACCCTAGTTGGGTTGAGGTGTTATCTAATTTGATATGGATAGGAGCTACATGTAAAAAGGATGGTACTTTGAAATTTTAATCGTTTTAATGATGTTCGTACTCGTACCTTAACGGTTTTTTCAGTTTTTCAGAAGTATCGATTTTGGTATGTAATTAAGTTTAAAAAATAAAAAAGAACGGGTTGAGCGAATAAAACTACTTACATCAAAATTATACTTCCATGTTCTATCATATTATTTGTCCAGAATAAGTGTATAATGTCATTGTTAATAACGGTCTTATCCTACATTGTTAAAATATTTTTTAAATAAAATACTAAAATAATAAAAATACTAAAATATTTGTTAAAATATTTGCTTTTGGTAAATTTTTGCTAATAGTTAAAATAATTTTGGTTCTTTCCTCGTCTAAGGAAAAGAAATTTGCTCTAAATTCATTTGATTTTGCTACATAAAAATTTTTGGAATGAAATATCCAAACCAACCCTCGTTAAGAGGGTTTTGTACAATAACTCCCCCGGAGGACTTACAGCCAGAGATTTACGGTATGCATGTATAGGTACAAGTGTTGAATGTCCATATTCGTGTCCTAAATATGGGTATTATTCAGATTTGAATTCCGAGTTATCTAACCCAAAGTGAAAACAGACTCACGTGAAATCTAAGATAAAGTGATTTAAGTATGAAATGGAAACACTTAAATTCTCGTACCTGTAGTGGTAGCTACAAACTAATTACTTTCGAGTCGGGCTCGGGAGTATGTTTCCAAACGGAAGATTTATTCGTCAAAAATTTGTTTCGTACAGAATATAGTTTACAAACATCTTATAGCATCAGTATACATTGGTACTACATCATCGATCATACATATGATAAATAAACTTTTTATAAATATCTTACATTAAGTCCATCCCTAAATAAATTAAGTATTTAAGGTTCACCCAACAAGATCACATAAATCCGTGTTTACTATACGCATTCATACTTAAGTAAGATTGCGTGTTTTCTGCAACAACAGATGAAGTTGAACACTCAGGTTAGCATAATTGTTACCCCAATTACAAAATAATAGATCTCTGTTGTAAAGCTGAACACATGGTCATAAAATATATATCTTATTTTCAAGATTTTTTTTTCGGATTCGGTGATTTTCATGTAGGTTTAAGTTATATAGATTTTCTAGATAGTTGTAATCTTTTAATAATAGTTTAAGAAGAAAAAAGAGCAAAACAACTTTAATTTTAATTAGACTGACCCTTCACTAAACTCAGTTTTTCTTGCTTATTATTTTCGACGGAAAATAATACAACGAACATATTGCTATAATATTAACATAAAACATACAATGATTGTAAATATATTTGTATGATAATGATTGTAACAATCATTATCAAACAAATATATTTACTGACTAAAAGATCATGACAAGACTTTTCAACTCATTGATATTACGAATGAATATGAATATAACAAAGTCGTGCATTCTCACAAATAAAGCTAAAGTAGAGATTGTGATTGTGTATTTGCTAATTTTGTCCTTTAGTATACACAAGCTATAGGAATCCTACAATACACAATAGGATAAGAGGTAATTTTAACAATACAACGATGCGACAACTTTGAAACAACTAAGCTAAATCTAATTCTTAAATCAGAATTTATCATAATTATAACGTGTAATTAATACTACGACTTCAATTGATTATAATATGCAAGTCTATTATTGCGCTCTCGGGTATCACCAGCACCACCACCATCGCGGCCTCGACTGCCATTACCACCACCACCGCGACCTCGACCACTACCCCGATTATTACCACCTCGCCGTGAAAAATCATCTCCGTAATTTCTTTTTCCTCTCCAATTATTGGGAAAAGAATTATTACCAAAATTTACCACCCCTGGTGGAGGTAGCTGTTGATTTTGCATGTATTCGGGTACCGGTGGCGGGTTAAAGTAACGAATATTATTATTGTGCTGATGCTGATTAATTGTATTATTGTGGAACTGTTGATCTTGATAAGGGATTCTATCATTGGATTGAGCACGATGGTTTCCCCTTCCCCCATTGCCAGTACGCCGTTGATGATACATGGCAACTGGATCCTGGTCCTGATCCCATCGTGTTACTCGTGGTCGTCTAGCTTGGATTCGGTTACGCGGTGAAGGTGTCCTGTTCTTGTCGTCAATACGCTTCCGCTTAGCAAGAACATTAGGCTTAGGGTCAATTCGTGGACGTTTCTTGTTGCTATTATTAGCATTCCTGATATCAGTATTATAATGTACATTGTTGTAATCATCTTTTCCAAGTAGCATCTTGTATTCTACATTGGCTGCTGCACATTCGAGCCAAAAAACTATGTTTTGCTGTGCTACTTTTCGATCTTCTGGTGTTCCACTTTGAATTGTACAGCTGAGCTCCTCCTTGCAAACAAATATGGATACTCCAAACTGCTGAGCTAATTTTGAAGTTAGTCCACCAATTTTCGTTGATTCTGCGAAAATAAGGTGCCATTCGGATGATAAGAGAGAGACGCTTAAAGAACTAGTTGGATTTGTTGCCGCTCCCCCGGCTCCCGGTTCTGGCACCTCGTCATCTTCCAAGGTAATTATTTCTGGGGATTCGGGCCTCTGATCGGAAGTATTTAAAGATGTAGAGTCGCTTGGTACTTTAGTTAGTTCGTGAGCTTGCTGATTATTTTCAGTCAATTTAGTTGATATGGATGGAATCTGGCAGTTTTCATTCACTTTGTCTTTAACTGATGCCACTTCATTTGAGTTTGAACTGCCATTTATCTCCTTAAGTGACGATGAGCCAGAAGTGCCCGCTTTATCATTATCACTGTCCGATATAAATTTTTTGAACGAGGATGAACACTCTGGAATACTTGGGACCCTGGAATCATTTTCTTCAACAGTCGCATCGATGTTAGTTTTCTTCGCCAACGATTTTTTTGTTGAAACAGTAGGAGCAGCTGACTTCTTTTTACCCGAATTACTCAATTTGTTAGTTTTATTATTAACCTTTTTCTGTCTCGCGAGCAATTTGGTCAACTCTTCAATTGCTGACAAATGATTTTCTCCCCAAACATGGACAATACATTTCTCGGAAAGTACAGTAACATCCACCTGGAAATACCCACGGATTTCTGCAATTTTTTCTTCGTCCTGAGCCTTGATTAGGAATGAATGATCAGATTCAGTTAGGAACATATTGTGGCACTTATTTCCTATGCTTGGGTAATTTTGACAATCTGGATAATTGACACATCTCCAGCTTTTGGATACTATAATAAAAATAATTGTTTAAGAGTTAACTTTAAGCATTTACAATAGCTGAATAAATAGAACCGACGGAATAATTTAATTTGAAATATTTTTCCATTTACCTGTTTTGCTTTCCTTATTGGTTGCAGATTCATTAGCAATGTGCACTTTAATTATTTCAATGCCATCATCATCGTCGTTTTCTTCAGGTTGAACAGAAACAGTTCTCTCCGTAGAGCTGGATTTTGAAGTTAAATCAGGTTCTCGTGTTGGTGGGGCAATCGATACCATTGCAGGAAGCTCTTTTGCAACATAATCTGGTTGAACAGAAACAGTCCTCTCGGCAGTGCTCGATTTTGGGGTAACATCAGGTTCTTTTGTTGGTGGGGCAATCGATACCATTCCAGGAAGCTCTTTCACAACATAAGGCTTGCTGCGATGATAAGAATTCATTCTGTGATTTTGCTTGCAATAATAGTAGCTGTGACCTTTTTTAGCACAATTAGAGCAATATAGGTCCCTATTTGGTTTGTAGCTTGCTTGCTCTCCAACATACAGCGGTATCACACTGTCATTCGACTTAACATTTCCATTTGTTTCCTACAAAATCATGAAAATCATAAAATCATAGGAATTAAAAATATAAAGTTTTATACTTTGATTTTAACGAAGTGAAAAATGAATGCCGAAATCTCACCACAACTACTGAAGTAACTGAGTGGAATCGTCTCCAATTGTCAGGACACATTGGTTCTTCATGACCCGCTATTAGGCACAAGCTGCATTTCATAGGATGTCTTGATTCAACGCAATCACGACACCCCGTAGAAAATGAGTATTGTTGTCGTCCACACTATCATTATAAATCATATTTAAGCATTTATTTGAAAAGCATTGAAAAAAATTATAAAATCCATATTTTTGAAAACTTACGTTAAGGCATACCGCGTTAATTTTTCCTCTGGCACCATCAATATGTCCTGTCGCCCCACAAATTTTGCAACATGGTTTCTTTCTTTTTTCTGTACAATATTTACTTAAATGTCCCCATTGATGGCAGATTCCACACCTTATTTTCTTCAATTTCGGTTTTGGGGGAAGCCGCCGCAACCTCCACAATGCTGGATTATCTACATAGTTAACATTGTAAATCAAATTATGATAAAATATAAATATCAAACAAAATAGTAATTATAGCATAGGCTTAGTAGATACCTAACAAATATATTTTTGTATTTTTAATATTTTCAAACGGTGAATACTGTAAAGTACAAAGGTGAATTTTTTTTACATTCACTTTTGAGGTGACGTAAACCTACTTAACCTACAGCTTCAATTTTAATGATGAATGCAGAAGGTGAGATGTAGACTGACAATGACGATAATTGATAATTGAAAACATACCCGATAAGCACCGCAACACCTCAGTTGTATGTAAGTCGGGATCTCGAATCGTGTCGTAAAACTTAATCATTTCCTCACTCCAATGAGATGGTAAGTGTGCAATTTTTTCGACAACATTGATCACATCGGCAGATGCCATGGGGTTTCCAACCAACAGGTTGACGTCGGCACTACCACCCTGGTGGAATGTGATAGTCTCAGGATTAGGCATCGTCGGCAAAGACGAGGACGAGTTCAATGGAGCCACTGGAGCTAGCACAAATTCATTTTGACTTTCCAATAACCGATTTAAACTTTTGTTTAATTTCAAAGTTTCGGACCCTGATGGACATGGCTCCGGAATTTGGGAAACATCAACTGAGTCTTTCGTTGTTGACGAAGGTTTCATCGAATCTGGTAGCAAAAGCCTTAATCCTGAAGCACTTTGTTGATCAGATAATTCAACTTCTGGAGGCTTAGTTTTTAATTCGTTATTTAATCGATCCATTTCCAGCATGATTGAATCAACAATTGACGCCTGCTTTGTATTTCTTCTATATTTATTTTGATTATCTGAAGGGCATATAACATTCGAAGTCATTTTCAGCCTAACATTTTCTAAATCTTGCTTCGTCAAAGTTGCTAGAGAAAGATCGGATGCGTCAGCTTTGCTGTTATCTATTTTCAGTCTTTTATTGAGATGACTGATTCGCCTTTTGGGACTTTTTCGAGCAGTTAGAGGTGTCTCTTTGGAAAGCGAATCAACGGTAAGAATGGAGCCGGGTATGGACAACAAATCAGTAACAGAAACTGATTCAAATGCGGCAGGACTTGCTATTGCAGAATTTTCGACTGGTCGTATCCCATTGGGTATCGTTTCGGGCAACAATCCATTCGATACTATTTTGACATTAGAACAACGATAATTATATACTTATACATAATCAATTATTAAATTGAAAGATTGAAACATTTGAAACCACACAATTTTGTGTATATTTACGTTATTATTGCGCTTTACTGGTGTACAAAAAATTAACAATTAATTTATGTATGTATTCCCTGAAGACTTAGATAGCCAGGAAGGGTCACCACAATGACCACATGCAATCAGAATCAATATCAATAAACTCAAAAAATCATTGGGGGCACTGCGATGAAATACCGAAGACGAATACGATAACAAAATACGTGAAATTTTTGTTAGGAACGGAATTCGATGAACAAACGAAAGGTCGTCAGTCGTATTAAATATTTGATGGCTAGAAAACCATCTAAAAAAGTGTCACCCCAATCGAAACAGTTGGATTCCTCACAACTGTCGCAAC
The DNA here is from genome assembly GCA_906901685.1 of Desoria tigrina. Taxonomy (NCBI): domain Eukaryota; kingdom Metazoa; phylum Arthropoda; class Collembola; order Entomobryomorpha; family Isotomidae; genus Desoria; species Desoria tigrina. The sequence continues at coordinate 3,315,241 of CAJQTU010000010.1, read as the reverse complement.
ATAACTGGTCGCTACGTTTGCGGTAAGCTGCAACTAACCAGGCCTGTTGCTGATCCTCCTTGGTTCTTTCAGTCTTTCTCTTTCTTTAGTGGGAATTGATAATTGATGGAATAGGAATCACAATCACAAACCATGTTGTCACAAGTTTAAAGCATATCATTTTTCTCCAATTACTCTTCAAAACTTTGCCCATCGGAATAAAAAAATCTCAGTCCGACAACATGGTCAAATATGGTCCCATTGCTTATTATGCATACATAAAATAAATATATAGGATGTATTTTCTAAAGTTCTCGCACTTGTTTAAATTAGTAGAAGTCTGACACCTTTAAAAAAGACACCATTTGAAGAACACAAAAACAGATAGACCAAAAATAAATGAACATAATAATTGTGCTGAATTTCATACCATTTCCTACCGGCGTTCCTACGGACTCAGGTACAGGCTGTTTTCTCGGTTTTCTAACACGTTTGTTGGGATCCAGATCTTGTGGTTCCAAAGGGATTCCCAGGGTTGTTAGAAAATTAATAATTTCTTCATTTGTTCGCTGACTAGCAATACGGTTCTTGCTGACTCTGGTACGAGTCGCAGCGGCACGGGGAGTACCCCGAGCAGATACAGGACTGACCTTAGTCTGGTCTTTACTTTTAGACTGTGCGACTCTTCTAGTTCCAGCAGCAATATTCTTCTTACCAGCCGGATTTGAGCGAGAAATTGAAGGTAAAATCAGCTCTGCCGGCTGGTCAAGAGGTTCACTAATCTCAAATATAGAGTTAGCTATCCGTATTGACGGCAAAGGCACATCAGAAGAAATTATATCATCGGAGTTTGACAATGAACTAGGGGCGGCAGCATTTTCTGAACCTGGAGCCCTTGGACTCAGTTCTACATTATTGCCATAGCCAACCTGTTCATTGTCAGTGCCATTAACAATGTCCTTTTGTGGAATGTTATCACTGTCTATGCCAACGGTACTCTTTTGAGAAGTTGTTCCACTAGAACTAGAAGCGTTATTGTCACCACATTGTTGATCATTATCATTGTTGTTATTAGAACTAAGGCCATTTGGAATCACCGTATTCCCTTCGTCACGCTTTTTCTTCTTCTTTTTCTTCTTCTCAGACTTAGAAGGGCTTGTTTGTGGTACATCCTCCTCACCCGATGATGAATTTAAAATGTCAATCAAAGGTGGGAGAGGTTTGACGTATGGTATGATTTCGATTTCATCATCTGACTCTGAAACTTCGAACATCGGGACAAACTTGGGCATCTTTTTCTCGTCGCCAGCGTTTGTCGAATGGAATCTCCAACACACCACTTGAAATGGGGACAAAATACCTTCCTCAAAGCTAAATTTAAATTCTTACCTCTATTTTGATATTTGATATTCATATAAAATTGTCAAATATAATATAATGTGACTTAGACAAATAACGTCATACTTCTCCACCCGTATGATACTACGATTTTTGAGATACAATATACAATATACAACGAATTGAAAAGGTGAAAGCGGTGTAAAGGTGGAGGAGTACGAAGTATATGTTGTTAAACTGTTAGTCATAGTCTAATAAAATTTGTAGTTCTATAATAATAATAATAAGTTCTACACGGGTAAGAGTCGAACTATCGTGGATAGTTCGAAACTGGGGTAAACCCCTTGAACACCCGGGACACTTTTTGACACAGAGTGTGAAAATAATCTATGAACTATTAATTGGAGTGCAATCAGTACACAGTACGTTTTTGTTTTTACTTACCTCTTCAATGGCCCGAATCTGGAGAGACAATGATAGTGGCAGTGGCAGTGGACACTGTTATCAGGCCTTCCCTTATCAACTCTGCAGCAACTATTTTTTGTGTTCAATCAATCACAAAGCATCAAGGGGAGGACAATAACATCAAACATGAAAGTTGAAAAATAAAGTACTGAATTACAAGTTCAATCAGAATGCAGGACACAGGACAGAATATTGTGAAATCTCCATCCACCATGATACATATTTTGTAAATCAACAGCATAACAGCAACCACTACTACTACATTGTACATATCAACTATGCAGTACTAACTGAATTGACAATCAATGTAAATCGACAAAGACACGCTCACGCCATTTGCCATTACAGTTAGTTGCAACAACCTCTAACCTCATCATCAACCTCAAACATTTGACCTTGTGCCTTCCTTCAAGCTTGCAACTCTTTGCACTCAGAGTACAGAGTACAGATCCAACATCTGACATCAGACATTTGACTTGCTGCAAACTGTGAACTGTTGTTGCAGTTTGCAGCAAGTCCCTTACTAGATAAACTGGTGTATATAGCTAGTAGTGAGGTAGCCTCACACACACTCAACAAACACTACACACTACAACAACGCTAGAACGTTACGCTGAGTGTGGAGTGAGACACAGTACCCTGCACCCTGTGCCCTGTGTGTTGTCTACTTGTCTCTAGACTGATTGATACTGAATTTAAATTTAATTAAACATATTTAATTTATTATTTATTAATAAAAGGCAAAACACGAAAGTGCAAAGTGTAAATAAATACAAAATACAAAATAATTACGAAACATCAAATCATTTTTGATTTTATGAATTCATTTTCAGCCAAAATAAAATCCAAAATTGAAGTAAATGTAAAAGCGACACAGCATGCACAACAACCTTCCTATCTTAAAAGATCCTACACCTGTAAACCAAACTAATTAATTTAATTAAAATTAATTACAATAAAAAAAACAAAAAAGACTTACCTCGGGTAAAAAGAAAGTTGAAGTGGGAAATGCTCCTCTTCCTCGTCCAACAACCGCGTGCTTTAAATACTTTAAGATACTGCAAGTTCTAGGAGTTGGAATTCCCGGGCAAACTGTCAAACTATCTCATCCTTCACTAGGTAGAGCCAAGCCCCATATGTCCAACTTGAATACTTTGTTCATGTCGTCTCGTCTTATGTCATTGTTGTGTTGTATGTATTTGTATTGTTAGCTTTTTGAGGAAGATTAGTAAACAATAACCTGTTGGACTGCTAATAATATTATATTAATATTTAATGTATTGCGATGTAACAAGCAAAGCTAATAGAGCACTCGGACAAAACTGGGTGTACCCTATAGAAATGGATAATATGTAGTAGAGCAGCATATAGTGTACCCACACTACCCACCTGCACCTCTGGTCATACCCTTGTTCAGGTCAGAGAATCAGAGGTTCAGGCTTACTGAACCTTCCTACCAATTCGAATTACTACATTACATTTCGTAGCAATATGCGAAACCAAGTTGACCATAATATAATGTACGTGGTCGTTGAGCCGGCTTTCGGTAGCTGTTAAAAATGTAGCGTGGGTGTTCTCTGAAACCGACCCAAGGCTCAAGTGACCTTACCTCACGGTCTAACAACCGCTAGTTCATGGCCAAAGTAAGCGTATCCCTAACATGGAAATTATGGAAAAGGTCGCAGGTCATTACAATTAAAATTAAGGAAAATATCTCCAAGTTATTTATATGACTGGTATTCTGGGCACGCTAACCGATTCGACGGCAGAAACGTGCTAATAAAATGTTCATGAAAGTTTTTCCTTAAAATCCGAATTAATGACACCGCCTAAACAACAGAGCTGTCGTAAAACGTAATTATGGAGCTACATGATTAGAAGGAGCGATAACCCTGACTGGTTATAATTTCCTATGATGAATGAACATTGATTTATTTGGACAATAAATTATGGGTGGGACAGTTGGTAGTGGTTTTATTGAAGCGTAATAAACATTTTTATCTGTATACATTAAATTAATACTTACTGTTGAACCATTTTAAAGTTCATAATTAACATGCGTTTTATATACACACTCCATTCGGCACGACTGACTGGTTCCTCGAGATTCAAGCTTGAAGCAATACAATATATGTCTATGATTCATACATGAAATTTAACTACTCTTCTTTAGTAATTAAATCCCAAATTGTTGATCTGCTCTCCATCCTCTTCTTTGGAGTGGTTTGCATGAGGATCGAATGATTAATGATTTTGAAATGTTTAAATCGAAGCTGTTTTTAAATAATATGTCCATATGTACACTTTGTTTTAAATCCTTTACTTCCCGAACCGCATGTGTCCATAGTCGTCAAAATCCGTGGGCTTTGACCGTTTTCCAAAGCGCATATGACCATAGTCATCATATCCACGTTTTTTGTAGTAATTCTCCTCGTCTGTGTCATCAAGTCGGTTCATTAATGGCTAAAACAATTAATGAGTAATAAATTGAGAGATGAGTTACAAATCCAAAATTGGATAGCTATATGTTGTGAGATATCAAACCTTCGGGTTCGGGAATGGCTTAACATTTTTACCAAAATATGTCAAGTATGGGGACTGGGGAGACAATTTTTTCGCTTTTGCAAATGGGAAAGTATTATGGAAGACTAGTTTTTTTACACAGTACAATTTTTTAATAAAATAATGTGTTTTAGTGATGCCTTTTACGTCCGTAATAAAAAGTCTGAGGGATTCTTTCGTGGAAAAAATATTTCACAACCCCAAATTCTGATCTGCTCAGATATTCTGATAAATTATGTTCGGAAAATAACTTACCGCATTTTTTAACAGTTTATATAGACGGAGACCTGCAGGGCTAAAAGCTCGAGTGTCTTTGACCACCGACGCTTGGGGTGACACTAAGCCGCTGCCCGAACTTCTGTCCATATTGTCACATAGACAAGTTCCAATGTACCAACTGCAAACAATTAAGATGAATACCGGGGCAATAAATTTCGACATTTTCGTCTCTATGTTGGTAGTGCTCTTCCGTCTGGACCGGAAATACCAACAGTTGAGGAATGATCTCGACTACGAATTTGCTGGATGGTTTTATACAATTTCCGAGAGTCCTCTGGGAGTTTTTCATTTTGTGGGCGTCAAGATTGAACTCACTTACTTCAGCTTTAAACAATACACTACGGAGCTGGACATGAAGAGGAAGTTTAGATAGTGGCATTTGTTACTTCATGCAAATCTGCATCTCTGCTCTTCTCTTGTCATTTTTAATAAGGTTTCCTAGAAGCTGAATTATTTGCATTCTGGACCGAGAAGCCAAGTTTTCTTAACCTCAGAACGGAATAAAAGATGAGAGGGCCAAAACCGCAGTTTCATCTTGCTCAGGATTTTGGACAAAGTTATATGAGGTAACTGTTTAACTATTACTAGAGAGATGAAGTTGAACAGATAATCGTATCATTGGGGATTCGTATGGGAGAAAAGCTGTCTCCCTCGAGATCGGATGATTGACAGGTGCTAACTTCCGCAGAATTTTAATGCATCATTTTCGAAAGTATTTAATAGAAATTATTTTTAGAATTCCGTGGGTGTAGTATATGGACTATATATGTACCTTTGATAGGGGGTTAAATTAAGGTTTCAAGATGATCAATTTTCATGAACTTTAATGAATCACAATAAATTTCAGAACAAACGAGATGTTGGATTAAAAAAAGTAGTTTCTCATAAATAAACTCCGAATTAGCATTGATGGTGCTATTATTAAAAATCTATAATTTTAGATTGGATGAAACCGTAGATATGGATAATATAATAATAACAATGAGATGATAATATTTAGAAATATAGATTTAGATGTTATGTTGTTTGTTAAATTAATTAATTAAAGTGTAATTAGCTTGTAAAAAATCCAAATTTTAAAAACTAATCCAAATTGAGTTCCTCCAAAAGGATGCAATTATTTTGTATTTAAAGAGCCTATCAAAATACTTTAAATATGCAGTAACGTTAAAACTGCAAGAGAAAGTTACGTGGTTCTGGTGATGGCATAATATGCTGTATATTTGTTAGAATATTCTATAGTTTGAAGTCAGCATGAGATGGTAATTATATATTGTATATAAAGTACACATGCAGTAAAATTGGATTGAGCCTTATTTGCATTTTGCAGTTTTTGTATGAAGGTTTAACTGTGTTATTATTGACTGAGGCTAACAATTTATTCAGTCAGATTGGCTCTCAAATCAGGTAGGTATTAGGAATATTGATATTGCCATCATTTCGATTGCTATCAACTTTATCAGACCCCATTGTATTTAGCTGCTCGAACGATCAATAGTTTAATTGACAACTCCTTCACTCCCACAACCAGCAGAGTATGAATGGTTGAATGTGATTTCCCTTGTGAAAGGTCTGATAAAAGGGAGATACATCATGTCCCATACGCATCCAACTCAACTCTATAATTATAATTAGCTAAAATTGTATGGTATGTTATTTCTGATTTTTTATAGTTAGGTTTTGATTCTTATTGAATGCATTTTTGATAACAAATAGTAAAATCCGTATATGTATGCCTTGCATTAGAAAATATGAATTTCTAGATCCTTTTTTGATAATTTGGGTTTCGACGATCGATTTTTTATATACAATCTGATGCTGATCGAATCATATTTTATTGGTACTTATCTAAGATTTTTGGCTCGTTTGATTACAGGAAATTAATTATGGTTTACAGCACACTATGAAGATTTTATTTTTTGGTAAACACGAACATCCAAGAATCAAGAATAACCATGTAAATCTAAGAAAAACATTACCTTCGAAAACAAACAACAAAAATTAGAGATGTGATGAAAAATAAAATGTAATTAAAAATATTTTGATTAAAAACGAAAAAAAGCATCTGCCCAGTTGAATTAGTATAATTTCTAGACAATTAAATAAACAATTATATTATTAAACTTTTTCAATAAGTCCTAGCCTCAACTAACCTAATGTCCAACACTCGCATCACTACAATCATATCATACATAAATATATAAAAATGTACGCCTTTTTTAGTCTGAAAAAGTTGTTTAATCCCTAATTATCAATATTAACATTATTTCATCTAAATTCCAAGGTTTTATACGCAATTTCAAAGGGTTATCCACAGAGAATTTAGTATTGCGTAAGACACATAAAACGTACTTACAATTAAGTAATTCATATATCGTGGTAAATGATATGAAACAAAAGAATGCACGGGTTACAGGTTACACATACGGATGCACTAATCAAATCCATAAATGCATCCCACATGCATTGCAAATTACAACCATTCAATATCAATACGACACCTTGCTTTATTGGCAGTGGTATCAAAAATGCGTCGCACTTTTAGGACCTTCGACCTACATTTTCCCCCATTAAACACTTTCTCATAAAATAGAACCATACGTTTTGAATACCGAAAAATAATTACAAAAATTTAAATATACCTTTTTTAATTCAGCAAGACCAATAACTTTCATCATATCAACTAACTTTTCAAATTAACAAAAACTGTCTGGAAAAGTAGATGCAAATCATATAGAAAAAGCCAAATTACAAATACAAACTGTTTAATAGCTATCCCTGCCCTTTTTGTTGGGTCTGGTGACATAAATATTTACATTTGCTCTGATTACATCATTAACTTGTCCCTGACATCATTCCATGAAAATACATGTGGATGAGCTTTTCAAGTGCAAATTACCTTTTTACAGAACCTGGAATTATTGTTTAAGTACAGTTAAACCTATTTTTGAAGCTTTCAATAAAAAAAATTGATTGCGGAAATTTGGGAAATTTCGTGTTTGCTTGGATTGGGCTCATATTCTTGAAGCATTTGTCGTGGGTTTTGAATTCTTGCGATTTTGAAACAAATCCAACTACCTTCATTTTGGCAGATGACAAATTTTTTTTGGTCTGAGCTTGCGATTCTCAGTCAATACAACGTCGCAGTACCTGTAACACATACATTTTATTACGAGATCTTCCAATGAGTTCCCGTATGCAAATCAGGAAATCGAGGATGAAAAAAATTCGCAAATTAGAAACGGAATTGGCAAAGTTTTTATTAAATGGACTACTGCGTCTCATTCCATTCCGAACACTTGGGGTAGTCATTGTTGACTTGTGCAATCCCTTACCTTCATCATCCCCGTGTATAATAATATAAAGTAAAATGCAGATCTGAATGAGATCTCGATCTGCTCCATGATGATGATGAGATACTACATGATTTACTATTATCTATCACTCTATCACTACATTCGATTTACAACGAGGGTATATTATTATATTATTATTTGCGAATTTAAATATATACATCATACGGATGCACTTGCATTCTTCATTGAAAAAGAGAGTGATGAATTGGAATGCTCCACTACATATATGGTATCTCCCTGTTCTCATGTTATAGGGAAATCATATTTTTATTACTATTTAGGGACCAGATCGTCTAGTCTCTAGCAATTATTATAATTAATATTTTTTTTGGGAGGAGCATCTCCGAGGAAGATTGGTATAAATTGTCACTTGGCCGCATCAAGTAATCATTCTTACAAAATCATATCAATCGAACTTAGAAAAAAATTGATCCAAAGGCTTATAAAACAAGTCCTTAGTACTCCTTAGTCCAATTTTTGTCTTTGAAGTATGAAAAATAATCACCAAAAAAGTTGACCATTCGTAACCTTTTTAAATAGTGCAGATTAGCAGTTTATACCTAACATATTTGATCCAAACGTCAAACATAGTGCGTATCTTGTGGTAAAAAAAATAACACAATCAATTTAACGGTGACTCTGATCATCTCAGAGTCTCATCTTGTCATTTTACAAATTGGATCTGCTGGTGTTCCAAGGAATGATAACATCGGCAAAACATTCTTCTTTCGAGCTGTCATCAGGTAAAAGCAATGACAAATTGTCATACCTCAAAAATTGTCAGGAGAATCGATAACAACATTAAAAATACTCCTACTTACTTACCTACCTCTACCTTTAAACAATGGAATTCGAAAGGATTGAATGGGTCATGATTCATCCCACCATAAATATTAATTTTAGGAACTTGTTATCTAACAATCAATATAAACTAAATGTTTTGATCTTTAAACGGATGATTCATATTGGTTTATTATTTAATGTTCTTCTTTGCAGACCAAGACGGAGTTTCTGTTAAGCCGTATACCGTAACCATTACAAATCAAGCCAATTCCTCAGATCCGGAAGTCTCCATTGTTTTGATTGATCATTTCTATTCGGAACATCGATTTAATCCTGTAAGTCATTCTTGCTAACTTTTATCCACTAGGGATCAAGCATATATAAATAACCCATGAGTTATTGTTTAGTTTCCATTTATGTTCTATTTCTCGATGTCGGCAAGTCGGAAAAAGTAACTGTCATTAAATTTACTGGTTTACTTTTTCCTCTTTATATACAGCCTCCAAGAAAAACTTCTAAAAACAGAGTAGTCGGATTTCTTGGGATTTATGACCGAAATGGCTAGTCATTTAAGAGCTTTAAATTTACTCACCATTATAATGGTGGTTGGACTCATGTACAAGTCGGCAGGGGGACTTTCACTCCGAAACAGGTCGAACTATACGATGACCTTTTACAGTAAGTCCGTAAGGTCAGGGAAGGCCCGTGGGGGTGGACCTCCTGTTTTTGACCAGAACCAGAATCGGAACAAGTTAAATTCGAAGAAGGAGGGTCAGTGCGGGTGGGGGAAAGTTATTGGTGAAAGTACGGGAGAAAGAAGTGGACGAATTGTTGGTGGATTTCCCGTCAAATCTCCTATCCCCTGGCAAGCTAGTCTCCAGGCCTTGGATGAGCATGGGATCTGGAAACATATTTGTGGAGCTGCTTTGATTTCGGAAAACCATGTTGTAACTGCTAGTCATTGCATTAATTCTGAGACGAAATATAGGATCATTGTAAGTATTCTTAAATAGAGAAAATTCCAAAAAAATATTGAAGTCTCTAACAATATTTTCTTAATTTAAAGCTGGGAAAACTGAACATGAAGTACGAGAGCTCGAACGAACAAGTGTTTTACATCCGAGACACGGATATAACAACTCATCGACAGTTTGGTTACATCGCGGAGTTTGGAAATGACATTGCGATACTCAAGATTGAAGACAGACAGGGGCGAGGGGCAAGGATTAATGAGAATGTCCAGCCGATTTGTTTGCCAGACCATGATGGGTGGGAATTCCGGATGATTCCACCCTCGGCGAATTGTATCATTTCGGGGTGGGGAAGTATCAGAGGTGAGGAAAATTTACAGTCGAATAGGCAGTAATTTGTCCAAATGTTGTGGTTTTTTAAATATATTTACTATTTTAAAATGAAAAGGTCCCTATTCAGAGGACACGAGTAGTAACCTTCGAGTTGCATCCGTCCCGATTCAAAAACAGGAAACCTGTAGAAAGCTGTACAGTTCGAGTAATTTGAACGGGAATTATCTGCGAAGGAACAAGAGGCTTCTTGTTGGGAAATCGGGCTATGGTGGAAGTCCAAGATATATGGATGGGATGCTCTGTGCAGGACCGCTTTCTGGATCCGTCGATTCCGGAAAAGGTGACAGTGGGGGTCCACTCGCCTGTGAAATTAAGGGTGAGTCTAAAAAACTGACAATTTTTTACTTTGATTAATTAGCTGGAGGATGTACGTGTTATATTTATTTAAAATGCTGTGTTAAATTCTAGGACAATACTATTTAGTGGGAATTGTGTCATGGGGCCAGAATTTTGGAGGGTCACCAATGCCTGGTGTTTACACGAGGGTTTCACACTATCTTGACTGGTTGTCCAACGAGAGACTGCTACTGGGACCCTCATAATACCATCAATTTATTATTAGTATACGCTACTACGATTACATATGGTTTTGGTCATAGTTTTCAATATCGACATATTATATATCATTTTATCGCAAATTTTGCGTAGATTCCAAATCTGCAAAAAAAAAACCGCGAATGTAACAAAAACTTTCGAGATAAAACCCGAAAACCGGGTAAAAATCGGTTTTTTTCCGAATTTTATTTATTTTTAGGTGCTTTATGACTGTATACGTGGACAAAATGATGTAAATGTTTGTTAAAAATTTAATTATGAGTTTTTATCACTAACCTGATTGTCATATCTCCGAAGCGTTCATGAGATATGCTCCAAATACTAACCCAAAAACCGATTAAAAATCAGTTTTGTACGAGTTTTCCTACTTTTTTATCATGGTATTTTACACGTTGATTTTTGTAACATTCGATTGTTGTTATATTGCCTTAATTTTTGCCTTGTATACTGAGCATGAACGGCCCACTTCCCTGTCACCGGCAGGGGCCCCGCCGGCAGGCGCCAAAATAAAAAAAAACCGTTGATTTAGGTAAGGAAGATAGGGTTAGGGTAGGATACCGAGCTATGCGAGGTATGTAGGGGTAGGGTACCGAGCTATGCGAGGTAGGTAGGGGAAGGACACCGAACTATGCAAGATAGGTGGGGGAAGAACACCGAACTATGTGAGGTAGGTGGGGTTAGTAAACCGAGCTATGCGAGGTAGGTAGCGGTAGGATACCGAGCTATGCGAGGTAGGTAGGGGTAGGATACCGAGCCATGCGAGGTAGGTAGGGGTAGATAGGGGTAGGATACCGAGCTATGCGAGGTAGGTAGGGGTAGGATACCGAGCTATGCGAGGTAGGTAGGGGTAGGATACCGAGCTATGCGAGGTTGGTAGGGGTAGGATTCCGAGTTATGCGAGATAGGTAGGGGTGGGATACCGTGCTATTCGATGTAGATAGGGGTAGGTATCTGAACTCATGCATCAAATTGTACCGTTGCTGGGCCGCCGGCAAAACTAGCTGGCCCCTGCCCAACTTTTCGTGGCCTCCCTAATTGTCTTGTTAGCTATACAACATTATAAGTAGGATTAAAATCATTGTTACCAAACCATATACGACCATGAAGAATCTTGTACAAATAAGACTTAAATATACGAATTATTTTGTTTACAAACTTTTTTAGTGATAATTTAGTGATAACTACAAGAGATTGACTGAGGTGGTTGACTGTACATAATTTGTGATTGTTAAAGCGTCGGAAGGAAAAATTAAAAATTGATATGCAAATGTATTCTTTATTTTTGTGTTTAAAAAAAGAATGCCAGAGTCAGACAAGAAGCGTCCCAGTTCTATGAAACTGTCAGACGATAAGATTCGTCATCATTAAATCATCTTTTCATTTTTACAGCCAACAAAGTTCACACTTCACACCTCAAGTGTTTAGCTTCGGTTAATATTTATAATCATCTCCACTGACTTCTATATAAGTGTGTAAAGCAAGGGGACTATACACATGTATGTATATCTTTTTCAATACACATATGTATGCGTAATGGTCTCCGTAATCCATGACTTGTAGTGCATGATCAGGCATTCATTTTAAAACTGAATCTTAATTCTCAGACAATAATAATACAATGCCTATTATTACCAATAACGTCATCTCATAAAGGTTATACAAGCTATTTGGTATTATTCGATGGCTAAAAATACTACCGTAAATGCCGAATTAGTGCCCCCTACACCCCTTAAATAAGTTCTCTTTCCAAAAATAAAACATCCAATAATACAAAATACGAATATTTTTTGTGGAACAAAAATTTATAAGTGTGTGACATTTTGTGTTTTTTCAAGACAATTCAGCAGAAATTAAGCCACGTAGAGCAATCCCGTTAATTTTGTAATACAATTTTTCAACCATTCAATTTATTTAAATTTTATATTATTCCAAAAACAGTTTGAATTACGAATAAACTCCACTTGCATCGGTTGGAAAAAATTACTTCGCTGGGGACTTTAATTACATTTAATATATTAATACTGTACTAACAAGCTCTCAAAAAATGCAGCTCAAACAACAAGCAAACAATCTTCAAGAAGTCTATAAAAACTTTTTATTTATTTCTAATGTAAATCGTTAAGCAAATGTAGGTAGAGGCATCTCCTTCTAATGAGGTTACAATACAAAACTACTCTGCCTTCTTTGCTCCCATGAATATCAAATCAAACCATGATAAATTACAATCATAATATAAATACAATTTATCCTCAATTCCATCAACATACATTTTTATACGATGTCGAATAAAATTACTTATAAAAATATAAACAAAGCACAGAGCCTGTATCCGTATGCACAATATATCCATCATAGAACCAGAATTAAGAACGAATGGAAATGAAACAGTCTCCTTGTTTGATAATGAGGCTATACCGTGACAGAAAAGGCAATTGAGTCTGTCAACGTGTCAACACATGGTGATAAAATAACTATTTTCATCGATTATAAATTCTTGCGAGCAAATAAATAAAGGTCTTAAAAATTTCTTGAGAAAACAAACGAGAGCCGAAACTGGATTTCTATGCGATTGCTCTTAATACTGATGCATATTTATAGGGTTTTAATGTCGCCAGCCAGCTAGTTTTAGTAATGATCTTTTTGACTAGAGAGATCGACAGTATATTTGAGCAGAGATGACATCAGGATATATTTTATGAACAAGTTCATCAGCGACCCTGACTTCCAATGAAGCCAAAGTGACAAAATTAATTATCTCTCTCGACAAATGAGTGATTTACAATCTGTTTGTTTAACACTTGCTTGATCATCATCAGTAACGACTTGGAACTTCATTTGTCTGAAAAAGAGAGCTATTAAAGATGGATCATCTATTTAAAAAATGAGAATGGGTCTTCTTGTCTGGCTGGAGTATAATTTACAGGCTTCTTCTTCCCACTTATCTTAAATACTTGGTGTTACATAGTTAGGATTTTCTAATTCGAAATAAAAATTCATATATGTAGAATCTTAATTAATTTCAGGAGATTCACGGGGCTGATCTGCATAAGAACATGGAAATAAAGTGAGATTGTAGCACATCCCAATAAGAGAACGGTTGCCAATCGTGCGCCCGCAGTTTGAGGGCCGTATTGCCGTATATTCATTTTTAAGGATTGGCGAATCCATGAATTTAACACGGTTTTCATGCAAACATTAATACTAAGAATGATTTTAGTATTATGCATAAATGCGACAATCGCGAAGTAGCAGAGATACACAAACCATAAAATGATACACGCATTTTAATCATTAGAAAATAGATATAGATTGGTTTATTGACACCATCTTGCAGAATTGGTGACATTATAGTAATTGAAGCTTTGAGAGATCAGGAGCATTCTAATAAGGCCACATATCGTTAAAAATTAAAAGAGTTATTGACATAGTCACTGATTGAGAACATGTGCTATGTGCTTCTGTTTTGCTTATCAATAGATAGATGATAAGGTATAAATACTTATTTTACGGCATTTGCGCCCTTAACTAGTGTTAGTTTTAATGCGAACAGCTAAGCTAGCCTGTATCTATATCATATTTTTTTTAAATAAGTGCCCAGGGGGTTTTCGACTCTTTCAAATCAAAGCAGAAACCATAATGGTCCAATAAAAACTTGGGTCTTTGGATGTAATTGACTCAGATTTGGGCATGTCCTTACTGCCTCATTTTCTGGCCGTTTCACCTGAAAATCAGTTTAATTTGAAGGCCAGAGTATACCTAACCATTCAAAGATGCCATGCATAGGTCACCTTTCCGGGTGTTTTTTTGTGCAGGCATTAGGAAATGAATAGGCCTTAAATTAAAAGAGTATAGTTGTGTTTTTCTAGAGCATCGATCTAATTCTCTTTAACAGGTTTATATCATTAGCTTTGTCTAAAAAATGACTGCAAGTCTCGATTCGATTTATTTTTTGAAATTTTTACGGACTGTTTTGTACGGATTCCTCTACTTCCTACGGCACTTGGGTGAACATTGAGCAATTTTAAGCGGATGGATAATAAATAGTTACGATAGGAAAGGCATATCTAAAGAACTGCAGAAGGGAATAGGGGATGAATAGTATGTAGTAGTGGAGAATAAGATCGAGTCAGTTGATCTGTTGGATATACGGAGAGTAACCCAACTGTCCATTTAGTATTGTTAGGTTTCTCTCGTAGACTCGTAGGAGATAGGGTAATTTTTTGTGTAATTTTTATTTCACACCTGGTCTTCTAGGAGGATACGGGAGATGGGAACCCACTTAACTGACTTTTTATTCCCTCTTCCTCATCACGGTTAGGATTTTAGTCCTCGCTTTTTGACCCAACAGGGTGATTTTGAAGCATTTTCATTCAGGTGTTTTCTCACCGTCTACGAACCCATTTGAGTTGATTGGCTTTACTACGTCAACAATCAAATACAACAATCAGAACTGATTGAACAAGTGGTTTGAGTTGAGTTTTTTTTTTATAAACCACCGCCTCCCACCCAATCTCAATTAGAGCAAAGAGAATCTGATTTACATCTGTTCTTTCTGTATATTTTTTTTGTATTGTAAGCTTTGCAGTGGAGTGTAATTTGTATTAATTTAATTAAAATCCGGCTGCCTTAATCCAATTATTCTCATCGGGGATGGGAATGATGGATTTATAGCCCTGCTAGAAACTTCCGTTATTTGGAGGAATGGAAGAGAATGAAGAAAAGGTTCGATATTAATTGTTATTTTCGCCGGTTTAATTTGTTTGTTTTGTTTATGAAGATCGTGATTACTTTGTATTGACAGATTCGGATAGATCGGATTTTGGGATCTTCTGTTACCAGCAATGCCCACTTTGGCTCCGATTCCAATGGCCTTATCGCCTACCCGGCCGGGTAAGTTTGATGGTCGAAAATATTGTGTATTGAATGCCTCCAAATAGTCAGAATTAACTCCAAGAGCAAAGAGAGCAGGTTTAATTGCGACTTTAAATTTGAAGTGCAACAAGTCTGGTCCCAGTGTCCCAGCACACAAAAAGGCTGCGTGTTTAGGATTACTCTCTAAAACGAACTTGATGTAGATATTTTATCGATTTAATAATTGATCTGTTTATCACAGGAACACGATCGTGCTCTTGGACACGGGAAGCGGGACGGTGGTCTCTAATATTGTTCTTGAAACCCGAAAACCCATCAGTACAATCCAGCTGAAGAACAATTCCCTATTATTTGCGGCTTCCGAGGATTCGAACTCTTTACGTGTGATTAACTGGCAGACTGGTGTTATTAAGGATATCTCACCGTGTCAAAATGTTGTCTGTGCTGTAAGAAAGAAATATGGATTCAATCTTTTAGTAGCGGCGATTACTTTGCTTGCAAAAATTATGTATATCTTGATTTGAAAATCTAGGCCGTATCAACTGTTCTTGGAGTGTTGGTCACCGTTGGATCGGACAGGGTTGTATCAGTATGGGACTTTAAAGGACTTGTGGGAGGCCCAAGTAGTAGAAACGGAAATACTCCAGCAGGAACCCCTACTGGACCAAATTCGTCGAATAACCGTGGAAGAAAGTTGGCATCTAGTTCAGTAGCTTGTAAAGTATCATGTGTTTCCTTCTCTCCGGATGGAAATTATTTCGTTACTGGTGGAACCAGGCATCTGAAATTTTGGTATCTACAATTAGGAAAGGTATTTTGACTTATAGTGATAAATACTTAAATAATTGTATCTAAACAGATGTACAATTACTGTGCTTGTATTTGGATGTTTCAATAGAAATGGGGATAATTCATGACTTGATTGATTAATTATTTTTCATTTCCACAGAATGAATGTGTTTTAACTGGTCGTCCAGCAATATTAGGTAGTGAACATTCCAATGCGGATTTCAGAGATGTGCTCACCGACGGCAATGGGACGTACGCCGTTGCCAATTTCGATGGAACCGTGTCTGCGACCTTGTGCCAATTTGACGAACGGCGTTTTCTCGATAAATGGGTTCAACTCAAGGTATGACATAAAACAATACAAATTTGGAATTCTGGACTTCATTCCTTGGTTTATCATATTCTACCGTTCAAATGTCATAGACTAAGCTAGCTCTTTGCATGACGATGGATGATGACCTTTTATTTATTGGATGTGCGGATGGCCTGATCAGGTGCTTTCGATCAGGCCGATTGGATTTTGTGGCAACTCTACCATTACCACATCATTTAGGCGTTGATGTAAGTATTTACTTTGCTTCGACCTGCTTTCCGTTTCATTACCATTGTTATCATCTAAATCATTCTATTTTGACACGCAAAGATCGCCAAAGCCACTGATGTTACTGCTCTCTCTTCACATCCTCCAGCAGCGAATTTCCCAAATGTTTTGGGCATCTGTGCCCCAGGAGGGAAGAAAGTAGTTGCAGCCTATGCTGATCATTCATTTTATGCATGGGATGTTCAAGATATCAAGAGGGTAAATATATTTACTGACAAGTTTGCTACTTGAGTTCTGTTCTAGAAATTTTGGTTAAAAGTTACGATAAAAAATCGACACACCCTAAAGGAATTGGATGTTTTTTGTGTAGGTGGGCCTATCTCATTCTTGGCTTTGGCACTCTGGCTGTATATGGGATGTTGCATTAGGGCCAACCCAAGCCGGAGGGTTGCCTGCACTTCTTCATTGGCCGGCATTTATTACCTGTTCCAATGATGACACTGTCAGGACGTGGGACATCACGAGTCAGACGAAGACAAATCTTTATTCAAACGTATAATTTTCTGACACTTAATATGTATCTTAAATCAAGTCATTATGCCATGTTTGTCGAATTAATAATAGAACCATTATTGGATAAATTACAGGAATGCCTGGATATCAAATATATCTCAACTCGATATCTAGATTCTCCTTTATTTATTTCGCATGGAAATGGTGTAAGATGTGTTGGCGTTGGGTCCACATACGTATGTTGTGGAGATCGGCAAGGAAATTTGAGATTGTGGAGATCTAAAGCAACTCACGAGTTGATGAAAATTAAGGCCCACAAAGAAGAAATTTTATCCATGGATGTAAAGGGGTCTTTAGTGGCTACGGCATCAAGGGATGGAAGTGTTAATTTATATGCAATTAATCAAGTAAGTTTATACTAAATGATGAAGTGAGATTTTAAATGTAAATTAACTCAATGTTAACAACATTACATTGATTGCATAGGAAATTGAGCGTCTTGCCTCTCTGCAAGAACATAAGGGATCCGTCACCAGTGTCAAATTTTTAATTTCCGATCGGACAAGCCCATCTTCTCTTCACGTTGTTTCATGCGGAGCGGATAAGAACTTAGTTATTCGACAGATCTTACCAAAAGATGATCCAGGTGACCTGGTGGACATGTTGGGATTGCTAGATGGATCATTTGGCGGAGATATTGCAGTTCAAGTGAGTTCTGTGGTGACAAGTAAAACTCCCTTGTTCGATCTAGAAACAGATTCTGGAGGAAGGCATGTTCTTGTTGCCTGTCAGGACTCTTGTGTACGAGTGTATAATTTATCTACTGGAAAACATAGTAAAACGTTAAGGAGTACAAATCCTGACGTTAACTTGGGGACTGTGATCAAAGTGGCAGTAGATCCAAGTGGTTATTATGTAGCTGTGGCATCTACAGACAAAAGTATTACTGTTTTCGATTACTACAAGGGCGACATTGTTGCCTCCTTGGTGAGTTTAATTGCTTTTATAGTATTATAATACCCAGAAACACGCATAGTATATTACTGTTTTCTGTTTTATTCTTATTCTTTGTAGCTTGGACACTCTGAATTGGCTACTGCATTAAAATTTACACCAGATTTCCAAAACCTTGTCTCAGTTGGAGGAGACTCTTGCATATTTGTGTGGGCATTGTCTCGTGAGATGGTTGTTACAATGGAAACCCGAATGGGTGAAAAGCGATCTCGAAGAAAGTCAGCTTCAGTTTCAGTTACCCCTGTTATTACCACACCAACACCACCGAATCCTCCATCGCCTGTTAGAGGAACCGATTATAGGTAGTTATGTTATTTATGTTTGTATTGTGCTGTTTGCACTCTGGTTTGATAAATGTATTAATTTCATTTGTTTTTAACGCCTTTATGTATGTATTAGATTTAGCTTCGGTCAACTTCCAGACTGGGCAAAGAAACAAATGAAAGGGGAAGGACCAAATCCTTCACCAATGGTACCCAAAAAACCGACCGTGACTTTACCTCAGGGGAAATGGAGTGAAAGAGTTGAACAAGCGTCTGGATCAATGACGATCAAGTCATTTTATCATTCGGATACTATCATACCTGTCCCTTTTACGAAACCTCCAGGTTTATTTAATATTTTATTTGCTCATAGGAATAACTTTAACTAAATTTAATTGTTCGCTTTTACGATTTACAGCTAATTTGGTCCAAACCCAAACTACAAAAGAAAGTTCTTTAGAGAGTCATGAAGATAGCAGTTATGGGACTGAAAGTTATTCCAAAGAAAAATCAGGGTCAGATAAGGAACCTGAAAGTGTCAGCTTAGAACCTATTGATAATAATCATTTGAAACAGCCTACTTACAAAGACGTGGTAAGATATGAGAATATATTACTAGCTAGCGTTGTCTTTGATTTACTATTACAATTACGTATTATTATGACATACTCACCTAATTTCAGGAAGGAGATGATGAAGAATCGACCGACTTTTATTCCGACGTTGGAAAGTCCACTGATGGAGAAGCATCTGAAATTCCTCGGGTGAAAGTAAGGAAACCTCGATCTGATACTGACTCAGATGGTAGTGTATCGACCAATAGAGGACCACTGAAAAAGATATCTTCATTTAAAGAAACGTCACCCCATCCATTCGAAATTGTTCGAAATAAAAATGCAGAATTAATTATGTCAGTGAAATTAAAAAACCGAGAAATTTCAAAAAGTCGGTTAGAACTGGAAAAACGACTTGAGGAAACAAGGAAGAAATTACAAAGTGTAAGTTCGACAATGATTTTGGTGCATAGTTTAATTCCCTTCCCCTAAAATAGAGCCCCGCCTCTTCCAGAGTCTGAGAACCGGAATTGAATGTATTCATACTTAATTAAATGTAACTTATATATTGAAAATTGTTGTTTTTGCAGATTGGGTACAAATCGATGAGTCAGTCCACACAAGATTTAAGTTTAAGTCGAAGTTATGGAAAGGGTAAGTTACGCCGAATAAGCTTTTTACGAAAGTTGGGAATAGGAGGGTTGCTTGAGGGCTTACGGGTAAGATATAACTCTATCACTGCAGTTTGTTGACTATTGAATTTCTATGTTAGCCATTTCACCTAGCACCGACATTGCTAAGAATATTGCACAACTTGTTAATGAAAATCCGAAGCCTCGACGACCTCAGTCTCTTCATCTGAGCGAAGGTCCACCACGTCTTGCTAATATATCTCCGTCTGTGGCGTTCTCTAACTTCGAAATCACTGCTGCTACTCTCACATCTAACAAAGCCACTAATACAACAAACAATACTAATTTTCATAAAACTAGTTGCCACAAAGGCTCATTTTCAAATGCTGTTTCGCCTTCACGTTCACAAGCTTCTGACAAATGTGTTCTGCAAAAAAACAAAATTGTACAAACTGTGTTACCTTCAAGGTGTAACAAAAACGTTGCTCAAATAAGTACGTTTGTTGAAACACTTTCATATTCAATATCTAATCGCATGGTTCTGTTTCGGATTTTGCTTTCTTTTTTAAAGGCTGTTGGCAATGGGCTTTTATTATCTGTGTTTGTAGTTTAAACCGTATAGTCTTGCATGCAATTGCACTTGGGCACAAGGGTTTAATACTGAATTTTGAAATACCCTTTGTGCTATATCGTTTTGTGTTGTACCCTTTAGAATATCTGGATGATTCTGATGACGATAGCAAGGATGAGGGAAGTGGAGCAATTCGAAGAGCATGTTCCCTTTCTGACTTAAATCTGTTACCCCCTAATTCTAATGGCAATGGCACGTCTGGACGAAGAAAGCGATCCTTTCACAGACATCGCAATGGTGTTTTTTTAATTAACGTTTATTCCTATAATTTTGTATGTGATGATGAGAATCTCTACACAATATTTTTATTTGAATTTGTGTTGTATTTTAGACATTGGTTGAGCTGTTGCTAGTCCGTTTTATTTTAGTTATTTTGTATCGTCCTATTTTGCCTATTTTTTTATTCTTAACTAACGGCTATGCGTCACCTTTGAATGTATAGAAAGAAGTAAAAGCGGACACACAGGGATATTCGACCCACAGAATTTGCTGACTAGAAGTGTTTCAGTTTCGGCTCTAACTAATCAAGGACAGCAAGTACAAAAAATTCTACATTTAACGTGTGCATGTAAACCATTACATTTTTGTGTTTCTAATTTTCTATTATAATCAAATTTGTAGAGTGATTCTGAACCAGAGTCATTGCCGGTCACGCCTTCATATATGAGTAAGACCATAAGCTCTCAAAGTAAATTTAGGAGGAAGCCACCAATGGTAGTTTCATCGTTTTCACAATCTCAAGGTATGCTTACTCTACTTCATTCAAGAAATGGTAGAATAATGAGATATTTATGATTTATCACTGTTTATG
Source organism: Desoria tigrina (assembly GCA_906901685.1). Lineage (NCBI taxonomy): Eukaryota > Metazoa > Arthropoda > Collembola > Entomobryomorpha > Isotomidae > Desoria > Desoria tigrina. The sequence goes on along the minus strand of CAJQTU010000010.1, from coordinate 3,293,940 downwards.
ATCCAGAGAATTTGAGAGATGGAGGAGATGGAAGACTAAGAGTGTCTGCAAGCGAGCAAAATCTGTCAAAAATCGGCACTTCGAAAGCACCTACTCCAATGCCAAGAAGCAAAATGAATGCGCCGAACATGAACAAACCACAACAGGTTCATGGAATTGCACGCGGAATGGCTGTTGTCACCGGCATTCGACAAGGAGATACAGATGAAGCGCCATGTAAGTGAAAGCAAAAAAGTTGTCTCGGCAAACCCGATAGAAATTTAATGGGTACTATTAGGTCTTTTACTATTGATATTTTGACCCTGTTTCGATAGTTAACGTGGTGATGGCATCAACAAGTGTGGAAGCTCTGAAGAAATCATTGGATCAAGTAATATTGTTAAGGCACCGAGTTGCATATGAGAACATTCCTGACGAAAGCCCGATAAGCCGAATACTAGACGAAGGTCTCCGCTCCGTACAAAGAACCTTACAAGAATCCGTCCTTTTTCAACAAGAAACTAGGCCTAAAATCATAACCCAGCACGAACCCACAATACTATAACGTTTAAAATTGATTTGTAATTTAGTTTTAGATGCTGGAAACGGATGAAATTATTCTTGTGCTCATAATATAATTTTGATTTCGACTACGATAATAATATTTAAAGCGATAAAATGTCTCGTTTATGTCCCGTTTCAGTAGAAGTTTTAATTATTACCCTGTAAGTGGTAGTCGATAGCGTTTGAATTACGTCGTGCTTCCCTGAAATAGAATGTGTCAACTAATAATTAAATGGTAAAAATCGAAGAGTGCCAAAGATTTAACACCTTAATATGTACCAACTATTTAAGTATATTTAAAAGCGGAAAAGCAGCAATGAAGAATTGTTTTCTACTCAGGATGTATTGCATATGTATTAAAATAACGGTAGTATTATTTTGTCTCGTATTATCCGAGACTTCAATAATCAATGTATGTACTAGTGAAAGTATTATAAAGCGATAAATTGACAGCCGAAGAAAGCTGTTTAATATTAATGAAATACGCGTGTTGAAGATTTTTTTTTTCCAGAAATTTCATGGTGATATTGACAAAAAATATATTTAAAAAATCCTCAGTTGTTTTTACAACTTTATAGAAACAGTGTTAGATAGGTCAGAGGTTCAATTCGCAAGCTAGGAACGGGAAGTATCTATATTTAGTCCTGAAAAAAGTTATTGAATATTATAATAGATTTACGGATGCCGTATAGAAAGTAGAAAACGGTTATTTTAAAGGATGCAACTGTCAATTTCTTTCTCAGCCCGGGCGGGATGAGGAAGACAGAAAAGCAATTTCGGATGGGGAAGCAATTTATATTTTTTATATGAAAAAGTAATACAGAAAACACCGTCTTGCATCTGTGGTTTCTCGTACATCAGAATTTAAACGAGGGAGTGCAATATCTGGCACCTTCTTCTCATCTCCTAATGCAAATACTTGTACATTTCCTCCTCTAGATACGACTTAGCTAAGAAGACCTAACCTATTTTACTATTCACCCTCTTCTTGTAGGGAAAGACGAAGTATGTGTACGAGATTCCATTTACTTCTCAAGCACGACCCTAGACAGGAAGATTCCCGAAATTCGGGGGGAAGGGGTAGAAGATGTAAGTGTTTAAGCAAGAGGGTTGGGTTCTAAAACTAAAATTCGCATTTTTCTGGTATTTTGACTAAATTTTTCTAAAATACAGAGGAGATTGTCGACTTGTCTCTATAATACGTCTGAAACTCTGACTAATATTTTGTGGCATTTGTCTACTTTCTCCATTTTAATAGAGGTATCCTTTGCAAATTCCGTATCCACTTTTCTTAAGTCTATTTAAATAAATTAAAATTCAGTAACATAGATTAAAGGAATGTGTGAAATTACGTTTTCTCTTCTCTACTATCTGCATACGTTTTAATACAATTTTGAATTTGGGTAAAAGATACTTTCACCGTTCCACTAAAGTTCACCCTTGAATACAAATACATGACCATGTAAACAACTTCAATAGTCCAAACTTGGCTATTTTTCTCGAACCCATCGTTTCCAAAGTAGATGTCCTTTCTCCCAAAAATATCCAGTCTAGATCTACTTTCTCCCCATCATCATCAACACCGTCAAATCATCCTTCCCGTTCCTATATCATATCCGATGTATTTCTAATAGTTCCTCCCGAACCGAACTGTCCCCTCTCCTCTCCCGCAGGAAAAAATCCAATTTAAGATCCGCTCCTCTGTCGTGATTTCCTCCATAATAAAACCACAAGGGCTCTCTCCGTCTCTATACATCCTTAAAGAGAGGGTGGATCATTTCTATTTCTCTCTTGTAGGAATAAAATACAACGTACGGGAATGAGATTTAGGGTTTAGGTAAAAGGGAATAATAATAATAATAAAATACTGCACTCTCCAAAGCTCGGAATGTCGAGAAGGAGGATGATGATGACAGAGGGATGAGACGTGAGAGTTATAATGTTAGATAATGACATTCCCATGCAAGCTAGAGCTATTGAAATCGCAGCAACAGAGATCGGATATAATGTTAGCTTTCACTTTCTCCCTCTGATTTCTCGCTCTTCTTCTTTCATGGAGATCTTGGGATAACGGCATAATAGTTTATCGAGGGGATGAGGAATCGATCTATCTTCGAAAGATTCATCTTATTTACACATTATATTCATCCACCCACAACATCTTGTCCCTTTCAAAGCCGAAATCGAACTTGTCAAATCCTACAATCTACAACTTTTCCATGAACTTTCTATGAAGTGTATAGTTTCATGGCCTTGGAAATCGCTAAAATATTGCATTTTTCATCTCGCATGGCTTCTTTGACCTGGATTTCCAGAGAAATAAATGGTAAAATGGGCAGTATTTGAATTTGAGGAAAGCCTGAGAAGTGCTCTTTTCATATGAAACTTTACTTCAAAGATGTAATGCTGGAACTGAACCTGTGTAATTTTATTAGCGTATATACAACTACTATGACTTACCAATAAGTAAATTTAAAACAAATAATAGAGATATGGCCCAAAACAAGATTTAATTAGTGCAAAGTACAAACTTCTTTATAACCGTGTCATGATGCAAGTCCTGTGTTTACCTTTAGTATGGTCGATTAGACATGATCATTTAGTCAAGACCTTTCAGCTAATGGCAATAAATGTACTTTCATTTAATTTATATTTATAGCTTTGCTTCTACTAATATTTAATTATTTCTTTGATAGCTTGTCTAACCTCCCTAATAGAAATAGATTTAATTCATGGATAGTTTCGATTTAAGGAGTCTGTTACACGATACATCCACGTTTATGTTATGTTATACAGTATAGAACTGCAACGAGGTAAATAAACCATTCAAATGCATATAGCAAAGTATCGGAGAGCAATCATCGAATTAGCAAATCATATTATATAATATACATATTTATATAAATATATTATATAATATACATATTTATATAAATATATTATATAATATACATATTTATATAAATATATTATATAATATACATATTTATATAAATATATTATATAATATACATATTTATATAAATATATTATATAATATACATATTTATATAAATATATTATATAATATACATATTTATATAAATATATTATATAATATACATATTTATATAAATATATTATATAATATACATATTTATATAAATATATTATATAATATACATATTTATATAAATATATTATATAATATACATATTTATATAAATATATTATATAATATACATATTTATATAAATATATTATATAATATACATATTTATATAAATATATTATATAATATACATATTTATATAAATATATTATATAATATACATATTTATATAAATATATTATATAATATACATATTTATATAAATATATTATATAATATACATGTGTCCCATGTGTTTACTGTCGTTCCCTAACCCTAAACACACAAAATATCAAAAATCTCAAATTGCCCCAGTCATAGAGTAAAATTACATGCGTCATTCGAAAGCCCTTGATCATAGCTTTCTAATGACGTATCACACATATATGTTTGTTTTTTGACCTCTTTGACCCCTCCCCACCCGTCAGGAAGTGACCCCACCCCAAATCATATACACCATTAAATAGCCCTTGCCCGTAGCTTTCCATCGATGTATCACACATGGGGGGTTACTATTTGAAAAAATGTTGACCTTTGACCTTTCCACCCTTGACCTTTGACCTGCAAGGCCCCCAAACGAACTTGACCTCCGCTTGGATGTCCTATATATATATCCGAAAGAAAAATTTGAAAAAGTTAAACCGTTCACGAGTTATCGCGATGACGGACGGACGGACGGACAGACGGACGGACACCATCAACGAAAACATAAAGTATCTCCGATACTTAATAAGGAAGGCTAGGATCATTCCCTGGAGAAATTACTGCTTCCTGGCCTTTTGCACGAGTGCTTGGCTCTTGTTAGTGCAGCCTCAACTTCCAAAGTCCCGTACTAGAATAATTCGAAATTCGAAGGCTAGAATACTGTTCATATATACACGTGGCAATAAACTTGAATGTAACAGCATCACCTTCCTTTCCAAGGTGAAAGTGCATTTGGGAAAGTGCTATGTTATCTCTGTTTGTTTATCCTCGCCCCAAGGCCCAAATATGTACAAACTCTAGAGTAATGCAAAATCGATTGTTTCTCATCTTGGGAATTCTATATAATCTCCCGTACTTCCGTGGACTGAGCGTCAGCCAAGGATGAGATAAGATATATACGTTTGGTTAGTTTAGGGTATTGAAATTTCCAAGCCTTTACATCACCTTAAAGATGCTCTACTATCGTTGTGTCAATATATTTACACGGAAAGAGGTGGGGACTAATAATAAAACTAGGCTTTAAACAGTTAATGATATGATGGTAAAAAGGGTTATTGAAATTAAGATCAAATCTTCCTGGAAATGTGAGAAACGTTCCAACTTAGGTTACCGCATCATTAGTAAGAAGAATGATATACTATGTAGGTTTAAAGAAAAATGCAGGTTAAGAAAAGATTGCTGTTTTTTTAGTACGGGTTTAAAAGACGATTATGAGAAATGAGATAGTGGTCATAAGGAATTAATTCTGATATAGGATCCCCTAAAAATACAACGGAATTTTGTTTCGCATTTGCCATCAATTGACTTTATTACAGTTCCTCCGAATGCATGAAAATAATATGGACATAGGAATTAATATAGTAATTTTCTACTCATAATATGACATTTGGATAATAGAACTGGCTTATCTTTCATCATAAAGAATATCAAGGTTTATAAGCATTGCTTCTGACTGAAATAATAAAGAATGCTTGTAGGAATCTGAAACGTAATGTATACTTGGAAGAAGATATAATGTATCTGAAATAAAAGTCTGGTTTTCGTAAAGAACTAGTCTAATAATCCATTACTATGCATACAACACAACATTACCATAAACCGTGATTTTTAGAATAATATAAAAAAATAAGCAAACTCCGGAAACTATATACCCACTACACTGAGGTAACTTCCACAAACTTTTGACAAGTATAAATATTCAAACTGCTACAAAACCAAATCTTGTGAAAAATGTTCATTAAAACCCTTGAATTAACAAGCAAAATATAAAAACATACATTCAAATGGCTAAATATTCTTTCCGTGATCATCATTACAATTTTAAACTTGAAGAGCCGAGCTCGAATTCCAAATCCCAATAAAATTAGCCTAGGCATGAATACAGAGCGACTTCCGTACAGTTGGTAGTCGGAATTAAAATGAGGTATTGTTCGTATGAGGGCTAGCAAATAATAGACTTTTAGCAAATTGCTCTAGTGTAGTTTAGTTAGTAATGTCAACACTGAAGAAATAAAACAGGAAGGCACCAGATGAAAACCAGTATTGTTAAGAATGGTGGTTGTAAAGTTAAGAAGAAGGTAATAAAGACCAATATCCGTCGTCTAAAAGCAGTTTTACGGACTGTTAAGTCCATTCTAAAGGATGCAATCCTGTAATAAAGCTAATGGACCACTTTACCCATTTGCCTTTACAACACAACACATATAGGACAATAGCAAAGAAGCTGTTGATGTATTAGATTATTCAAGGTGTAGTCTAGTAAGAAACATTAAATTCCATTACTTACAATTACTCGGGTGCATTTGGATTTTGGAGGCGTGAATCTATAGACGAGTTATATTTGTGTAAACGGACAATTTATTCTATTAATATTCATGGCTTTTCATGAGTAAGGCTTGAGTTGTACAAGAATTTTATATGGAGCAAGAGTTATAATTTTTGGACATAGTGAGACCGAAATAAAAATAATAGACAAGCTTATAGCTGAGGATGATGGATGATAAACATAGATATGGATTGATAAATCATTAACAATTTTTACAGTTTGGTTTGACAAGTATCGTTAACATGGTTTCCCTGAACCGAGGTATCGCCTGCAGTTAGCACATTCGTGCTTAGCATCCTTTGCACAATTACCACAGTAAGGAAGGCAGCAGCACCTTAGAAAAAACACCAATTATGCTCATTTGTACTGTCTGAAAAAATTTGTAAATTTAAGTTGAAACGGTATAAATCCTCACACTCAGACTCACCCAACAAAGCAAAGAAGCAGGGCGAATACATGGGTCATTCCGCCACATTCATACTGGACACGAGTTGTCATTGTCACTTGGCAGTATGGACAGGTCATTGTTTGAGGACTGCTGCCGTAAGACTGCCCCCCAGCTACCATCATCATCATCTCTAGATATTAGGTAGCATTTATACAACCACAACATTGGCTCACAATTATATTATGGCGAATTACGCGCTGATGAACTTACGTGGCTGAGAATACGCTGGAGCAACTTGCGCTCCTTGCATCATCCCGTGTGAGTGTGAAGACGGCCCTTGACCCTGTTGCATGCCCTGTGACCCTTGACCCTGAGGCATTCCGTATGGCCCTTGACCCTGTGGCATTCCGTATGGCCCTTGACCCTGTGGCATTCCGTATGGTCCTTGACCCTGGGGCATCCCGGGTGACCCTTGACTCTGCGGCATCCCGGGTGACCCTTGACCCTGTGGCATCCCTTGTTGATACATCGCTGGTGGTGGAGGACGTGCTTGATTTTTGTCAACCTGAAAATCTGTAAGGATCCAAGGCAGATAAAAATAAGATTCGATAGAAATTCTATTCAAAATTTCTCCTTGGAGATTCAATTTTACCTGCCTTGGTAAGGATCCTTATACGAAAAAACTAATAATGTGAATACATACCAAGCAAGATTGCTTGACAACGGGCACTGGAACAGGTTATGTCAAATATATACTCCAAGATGCCTTGACAACGCTGGTCTCTAGAGGTGTGGCCAAATGGAAGGTAACGATTGGAAATAAGCTGAATCAACTCATCAGACTTTCAAAATTCTCTTCAAATTCCGAATTTTACTTATGAAAATATTGAACATCTCGAGTCCCAGGGATGACTGTACTTATCAAACCAAACTGGAAAAATTGTTAATGGTTTATAATCTTCAGATATAAAAGCTTTGATTACTCGGCTCGGCCTTCCTCTACCTCTGCTCTTCATCTTCTCTCTCAACCTCACAAACCATATTATGTGCAATGCGTCATGAATGAAAAATATCATATCGTCACCTCTCTAGATTTCTCCATGCCATCTTCAATTAGGTTCAAGTCAAATCAAATTATCACCTCATTTATTTGAACTGAGTAATCTTGTAGATGTGGATATAACTTTTATTAGATGAAAGGTCATGATTCAGGGATTTTGATGTAGATGCTAGATGTTTAAATGCTCAACTATTTGATTCCTGAAATCTAGATTGTTTCATATTCCTATTTATCCTTGAAACCTATTTTCAGTGGCGAGCTTACAACGTTATTACCTCAGGACGTGTATTATATTTCTTGCTTGATTTTTTGTGAAGAATTTAGAGCTTCGAACTTCGTTGTATTAAAAAGGGATCGAGATTTTGAATTGTGATTGTGATGGTACGTTGCAGTCGTTAGGGTTGGGAAAGCCCCTGCATTTTTCATGACGGTGACGTGTTAGTTGAATAGCGGAAGAAGCATACAAGAATTGAAACGTGGAGAAAGCAATGAAATGGAATTGAAGAAGAAAGGTAACAAATCTTAGGGTGACGGCCGATTTCTCACCCTCAATTACTTCCTTTGTTCAGCCGTGTTTTGAGGATTGAAGAAAAACAACGATCCCTGAGTGCAATTCCAATGATTATTTTTAAGTTATACCCTCCATACTTAAAACACATCTTTCGGATTGTATGGCTTTTCAGATTTTTAGACACAAAATTCTGCAAAATTTAATTCGATAAATTTTTGAAACAACGAATCAAATCGATGATAGTAGTTACTCTCCTTTCTGCAGTACTACCCTTAAAAGTGCATCAACGATTTTAAGCGATTCCAGCCGGTCCAGTTTCATCTTATTTTTATTCATTACGAAGTGAGTATTATAGTAAGCAATAGTATTTTTTATTATTATTTTCGAATTCGATGCTAAAAAGAAAATTCGAAAATGAATTGAAATTAGCTCGAGGCAATCTTATATTTTACTCCCTAATACTATTGTACAACTTGGGATCAAGCACGGCATATGCTACCGACCGTTCTGATTGTGATGGGCCAGGAAACAACGCTGTGTTTTCGTATGCAGGCCAAGTTTCAATTAATTTGCTCGACTGATGAATCTAGTCGAGAAGGGTAAAGTAAAAGTGGCCCTGCCTTTCCATTTCCATTTGTGTGCAAACTGAAACTAGACAGTGAGTTAAGTTTATTTACAAACTTTTTGCTCGTGAACTTTTCTCTAGATTGGATCCTTGGATTCAAGATCCTCGAACTTGGACTTATATGCATCAGCGAGGATCCTCAAATACCTGGAAGAGATCCTTATCTTGTCTTACGATAAAGAAAACTAGGAAATTTTGTGAGAAAGCGAAAGCCTTGGGCGAAATTCTTAAAAGATTTCTCAGTTTTTCATCAACATTTGGAATAGCTTCGTTATAGGGCGTATGCAATTTAATAAATCATTAACAAAAAAGCTAGATCTAGTTTTGGTTCAGAAAAATTGCTTGTGTTAACAAGTCAATACTGTGACAATTCACAGATAGGAAAGGAATATGCGGAGAAAGCTGCTATAGTCACATCGAAAAATGATGGCAACAATGATGGTGTAGTGGTTAATTATAACAGATTCGAGTAACTTGAGTCGGACGATGTTTGCAAAAGTTAGGAATTACGTTCCGTTACAGAAAAAGATGAAATATCATAGAGCTGACATAATTAGTAACTTCCGGATTTTAGACTCAGGATCAGGAAGCAAGAGAAAGTTTATTAGCAGAATAATAAAGCAAGTGTGGTGGTTGTGTTGAATTTCCTGGCGGAACAAAGTCTTTCTTATTTCTTGAAGAACTTCCTACAGTTTTAAATCAAAAGAGGCTATGCATATAAATACAGCCAACTCCTTGTACAAGCTACGTAGGCGCATAATGTGTTAATTTAACTCGGTATTTTAGTGACTTTGGTCTGATTTTTATGTCGTCAAGAAGAGTTCGCAGTACTTAAACAAGATTGAATAAAAGATTTGTTTTTAAAGAATCAAGTAGCAATCGCAGCAGGACTCATTATAACGGACGTTGACTGCATTTGAAACATATGGTTTTTACTATTTCGTTCTTCTTCTTAGAAACTTTCTACTTTCTAGTTTTTGTTGACAATATGTTCAAAAACTTCTTGTGATGCCAACGCTTTCTTCTCTCCTAAAGACTCGGAGTATAAAACGAAGATAATTTTGGCGTATTTTAAGACACATGAACTGACTTATAAAATATGGCGTGTATAAATAATTTTGTGCTCTCCCAGTACGTGTAATATGCAGAAAAAACAAATTTAAGTTTTTCCTTAATCCATATAATAAAATATCTAGAATGATATTTTCGATACTTGTAAACAGCTTGAGGGCTCGTTACCAAGAAGCTACTGCCTGTTATACAATCCATTCTGGCCTTAAACCTTGCAAATCGAAGATACTTCCTTGTTGAATTCATCAATACTTATTGGAGAAAGTCCTATAGATCAGTAACCAATTATTTCACCCATAAGTAATTATTTGGCCCATAATAGCATTTAAACGAGTTCTTCTGGCTTGGAGTAATTAGCAATAGTAAATCCTTCTGTTTACAATACACGGCCGAGCAATTCCAATTTGGGAGTTTGTATATAGCTTAATTATAAGTATTATATTAGTAACCCTTTGACAATTGGCTTCATTCATTTTATGTATCTATTCGATTTGCCGAATTGTGATTTGTGATGCAGTGATACAATTACTAATGAAGATCAACGGAGTGAGGTGAGCCGAGTGCATTGTGAAAGCTAAACAACCGCACAAATCTTTTGAATCTTCACGGAAGAATAGTCCACAAAGGCTGAAGGGGTCCGTCAATTTCAGTAATTATTGACCAAAGGCAGCTATAAACGCATTTGATTTTGAAACTACGAACCTGTTTCGAGTCGATGAAATGTGCATAAAGTTTTTGGTTTTATCGGTTTCAAACGTTAAAATGGATAAACATATAATGTATTACCTTCACCATGAATGGTGTCATTTATGGAATGCACTTTAAGTCAGAGTAACTTTGCTTTTGTAGGTGTTTTTGAAGCCCCGTAAGTGAAATCAATAAACTTGCCGTATTACGAAAAAATTGGGGGTATTTATTGGAGACGAAAAACAAGAAAGAAAAAAATCAGTAGAAATCGTTTTAGAAAGAGTTTGATCAATTTTGCAGCAAGCAGTCTTTTTTCAATTTGTAAAGAAAAATACAGGGCTACTAATGTGAAGAATCTAAAGTGTGAGCTATTCATTATAGTCTCTTGCGGTTTCGGTTTGGTGAGCACTGGCATTAAGAATTGGGATTTCGAGCGTTCTCGCAGCTTGCGGGAGTTGGATTTTTATTATATTTTCTCCAATATATGCATAACATATAAGTGCACCTAAAGCTCCGCTATTGACAGTTCAAGACTTATGGTCAGAAATCATTCTCTATTTCTGTGCTCAAGGAAGAAAAATGAATTTCTCTCCGGTTCTTATTTACTTTCTCTTGTCATTTGAGACGGTCTATTTACTAAAGACAAAATTGAATCATTTTATTAACTCTCCGGATCTTGAGTACACTGATGGAGCTTTCACGCAGACGAACTAAAAACATCCTACCGTTGATAGAAGACTTTGTTTTTATGTCGTAAAAATTATGGCTAATCTAAGATTGCAAACAATTTCCGATAATAATTCATGCTAAAGGACAGGTGTTTTTTTAATAAAACCTCCTTTCCACTCTTTCTTTACAAGTTCAATCAGTTGTTACTGAGAGAAAGAAAAGTATTTTTCGGTTTTTCAAAACTAAAATTGCATTCTAATTCTGTTTCATATAGTAAATGGAAAAGTAATATTTTCTTACATATTTTGCTATTGTTAGGAACGAAGCCGGAAGGAATCAAGATGACTCTTTTCAGCATATAAAAAAAAATAATGTGAAGAGGGCTTCCGAAATTCCCAAAGAAATGCACTCGTAGTTACGGGTTGTTGAAATGGTGGAAATGCATTTCCTTTCTCATTCTATTGTAAAGGAAATACCCGGGTAGTACAAGAGAAATGGGATGCATAAACTTTACCGTACGACATTCATAGTGTCTTCCGTGTCTGTGACTGTGTCGGCTTAATCTACGGCGGAGGCACAGGCTGAAGTGTCTTTAACGACAGGGCTTGACAGTTTCTATAACACTTTCATTCGAGCTGCACAAATTATGAGCCAAATTATTCTGTTTTCTTCCAGTCTTTTACTAAAGAATGATATCTTATTCAAGGCAGTTTCGTTTCTAATTTTGGGACCTACTACATATTACAACGAACAACAATCTTTTTGATTATTTGTGTGATAGAAATCGGTGAATTTGAGGTGATAAGTTGATATTTGTGCTAGTAAGTAAGTTGATGTTTCTTTTTATTCAGTTCCCAATTCCTTGTTTCCAGGATCCTTTAGGACTGAAAACATATTTTTGTATAATAAAATACGCACGAGTACTTATAATTAGTCTCTCAATGAAGCTCTCATGCTGTTCCCATCATATTCAGAGATCTCTGGTTTATCCACACGTTCCTGTTAAAGCTAACAAGCTCTGAAGAACAGAGACCGAGACTGTTTCATTGAACGCTAAATCAACTGCAGAAGGAACTACGGGTTTTTATTTTTACTGAGAAACTTCATTCGGTTTTTACAACTTCCATATAATCTACTATCCCCGAGGCTAATAAAGCAAAAAAATATGGAATGAAACACAACATTCTTTTTTTACTTGTGCTATGAAGTTGCATTGTGTTTTATTATTATTATTCTGTGGTGAAGTGCTTCTTAGAAAATTAGAAAAATAGTTCTTTCTGCTTTCATGGCCATAGTGAAGTTATTCCAGATTTATACTAATTACCAAAACCGAAATTGCATCTGGATTTCCTTGTTTTTAATAACTTATATGGTTTTGGATTTTCCAAACAATGGCTTCGGCAAAAGAAAGAACTATTCGAATACCCGACAACATTCATTCCTGTAAATGCAATAATTTTACATTAATAGTTTAAACTAGTATTGTCCTGTGTAGAATTAAAGAATAAAAAATGTACCAGAAATATTGGTATTATATGACAATAAATGCACTTTATCATCTCGTACGAGATTTTTTTCCCAATTCTTGTGGCTTCTTTAATCATCCCGAAAAATGCACTGATTGCTTACTATATCTAGATTTAATCCATGATTCGCCACACTTTCGTATTCATCTTTTTTATTCAGTCAGGTAGCTAACTGAGTCTCTGATGTAAAATCGTGTATAACGAAGCAGAAGAAGATGTGAAATAATACAAATAAAATTGTTCAAGCAGAATGCCAACAAAGTCGGAAGAATCTAAATCCAACTCCTAGGTACCGTACCAGAATGCAGAATGCAGAACTCACCATAATACCAACACCCCTTCATTTCAGTAATTATTTGGCTAGAAAGGTTTTCCCCGTCCATTTCTGTCAGTTTCTCCCTTCTCTTTTCGTTCAACTGCAAACAGCCACAGGAGCAAGAAACCCGGGTAGTAGAGTACACTAAGCACCGAAAATATCCCTCTCTTCCTGGCTTCGGTTATTTCTAACCTTTTTAAACAGGATTTTCTCTATTTCTCACAAGAGTAAAAAGTAAAATAAATAACCGTTTTTGGAAATTGTAAAAAGCAAATAAAAACAAAAGGAATTATTAAAATTTTTAATGTCTCACCTTTTCAAACCAGTCACAATCCCAATGAATGCAAAAAGGGGATCCAGAAAATCAGAGAAAATGATTTTCACACTTTCTTGAGTGCTTTCTACAGGGTTGGGGCACAATGCGATCGGAATAAAATCACAAAATTTTCTCCATTTTAATGGAAATGGCCATCTGAAAATTCGGGGTTTATATTTAATATGAATGAATGAATGAGAATTTATTCCAACCTCCTTCCGACCCTTAGGTCCATAGAGGCAATTGTGTCAAAATACAATGTTAATACTAAGAGTCAATAATTGACAAATTAAATTACGATCACAAAATTAAGAGAGTGAACAGACGGAATGTTTCACAATATAAGTGACGTGTTTTGGTGTAATAAGTAAGTAATAAAGAGTTAAATCGCTAAAATCATAGTATTCGTTTTGGTTGAATTCATTTACAGCATAGAAATTTGTAGTACTAAAGTTAAAAATAGTTCAGGAATTTAAAAATCTAAATTTAAGTGAATTAGTTGAAGTAATGTCTAGTAAACTATAAGTAACAGTGAGCAAGATTTAAGGAATAAAATTGGTGTAATATTGTGGTGTGGAGTATTATTTTTAGTAAGAGTAACTAAGAATATGATTAAAATTATTTTCGTCTATTGTTTTTTCGACACATATGTATTGCGTTAACAATCAAATTCCCTAATCCTATGATAACTAACAAGGATAGAAATACACAGGAAATGACGGTGTCTCGTAGCTGGTAGCCCCCCGTCTCCTCGCGCATGGCCGCGGTCTCCTCCCTCTGTGAAAGCAAAAGCCGGTGGTTCTTCTTTTCCAAGTATGCATTCATAACCGAATACTGGAGTAGGCTGTTGTACACGTTGCTGTAGTCAAAGCCGTTCTGATTCGAAAATTCGCTGGATCGTCCAAAATGGGAACGAACTGCGTTCACGAACTCTCCAAGGCCCCCCATAGTTTCGACAAGAGGTTTTATTGGGATCCCATCCACAAGAAGGAGCCCGGCGACCAGCACAAGAAGACAGGACACTGTGAGAGATTTAAAGAACAGAATTGATTTTTAGATTTTTAGATCAGAGCCAGTCAAAACCAAAATGAAATTAAAATTATTGCCTAAGTTTACTAAATATACAAAATGTAAAATAATGTATAGCTTCTACTAGAACGTAAGTATAATGAATCTTAACAATCGTACTTGACTTCATGTTGGAGAACGGAGAGGCTATGAGGCAAAAGATGTTTCAGTCCAGAAAGGACAGCAATATTTAACGGGGGTTGGTGAGTAACGGTAAGTCGGAGGAGGACTGATTACAATATTCTTGACTAAGTTTGGTTTTATATTAAGCTAGTCCAAGGGTAAATCAAAAATGTTCTCCAAACAGGAATTAATAAGAGTAAACAAGTTCTTTGCATCTTCCTTAGTAATGGGGCTGAGAAGGTCAAATAGTTCATCCGATGAGTTTGGGAGGTTATGGTATTGCAAGAATGTTGTCCTCGCTTCGGAATTTAAAGGGCATTGTGCAAGAATGTGATACAGGCTGTTGTCTGCGTTTAAATTGCATATAGTACATTTGTCGCGAAAATTGAGATTGAGCTGAATGGTTTTAGTAAAAAACACACCATTGCCAACCCTTCCTTGAGATATTAAACGTTGATAGCGGTATGTCAAGTTTAGTTTTAAGTAGGATGCAGGGGTGGAAATTTGTGGATTGGTAATTTGATAGTAGGAAAACGTAGACGATTGCTGAACCCGGGTCATGTCGTCAGTAAAGTTTTTTAGGGTTAAGGCTTCGAGGATCCCATCCCATCTCTCTGTAAGGTCTTGTATGATTGTGGCTCGATTAGTTGCAGTTAGATTGATGATTGATGTCCAGAATGAAGTCGGAAGGGCCGGGTTTAGAAGGTTTTTCAGTTGGATTACCCAGTTGTATGCTGGATTATCACTGGTCTTCTGACTCAGGACTAATAATCTCATAAAACATCTGAATGGATATCTTTCCTCCCCCATGTGGATTATTTTATAGAGGAATGTAAGGGCCTGTTTAGCAATACGAACCTCCAGTTTTGTTCGTCCGGTTTCTAATCTGCCAATATAAGAAGGAGCACCATAACCTAGACCAAGTAGTTTTCTGTGGAATCTGTTCTGCACTTTTTCGATTTCATCTAAGTAGCGAAGGCCCCAGATATGAGACCCATATAGGAGAGTGGCTAATGCCATTGCGTTAAAAGTGCAAAACTTCTGCTTGATGGGTTCCATGGCCGATGAGCACATAATTCCCCAAACCGCCCCAAGTCCAGCAAGTCCTTTATTTTTAAAGTGATGGGCAGTTTTTCGAAAGATGCCGGAGGACTGGAAGGGTACACCTAAGTACGTATAGTGGTTGACTATTTCTATACTGGAATTCTTGTATTTAAAATTTAAGCCCCTTGGGAGTCGACCACCCCTCCGAAACACCATAATTTTGGTTTTCGATAGATTTAATATTAAGCTGTGGACGTCGAAATAGATTGCAAGTCTATTAATTTTCATCTGAAGTCCACGAGCAGTGTGGCTTAAAACGACCATGTCATCTGCAAAGAGAAGGATGTGTATAACAAGGTTGGAGTCAATTTCAATTCCAGCAACATTAAGAGTTTGTAGAATTTCTTCTATATCACAAATGTATAAGCTAAAGAGTAGCGGGCTTAGCACCTCCCCCTGTAGTAGTCCTTCTGTAATAGGGATGTCTTCGGTATAATGACCAGACAGTCGAATTTTGGTGTTAGCATGCTCATAGATATTTCGTAAAATTCTAATAATTTTCCCACTAATTCCCAGTGAAAATAGTTTCGGCCAAAGTTTATCGTGAGGGATTGAGGGGAAGGCTCGGGCAAAGTCAATAAATAAAGCGAAGAGCTTTGCCCCCTTGCTTCGCGTAGCCAGTTGAATAGCAGAGTTTAAAACAAAGATTTGGTCTTCGCAGCCTCTTCCAGCTCGGAAGCCTCCTTGAGCTTCGGGGAGAATACCACAATCTACTGTCCATTTTGCAAGACGAGTATGAATGATATGAGTAAAGAGTTTCAATAATGTGTTTAGCAGTGCTATGGGGCGGTAATTAACTGGGTCAGCAACACTACCTTTTTTATGTAACATAACAGTGATTGAACTGTACCAGGTCTCAGGGGGCAACTCGGTTATGAGAATGTCATTAAAACACTTGGCAATGGCTTTAAATCCTATCTCAGGGAGGTTTTTCAGAAATTCATTTTTTATTCCATCTGGGCCTGGGCTTTTGTTGTTGGATAATCGTCTGGCAGAATCTGCAACTTCTTGTGCTGTTATTGGTTGATCAAGTGTCGGGTGTCCGGCGTCAGTCATCGTGAGATTATTATATGCCCGTGTTGGTTGGGTCTGTTCATAAAAGGCAATCCAGTCCTTCTCTTCTACTTGATTTGGTCTTGTATTATATTTGCGAAAAGGTTTAATGTTATTCCAGAAGTCCTGTTGGGAGTGGGAAGTGGCGAGGGTTAATTTTTGTGCGGTCCAGTAATTTTGCTTCTTCTTGCGACATAGGTTTCTATACTCTCTTTTTGCAGTTAGATAGTCCGTTTTGTACGGGTCCTGCCAATTGTATCGTTTAGTATGCTTGAGTAAGGAATTCAGGGAGCGTGACAAAGTCTGGCATTCTTTATCATACCAGGAATTTTTTGGTCGGGCAGAGATCTGATCTGTATCAAAAGCCATGTTAGAGGTTTTTGCAGCGTAAGTAAGGGTGGTGGTAAATTGTTGGTACGTGAGTTCATCGAGGTCAGATAAGTTATTAAATTGCTCTTGTATAATGCTTTGGAATTGCAACTGTGTGTTGGCATCCTTTATCCACTTGAAAACTGTATGAGAAATTGGAGCAGGGTTCAGAATTTCGACTTGGTTGCTGACTTGCCATTCCATGAGGACAGGAAAGTGTTGAGAATTGGAGATGTTAAGGACTTGAAATTTATTAATTACGGCTAAGATATCTGAATTTACAAATACCAGATCGATGACACTATTGCCATTTCCGGATGCATATGTATACTCTCCCCTCTCATCACCCCTCACCCGCCCGTTTGTTACCACCAGTCCGTTCTCCAACATAAATTCCATAAGGGAATGACCTCGACTATTTATATGTGTGTCCCTCGAGTGCCTGGGCGTGAACCCTAGGTCAGCTTCCAAGTCTAAACTATGATTACCAAGATCACCAATACGTGCATTGAAATCTCCTCCTATAATTACATACGCGGAATGTGCTTCAATGAAACTTTGAGCAACATCTAATGTATTGAGTAAATCATGATCATATTCTTGAGCTGGAGGAATGTAAAAATGACATAATATGACTTCACGATTGGATTTTTTACAGAGTAACTTGAGCATAATAGCATGTTGTGACTGGAGTAAAATATTCTGAAATTCTAATACTTCTCGACGTACAAGAACTACTAATCCTCCTTTTGCTCTTCCCTTCGTATGAACTTTGACTGCCAAGCAGTCATACACATTATATGAGGCAAAGTTTGCATTTAATTTGACAGACTCTAAATGCCAAGTTTCTGATAGACAGATAATATCAGCGGTTAAAATCGTGTCTACGTCATTATGATTTAAATTATTTATAGTATAAATACCCTCAATATTCCAGAAAAGGATAGACAGATTATTATAAAGAATATTTTTGCTTAGCTTATTAGTTGTATTTGCCATGGCGTCCCTGGGTTTTTTAGACCTCTTCGACTCCGGAATTAGTGGCACGATATTTTTTGAGGAATTCTCCAGCTTTTTTTGTGACCATAGTGTCTTTCCGGATGATTCCAACGATGTCCTTATCAGCTTGCTTCAGGTCCTTAAGTTTAGCTCTCAGGGAGTTTTGGCTCTTACGTTCCTCGGCTGAATGGTCTTCGTTGATGTAGGTAGCTTTATACTTCCCTGTTGCCTCGGCCTTCAGCTTCTTTTTGTTTGCAAAGATGGTCCACTTATCATGGGTGCGGATTAATTTGACTAGAAGTGGTCTTGGTGGTCCCGGTTTAGGCTTTCCCAATCGAAACGCATCATCATAGTCAATTTTGATGCCCATTTGCTGTTCCAGGTCCTTAATGTGTTGAGCGATGGCTACACCATTTCCAGGTGCAGATTCAGCAAGTCCAAAAACGACAACGTTCCTACTTCGATCAAAGTCACCTGCACTATTCACAGTAATTTGGCCCAGTTTTAACTCGAGGTCAACCACCTTACGCTCTAACTCAGCGACTTTGTCGAATAAAACCCGAATGTCAGGTAACTTTGCATTTAATTGTGTTTCAATTACGCCCTCGAGTTCTCTTTTCCACTCTCCCTGCCACAGTTCCTGCAAAGCCTCCTTCACTGAAGCCTTCAGATCACTATTGTCAACTGGCATATCAGTATCTGATTCACCAGAGCTTCGGTCTGAACCTGAACCTTCCATATCTTTCCTAGGTTTTTTATTGCTCTTTCCTCCTTTAGGCATGATTGGGTATTGTATGCTACTTAAGTATGTTTTAATCGAAGGAGTGGGAGGAAAGTCTGGAGACGTCTGCTCTCTTTGACAGCTAAATCGGCTCTGGTTTATATTTAATACTTACACAAGGAATCTGATCGGGAAACCCCTCGTTTAAACCGGGTATTTCTTCGGGAGGAATGTTGACAAACGGGATTTTTGTCCGAATGTACCAGCAGCCAAGAGAAGAGGTTTCCAATTTTCTCTTTCCCTTCTGGTGCTTTTGTTAGAGAAACTGCGAGATAGTAAGGCCAGGCCCGGTTCCTTTCCCTTGCCTCACATCAGTTGTCCTATCGACCCGGTGCGGTGAAGAGGGTGAGCTGAACCTTTCACAACTTTAGATTCTAAAACCTTCTCTACACTACAGACGGAATCCTATTTTCTACTTTTCTAAACCGACAAATCCCACCAGCTGATAAATTCCTGGATGTGAAAGTTTCCAGGATCACGATTTACAATATTCTCTCTTTATAGCGCCTTATAGCTTCAATTCAAAGGAATAAAATTTTTAAAACAGTTTTCATAGATTATTGCATCGGAAGGGTGAAACTCACGTTTCATTGAGATTTCCTGGATAATTTTTGTGTAACTTTTGTGAGAGTTGAAATTATAAGACTATTTTACAAGAATAAAACGTGTAATAATCCATTCTGAGATAACTGTGTACTCCTTAAACAATACAGGGAAGTAACCCCCCGAAAGTGAACGGATCACGCTACGTCGAATGTTGAGTACTTTCCATTTTTACCAGACGTTTTAAGTGTTCGGGAGAAAGTGTTTGCGTTATAAGCTTAGCAAACTTGAAGGAACAAAATCGATATTTATAAGTAATTGAGTCAGAAGTCGGAAGTAGATTGGAGTTAGTTACAGTTGATGGATACAGGCTCAGGAAATCATTGATCAGTTTCGATCAATCGTGCAGCAGGGATCGGTAATTGATTGATTCTCACTTTGCCTCTAGCTTGTAATTAAAACTGGGAATGTGCTCATTTTTGTTAAATACATTATAGTACTTGATTTTAGACAGCAATCAATACAACTTGAAAACGAACATGTATGTGGTTTATATAGCCTGTAAGGGTGAAACTTGGTGAAAGTATAAATTAGCTTCTGAAGGGCTTTTTGTAATTTCGTAAGGATATATACTGTTGTAATTGTCATTTGTAAGAATATTAATCTACATGAAAATAATGCATAAATGCACCAATGCCTTAAAGAACCTAAGTTATGGTTTTCTTATGAAAATGACAAATTGCATTTCTATTTTCATGATGCTCGTTGGACAATAATACTGTCCGCAATCAATTGCTCTTGAACCAAAACTAAATCGAATTCCGTCCGAGCACAACAGCTTCGGTCATAGTACGAAGGTGTATCTGTCAGAATTGAACCCATTGTCAGAAGAACTGCCCAAAATTCCGAAATGGTAGGGTTGGAAAGTCCGACAACAATAGACTTGATTGTTTCCAGTGACAGCAATACAAATAGGACTCCAGAAACGGTACACAATAGCAAAGGGGATGAATGTATTTGAGATTGAAGAAGGGAGATTGATGATTTATAAATAAAATGCACCTTCAGCTATTTTGTTATAAATGTTATAAGATTTATTTCACTACGATGATTCGGGCGGAGGTGCAGTCAATCCCAGTGCTTTATTCGAGATCGAGGTGGCTTAGAAATAGGTTTCGGTAGAGTTGGATCGATTCTGCAATAAAGGGTTCTTTATTCTTCGTAAAAATGTGAAAGCTGGGGAGACGAGGCAATTCATTAAAGGTATTGAAGGAAAAGTTGGAACTTGTAGGGCCATCGCATCTATCATTGACTTCACAAGAGCCCAGTGAGTCACTTGAGGTGGCTTTATAAAACACTTAAAACGAGGACGACAACCACAACAGACAACACAAAATAGGATTTAGTATAGACCGAATGTTATTTCTTTTAAAGAACGTCGACTAAGATCTTGAGTTAATAAGTCCGGTATTGATTAATAGTTCAAGAGATTAAAAATTGTCCTAGACTTTGGTCTCTGCTTCCGCCAATACCACAATACACGTAAATAGTTACACATGCAATGGTAGTCAGAAGAAAGAAAAAATCATAGCAATATTCCCCAGATCTATTAATACATTAACCATCTATTTGACAGAGCATTAAAAGAATCGAATCGAAGCCTAGTAGATAAAGTTCAGGTTAATCAAACTTGGAATTAAATTCTTCAGAAGACAGCTGAAGTTCAAGTAGTTAACTTGGACTTGTGGTATTTGTGCAATTGTGTATACAACGAAATCCTCTTATCAAGCCTCTAGCATTTTAACAAAATCCTCTTTGGAGCCATTTCTGTTCCCGTAGATAGTTCCTACCCTTCAGTTCTGATAGCTCGAATTTTGTCTTAGTTTTTTTCTACTTTTGATAGAAAACCTTCAGGATGTTTCCGATACTTGGATAACATAATGGACCTTGTAACAAACCATGTAACACGGATAAGGAAACCCAAGATAACGGCCTGGTAGCAAAATGCAGGGTATAAAAAATACTCTATTAAGGGAAGTTTCCGTCCTTGTCTGCTTTTGTAGTTTGTACTATTTATGTCGTCGTATTACATGGTTATGGAGGAAATGAGATTTAGACAAGTGAAAGCGTGGCACGTTTGTTGCTCGTCCAAACCCTATATCTTGTTTGTAACAGGTGAATTTCGCTTATATTTTTACGCACTGTTGACTTGCTTATATAAACAATACGGGAAAACCTAACTTCCTCTAACTCTACTAACAACTAACGCTGTTCTAAGAAGGTTCAAGTTCATCGGGAAAGAGAAAGTCCTTCGACTTTGGTAGGATTACTGTCCTTGGGCTCTGGAATAGGTGGAAATGCATTATTTATTAAGTGTTGAAAACACTTTATGCGAATGACCAGTCCGTCTGTCCGTCTGTCCGTCTGTCCGTCCGTCCGTCTGTCCGTCCGTCCGTCTGTCCGTCTGTCCGTCTGTCCGAGCGATAACTGGAGAACGGCTGGACCTACGGTCACCAAATTTTGTACACTTGTTCCTTGGCTCAAGAGTGAGGCTAAGTTCGAACTTGGGTCAAATCGGTCACACCCCCTGCCCCCCATCAATTAAACCCCAAAACAAACCATTAAATCAAACAGAATAGTGATATGTAGGAGTCCAACGCCAGGATAGAGCTCTTACTCATTTTAAAACTGACGCTTAGGTAGTTTACATTACACTCTATGTCTATCATCTATACATGATAATACCCTGAACCTACATTTCAGAGTGCGAAACCTGGGATTTTTGGGGAAATTGAGATTTGGGGTTGAAACGATTCCCATGAGTAATAGAACATCTTTGACGAATACGGGACCACTCCCACTGACACCAGGGTGCAGTACCCGGATTTTCGGGGAAATTGAGATATGGGGTTTAAACGATTTCCATGAGTAATAGAACATCTTTGACGAATACGGGACCACTCCCACTGACACCAGGGTGCAGTACCCGGATTTTCGGGGAAATTGAGATTTGGGGTTGAAACGATTCCCATGAGTAATAGAACATCTTTGACGAATACGGGACCACTCCCACTGACACCAGGGTGCAGTACCCGGATTTTCGGGGAAATTGAGATATGGGGTTTAAACGATTTCCATGAGTAATAGAACATCTTTGACGAATACGGGACCACTCCCACTGACACCAGGGTGCAGTACCCGGATTTTCGGGGAAATTGAGATATGGGGTTTAAACGATTTCCATGAGTAATAGAACATCTTTGACGAATACGGGACCACTCCCACTGACACCAGGGTGCAGTACCCGGATTTTCGGGGAAATTGAGATATGGGGTTTAAACGATTCCCATGAGTAATAGAACATCTTTGACGAATACGGGACCACTCCCACTGACACCAGGGTGCAGTACCCGGATTTTCGGGGAAATTGAGATATGGGGTTTAAACGATTCCCATGAGTAATAGAACATCTTTGACGATTATGGGACCACTCCCACTGACACCAGAGTGCAGTACCCGGATTTTTGGGGAAATTGAGATATGGGGTTTAAACGATTCCCATGAGTAATAGAACATCTTTGACGAATACGGGACCACTCCCACTGACACCAGGGTGCAGTACCCGGATTTTCGGGGAAATTGAGATATGGGGTTTAAACGATTCCCATGAGTAATAGAACATCTTTGATAAATACGGGACCACTCCTACTGACACCAGGGTGCAGTACCCGGATTTTCGGGGAAATTGAGATATGGGGTTTAAACGATTCCCATGAGTAATAGAACATCTTTGATAAATACGGGACCACTCCTACTGACACCAGGGTGCGAAACCCGGGCTTTTTGGGGAAATTGAGATTTAGTTTGTTTATCGTTATATTTTCAACACTTGGTTACACCCGTTACATCGGTTTATTTATCTTGAAAATGTGAAGTAGGCTCCACGGGTTTAAAAAAATCATTTCACTTACTTCTCTACTAAAAAAATGAACACTTAAACCTTATTTATTTGCTCGCAGGAGAACTTTAATGAACCTTTAAATCTTCTTTGTTATGGAGCTTTAAAATGAATACTTTATGTCTCTTCTCGATCCATTTTATTTATTGATGAGTCGGATGGTGATTTGCATGGTAAAATGCATTGATCTGTTGAATTTAAATTTTTTTTAAATTCAAGGAGTCAGCAAAACGTAAGGCGTTTATATGGCCTGTGAAATAGCTATCATGTGCTTTCTCTTGTATTAAAAATGGGTTTTACACTTTGATGAATTCCTTGCATGAAGAGTAAAGCCAACCAACCATTAGCAGACGGTGAATGGATTATCTAATCTACCACAGCCAACCAAAAACGCGTCTGCAAACTCCAAGTAAGTAGTCTCTTTCAGGGGAAAGTTCAGGAAGAGAAGAAGATATGATCGAAGTGAAAGCTACTTAACTTCCTTAGCTGCCAGTTTAGCGAAAAAATCGACCCGAAGTTCATCCACCTATAAATCCATAGTTCATGAATGACAAACTTGCCTCGTGGAGATAATCTCTCTTCCCTAGGAACCCTTCTTTTTCTGAATTTTCGAAAGTAAAAAAATAATCGGGTTTTACTGTAGTTCATAGCCGAGCGTCAATAAGTTTTAACAGGCTGCTTAGAAAGTTCAGGTATAAGGATTTTCTATTGTTGGAACGTGTATAACCGGGTATTCTCCCGTCAATTATATTTTAAAAGTAAATTAAAGTTACATTTTTTTGCACTTCTTTTTAATTGGAACTTTCTGTAAATTTTTAAAATTGTGAAAGCTTCATGGAGTGATGTACGAATGTTTGAGTTTGTTATAGAGAACAAGCTATAAATGTATGTACATTGTTATAAATATCCCCGTCAGTATTCTTGAGCTCGAATTTTATCTTAATTTTAAACTTCGAATCCAACTTGGTACTTGCTATAAAGTGAAGAAAACAGGACAAGGTACAGAGCATAAGAACGCACCAACGGCTACTTTGGGACAAACCTAGATCCCAGGGTTGATACTTGTTGTTAGATAAGGTGTAATTTGTTCTTCCTGCCTTCTTGGTACGTTACCATTTCCCTTGTGTACAGTCTTACTGCATTCAGCTGCAGAGGAAAGTTTTTGTGTTTTATTGACACGGTTGGAAAAAGTCGTAACTATACGAAGAATTCCATACCCTCCACCCAGTAGATACCTAAAGTTCTAGTTTTTTTTTACATTTTTCTGTAGTATTTGAATCCGACATATTGTCCCAACGATTCAGTCAATATTTACGTGTACTCGTTCGATATCATTCTATATTTTAACAAAATCTTGTGAATAAGCGTGCAATTTAAATATTATGATTTCCTTGCTCTGTTTAAAATTGACAAGAATTTAGGAAGTAGTTGCGCTTTTAGGTAAGAAACTGTTCGAACTTATAAGCCCTCGCCGAGCTCTGAGGAACTTAAGGATATAACATAAAATGAGATTGAGACACGGGAAGCAGACTTCTTCAGTTGTTCCCCTCAGTCCCCCGATGACTTAGAAAACGTCCATTTCCGGCTCTCTAATGTGACTTCTTTGCAACAGGGAATGTGAATTTTCTCAAGAGAAAGTTGGACAAGAATCGTTACATCTGCAGCACTACAGATTGCATCCTGTTGTCGTTGTTGGTTTTTATGAGACCTAAGGTTGTTTTAAAATAGTAAGGTTAAACACTTGTCTTGGCAAGGAGGTTAGTAATTTATGATTTTGTACTAGTAGTCTTAAGATTAGTGAAATTTTTGCAAGCAATTACCTCAGTGAACGTTAAATACACCGATTGGTTAAAATTTTTTGTATGGTAGAACGATTCAGTTCAGAACAGTTTCAAATTAAATTAAATTTAAATAAAACAATGATTTCATACAAAAGTAATGCCAATAATTTATTTAAACTTCTTGAAAAGGTTCGAAGTCTCCCTATAGGATCTTGATGACATTTGGGCTGCATTTGCTAGTCGGATTTATTTTTATTTGTAAGGGGATGTTCCAAGCAAATGCAATAATGAAGAATATATTATGATGAGTCCTCCAGCTCCCAGTCGTCAATCTTTCTAGAAGTAAAAGTTAGCCATAAAAGGGTGACAACTAAACTTGTAACTAAACTAGTAAAATATTCCCAAATCGACACCGACGCCTTCGTCGCCAAGTCATGCCGCCTTGTATCGTATGCACACTGGATTTTGGCAAGTGTCTTCCTTTAACTGCTCAACGCCAGGCCAGCGGGTGTCGTAGTGCAAATAGGTGGAAAGAATATATTGATGATGTCGTAGTTGTCACCCTTCTTCTCTTAAGTTAGTGTCAGCATGGGAAAGTTGCTCGTTGCTCTGTCCATATGTGCCTATATATTTCTGTCTCCTTATTCTAATGTCATCAAACATCAGCAAGTCCCCCTCCATCGTGGAGGAAACAAATTCGGAATGGCTGGAGGAAATTGAAGCTAAAATTTGGAATGCCTCAGCAGATTCGGAAATAATCATACGCTTGGAAGCCCTCTCGGTTCCATATGCATTTTGAGTGACATACGGCAGTGTCTTCGGATCTATTAACCGAGTTATGACGATCTGTCTTAAACTGTGCTTAGGGTGAGGCTTCTCGGGCTTTGGAGAAGTTAAGTAATTTCAGAGCTCTTCTGTGAAAGTCGAAGTCGATCCAAAAGTGAGTGAAAGTCCGTGTGTGTTATAACGCGAGAGCTGAATTTGATCTCGAGGATTGGATGTTTATTATGGGGTTGTTAATGAATGGCTAACACACTTTGCCCATTACTTTTACGACAGGGAAAATGGACAAAGGTTCCGGGATAACGATAATGCTTAGGTAAATGAAGGGACAGTACTTGCGTTTAAGAAAACTGGGCCTGACAGCTTCATTAGATTTCAAAAGGTTCTACAGGAGAGACGAAGTCAGAGCCGGAGTCGGAGTGGCACTTGAATATGTGTGGATTTTGTGAAAGCATATAATATTATGAAGTTGGAGAGGTTTAAGCATATTTTCACTTTATGATCTCGTATCTAATCTATTATGCATACAACATTACCATAAGGTTGGAGTATATGGGGCTTAAGGGGACTTTTCGTTGAACGAGTCAGGAAGGGACTTTGGTTGGGTTGGGTTTAAGCTTCTAAATAGGATGCCTGAAACAGCCTGTGATATATATAACCTCTGCTATAATATGGCATCATCATTAAGGAAACTTTCACCCATCAGTAGGAATGATCACTTCATTGATTTTTATTTCCGTGGAATTACTATTTTAGCAGCAAATTCTTATCCTCTCAGTGATGGAAATATGTAAATTCTTTTGTCGTTTCAATGAGAGTAGTTTGGCTCTGGTAATGGAAAACGAATTCTTGGGGACCGGTTTGGCCCAGAACGCTTATTTAGGTGTTGATTAGATTTTGATTGATTTCAAGAACCCCCATATCTTAATATCTAACGGGTCAGCCAGAAATTTTAAAACTCCACTCAATCCATATTTTTGATAACCAGAGAACCCAATTTATCCACCAGATTAAAACAAGAAAAATCCCAATTTTCACTCTTCTCGAGGTATAACGGTAAAAAACCTAATGGTCGACTTCAGGTGAGGTGTTTTTGGATCCGTTTTGAATTCCACGGTACTACATCAAGTTTAAATAACAAAATTTATTACAATACTTGTTCGAACAATTTTAATAAAATAAAAATACCAAAAAAAGCCGGAGAAAGTAGAAAATATCATAACTTCAATAAACTCCTTTTACATACATAAATTACCATTTTGTAATAATATCTTTCTATTGTTCATTGTAATGACAATAAATCATATTTTTCATAACATAATATTGTATCAAATACAATCATAATATTTCATTCTTATGCAAGACTAACTGCATTTACATAGTACGGGGGAAAGTGCGTGAAGGCAAATTCATGTCATTTTGGTGAATGCAATAAGGTTGTTCTACAAGACGTGGCTTAACTATTTTCGGCATCCCTTGTGATTTCTTTTATTCATTTCTCATGCTCAATGTCACTCCTTTGCAGTTCCTTTACTTATTCCCTTAATA
The DNA here is from genome assembly GCA_906901685.1 of Desoria tigrina. NCBI lineage: Eukaryota > Metazoa > Arthropoda > Collembola > Entomobryomorpha > Isotomidae > Desoria > Desoria tigrina. Next base: position 3,266,458 of record CAJQTU010000010.1, on the reverse strand, counting down.
AGATCTTCATGAATTTTTAAACTCGGTTTTGAAAAATAATATTACTGTTAAATTATCTTTGAACTTCATTTCTACTGCGAAATGTGAGTTTACCGAGACATAAATCCAAACAAACGTAGTTGTGTTTAGTTTTGAAATGATCACAGATTAAGGGTATTTTGCATTTTGCACGGGTTAGACACAGTTTCTAACATAATATATCGATCATTTAATTGTCTTATAAAAAACGACGATTCAGAAAAATAAGCATCTTATTTTACTGACTCAGATGAAGCTACAAACCGGATTAGGATATCAATAATACCTAATACCACCCCCTCAGCAGTAGGCAACCAAAATAGGCAGCGTTATAATAACGGCTTCAAGTCCGTACGCTTAAAGTCGAGATATATGATTCCACAAATAGCTCCTGTCTCCGAGAAAATAAAAGACAGAGGAACTATGGGACGATAAATAGCTGATCTTATCACATGGTACGCCATGAATCCCTCCGTATCTTGGTTATCATAAACATATCCATGGCCAATGCCAATGTCCCCGTCATTTATTTCAATTGGCCATTTGTGCCACCCTAAACCAGCTTTCGCTTATCACTTTTACCAGTCTTTGCCAAGGGATCTTTACCCCAACTGCCCATTATGCAGATTAGTATTCCGACTAAGCGGACCATTTTATTATTTCTTGTGGAATGGGGTAGTAGTTGTATGGGCTCTTCTATTACGAATTAAGCTGCCGTAATCCTTAAAAAGGATAATACTCTGAACAAAATCAGACTTGAGTATGTTTTGGAGGAGAAGTTTATACAGAACCTGAAGAGAATATGCAAAGAAAGATGCTGAGGTTTGAAAATTTATGTTCATTTATATGTTTTACTATGGGAGAAATCAAAACTCTGACTAGTATAATAGTAAATTGCATGTGCTATTGTTTAGAAGATACGCAATATACATATTTTAAGACCTAAACGACGAGGATCAAGCGTAATGCAAGGGACAGTAATGAAACTTCTGAGTTTGATTATTAAGTTATTTTAATTGGAACAACAATCAAAAATCATCAATTAAAATATCAAAGAAAATAGTTTGCTAATACCAATGTTAAAAACCTGGGAATATTGGATCGAAAAAATATCAAACCTGAGTTTTAACACAAAAGTTTGTTAGTAAAGCTAAACTCATCTCTCGGAACATGAAATTTATAAAAAGTAGATCATGTGTGATGTAACATACCAAAGGGAAATATAAGGCAAAACTCTCTAACTCTCGTCTCTAACAAAATACTCTCCTAGGAAAATAAATTTTCCCCTGCCTCTTTGTACTTACTGGGGAGTAGAAAAATTTAGAATAGAGAACCCGGATCGGGTAACAGGGCCAATAATAAGTTATGCCAGCATGGAATCTAAACCACTTCATGTTATATCATTACCCTTACCCATTCTTTGAGAATGAGATCCAAATCAGTCCCCAAGTACTATTTCGCTGTGTATTTCACTCTCGACTATGCCGGTCCAGATTTCCGGATTTGGTTGTATAAATATATTTGGAATTGTCATGTATGATGGGAGAAGAGAGATGTGAGTCAGAATCTCTGATCCTAATGCAATGCTGGTTCTAACTCCCTTCCTTTTGACAGCATCCAAAACTCAGTCATTCAAAAAGGAGTCGGAATTACTTCAATAAGATTTAATTTGTTTGTCTACTTCCATATCCCTAGCTTTCCATTAGCCGTAAAAGGCTGGATATTGTCCAATTCCTGGAGGGTTATCCCTCTTTGGCGGTTTCATCTTGAAAGCTAAATTATTTAAGCAGGGCATTTCTAGTGATCAATCAAGATCGGATGAGTGGTGTCATTCCAGTAGAACATTTACTAAAATTACGATGCCTATAATTCGCTGTTAGATTCTTCTGCTTTCTTATGCTTTCTTCTATATTGGTACCATTATAATTGACTGATTTATAACCTTTTGTAGAAGGGGATTTGTATCCTGCTCAGTTTGTCATCATTTGCCGAAGTTTCCATTGTCATTTTGATTTTTCGCTAAATTAATTTACTACCTTTGGAGCTCACTAACCATTCTATTTATGGTATATGTACCCTATATGTTGACAAACGGTTAAAACCAACAACTTCAACGTAAACAAGTCACTTTCTCCTCATAAAAGCGTAACAAAAACAAAGAGCAAGTTGGCCATTGGCGGTTCCGTATTTATACTTTGCGGAACTGGGTAACAATGCAAAATATTTCGAATTCATTTAAAAAGCATAGTATATAAACTACAATGGACCCCTAGGAATAAGTACAAAAGGATGAAGTGGACGAGAGGGCAACGAACTAATATACCATTTGCATTGTCTTTGGGTTGTTCTCGTGTCAAAGGCAGAGCATAACAACTTCATGAAATATGCAACTTTGTGGCCATGCGGCTGAAAAGGCCGAAAATCGGGTACAATTCAAAGAAGAAAATACAATGCCTTTGGCTGGATTTGGTTTTTGGACACAGATGTATCAGGAAATAACGTGTTATGGGAATGGGATCGTGTTTATATTTCATCAGTAGGAAACTTCGTACACGTGTCTATAGTAGGCTCTTTAGTTCCAGAAAGAAAACGGGTATTCGATCCATGTATCCCGAAAGTTGGATTTTTTGAAGTTTTTTGGGGCATTTATTTCACATTCCAAATTCCAGTATCAAGGCTTGCAACCACTTTCTTAAACCAGGAGTATTTTCTCTCGATGATCTCTTCGTGACTGCAAAGATCAAGAGGAATGACATGTTTAAAGATAAAGGCTGGGTTGGATTTGGATTCTTAGATTTTGGAATCCGAACGGCCCGAAATCCTTGAAAAAGCTGAATAAAATTTTCGGAAGCTCTGACATTTATTATCCATTTCTCACAATCTCCGGTCCATTTCCCATTAAAGTTGTCCATGCGACGGAGTTTTGGAACCATTTTAAAAATTAGCTTCGTCCTGCAATGTGCTGGTACTTGGTAGTGTAGAGAAGGCAGAGGAAACTAGGTGTGGATGTAATGGGACAAGGGGAAATTGTCATTGTCACTTTTTCTCCTGGGCTTGTGTGACAAGTCGGAAGTTTAACTTTGGATGAGGAGTGAAATAAATTCCCATCTGGATTCATTTATCATCTCATAATTGGGAAAAGAACGGGTAGCCTTGTTCGGTGGGAATAGGCCGGGCATTTTGGGGAGTTTTCCGAAAATATTCGGTGGGACTTTCCTCGTTTCCGCACGTCATTTTACAGGAAACGTGAAAGGCTGTCAGGCCAGATGATGTCAGAGGATGGGGACTGCAATGGGACCTATGGCAGACGTAATATACATTAATATTTTGGTTTGCTTCGTTGACTATGTATTTTTAGCCCTTCTGAATGACTTTCCAGAAATATTTGTTGAATGATGAAACTGGCCTGGTCCATGTGGTGTTGATGCCGACTGACTACAACTGTCACCTTGTCGATCATGTCGTTTATGTTCATTTATTCGTACATATTTTAGGCATCAAGGAATTTCTACTTTGCAAAAATTAATTTTTTAAAGGTGTTGAAGGCTGAAACGGTTCCTTTTGGCTTTAATAGAATAATGCTGATTTGTATTCGTACTACAAACATGCAATCATGTTTTAGTAAAAGGGTTATTTTAGTTTTTAGTGGTCGCTTTGCTTTTTTATTTATTATTGCCACAGTCGAAATCATTGAATTAATAACAACTTTTGGGGTCGATTTGTACAGATGCAAGTGTCAGATTCAGGGCTCATTAAAATTGTTAGTAACGGCCGCGTTGACTATATTGAGTATTAAATGAATATAAAGCATAAAGGTTAATATAAAAATAAAAATAAAGGGTTTAAATCGCATTATGAAGTGATAGGAGTTTCACACTTTTTAAAGTAGGGATATCAACTTCAATTTGCATCGGGCCATCAATATATTCTTTCTCTGCCTCTGTTCTTGAAACGTGGGCTGTGCCGATCGGTTTTGAAATATGAATTATTCATGCAAAATAAATAATGTAAATTCACAACAAAAGTATACACTTTTGTGGAAAGCGGTCGAATTGTACTGGAACTTCAAATATATATTCATTCAACGAAATAAAAGAGAGTTGAAACTTGAAGTTGAAAGTTCCGATCTACATATAGAACTACTGCCTTTCACTTACTTCTTTGGTGTTTTCCTGCTATATATTTAGACTGTATTGGATAAATACAGTGATGCTTAACTTCTGAGGTTTTTAATAGAGCGAGCTTTCCACTTAAGATTAGAAGGAGCATGCAGGACTATAACAGAACCGATAATGATCCCGAATTCTTATAACAGCCGTTCATCGACTTATCTCATTAATTTTGCCTCCAGAAAGGGGACGACGGTTTTGTTTTTAATCTTGAGAGTTTTAGACTTTCTCCCTTGCCCTTCAGTTCTTGTGGACGTATTTAATCAACTGTTTTAAACTACTTTAGGTTTAAGCAGACGGAAGTGGTAGGCGGCAGGGGCTCCTTTTGATTTCAAGTTCAAGTTGATCTTAAAGAGTGATTCATTACTTTCCCTTTTTAGCTCCGCATTTTCGGATTACTTCTCGGTCGCTAGCCAAATGGAAATATTCCCAGGGTGCTTACAATCGCCTATGAATATATCATAAACCTTTAGGTTCCAATTTGAGATAAAGTAAGGTTCGGGGTTTATCCAGGTTATGATTCTTCGTCCGTTTTTGGATGTTATTTAAGATGAAGATTGTGATTTCAATCGCTCTGGTTTTACACATAGGGTATGATAAACACTGAATAATGCGATATTTGGAGATTTAGAATCTGATTTTTATAAACTCGGACAGTGGATTTTTAAAGTTTTAATTCAGATTGAAAATCGAGTGATATGTTTAAGTGCTAAATGTTTTTGAAGTTTTAGGAAGCTTAAAATTCTGTCAGTTCAATTAAAATTCACACCTTGTCGTTACGTGTAGCCTTTCAGCTCGTAACAGTGCATTCAATTTAAGGGATTACTCTATGAAGTCATTTAAATGCTAGTTGCTTCCACAGTTCCAGTAGAATTGGATTAATTTAAGAAGTCCAATCGAGCGTGCAGTCTTCGAATCTCGGAAGCCTATATCCGCTTAGAGTATATAATAAAACTAGAGAAGACAATCCCATATAAAACTGCCGTTTTTCTTGTGATTATGATTTTTTTTAGTAAGGGGTCTGGGGCACCTTAGAAACCAAAAAAGTAAGGGGGCATTTCATATTTCAAGGCCAAAATAGTATACCTAGGGGCAAGATTGCTTGACAACAGTAGCGTTGTCAAGGCATCTTGACCTAGAGGGTAGGTAGAAATATGAAATGCCCCCTTACTTTTTTGGTTTCTAAGGTGCCCCGGACCCCTTACTAAAAAAATCAAAATCACAAGAAAAACGAGGATTGTCTCCTCTAGTTTTATTATATACTCTAAGTATATCCGTGTATTTATATATTAATACGACTGCTACACGTTGACAGATTCGAATAATGATACTGGTTTTAGTAGCGTGTAGCTTCTAGGAAGTTGAGAGGCACTTAAGGTGAAAGGACTAATGTGACTAAACGACCAAGCGTAAATCGTGTTCATTTAAAACTTCCACGGCAAATGCAAAACTATAATCGATTTTTTCATGTAGAAACCTCAGTCTTTAAACAGTTTGGAAGGCTTTAAAATTAAAATCGTTATCCAGATGCTGATGGATTGATTGTTTGCTGAACAGTCCGATTTCGAGATTGTAGAAATATCATTCATTTAAAACAACGATAAGTCCAGAGGGTCAGACCAACATCTAACATCTAACCTATCAAACCACTCCATTTATTACAAACACATGGGGAGTTATCTCTGAAGTTACGATTTTATTTGTTAGTTTGTTTTACGGATCAAGTTGTTCATTTTGTAAAACCTATCTCTCTTATTGAAAATTTGTCTCCGAGGCATTTTGTATTAGGTAAAAATCAGTCTGTTTCATCTGGCTAAGAATCTCCCCCGTCTCTGGTGATGTTTCGTTGAATGGAAATGTCAGGTTGACATAGGGTAATTTACTTTTGTCTTGAAATCTTGTACCCAGACAACGGGATGCCAGTCTTGTTAGCAAAACCCGCAGCCATGTCATTCCCCGAATGGGTGAAAGCAAACTACCCCAAGTCTTCAATGCAAATGGCTATGCTCTTTTGCAATATATATGCAAATCCCATATAAGAGTACCCAAGTAACCCAAGACAAGGTAACAAGAAAGATAAGAAAACAGCGAGGAACCGGATTTTGGAAAAAGAGCAGTGTTCTGTCTGATCTTAGATAAGGTGCAATTTTCTTGCAGAATGTACAAAGTCGATTAGATAGTTAGGCTCCCCGAAAGCGCTTCATATTTTATTAAATACTGTGAAGTCACTGTAGTAAGTTCAACTTCCGGAAGCAGATTCTGTAATTCTTCTTCTTCCTGAAAGTACGAATCAATAAATGCAATTCAAGAAGACGACTACCAAAAATGACTGAAATTTGGTCCAAGTCACAGAACTTTTAGTTCGGTGTGACAGCAGGGATTGCTTGTGCAACTAGAGTCGGAGTCCGCATTAGTACGGTACTAAAGGACAAGGCTGAGAGCGTAGTTTTGTGTAGCCGTCCATATCGTGATAACGAGGGTGACAATTATTAAGAGACACAAAAGCCGACCCTTCGGGCCCGTCATGTAGTTTTCTTTTCGCCTCTCCTCTTCATTGCATAATGCCGGCGGGTGTCGGAGTGCAAATAGGTGGAAAAAATTATTAACGGAGTTGTTAGTTAGCGGAGAGGGCTTCATCTTTCCTCGTTTTGGAATGATCTTCAGTTGGACTTTCTCCACTTAAGTTACATATATTAACAGAGCTTATGAAACATCCGTCACCCCGCCTTCCTCTGATTGAGACATGAAATAGCTGGAGAAAATTTTATTCGAATTTCTGGAATGGTTCAGTATGCTTGGAAATAATCATACGGTTGGTTGAGACAGCGTCTTCTGTTATATTAATACAATATTTTTTTAATCAATCCTTTAGATTTGGAATTCTTGATCAGTCAGTAGTTAATTTAATCTTAGGTAGTTATATAATTTAAGTTTATCACTATAATTAGTGTAAAAAGTGTTCGAATTAAAGAAAAAACAAATTTTGCACATAACATAATAATAATAAGGAATCCAACAAACTCCATTACTTCAAAGTCCTCTACTACGTTATGAATGTGAAATTCGTATTAACTTCGCAAATTCGTAAAATAACTATTTACAATTGTTACAATGACATTTAACGTTCCTAATCTTAACAGCCACTTGTTAAAGATATCACGGCAACGACACGTGGTAAAGATGTAATAGTTTCTCTGTATATACAGCTCCTTTGATGTCTTATTTGTGTGCATCACGCATAACATACGCACTTTACAAGGTTACATACTTTTTACAATTTCCAAGCTTCTTGGAACACAATAAATCAATCCGATAAGGTCAAAAAAAGTTACATTGAATTTATCAGCGTTTCCGGATCGTTTGAACTCATGGGCCTTCTGCATTTATTCCTATTAATAATGCTTCAGTTCCGAACTGCCGAGAAACGTGAAAGAGACGAAAGGGACCTTCAAAGAAACCCCGTAAATCAAAGTAGAAGTCAGTTTCCTTCTGCATTTCTTTCATTTTAACCCTTTATGTGCAGAATTGGAATAATATTTGAGTTGCATTGGAACAGCAAAGTGTAGATACATATATACATATGAGTATGAGACACAGACGATACCCGTCGAGTCTCTCTATCCGAAAAAGAATAAATCGTATTGGATTATTTCGGACTCCGCAATGTCAGACATTTTTTCATTCGTAATCAATTCCATGCCTTCGATTCTCTGTTCCCCTTTCGATACGTTAAACTGCCAATACAGTTTTTCGAAAGGTCCTTATTCCATCCCTCCGCAGATCCAAAATGGTAGTTGTAACCAGAACGTCTTCCCCCATCACCGTCCCCCTATTTTCAAGAATTATACGAATTCGGTTTCATTTGCCAAATAAAGTATAAAATAAAATGTAACTTTCTTTTTTACAGACACGGAGTACAAAGGGTTTTGGTTAGCTTTAGACGGGTGGAATATGTACTTTAAATTCCTGCTTTTAAAAGGAACTAAAGATCCGTATCAAATAAAAATTTCAATTTATTTCCCCGTTTGAATCAAACATTTCATTGCCTCTATATAATCTCCGACTCTCCGACAGAACCGAAGAGCTAACAAAGAGCTCATAAAAGGGGAATTAGTGCTGAGATATATGGATGGGAAGGGATATTGTTTGGTTGCGGATGAAGTTTGTATGATTTTAAGATTTGGTGGAGAGTAAATCGCAATTTAAAATGTAATACTCGTACTTAATGCGTTTAGAATGTTGAACGAATGTATTTTACAATCCAATATAATTAGGAAAGGGTTGCGTTTTATTGTTCTTGGGCTTGGTAATCTTATATGCTTCCTTACAAACGGTTTGCAACATTTCGGGCCTCGAATTGGAGGAATTTAGAGTGGAATAATAATTCTGCAGAGTAGATTCCGGGGCGATTTCATGTTTCTCTTTCGAAGTATCAGCTAGGAATTCGTTGGTTGTCTGAGGACAAGATTGTACAGCTTTGTTTTGTCTTAAAAAAAAATTAAAAAAAAATTAATTTAATTTAACCTTGGAGTTGGTAACTAAAATATTATGGAAATTGAAATTCTGCGGTTTCTAAAGATTTTTTTGATATAAACTTTAAATGGTAAGTTATTAAATTGTTATTGTTAAATTATTGGTAAATAATTAAATCATTCGAGTAATAACGGTTGATTAGTACATTCTGAGTAAAAATTTTAAAACATTCGTAAATTAAGGAAACGCATAGCCTGACAGATCCCCATTGGCAGCCCAAGTAATTGCAGTTGATAATCCGACTTTGCCTTATCAACATGTAGAAGACTTGAACCAGGAATTTAATATAGAGGAGAGTGAAAGTAATAATTATTTGTAGCTTAGAGTTTCTGTTCATTCCAGAGGATTAACTAATTTCTTAAATTGCTCGTTTTACTAATACTTTGCCACTCACTAGAACACGTATTCAAGCTTGTGTATATGTTTGGAATAGTTGGAATCTGTATTTATAAATTTATATGGATCGCGTGAAGCAATTTAGCGATTTACAGACTTAAAGCTGCACAGCATGTGATGGAAAAGTAATAATTAATTCAATTACTTTTCCATTTGTAAGATTGTACGTTTTGTAAGTTTGTGAGTTGTTCCAGAGTGAACAAATCCTATCATGCTAATAGCTTCTCTATTATATACGGGAAGAGGAAATGGCTGTGTATTTATTCGCAATTTTCTGTTTTTATTTTCGAGGAACACGAACTGTTGAATGGGCTTTCAAAATTTAGAGAGCAAATGCCCCGTTTCCATTTATGCATGTTTTTCAGGGATTTTTATGGATAGCTGAATCTAAAAATATGTAGAATTTTAATTTTCGTTTAATTTTGAATTGGTATTTCCATCACCAGTCAGTCACTCTGAAAATGACTGGGGCTGGAATAAAAGACAGGGTGTATCACTAACTAGACAGTTAGGTTCCCCTTCAAATTCTCCCAAGATCAAAGAAGGGAGTGTTCACTTAAAATGTCAAAATGAGGGAACCCCTTGCAAAATATAGAGTGAAATGCAACCATCAAATGTCAGGCAGGACAGACTGTGTCCCATTAACTTCAGTCTCAAATGGAAGGATGCTGCTAGGGAAAGAAGATCATCAATAAATCGTACAGAAAGGAGGAGGAAAAATTATCCCTGCCTTGGACCCGGATGAAGGGGGATAATCAAATAGAATAAGAAGAGAGAAATACCCGATTCGGTTAGAAAAATTGGATGATGACGGGTAATTTTTGGAGGATTCGCTTGATTAGTTTTAAGCAGGAACTCGTGTCAGAAAAGTTCCAAGTCGGGGCATGGAATTGCTAACCCGGAAGTTGCAGAGAGAAAGAATTTTTTGGTTTTTTATTATGATTTTTTAAGTTATTTTTGTACTTTCAGTTATTTTATAATTAGTGTTTGCGAATTTAACAGTCGATGCATACAATATTAAATATCAGAGACTCTTCGTTGAATAATTCGAAATTGTTTATCTTGTTCCGACTGCCGATGTACTGAGCTCCTCCGTGTTTTTACAGTATTTGTGGAACGTATTATTTTATGAAGAAATCATGCACTTGCACTGAAGTACAGATAGCTATCTTTTAAAAACAACCAGACGGGTAGACGAAAATGAAATTATTGAAAGCAAAATAGCACATGCTAATAAATTATTGAATATGAGGCTACGGCAATGTCATTATTCTCGAAATAATGTCAAATAAGCCAATTCACAATTTCTTCTTTAGTAAAAGAAAGTTTTGTCGGAAAAATTTTAATTTAATTTTACATCCTATTTCAGACCGTGTTTAGGAGGATAAAAAAGTTTAATTCAGACTCCTTCTTTATGCCTATGTCACGTTCAGTTCTTTAACATTCATCCTACACTTCATTTTAAGAAAATGTAAGAAACTGAAATAATAGAACCCGTTGACATTTATCGCCCATTTCTTGCCATCTCCAGTCCATTCCAGCTGTCAATAGCATGCTTTTTAGAGCATTTTAAGTTAGCTTTGTAAAATATGATATTTTGCTACGAGGGATATATAATAATTGTCATTCTATCTTCCGGTTTCTAAAAGTCGGAAGTTCGATTTTGTGATGAGAGTAGAGTAAATTCCCATCTGGAATCATTTATCATTTTAGGGCTAGGAAGACGAACAGGATGTTTCATGTCCAATGAAAACCGTAGCGAGATTTCGGAGTTTCAAAGTTTTTGGTGGAACGTTCTTACTTTCCGCACGTCATGCTTTGTAAACCAGAGTGTTGAGTGTTTGGATTTTAACTGAGAGAGAAATTAAGTATGAATGCATAATGCATATGCATAATGTGTTAAGTGTAGACAGAGCCTCAACTACCCGTCGATGGATTATCTACGCGTGTAAATCGCTCACTAAATCTGACTCCAATATGCTCTAGGAAAATCGTTCCAAATGTCTCTATATTGAACCGCTCTGGTCAATGTCAATAATAATACGAAGTTTTAAACACAGCTTCGTAACTTACTTCACAGTATCTCTTTATTTATCTCGAATATCACAAAATTATTCGAATTCCACTTTAAATCTTATTCGCTTTTCTCTAACGATTATTCACATTCGACTCTCCTCGAAGCCTCTCTGACCACAAGTTAATTCAACCGCTGCTCGACGAATGATTATTATTATTATTGAACAGTTTCTTTAGCCTAAGCCAATCCAATACCATCCTACTGGGCTAAAGATTAAACGATATACAAAGTTCACAAATCAGAGTTTATCCTAAGCCAATCCAATCCCAATCTAATCCCATCCTACTGGGCTAAAGATTAAACAATATACAAAGTTCACGAATCCAAATTTATCCTAAGCCAATCCAATCCTATACCAGTGGGCTTAAGAATAAGGTATATACTAAGTTACCAAATTTAAGTTTAACAATTAGTCAATACATTACTACTTTTTAATACACACAAATTCTAGTCGTAATTAGTGCTAGTCTTTTACATTTCCTTTCCGTCGTAAAATCTGGTTTTTCAATATGAACTAAAAATAAAAGTTACTCGTCACGTAACATTCTCCCACCAATTTCTTTGATTTTACAAAGAAATTCAAACTAACACGTTTACAAACAACAATAAACAATAAATACAACTTATACTTTCAATAAAATTAAGTACCCTTAATCACCACGCCAACCATACTGATGCTCCCACCAGTTCGATGCCGGAAATCCCCAGCCTCCCTTGCTTGTAAGAGAAGTCATCATTGTCGATCCCACTACTGGTGGACTATCTTCATCTGAGGACAAATCTCCTTGATCGCGTCGTTCTTGTCGTTCAGTCCTTTGTTGTTTTTCGCTGACAGCCATCTTCCTTTGCATTCTATTGGACAATTTTCCCATTACTGTCCATCCGAATTCCGTCTCAATTGCAGTTAGTCCATTCCAAAGACTGAGCATTTTTCCAGTCATTATGGACCCATAGTAGTCAGCACCAATCAGTAGTTCGATCTTCGGGTCTTCTTCATTTCCATCCGAAAGGTCCGTCATAGTGATGTTGAGCTTTTCCAACTGCTCAAGCCAGGATCCCCGTTTCACTCGAGGAAGATTTGAGCAGATCTTTTCTGAATCGAGAACAGTCATCCGATGTTCCCGATGATTCTTGGCTTGAATGAACAGTTCATATTTCTGATGTTTCTTCTGTCCCCCCGAGGCGCCTCCAAATAACTGGTGCGTAATTACTTCCTTTGACAAGGGTCGTAAATTCATTTCTGAAACTGTCTGATTCAACATGTAGGAGCGCATTGAGCCACTATCCAGGAGCGCCCGAACTTTTCTGCTGTTTTTTCCTCTGCCCACGTCAACCATAAGAGTCGGTAATATGACATCGCCATCTAAAGCAATGTTGGTCAGGACCGCCTTCACTTCTTCGGGTTTCTTCAGTGGGAATTTTGAACACATCAGCTCATGATGCTTCCCATTACATAAACCGCAAGAAATTTTGATCTTGCACGTTTGTTCTGTGTGTCCTCCTCGAACACAAATTATACAGCCGGATTTCTTCAGAATTCTGGCTATCTTCTCTTCATATGTCATTTCTCTGGCCTTGTAGCATTCTTGCCCAGAGTGGTTTGACTTGTCACATAATATGCACGACCACGCCGCTCCCATATGTAGTCCAGCGATCGTTGGTACATCTTCCCTGGCGGTGTCCAACCCGCGCCGACTGCTATTGAGCTGGCCGATTCCGGACACCTCCCCAGAGGTCTTTTTCATCTTCTTCTCTCCCACCAGTTCAAATCCTTTCCTGGCTAATTCTATTCTTTCCTCGTTCCTGACTTCTTTTCTTAAAAATTCCATAAGGAAATCCAGGGACGTCTTCTTAGGAGTCTGGGTAGATCCATCCTCTGAGGAAAGAGGGCTTCGTTGCCAAGCTCTCAACACGTCTTCAGGAAGACTGGATTCTACCATTGGCAACAATAAGATATGCGGACCTTCTGTTGCTATGTCAATTGATTCTAAAGCGTGGAGGTTAGTCTCTAGCTTGTCATATAAAGTAGAAAGAGATGACTTATCCTTGTTACTGGCTCCTTGTATCGCCATCTTGAGAAGCTCTCTTGCATATACATCTCCAAGTAGCTTTTTGTCCCCAAATCGCTCCTTTAGGGCAGCTACCACCTTAGAGTAGTTGTCTCCTGTTTGAGGATACCGATTCACAAGATCGCTTCCTCGTGTACCTGGTATCATGGACTGAACGAGATACTGCAGCTTGTCACTTGCGTGAAGATCTTCGTCTTCGTCAATCTTCTGAAATTGAGACCAGAAGGAAAGCCATTCTGTCAACTCTCCATTAAACTTCTTGATTTCAATTTTCGGAAGCTTATATGTTCGTTTTCGGTCAGATCCCGTTTCTGACATTGCACTAGTGAATGCACTTTCACTTGTACCGCTACATCTAGTAGCAGGAGTAGTGAAGTCAATTATCGCGATAATACACCGCGTAGCTTTAAAACTGTACTCTTCAATAGCAACTTCTTCTTCCTGAAGCTGCTCTGGCGTGGAGTCAGCGTCCAAAAGTCCGTCACGAACTTGTTGATCCAGTTCTTCTACCTGGTCTCTCAATGATTCTAATTTGCGTAGAAACACCTTCAGTTCTACAAAGTTCGGTTCTTCTTTGGCTAATTCGACATCTGCCAAATTAGCAATTCTTGTAATGGATGCCCGGTGAGATCCTCTTAATTTCCTGAGTCGATCCATTTTCACGTTTAAACTTCAACGTCAATTAATTCTCAAAAGTTCACTATTTCGTCTCTAACGAACGAGCAATAACAAATCTCAAAGTCACAATTCCGGTCCCTTCGTAATTCTGCACCACCGATCACGTCGGGGTCACCAAATAATGTTAAGTGTAGACAGAGCCTCAACTACCCGTCGATGGATTATCTACGCGTGTAAATCGCTCACTAAATCTGACTCCAATATGCTCTAGGAAAATCGTTCCAAATGTCTCTATATTGAACCGCTCTGGTCAATGTCAATAATAATACGAAGTTTTAAACACAGCTTCGTAACTTACTTCACAGTATCTCTTTATTTATCTCGAATATCACAAAATTATTCGAATTCCACTTTAAATCTTATTCGCTTTTCTCTAACGATTATTCACATTCGACTCTCCTCGAAGCCTCTCTGACCACAAGTTAATTCAACCGCTGCTCGACGAATGATTATTATTATTATTGAACAGTTTCTTTAGCCTAAGCCAATCCAATACCATCCTACTGGGCTAAAGATTAAACGATATACAAAGTTCACAAATCAGAGTTTATCCTAAGCCAATCCAATCCCAATCTAATCCCATCCTACTGGGCTAAAGATTAAACAATATACAAAGTTCACGAATCCAAATTTATCCTAAGCCAATCCAATCCTATACCAGTGGGCTTAAGAATAAGGTATATACTAAGTTACCAAATTTAAGTTTAACAATTATTCAATACATTACTACTTTTTAATACACACAAATTCTAGTCGTAATTAGTGCTAGTCTTTTACATTTCCTTTCCGTCGTAAAATCTGGTTTTTCAATATGAACTAAAAATAAAAGTTACTCGTCACGTAACATTCTCCCACCAATTTCTTTGATTTTACAAAGAAATTCAAACTAACACGTTTACAAACAACAATAAACAATAAATACAACTTATACTTTCAATAAAATTAAGTACCCTTAATCACCACGCCAACCATACTGATGCTCCCACCAGTTCGATGCCGGAAATCCCCAGCCTCCCTTGCTTGTAAGAGAAGTCATCATTGTCGATCCCACTACTGGTGGACTATCTTCATCTGAGGACAAATCTCCTTGATCGCGTCGTTCTTGTCGTTCAGTCCTTTGTTGTTTTTCGCTGACAGCCATCTTCCTTTGCATTCTATTGGACAATTTTCCCATTACTGTCCATCCGAATTCCGTCTCAATTGCAGTTAGTCCATTCCAAAGACTGAGCATTTTTCCAGTCATTATGGACCCATAGTAGTCAGCACCAATCAGTAGTTCGATCTTCGGGTCTTCTTCATTTCCATCCGAAAGGTCCGTCATAGTGATGTTGAGCTTTTCCAACTGCTCAAGCCAGGATCCCCGTTTCACTCGAGGAAGATTTGAGCAGATCTTTTCTGAATCGAGAACAGTCATCCGATGTTCCCGATGATTCTTGGCTTGAATGAACAGTTCATATTTCTGATGTTTCTTCTGTCCCCCCGAGGCGCCTCCAAATAACTGGTGCGTAATTACTTCCTTTGACAAGGGTCGTAAATTCATTTCTGAAACTGTCTGATTCAACATGTAGGAGCGCATTGAGCCACTATCCAGGAGCGCCCGAACTTTTCTGCTGTTTTTTCCTCTGCCCACGTCAACCATAAGAGTCGGTAATATGACATCGCCATCTAAAGCAATGTTGGTCAGGACCGCCTTCACTTCTTCGGGTTTCTTCAGTGGGAATTTTGAACACATCAGCTCATGATGCTTCCCATTACATAAACCGCAAGAAATTTTGATCTTGCACGTTTGTTCTGTGTGTCCTCCTCGAACACAAATTATACAGCCGGATTTCTTCAGAATTCTGGCTATCTTCTCTTCATATGTCATTTCTCTGGCCTTGTAGCATTCTTGCCCAGAGTGGTTTGACTTGTCACATAATATGCACGACCACGCCGCTCCCATATGTAGTCCAGCGATCGTTGGTACATCTTCCCTGGCGGTGTCCAACCCGCGCCGACTGCTATTGAGCTGGCCGATTCCGGACACCTCCCCAGAGGTCTTTTTCATCTTCTTCTCTCCCACCAGTTCAAATCCTTTCCTGGCTAATTCTATTCTTTCCTCGTTCCTGACTTCTTTTCTTAAAAATTCCATAAGGAAATCCAGGGACGTCTTCTTAGGAGTCTGGGTAGATCCATCCTCTGAGGAAAGAGGGCTTCGTTGCCAAGCTCTCAACACGTCTTCAGGAAGACTGGATTCTACCATTGGCAACAATAAGATATGCGGACCTTCTGTTGCTATGTCAATTGATTCTAAAGCGTGGAGGTTAGTCTCTAGCTTGTCATATAAAGTAGAAAGAGATGACTTATCCTTGTTACTGGCTCCTTGTATCGCCATCTTGAGAAGCTCTCTTGCATATACATCTCCAAGTAGCTTTTTGTCCCCAAATCGCTCCTTTAGGGCAGCTACCACCTTAGAGTAGTTGTCTCCTGTTTGAGGATACCGATTCACAAGATCGCTTCCTCGTGTACCTGGTATCATGGACTGAACGAGATACTGCAGCTTGTCACTTGCGTGAAGATCTTCGTCTTCGTCAATCTTCTGAAATTGAGACCAGAAGGAAAGCCATTCTGTCAACTCTCCATTAAACTTCTTGATTTCAATTTTCGGAAGCTTATATGTTCGTTTTCGGTCAGATCCCGTTTCTGACATTGCACTAGTGAATGCACTTTCACTTGTACCGCTACATCTAGTAGCAGGAGTAGTGAAGTCAATTATCGCGATAATACACCGCGTAGCTTTAAAACTGTACTCTTCAATAGCAACTTCTTCTTCCTGAAGCTGCTCTGGCGTGGAGTCAGCGTCCAAAAGTCCGTCACGAACTTGTTGATCCAGTTCTTCTACCTGGTCTCTCAATGATTCTAATTTGCGTAGAAACACCTTCAGTTCTACAAAGTTCGGTTCTTCTTTGGCTAATTCGACATCTGCCAAATTAGCAATTCTTGTAATGGATGCCCGGTGAGATCCTCTTAATTTCCTGAGTCGATCCATTTTCACGTTTAAACTTCAACGTCAATTAATTCTCAAAAGTTCACTATTTCGTCTCTAACGAACGAGCAATAACAAATCTCAAAGTCACAATTCAGGTCCCTTCGTAATTCTGCACCACCGATCACGTCGGGGTCACCAAATAATGTTAAGTGTAGACAGAGCCTCAACTACCCGTCGATGGATTATCTACGCGTGTAAATCGCTCACTAAATCTGACTCCAATATGCTCTAGGAAAATCGTTCCAAATGTCTCTATATTGAACCGCTCTGGTCAATGTCAATAATAATACGAAGTTTTAAACACAGCTTCGTAACTTACTTCACAGTATCTCTTTATTTATCTCGAATATCACAAAATTATTCGAATTCCACTTTAAATCTTATTCGCTTTTCTCTAACGATTATTCACATTCGACTCTCCTCGAAGCCTCTCTGACCACAAGTTAATTCAACCGCTGCTCGACGAATGATTATTATTATTATTGAACAGTTTCTTTAGCCTAAGCCAATCCAATACCATCCTACTGGGCTAAAGATTAAACGATATACAAAGTTCACAAATCAGAGTTTATCCTAAGCCAATCCAATCCCAATCTAATCCCATCCTACTGGGCTAAAGATTAAACAATATACAAAGTTCACGAATCCAAATTTATCCTAAGCCAATCCAATCCTATACCAGTGGGCTTAAGAATAAGGTATATACTAAGTTACCAAATTTAAGTTTAACAATTATTCAATACATTACTACTTTTTAATACACACAAATTCTAGTCGTAATTAGTGCTAGTCTTTTACATTTCCTTTCCGTCGTAAAATCTGGTTTTTCAATATGAACTAAAAATAAAAGTTACTCGTCACGTAACATTCTCCCACCAATTTCTTTGATTTTACAAAGAAATTCAAACTAACACGTTTACAAACAACAATAAACAATAAATACAACTTATACTTTCAATAAAATTAAGTACCCTTAATCACCACGCCAACCATATTGATGCTCCCACCAGTTCGATGCCGGAAATCCCCAGCCTCCCTTGCTTGTAAGAGAAGTCATCATTGTCGATCCCACTACTGGTGGACTATCTTCATCTGAGGACAAATCTCCTTGATCGCGTCGTTCTTGTCGTTCAGTCCTTTGTTGTTTTTCGCTGACAGCCATCTTCCTTTGCATTCTATTGGACAATTTTCCCATTACTGTCCATCCGAATTCCGTCTCAATTGCAGTTAGTCCATTCCAAAGACTGAGCATTTTTCCAGTCATTATGGACCCATAGTAGTCAGCACCAATCAGTAGTTCGATCTTCGGGTCTTCTTCATTTCCATCCGAAAGGTCCGTCATAGTGATGTTGAGCTTTTCCAACTGCTCAAGCCAGGATCCCCGTTTCACTCGAGGAAGATTTGAGCAGATCTTTTCTGAATCGAGAACAGTCATCCGATGTTCCCGATGATTCTTGGCTTGAATGAACAGTTCATATTTCTGATGTTTCTTCTGTCCCCCCGAGGCGCCTCCAAATAACTGGTGCGTAATTACTTCCTTTGACAAGGGTCGTAAATTCATTTCTGAAACTGTCTGATTCAACATGTAGGAGCGCATTGAGCCACTATCCAGGAGCGCCCGAACTTTTCTGCTGTTTTTTCCTCTGCCCACGTCAACCATAAGAGTCGGTAATATGACATCGCCATCTAAAGCAATGTTGGTCAGGACCGCCTTCACTTCTTCGGGTTTCTTCAGTGGGAATTTTGAACACATCAGCTCATGATGCTTCCCATTACATAAACCGCAAGAAATTTTGATCTTGCACGTTTGTTCTGTGTGTCCTCCTCGAACACAAATTATACAGCCGGATTTCTTCAGAATTCTGGCTATCTTCTCTTCATATGTCATTTCTCTGGCCTTGTAGCATTCTTGCCCAGAGTGGTTTGACTTGTCACATAATATGCACGACCACGCCGCTCCCATATGTAGTCCAGCGATCGTTGGTACATCTTCCCTGGCGGTGTCCAACCCGCGCCGACTGCTATTGAGCTGGCCGATTCCGGACACCTCCCCAGAGGTCTTTTTCATCTTCTTCTCTCCCACCAGTTCAAATCCTTTCCTGGCTAATTCTATTCTTTCCTCGTTCCTGACTTCTTTTCTTAAAAATTCCATAAGGAAATCCAGGGACGTCTTCTTAGGAGTCTGGGTAGATCCATCCTCTGAGGAAAGAGGGCTTCGTTGCCAAGCTCTCAACACGTCTTCAGGAAGACTGGATTCTACCATTGGCAACAATAAGATATGCGGACCTTCTGTTGCTATGTCAATTGATTCTAAAGCGTGGAGGTTAGTCTCTAGCTTGTCATATAAAGTAGAAAGAGATGACTTATCCTTGTTACTGGCTCCTTGTATCGCCATCTTGAGAAGCTCTCTTGCATATACATCTCCAAGTAGCTTTTTGTCCCCAAATCGCTCCTTTAGGGCAGCTACCACCTTAGAGTAGTTGTCTCCTGTTTGAGGATACCGATTCACAAGATCGCTTCCTCGTGTACCTGGTATCATGGACTGAACGAGATACTGCAGCTTGTCACTTGCGTGAAGATCTTCGTCTTCGTCAATCTTCTGAAATTGAGACCAGAAGGAAAGCCATTCTGTCAACTCTCCATTAAACTTCTTGATTTCAATTTTCGGAAGCTTATATGTTCGTTTTCGGTCAGATCCCGTTTCTGACATTGCACTAGTGAATGCACTTTCACTTGTACCGCTACATCTAGTAGCAGGAGTAGTGAAGTCAATTATCGCGATAATACACCGCGTAGCTTTAAAACTGTACTCTTCAATAGCAACTTCTTCTTCCTGAAGCTGCTCTGGCGTGGAGTCAGCGTCCAAAAGTCCGTCACGAACTTGTTGATCCAGTTCTTCTACCTGGTCTCTCAATGATTCTAATTTGCGTAGAAACACCTTCAGTTCTACAAAGTTCGGTTCTTCTTTGGCTAATTCGACATCTGCCAAATTAGCAATTCTTGTAATGGATGCCCGGTGAGATCCTCTTAATTTCCTGAGTCGATCCATTTTCACGTTTAAACTTCAACGTCAATTAATTCTCAAAAGTTCACTATTTCGTCTCTAACGAACGAGCAATAACAAATCTCAAAGTCACAATTCAGGTCCCTTCGTAATTCTGCACCACCGATCACGTCGGGGTCACCAAATAATGTTAAGTGTAGACAGAGCCTCAACTACCCGTCGATGGATTATCTACGCGTGTAAATCGCTCACTAAATCTGACTCCAATATGCTCTAGGAAAATCGTTCCAAATGTCTCTATATTGAACCGCTCTGGTCAATGTCAATAATAATACGAAGTTTTAAACACAGCTTCGTAACTTACTTCACAGTATCTCTTTATTTATCTCGAATATCACAAAATTATTCGAATTCCACTTTAAATCTTATTCGCTTTTCTCTAACGATTATTCACATTCGACTCTCCTCGAAGCCTCTCTGACCACAAGTTAATTCAACCGCTGCTCGACGAATGATTATTATTATTATTGAACAGTTTCTTTAGCCTAAGCCAATCCAATACCATCCTACTGGGCTAAAGATTAAACGATATACAAAGTTCACAAATCAGAGTTTATCCTAAGCCAATCCAATCCCAATCTAATCCCATCCTACTGGGCTAAAGATTAAACAATATACAAAGTTCACGAATCCAAATTTATCCTAAGCCAATCCAATCCTATACCAGTGGGCTTAAGAATAAGGTATATACTAAGTTACCAAATTTAAGTTTAACAATTAGTCAATACATTACTACTTTTTAATACACACAAATTCTAGTCGTAATTAGTGCTAGTCTTTTACATTTCCTTTCCGTCGTAAAATCTGGTTTTTCAATATGAACTAAAAATAAAAGTTACTCGTCACGTAACATAATGTATTGGAGTTGCCGTTCATGCAATTTTGTCAAAAAAAAACGAAAGGGTCAAGTGAAATTGTTGAACAAAATCGAATATTCAGGATTTTTTTTAAATTTCAATCGAATATCGTCTGAATAAATTGTGTGTAAGATGTTCAATAAATGAATGCAAAGTGAGGATGTTAAATTCACAAAATTTGTGTATGTATAGTGCACTAATGCTTCAAAACTGCAGTGACTATTTTTTTCACTAACACTATTAGATAGTTGAAATGAATGACCACAAAATTATCATGTTGGTTTATGGATAACCATATGAAATTGGGATTACGTCCCCGTTAAAATCGGCCAATCCTTCAAGATCATATAGAAGTAAATATACACAGCGTTTTTTGCCGGAGAAATACGGACTCCGTCCTTTCCAATTTCTGTTTACTCTCCCGTTGTTCAGGGAGAAACCCGGGTTCCCATCCAGCTTGTCAGTTGTCCTATCGACCCGGTGCGACGAAGAGGGTGAACTCTGCTTTCCAAAACTCCGATATTCCGTGTTCAACACTAAATCCAATTTCATTTTCTACTCGTATCCTACATCGGATCATAAACCATCAGCTGCGGTGAATTCGTTTCTTGTGAACTTCTAATCTGAATCTGAATGTTACAGTTGTGAAAAACCCCCAAGTTTACCTTGTTTAAATCAGCATTGCTAATAAACTTGAATATAAACAGTGTAATAGGAGTAAATTGACGGAAGATGTTTGGATCTAGTGATTACTTTCCCCAGCCATTGTTTGCTAATCTGTTGGTTGAGCAGAGTTCAAAGCTGAGGCTAAATAGGTGCCTCGATGGACTTGAAATTTAAGGACTGAGTTCTATCCTTACAGAATATCAAACAGGCTGTGATGGATACAATCCCAAGAGAAATTATGGCCTTAATGTGAAACGTGAGTCTAAACGTGCGAGAAGAAAGTTGAAAGGGTTGTTGGCGCATCTCTCTCTAGCTCTGGCCTACAGAAGGTGAAAGTAGATTTGGAGAAAGTGCGTGTACGATAAATGAAAAGGTATACACAACCTGCTCCCGACAAAATCAATACAATTAACGTCAGGTTCTAGAGACTTAAAATTGATAGATCAGCTATTTCCTGATGTTCATCGAGTTACAATTTCAAGTTGTAATTTCAGGAAATTAATCCAATTTTAATTGATGGGTAAATGAATATACATTAAAGCTTTTCTGGAAGTATAGACGCAAATTTTGTTTTGTTGCTGAATGAAATGAAGTTTATTTTTAGGCTAGCAGGAATGATTTTTTGCACTATGTCTCTCCATTAGTGAACCATTCAATTCATTATAAGGGAGATAATTTTTTCAGGACGAGTTCATTAGATGGATGATATCGATATCGATGGTCAGATACACAAACGGTATGAACTCTTTAGCTTGGTATTAAAATTCCGGTATTCTCTACCCAAATCAACCCACTTGAGGTACCAAAGTACCCCTTATTAGGAAAGTTTTGAAGATTAAACCTAAAATTAAAGAATTCTTTGCCATTCCAGTCACATTTTTTTCCTCCTGGGTAAAACCAGAAGTACACACTATAAGTATGCCATACCATTTTTAAAAAGTAAAGTTTTGTATTCACCTCACTCAACTGTAATAACAATAAAGCAGGATAATTTAGTACTGGTGGTAGAGAAAGCAATGGGAAAACTCACCTCATCAAAATCGGGATTAAGTTTTCTACAAGACAACATCTAAAACATCACCACCACCGGCACTTCACCTCTCTCTCTATACTAATGTAGTTGTAGTACAAGACAAAGACGAAGCATTTTTATCTCCAGTCTAAGCAGAGTTCTTCTGAATTCTAGATCCTCTGCCTGGTCTTTTGATTCTGGAGGCTTCTCTCATCGTCCTTGTTAAAGTACACAAGTACGAGGACTAAACGGCCAAGTTTTCGGCTTTAGAAGCTGAAGAGGAAAAAAACTTGAGATGGAACTGGCTTTAGATAGTAGATTTATATAGGGAGAAAGAACCATGAAACAAAAAACTACGGGAGGCAACAGCCTGGAGAATAGAAAAAAATAGTCGTTTACCTACCGGAAACTTTCTGTCCTCAGTCCATGTCCTATAGTATTTATGTCATCGGATTACATCGTTTAAGAGGAAATGGGATTGAGACATGAAAGAAAAATACCCGGTTCTTTACGGGACTTCTGTTGTTCGTCCAGTCATGCTTTTGAAGGTATGATATTTATGGGTTACAATTAGGCAGGTGAATTCCAGAGTACTTTCAGTTTATGTTTATAAGGTAAACAGTAAAGGTAATAGGAGTGCATTTCATGTTTCGTAATCATGCATGTAGGGACAAACTTTCAAGCACTTTGATCGGAATTTTCAACTCCGGCTATAATTCAATGGAATTGATATTCATCTCGTACGATTATTCTCAGTTGACACTTGATACTGGATACTACAAGTGTTTGGCGGATTCAATAAATCTTATTCCTCTTTGCCACATGTCAAAGAACCATTCTCATTGTTTGTTGTGCATTACATATCAATAGGAATTGCATGCAGTGTGTGCAATAAGTGCGTGACATGAATTTTGATGGAACCTTGCAGTCGTTACGTACTACTTGAGATACCTATAGAAGTTGACATTTAAAATACGAGACTGTAACATTCGAAAACAAACTATTCAATTAAGATATCCATGTCGATGGTAAATATATTTAAAAACCTCCGAAATAACTTCCCTCTCGCTTTCTAATTGGATTCTGGCAGTTGAAACACAACACACAACCTCAAAGACGGCATCAAGCAAATCTGTTCCTTCGTTTCCAAATTTTTTTCTCTAAAATTGAAAAAGAAGGACCCTGTTGTCTCATAACAAGAACGCATACAATAACGTTCATATTCAATTTGCATTTTCAGAACTTCCAACCTAAAAGCCGGGCATCAAGAAATCGTTGATCAGTCAACCGCATATTCGATCGAGTGGACAGAATGCTCTCGTTGCTAAACGGTTTGGTTACAGGAAAGTAATTAACGCCCCGGTCACCAGCTACTGAAACTCCCTTTGAAATCCCTGAAAACCAACAAAGTGAGAAATAACTGGAAATATCCGAAAAATGAGTGAATCCACAACATCATCAAAAACCTCGATAAACGGAGAGGACGAGTTCTCAACCCCCGAAGTCATCATTGTTGACGGCGATGCGAAATTCCGGGATGGGAAACGGGTAAGGGAAAGCCTCTTCATCTTAATGATATCTCCGAAAGCCTTCCAATTAGTACTTATTTTTTTACCGGCGACTGGTCTAGTACCGGAACCAATATAGTTAGGGAATAGGACGGGAATTAATTGCGCTCGTTTTTTGTATCTCTAATTCCATGATCATCTACTACTCGTACAACAGTGGAAAAATCGCTACTGTGTGCTGACCAAGCTTTCCCCGGCAGCCGGTAAGTGGAAAACATATCTCACACTTTCACTTCACATCCAATCCCATTTTTTACCATTAGATCCGGGACGAACAAGGTAGGAAAGTACTGGTCCTTTCCTCCGAAATCCAGAGGGACTTCTTTCTTAGGTATCACTGGAATTTCTAAGATATAAATATATAAAGCATATCCACCTCAACTTCATAGAAAATGCCCCTGAATTCCTATCAAATACTTTTCGGTAAAAGGAAAGGCAGTTTCATTGATTTTATTGATTCTAAAAGAAGATTGCTGGGAAGGTCTAGGCCGAGGTGGACCAAAACTTATTTATTGCTTCTCCATTTATAGGAATGACGGGTGTGGATTTATGCTTCTTAAGGATCAGTTGAAGCAGGTTGCATATTTACATTTATAGTTGGAGTGCATTTTTGTTGAAATTGACGAATTATTGAATTTTATGGTATTTTACTTATAATTTACATATATTCAGCAAGTAAAAAAGGGTTTTTATCGATATTGAAACTATTGTTAAAAGCAGTAGTCAAACAGTCTTGAAATCCCTAACAAATGTGGCTCGGTAAAGATATCTTCGTGAGATTGGATATGAAGCGAAGAATCAGGGAAATTGTGTAAGGCAAAGATGTCAGGATCCTTATGGGTTTCCTTAACTCTTTCAGAAACTACTCTGTAGTTTCTCCATAGATCCGTAAATAAATATATCGGATTGGATTATTTCGGACTGAATCATGTCAGACAGTTTTTTTGACGTAATCAATTCAATTCGATTTATAACCCCCCCTTACATTTAATGCTATTTCACTGTTCGCTGTTACCTCGTCCCTATAATTCGTGGATGTAAGCTGTGAGCATGAGTTCTTCTTCCGTCATCCCCCTTTGAATTTTTCGACTGAAATTGATTTCTAAACCCTCTTTAGGAGAAATTGACGATGTTGCTGTCGGGGCATGAACTGGACGCGATGAGAAGGGTTTGCAAAATTGACTTAGTTTGGGATAAAGCTTAGAGACCTCGTAAAAAATCGTATTTAATATAAATATTTCAAAATTCATCTGTCCGGTCCATCAGAAAATGGATAAGATCGGATGCATCTGCATGAGCCTGCAAGCATCTAGATCACTAGAAAAATCTATAATTTTGATACAATAAAAACTTTTTTGTCTTCTCCCCGTAAATCTGTTACTTAAATTATTAAATTGGAATCATACGATGTTAATTTGTGACCCACGAACTCGTGCATCAAACTATTTAATGGAATAATTGTGTAACATTTGTGCTTTCAAAAAATTTCAATCGCAATTCGTTATTGTACATTTCGAAATCCCGATTACCTGTAATTTGTAATAAGTTAAAATCCCAACCATTTCCTGAATCGGAAATTCCAACATTTTAAGTAGGGTTCAGGAGTAGTTCGAATCGCTCCTAATTTTGAACTAAAACTCTCATCCATTATAGTCATTAGTGTTTCCCCCAATAGGAATCTCATTGCTCATTAGTCATCCCTCTGCTACTCCTCTCCTGCCTTTAAGAGGCCTAATTATTCCGAAATTCTGAATCGTCTCTAATGTGAGTCCATTATCTCCGTCCTCTTTGATTCCCCATCTCTTTGCATTGCACACTCCGATTCTCCGTAAAGTAAAAGGGTTCAATAGACAAGGGCTTATAAATTCTAAATTCTAGTGCCCGGGTTGCTTCTCAGCATTTCCTTGCTTGATAGCTTGAGCTGTTAGTATGAGTTGCAGCACGGTTCAATTAATTTGTCTGACTGATGATGAGAGGAAGGAGGAACTTAAGATTTTAGATACGAAAAAAATCCGTCGGTGAATTGCATTTTTACTCTGACGCTATAGAAAATGCCAAAATACCATTACAAACTTTTCGTTCGTGAACTTTTCCTTAATTTTAATCTCATGATTTGCTAAAATTCTAAAACCTAAAAGCAGCCATCTCCGTCAGATTGAGGCCTGTAAATTAAAAGCTTCGAACCGCTTCGAGATCTCTTTTGAAATCTTTTAAAAGTTCAAGTTCAGCATACTTTGCATGTAAATTAGTACGAAATAAATGGATGAAAAGAGAAAGAATATGATTTCCTTTTTATCCTGGTCGGAGAGCTGGTCTTAATTTCTATGAAATTAATTAAATTAAAAACTAATTACTTCTCTGGTTTTTTCATCTCAGACATGACAATACATGATGTAGTAGGATCCATTTTCAAAATTACTTATTTACCAACTAATTAAGCTTTATATTTCTAAATGTTCTCCCAAGACATAAATAATCTTAATACGATAAAAAGCCATAAAATTGCGGAATAAATAAGAGATGCAATACTAAAAAATAAGAAAGGACAGGGTGAAGGCTGGGACATTGGACCAGGATTCTGCTGTGTCAAAGACTTGGCAGGCAGGCCATAACAACTTTATAAAATATTTATGCAGTTCCAGACACACGGTCAGACACTTAACAATATGGTACACACTGTTCTGCTGGTGCTTTCGGCCGGTTCAGGCTTCGGATGTATATGGAGACATATGTATCAGAAAATAATGTTATGGGAATCGTATTTCGTATGTGTTCATATATATAATATGCTCAGCCTAAGTTTCGAAACCCTCACGCACGTGTCCCTCTTCTTAGGATAGAAATGGCACAGGAGAAAGTTATCCGAAAATCGGATTCTGTCTTGGACCATTTGTACTTTTATGCCCGTCTTCGGATCTTGTCATCCTTGGGTTCTAATAGTCTTCAAGGCAAACCTAAACCCGTCAACTCCGAATGGGGTTTATTGCATTTACTGTAAGACTGGAACCCAAAATCCAACGGATTGTAGGTTTCCGAAGCGTTAAACTAACTTGCCATAAAACGTATTCTTTTCTGATTTCTCGGTGATAGGGATAGGAACTGAGGATCCGTGTTCGGACCATACTGAGAATAAGATTGTGTATCTTGGATTTTGATTATTCGCTTATTCGTTTTGTTTAAGATTAAGCAGTCGATTAATCGATGAACAGTTGGTTAAATTCGTTTAACTACCTGTAAAAAATTGTGATTAAATTGAAATGCTTCTAAATATGAAATACTAACGGAAGAAGTGTTGAAAAGTGAGAGGCTTGAATGCGTGACTTAAAAGGAATGCGGACCCGAATGTCCACTGCTTTGATTTTGATTTCAAGGGGTGACGAAAGTCGAACCAGATTATATTACCATCCGTATTTTATTGCATTTTTCTGATTGACAGAGCCCCAGTTTATTAAGTTTTAAAGGTTGGAACTCAGATTCCTATTTAATGAAAATGAGGCTAGTTTTGAATGATTTTGCATATAGAGAGAAGGGTGGAAGTAATAGGAATAGGCTACGCGCTGTCCCCT
Organism: Desoria tigrina; assembly: GCA_906901685.1. Lineage (NCBI taxonomy): Eukaryota > Metazoa > Arthropoda > Collembola > Entomobryomorpha > Isotomidae > Desoria > Desoria tigrina. The sequence continues at coordinate 3,238,757 of CAJQTU010000010.1, read as the reverse complement.
CAATGAAGTTAATATGGAGGTGTCGGGCTCTAATATTCTAAAGGTCTATGGATCATTTACATAGCCGCAAATAGGGTAATTAATGACGCATTATAGCCAGTTAGATTTCTGAGTATATTCTTACACGTGGTGTTTCAAAGTTAAGTTTATCCATCAAATTGGCTCTGAAGGAAACGCTATATATCGATACACAGGATAGCTTGATCAGTCTAGCACTGAAAAAACCCCATTACAAAAGGCAAATAGACTAATTTGAAGTTTTCAAATAAGAAAACAGTCAAATTCAAATACTGTAGCTTCTGCAGCAAGACATACTTCCTATTGACTGATTTCGATCCCGTTAAAAAGCTGATGACATGTAGAAGCCTCCCGGATTAAGCATAGGGAGCCGGACTTGACAGTGACATTTTCAAGTGTGCAAAGACCATAACAAAACCGATAATGTTAACCTCTCAAAAACCCTTCATCGGCTGATCTCATTAAGTTTGCCCCCAAAAGACGAATGAAGGATTTTTTAATCTTAAAACTTTCTCCCTCTTTTCCCCGTCTCTTGTAGGCTTTATTTAATCAACTGTTTCAAAATACATTTTCCCTTTAGTTTGTTTTTAAAGAGGAAATTTAGGGAGTTGTGAATGGAAGGGGTTGTATGTGGGGGCTAGAGTCAGTAGGGGCTCGTCTTGATGTCAAGTTTATCTTGGAGCAGCAGTCCTATCGCGGTACGATATCTTGATTCTGATGATGATTCATGTGGCTCACCCTTTTTAACTACAGGCTGTCGGATTAAATGTCACTTGTCTTATTTTAGCTACCGACCGTGGGGATTTATTTCCATACTTTTCTAAGAGGATTATGATTATTTTAAGCGGTTGTGATGAAGTGGATGTAGTAGTTGATGATAAGTTTCACTTCTTTTTATATTCTTTTGGAAGTTAGATCAATACTTTTAAGATTGGATTGTTTTAAACAATAATTCAATTCGAATAAAGTGAAGGATTAATAGTAGATATTTGTATGCGTTTTTAATTAAAATGCTAGCGCATTGAACAATTATTCATTTTTCAATTTTTTAATACAAAGAATGGACAAAATTAAGGGTCAACAGAGCAGTATTAGTGTCGAATAAATCGTTATTTCTACTAGTTGTCTTATTGTCAACTTGTTATTGAACAAGTTGTTAGAATCTGGAATTCCATTGCTTTGGACATAAACAAAAGTATGGGTGCTTGTGCAGTACACAATCGATCTATTTATTGACCAGTGAAAATTCTTGAGACTGAATGTGTACTAAATGGTTTTATAATTGCCTTATCTCCACACAATTCCTTTGTTGAAAGTGTGAATAGGAATAATTATTTACTCCTTCCTACAATTGTAAACCTAATAAATCGTAAAAATCGGATGGATAATTTTGAAAAAAATGCTATTGTGATTGTCAGTCCCATACATTCACATGAATTTCGAAACTCCGGAAATATTTTGCAACTTCCTCGAAGGGTCTACTCGCATCGAATTAAAATTCCGACCCCGTCCTCCTTTGTCACGTTGTTAGCTAGCTGTCTTAGATTTACGACAGAAGTGCCTTCAACATTAGGAGCAGATCTAAATCCCTGCTAGGTGACTAGGGTGACACTCCATTTGAAAGAAGTGGAAGCTGAAAAAGCGTCCTATAATACACTCCCTCTCCATTTATATGCACTATCTAGCCCCTGTTTCTGTAGTACGTGTTGACAGAACATGAGTTGAATGATCATCAGCAGGAAGTCGGATGCATAGTTTGGAGTAGTCTTATACGAGAGAGATGAAGTAGTAGAAGTGATGAGATTAAACCGGCAAAGTCACGTCCACACTCCATTCCTATTTTGATTGGAAATAACAACTAATTACATCACAAAACCTCAACTTCGTCTTCCGTATTGTTCTTGAAAAGCCCCTGCAGATATTTAGTTCTGCCTGAGTTCGTTAGCTACAGAGGAATATAGGAGTTATTGATGTGCATTTCCAGAGATTTCCTCAATCCAGTCATCCTCATAAAATGCATATCAATTATTTTTAGGGTTCTTCCCATCCTCATTCTAATTTTTCATGAAAGGGGATAAGGAAATGCAGAAACGAATTGAAATTTGAAATCCAAAGACATGATTACGGCTTGGATTTCGTTAAACAGCCCACACGGGAGACGACAATGATGGAGGGCGTTGTCTGAATTTGTATGGCATATGATGAGCTTCATTCTCGCGTAATATTGTAATGGGACAATGGGACTTATTGTTACTAGGTTTGTGTACCATCTGCTTTGTTCCTCCTGCCTGTGGAACGTGTACGATGATCAGCCTGGCATTTCTATTATATCATAAGCCGATTTTAATATCATGATTAAGGTCAGTTAGTTTGGGAATGGTATAGCAGTCCATGGGTTATTTGTATTTGTAAAATAAATAAGGCCTGCAAGGATTGAGGAGTTGAAATTAGAGTCTGGGAGAGTGAGCATTTGGCATTAAAATTTGATTTGTTAAATAATAGGGATTTCGAAAACGCATGTGACTCATTCCCATATTCTGTCAGAAATATGAGATATAAGTCAGCTTGATGTAGAATGTAGAAATGCATAAGGATATCAACCCTCGTGTCTTGAATATAGGGTAAAATATCGGGTAGTTTGATACCCGGGACCGGTACTGAGCTTCCCTCTTGCAAGGAATTCGGGGCTTTGGAACAAAGGGAAGTTTCTCTTCCGATTTTAAGCGTCTTATCTTGGGGTTCTATGAAATTGCAGTTGCTTTCACCATCCGCAGATGGAGATGGGATTTCTTCGGGGAAACTCGGGCTTTCTTACCCAGTGAAAGGGGTTGGATTGGATTTTCGGCTTGGGGAAAGTCGTTTGTTTTGTGTAAAGTTGTAGATAATCATTTCAAACATGATTTGTGACTGTTTAGTGCATGCAATTACATGAGAGATAAAATCACTTGTGGTGACGACTTGCATTTTGTCTGTTGGAATTTAAGTACCAAGCTATTTATACTAGGTTTAATCGACACAAAAGACTACAAAATGATTGTTGAGTATCTGGCATAGAAATGGATAATATAATGAATCTGGAGTACCTTTTTTGCTTTTTATATTTTTTTGCTGGAAGTAAATCTATTAAATAACTAAGCAGGAAAAAAAAATCTTCTATGAGATTAAGTTAATTGGCAATTAAATATTTACCAAACGATTTCTTTTAACTGTTAGTATAGTGCTTTTTATCAGCTCAACCTGTTAAAATTACAGATTTGTACTTATGCATGCTCGCACTTGCTTGATAATTACAAGTTCCTATACTATACGTTCGTTTTACAATTAAAAGCATCTTTGAAACCAATGCAGAACGAATAAGCTTCATCATTCATCATCTTCACTACTTAAGTGCATCCCTGTTACAACTTTCCTTATTTCGACAAAATTTCTTCGTAGAAAGAGTGAATAGGAAATGTCTGAGGAAAAGCAAGTAGACGTCTTTTCGTTTCACATCCAAGATTTTATTTGATCTTTCTCTTCCCTCGTTCCATCTTCTTCATTTATTGTATGCAAAGCATTCTATTTTAAAATCAGTTTGGGTCTGCACATATTCGGCTGACGGTCCGACATCCTCAGGAGACGTTCCTACTGTGATGCACTGTAGAAATAGCCACGACGGTGTAAGCTTAGTTTATGAACTAGCCCCAGAGAGGTATATAATAAGCATATTGAAATTTGAAAGTGAAAGCTCTATTCATTTATGGTTTGTTATTCCAACGCATATTATATGGGCTCTTTACTAGTCTGCATTTCATCGAACTTTCCAACAAACTCTCCAACTTTTTGGTCTCCTCAGCCTGCACTTCCGTATGTCTATTTGAATGGCGAGTTATGAAACGTGCTTTCACATATTTTTATACTTGTGTCGTGGTCTGAATTCTTGGAAGGTACTTGAAATAGTTTAGAGTGGTCTTTGGCATATCGAAAATTGAAACAGTATAAATCCACAGTTCCCGATTCTGTTGGACAGCCTTGATCGTTCTTAATTTTTAGAAAATCTATTCAACAAATGTCACGCACTGATATTTAAATACATCTTTTCCTACGACATATCCAAAAGCCTTGATATTTTTAGGCTATAAGATCTGCTTAGCTAATAGCTTTCACCTCTCCGCCTCCACACTTTCACGTTTACTGTAAATATAGATTGGCTCTTCTATCTCCATTGTACAGGCTTAAAGAGAAGGAAAAAATGCCAATACGCTCGTGTGTCTATATTAAATTTACTTGGATGGAAAGTTTGGACTAACTATGGACACTATTTGGGTGTCAAACGAGTTAAGGGCTGTAATCTTGCAAATAGACTAATTCGACCATGCTGATTACGAAAATCATAATTTTAGCTCTGCCAATTGAAGTCTAGGGGGTCAAAAGTAGGTAGGAAGGTCAAGGACCGCGCAGTTTCAGCTAAAAGTTAGGAGTGGCGAGAAGGGGGGAAAGAGGAGAAAGTCGAGTTTTCCACTTTTCCTCCCTTTTTCTTGCGAAACCGATCAGAAGATAGGGCGCTAACATTGGAGGGACCAGAAAAATAACATTGCGCTAGTATTAGCATTTTCAGGAAAAGGGAACGGGAAAATACTATAGGAAAGTCTAAACTCACGCCTGGTTTTTCACCTTCACACTTACTTTTGACCCACTAGACATCAATTGGCAGAGCTAAGATTATGATTTTCGTAATCAGCATGGTCGAATTAGTCTATTTGCAAGATTACAGCCCTTAACTCGTTTGACACCCAAATAGTGTCCATTGTAAGTTGATAATGAAAAAGTTCCACCACCACCACCGCTATGAATCTATTTGAATTTTTACAAGATGTGCTTTCCTCCCTCTTTTAATCCATTTTCTCCCTTTATTAAGTGCTACGCGTGTGTGTGTATAAATATTACTATCTTTCTTTAGAAATGAACTGCAAAAAATGCTTTTCCGAGGAGAAAGTTAGAATCAAAGGGCCTTTTCTTTGAGAGAGGTGAAAAAAGTGGTGGTGGTGGTGGTATGGATTAAATTACTTCATTCAGAAGCTCTCTTATTTCATATATTATTAGCTATGGCTGCGAAATTATAATACACAAAAAACTACTTCATTTCTAGTCAATCTATTGATGTGTGTTTCTCTTTCATTACACAGTTTTTATTTTTACTACGGAAGAAGGTTTTATGCATTTGAATTTTTTAGGAAATTTTGGGGAGAAAATTCAATAGATTCTTTGTATATTTTTTTCTAAAAAAATAGGAGCATATTTGATATTAGTTCTCGAGGGAGAAGGCACCGTACTGCATATGGGATTTCCATTTGAATATGTTTAGAACTGAGAGGGATATTGGAGGAAGGAGGCGGATTCCTATGATTAAGTTGTCAGCAGCTTTGGTAAATCGGATAGTTTTATGGCAGCATAGGGGATGTGGGATTATTGAAGACATTTTGGTTATGATTATTACAGGGGAAGGCATTAGTCGGATGTGTGATGAGAATTCGAATATTTTGAATGATTTAATATAATGGTTCGGAAAGCAGGAACTCTGCAGATATTCTCATCCAGTTGCTTTAGGGTTTCAACTCAGTAAGAGGATTGTCATTGATTTTTATTGACTTGGGTTGGATTAATGAAATTGGCAGATCGGCAGGCTATTATTGCCAAAACTTGTATAATGATTGTCTGAACTGGTCAACCTAATGTTCAGTCGTTCTGCTTGTCTGCCATCCTCGACAATTCAACGTTGTTTCCCCAACAATTCCAACAAGTTTACAAGCTTTATTTTTTCACATCAAAACGGAATTGTATCTATTTTGTTGCGGAACCCAAGTTCTAAAATAGAGTGAATCGGTTCACCTTTCACGGTTATTGGTATTTTTTAAGCAAATATATTAGGTACATGCTCCACCGACAGATTTACAATTTTACATTCACTGGAAGCATGGAGAGAGAAGGAAGCATTTTGTCAAACTTTGTTTTTTATAAATTCCACCCTAAAAAGAACCTTGTTCTTGTCTGTCAGTTGGGGTCGTAAAAGCTTTTCCCCTTCCCTACCTTTTAAAATACTTTTAGAGAGGTTATGTTCCACAACCCCCCTTCAAATGTAGTGAAAGTAAGTGCAAGTCTCAAGAGATCGGTCCTATTCCTTACCTTCACCATATTATAAGGTTACATAAAACTGAGAGGAAGTACTTTCCCTCTCTGCTTTCTCTGCATACTTTAAGAGGAATCTTAGACATCCGACATTTCATATAGGATTACTCCTAATACATGAATACAGATGTTATATTATATTTCATATGTTATGCAATGCAGTTTTGGTAATGGTGAAATGTAGGGAATGTTGAAGTTGAATCTTTCAAAATTCATGGACTTGTCCCTCGAGAAATTTATATTGCATGTCAAACTAGAGGAGACAACGACACCGTCGGGCAGGTTGGTATGATGGTTCGTTTTTGGTTTTGTCGAAACCTCAAAGCTTTGGGAAAGTTTGAAGGCTCGGGGCGGTGAGATGACATCGACATGATGACAATGATCCCGAGTCCAATGGTCCAAAGCAAGTGTAAAGCTCTGTCTCGGTGAGTTTTGTCATGTGCTGAGCTGGCGATATAAAAGCATTTGGAATTTGAATGACTGTAATTGTACGCGTTGGTAAATTATGCATAGGACAGCGTGGCTTTGATTCTATATAATATAATGCCGTTTTATTCGGTTTTACGGTATAGTATACTTATAGACACGTGCTAGAAATACTCATTTCGAAATTGAGGGATTTAATAAAGGGTGGATTAGTCCCAGAATGATTGTGGAAAAATACATTATCCTACACTGCCTGTGACGGGTGCGTACGGTTACCCTCATTGCTCATTATCAAGGAGATTGAATGAAACTGTCAATTTCAGGGTGAAAAGTAAAAATCAATAAATATAGTGTATATTATCTAATTTATGAATGCCAATGTTAGGGAACGGTTTTAAACGAGCGAGAAACACAATATTTTATTGTCCAATTAAAAATCCGGAATCTCCTTCGTTTCAAAAAGGGTCTGACAACGGTCATAAACTATCATAGCTTGGGGAACAAATTCGGAAAATATACTATCAATCTCGATGAGGGTTTTATCCGGGGCAATTTTTAAGTAAAGTACATTCTTAATAGGAATAGCATGCATCGAATATGTCGAGGTCTTCTGTACAAACCAGGAGTGGTACTTGGAATATGACTTGTAATAAGCCGTTCTGCAGGAATAGGTCGGAACATCCCCCGCTTCCAGTTGCGAAAGATCTTCTATAAAGAGTGCAAAGAACAAGAGGACTCCGTTCAGTCTCCTAAAGGCCCTTGTTCCAGAGGTCAGGGGGTCGCGGTCAAGTATCCCTGAGCTCATCTCGTGTTCCACGATGTTTTCAAGGGATTCATAATAGTCCGAGAGTTCGGTATATAAGAGCGTGTCTAATCTTTCGAACCGCTCCGTCACTTCGGAAACCATGAAGCTGAGAGCAGGTCCGACGGTTTGGAGGAACCTCTTAATCTGTTCAATGATCTTCAGGTAGATTTCTGTGTCAACTTTGCCATCTTTCTTCCTTATGGCCGCGTCGGTATAGTCCTTGAGTTTGCCGATGTTGAACCCTTTGTCAGGGACAGGCCCCCGTCTCCGGAATTTCGGTAACTTCTTTGGCGTAACCTTGGGGGGATTGCGCCCGATTTCGTTATCGAATATACTCGGGGTGTATCCTTCCGAGACCCCGAAAGCGTTGATATTTGCCGAGGGCATGTGGATCAGGTCGTGATTCACGAGGTAATCAGAGGAGAAGAACTTCTCCACGATTACAGAACTGATTGGAGTTCGAAGTAAAACAGCTTCCATAGGATCCCCGTAAAGTCCCAGGAAATCTAAATGAGATCTTACAAGGCACCCACAGCAAAATCTCTCCGGAGATAGGATTCTCCCGTCGAATTGTAGGGGCAGGAATTCGTCCGGTTTTAACAATTTCTGTACGGTCTCGTAACAGGGCTCTATAATGCTTGACACCCAGTCTAGATTCTCCATGAATTCATGGGAGATTTCCAAGAGGAGAGCCATATCCTCAAAGAGCCTCGTGGTCAAGTTCCCGATAAGCTCCACCGTGTCATTGCTCTCCTTTTCAGCATGTATTTCGGCAATGGCGAAATTAAGACACTTGATTTCGTCGTAGTCGAAGGTCAGGTGCATGTTACACTTGACGAAGTTCCGGCACTCGTCAATGATAGCCGTGAAATGCTCGATAATGTAGAAGAGTAGTTCCATTTGCAGCTCGGCCTTTAGGTCCGTGTACGGGAACCAGCGGGTGGAGTAATCGGATCTGAATTCGAATTCGTCGGTGGCCCAGTTATTCTTCGTCTTGATCCACTGGAAATGGAAGAAGTCCCTTAAGAAGCCCGTCCTTGAGGGATAAGGTTCGAAGCCCCAGTCGCTTGGGAAGGGGCGGTCCTCCTCGGTATCTATCAGGATTTGCCTCTGTTTCTTAAGTTCGTCTGCAAACTGTAAGTAAGCGTCGATTTTGACGGTCCAGAGATGCCCTTGAGACTTTAGACTTTTAGCCTCCTTTCGAACGGATGCATTGAGCTTCTTCAAGTCATCGTGAAATTTCCCGAACTCCTGAGAGCAGAGGTAGGATTCGGAGGCTAAATGGCTCATTGCCTTGTGGAGCCTTTTAAGGAGATTTGAAAGGAGGATGTCATTGCAGGTGGGTTGGAATTTTGCTAATCCTTTGTAAATGAGCCAAATCCAGCCCTTGGCATGACCAAAGACGTAATTATAGGATGGTATGGAGGGTGTTGGGTAGGACATGAATCGTGCTAATGCTCGGATGGCGTGGTAAACAAGCTGAACGGATTTGGCCATGTCGCCGACTAATTCTACTGTCTTTTTGATGATCATCTTCATTTCCTTTGGAGCGGCCGTGAGTTCTGACTCGGCCCCGTCTCCGCGGTCTTCGGATCGGGTTCTTTCTAAACTTATTGCTGGAGGTGGTCGGTTGTAGGTTACTTTCTTGTTTGCAATCGGTTTTTTATTCTTTATGTCTCCAGATGAGGCAAATCCCATAATATGTTCCTGAGAACCCTTTATAGATAAGACCATGGTTTCTATTGCTTGTCTCTTCTCATGAGGATCAGCCTTATTTAAACCAGCTAGGAACCAGGGTTGATTGTCGGAATATCCCCAAATGTTCCCTACAAATTGTTTTTTTTAATTCGTTTAATACGATCAAAAAAGCTTCAAATCGTTTTTTATTTTCAGCATTGTTGATCATGTTACAATTTACCATGCATGTTGTCCATTTGTTCAATCAATTTTCGTTGGTCAGGATCGTTAATATCGATTTCACTTGGTCCAAGATTTCTTATTGCAACGCTACTAATACTATCCATCTTTGTACTCCTTATGAGATCGTCGTCGATTGAATAAATAGACATCTTGACGTATTGTTTTTTGAAACAGGGGTGATTATTTCGGAAGTTGTAGGAAGTACAATATGAAGCTGTTTTTACGATTATGTTCCTATTGAAATAGCATAATAAACGAAAAAAAAATTGGGAAGTGCAAGCTAGGGAGCTGGGAAGAATGTTATCTCGAAGTATTATACCAAGGCGATTTTTAAAATTAGGCAGATTTTATTTTTATGGTATTTTGCAACAAGGTACGTGAATTGAGATCGTAGAGAGGTAGCGTCACTGAGCAACATTTCGAAAATATCGTCACTTTTTCAAAAGTGAAAAATTGAAAGTCATGGCAACTTTTGCTCCTGCTACTTCATCATTTGATAGGTGATCTAACATACAATGAAGTAAAAATACAGTTATGAAAGCGACTATCTTCCGAAACGAGGAAATCTCATCGATGAAGTATTGCCGATATGCTTATCATGTACGAATAGTATGAATAAACTTTATAAATAGTATCCTATTCTTGTATTAAATAAAATGCTCTAGTTTTCTATAAAATCTACCTATTTGGTGTTCATTCAATATATAGACTAGACTAGAACTTAACAATTTGACAACTACAATAAGCGTTACGACTTACGAGCCATAAGTCATTCGTTTTACATTCATTTTGTAACAATATCCTCCTGTAAGCTGAAAAATTGGACGACGGGCTGGCTCGTTCGCCTAGTCATTCATATTTTATATGGGAAATCAAAGGCAGATAAGTACTTTGACAATTCCAACTGCAGATTTTATGTGAATGATTTTACAATTTTTGTTCATAATTGCCATGGATGAGATTGGAAATTTTTTCCTTGGCGGCAGTGCCGCCAACGATAATTTTTTAATTAATTTTCGAAATGTTGCCCAGTGACGCTACCTCTCTACGATCTCAATTCACGTACCTTGATTTTGCAATTTGCATTGCTTAAAATTTATTGATCTTAGGCTCCGTGCAAGGTTCCTATACTCTTGGTTTCCTGGGTGTCTTTTCTTCAGGAGGTTGTCCAGGAACTTAGATTTCGAATTCCCATTTTAGGGCTACGGGAAAACAAACTATTTTACCCGTTTCTACAGCAATTTTGGGGATTTATTTGAATGAAAAAATCTGAAATTGACGATTTCGACTCCAAAATTGAACCTCATTATGAAATTAATCTATACTTCATGATTTTCAGACTAAAATCTTAGCTTCATGAAATGCAAACATAACATAACATATATGCATAGTTAATTACAGTTGATTTAACTCAGTAATCAATTTAATAGTAATACATTAAATAAATAAAACACAAAACGATGGTACGTTCGTGCCTTGTTAGGGGATGTCCCCATAAGTATTTTCGACATCCTGGAATAGCAATACACAATGGAGGAATATATTCCTTTCATTTCACTGATAAGTGTAAGAAGTGTTTTTAAGTGTTTGATATAGTTATTAAATTGTTTGTATTCCGATTATTGTATGCATTTTTTATTATTTTGTTATAAATGATAATATCCATGCTCTATTGTATATTTTTCTTTCATAAACCTGATTTTATTTTAAAGATTTTAGACTGCAAATCGTGAGTTTTGAAAATTTCGCATTTGACCATAGCATTGAGAGTTTTGAATTCATAATTGCTTTAGAATCTCAGGTTAGAAAGATGACATTCTTGCATTTCATGAAGTTTAGATCACATTCATAATGAGGTTCAATTTTGGGGTCGGAATCGTCAATTTCAGATTTTTTCATTCAAAAAAATCCCCAAAATTGCTGTAGAAACGGGTAAAATAGTTTGTTTTCCCGTAGCCCTAAAATGGGAATTCGAAATCTAAGTTCCTGGACAACCTCCTGAAGAAAAGACACCCAGAAAACCAAGAGTATAGGAACCTTGGCTCCGTGACAACGAAAATACATCTCATCCCCTGTAGGGTTTTGGCAAACCTACAGGGTAGGTTGGGGATTTTATTTCAGGAGATATCAAAATATTATTTTCATAAACATAACCCTTATCTTTAGTGTAAGTTGCCTTGAAGGAACCTTATGATATTTTTTAATACCATCATTTTAGAAAATATCTCATTCAGATTTTGAATAAAAACAAGGTAGAAAATTCAAATCAAATCAATAGTAGAGCCGCATTGCAGATGTCGACATGAAAAACGTAGTTAAATTTAAATGTCTCCAGTGCAGTAATTTTGAATGCTCCAGGCTAGCCATCCTTACATTTGTACAACTTTGTTGGGATTGCATAAATTATAAATATCGTCACATTCAATCTTCATCATCATCCTTTATTATTTTCCTCTCAATTTATCTTCCTAACATTGACATTACATTAGTGTCAAGTTAGTTGTATAGTGAATGCACGTGGCAGTTGGTTTGCCAACTCAAAAGTCAAAAGAGCCCAGGAACACAACTATCTTTATCATCATTCTATCCTATTAGCATTTTCAAACCTTGACTGTTTGTACACAGATAAGTGACAAAGTGTCTATTACATGTTATTCGGGTCTTCATACTGAAATTCAGTAGGTTAGTCAGCTATATAGTGGGCCGTATACCGAATCTGGCGAAAAATCACAAACCCTGATTAATGTCTTGAAAAGGGTACTCTAAAATCATACGATCTTATCGGTCTTCCAAAAGTCCTACAAAAAATTGATAAATTCAGCACGGGGATAATCAAATCAAGTTAAAATGGAATGCATAAGTCTCCATTATACTTTAAATCGTATAAATCTTTAAATTGCCAACCGCGAAGGGCAAAAATCAATAACAGAACGTCAACAAAGGGATACTTTTTAATAATATTACAAAAAAATTGATGCCTTCAAGATAGGTATCGTTAGACGATCATCATCACACTACTAAAAACACCATGTCCACGTGTTGGGACTATCTCATCAAAATTCGAAGGACTCTTCAGAGCTGACAATCTAAAAGGATCTACTTCGTCCAGTCTGTTGCATAATATCAAATTCAATCAACCCATCTCTCAATGGGTACTTGTACGATTTGCCCATTTGCAATTCAATCCAGAGAGGGTGACTACTGGAGTCAAATAATGATCATCTGCCATAATGGAGAAAAGCATCTATACAAGTCACAAGTCTTTCAATTTCAATAAACCTTGGTTTTTTGCTAGTTAAGTGTTTTGGGCGGATATTCTCATCCTACTCTTACAAAAATAACAATAATTGTCAGCGGAGATGAAGAATTCCCTATCCGTTTCCGAGGATCTTAATGATTTCTTTGGAATACAAAGGATATGGGTGGAGATGGAAAAATAACTCGGTGTGGGCTGTTTCAACATAAAAAGTCTATTGACAATAAGCTGATGAGGTTTTATTTCAATTTCCAGGATCCATTATCTTATACTTGATTTCTTACAGTTTGTATAATGTGTGCAAACTCATCCTCATTTACTTTGTATTGAATTGATCATAAGAAACCTCTCATTTCGAATTGAGTAAAATAAGACTTGAATAACAAACCATAAGCTCCCTTATCTGAAGGAAGAGGAAGCGATTTGGAATTTAACTTTGATGGTTTTTAGAGCCTTTTATTCCTCAGAAATAAAATGGAGAAGGATCCTTGCTTTTTGTCACCTGAAAACTCTGATTCCGACAGGTTAGCCAATATTCTATTTTAGAAACTCGTAAAAACACTATCGTATTCGTGCTATTGAGCTCGTATATAAGATACGTCTACATTACAGGGAAGACGCTCATAGTTTAAGTCAGAGAGATTGGTTCTGCTCGCAGTTGGGTGCATCCGATCACTCTGGGATAAACTCATAAAAAATATGAAGAATGGGATGAGGATGAGTATATAGAAGAGAAACGTGGAAAGGAAAGTCAACCAAGAAATAAAATTGATCATTGTTTCCCACTTTTTCAACGTATTTTCCCCTGACTTTTACTTTTTTTTCTTTTACGCACCACCTCCAATAGATCATAAGTAGAAGGAGAGAAAGCAAAAAGTGGTTGGGTTTTTTAGGTCGGTTGTGGCAGCATTTTTTTTACATATAATTTCCATCGTCTATATCGTCTATCGCCCTACAGATAAACTAAGAAGGATAAAGTACGGTTAAGGTGGCTGGCTTTCTATTATGATATAATATAATATGGCTTTATGTACTTTGTGTGGAAAATTGCGAGAGGAAGGTGGTGGTGGTTCTGACGGAGGAAATGGATTGAGGTGGAATTGGGAAATTTATTGTTGATGTGCGGTGGAATTTGAAGGAAATTTGTTTGGAAAGTTGGGAGGAAGTAACGCTAGCTTGGTTTTGCGAGAATCCCGAATTCGGATTCAGATTATTTCCGTACTTTTTGGAGTGTAAACGGGACTTTCCTCGTCGTTTGGTTTAATAATGTAGAGAACGAGAGAGAGGTAAGCCGTAAGCTCAACAAGCCTCTTAAACTGGGCGAATTACACGACTACTCTACTACAGAATCTGATATTTGGGGACTAGAAGTTGAATAGGAATATTGAATGAAAAATGAAAAAAATCCAGGAATTTCGGATTCGAATTTAAAAAATGGAGTGATTTTTTATGGACACTGCAGGATACCTGTTAGTTGCTAAAATCGTTACGCCGTTGCTAAATGAGATTACTTTAACTACAGGGATATGATGTCGGTAATATCCTAAGAAATTATGATTTTAAAAAGCAATTAAATAATTAAACACATGCGAACGAGATAATCACGATTCCGCAAAATCATGCCACACCAAGAAACATTGCCAACTCCAAACCAAGTCAAGTCAAACATAATCTTTTAAAATTGTCTTTGAAAGTTCAATAGATGAAATGTCTAAAACGGACATGATGTTAAGAATCTCAATTATATTTCCGACAGGGAACGAGCTCACAGTCGACGATCCCGTTTTTGCAAAGCACAACCGCAAAAAAATGTATCCACTATATATAAAGTAACAATACGGTTGGATGAATAAAATTCTCGTCTAAAGTTCGAGAAAAAAAATCTAACATGCCATACAAATTCTAGGAGACTATTCTCCAGTCACTTGGTCAAAAATTGCGTGCTCAATGTTCGAGTTGAGAGAGCAGTAGTAAAGGAATTGAGATTTTTTTCTAAAGAATCGTTGTATAGAAAAAGAAAAAATAGCTTCTTTTCTGGATCCGGTTCTTGAAGGTTTTTGGTTTGTTAAATTGTGACTGGGATTGGATATTGGATTGAAAATTGGCTGAGTTGGATGTTGGTTTTCTACAATTTTCATGGATTGGATGGGTTTTCATTGTTGTGAAGGAGATGCTATTATTCTCAAGATGAATTACTTACGCACGAATTATTTAAAAAGGCAAAGCTTGTCAGATCTTATTATATTCTTGTGGAATGGAAGAGAAGATACGAGGCGAGATTTGGGATTTGCAAATACAGTTAAACGTTACTGAGCTATGCAGTAGTAGCGATTAACTTTGCTGATACGGACTTTATATTGTTCGAGAATATACTACAACCAAGGGCTAATCATGGGTTACATTTTTTTGAGGAAACGCCTTGCTTAATAACTTTGAAAATATTAATTATTCGGATGAGTTCAAAAATTAACTTCGATTTACAGGCTGAGGTGGTCACGTTCCGAGTCAAAATTTTAAAGTTGCTTGGGTAAAATTTTTAATGAACTCCAGAGATATTTTTTGCATATAATATCATGGAAATGGACTGTGTAGTTATTGGCAATTTAATTTATTGTATAAGAATTGGGTTTCTAAAAATAACTGAGAAACTTGTTGTTTCCTTTCTTAACATGTCGTTATTCAGGGGATATGGTTCGAAATTTTAGCAACACTCAAACTGGATAATATGCACTACAACTGTCCTTGTGACGGCCTTTGACTTTGTTCTGTAACATAGTGTGAAGTAAAAACTAAATAAGAAACAGAAGAGAACCAGTATATTTCATCCCAAGCAAGCATACTGTTGACTGTGTAGCTAAGGACGTCTTATGTATTATGTACAGACTCATTTGTGTAAATTGCTTCTTAAAGTTGATGACCCTGCTCTTTCCCTCATCTCGGTTAAAAACTTGAGTAAAAACTAAAAGGTCTCGGATTTACGATTGACGATAGGGACTTCATCATCAAAGAAGAGAAAGATAAGAAGCATGCCCTTATACTTCAGAGCGAATGTTACATTTTTTACTGGCTTGGAACCTAGAGTTTAATACAAAGTAGAATAGGAACTGAAGACGAATTGCAAATTTTAGCAACCACTTTTAAATGAAGGATGTTAAAAGAAAAAAGCTGGAAGAATGAGTATCTCGTTTTTTGAGTTAAAAGGGGCTCTGAAAGACCCACTTCAGTAAGTCTGTAAAATGTTCCTCGTGTAATTTTTCTAGTGTTTTGAAGTGGTAGATCACTTTTGAAGCAATTTGTTTCCAGAATATTTTAAATAGGCAATTTGTCGTAAAAATCTGAAGTACGGTTTAGACTTCTTTGAAGTTGAAAGGTAGTTGCTTGATTCTAACTAAATTTTGGATTTGAAAAATGATAGTTACAATTAGATTTGTACTCAGAGATTCAGAAGATTATTCGGAATTTAAAACGCCTGCTTCAGAAAATAGTCAATAATTTTTAAAGGCTTAAAAGGCAGATTTAAAATTCTGAGGTGATGTGTGAGGGAGTATATTGAGTGGTTGTTAGTAAACTATCTCCAGAATTATTACATTTGACTGGAATTTTGAGATACTTTACATATTCGTGAATATTAATTAAAAAAACCTATTACTGAGATTATAACTATGCACGTAAGATAAAAAATCAAGGCACAATGCTGATACGACAAAGTTAACCCTTTTGTTTCCAAAGCAAGAGTAATCCACCGGTAGTATACCATTGTCATTTATCATAGAACCACACCATCGCAATCACAAGTGAATGAAAAATAGAGCAGCTGCCACATCATAAATAAATTCCACCGGACTTTCCTCCGGTTTAAAATCCGGGATTCTAAACACTGACTCTATTATACCCCGTCATTCCAGTACACGGCAGAGTATTTCCAGTCCTGTCCCTCCAGAAATTATTCCCTCGTCGAAGAACAGAACGGATCTCTCGCCTGCTTCTACAATAAAATATACATGTAAAAAAACTGGAAGCCCGAAAGAAGGGTGACCACGGCTGCATGAATGGAAGCAAGTTGAACGAGTTTTAATATGGAATAAAATATATATGAATTTCGCTCTACACCTCTGCAATCTACAACTAACAAGCTCTAGTAAGGCCTTAGCAAGTATAAAATTATTATGTTATCAATCCCCTTCTTCCATAGAACCTCATCTCTGTTAAAGTAAAACTGGTATACGGCAAAGGGAATAGCTTAGGAGCCCGATCCTCTCGCCTCTGTTCAATATTAAAGTGAAGAACTCGACAGGGTTGAGTAGAATCTGGCTTCAGTTGTTGTCAGTCTGTAGTCCTGAGAGGAACCTTTCATTCGGGGGAAGTTACGGGAGCGGATTTTGGTACCCGAATTCGGATCTCTCTCTCTCTCCAGCTTGTTTCTGGAGGAAATCTTGCGCATTTCCATCCCGGCCTTTACTAAACCTTCCAGTGCAGTATTGTGAGAAAGGTGGCTGGCTGGAGAAATATTTCGGGAATTTTTGTGGTTTAAATTCGGAGATATTTTGATATCTCCGAAAATTCGGGTTTGAATTTTGAAAGTGAGTGTTGTGTCTATTAATATTAGAGTTGGTATATTTGAATTGCAAGTGGTTCATCTGGCTGTCAATCTTCGATTTCCGATAAATAAATTTAAAAAATTTACCCATAGATCGCCTGGAAACTCCATTCCATATGGGAAAATCCAAGTCATAGTTTGCACTAATCAATCTATACCTTTACAATTACAACCAGCATAATGTATTTCAAACAAACCTACTTACTTGGGGTGATAAAATGAATGAATTAAAAAATATAACAGCCCAAATTCTTAATTTTCCCAATCTCTAACTCTGTTAAGATTTCCGGGTGAGTAGATTTCTAAAGAAGTAATGGACTTTATTTACGACATGTTTATTTACAGTTCAATTAATAACATGTCAAGAAGTACAATTCAATTATCTCGTTTCAGTGCCAATTTAAAAAATCGATGCAATAAAACTTGTTATATAAATGTTGCACAGTATGGGGCATGTTTGAAACAAAATATCTTACTATCGTTGCGTTTAAAGTTATTCTCTAGGAAAGAGACAGGTAAATGGGCTCACCTGCATTAGTTTCAATTTTATAGGCCTGCCTTTTTTCAGAGAATCGGTATCGAATGTTAGATTTCGAGAATTAAATCAAATCGAATGAATGGAAATAGTAATAGTTTTAATAGAAAAAAAAACCTAACTGACCTGCCAAGTTTTAAACAATTTTCCTGTGAGGCATGCACATGCACAGGCCTATCGGGTTCTTACAACTCATTAAAATCCATCGTACGATCCTTCTTGAGTCATTTTTTCTAAGGTCTTTGGCTTCAAACTAATTCTTATAATTCCTTCCCTTATCTTCTAAGAACTCAAATAGACACTGGCTTAGAATTGTATTGTAATTTTTAACAGGCTAGATAGATGATGATTTCTAACATAATTCCAATCTAGAATCCAATCTTATTATTTTTATATAAAGTATAGGTTGAAAAAAGGTAGCTACACGGTGACGTGTGTTTGTGTGCAAGTAAACTGTTTTCATACGAGTCCGTGAGAACCAATTATGTAAAAAGAAGCTGGGAAGTGTTTAAAAATTGATTTATCCTGCCAATTTACTACAGGATTTTTGTCAATTAAATATAGCCTGAATGAATGGGTTAGTCATAAGCAGACTCCTGTTTTGAAAACAATTTATTTTTGAGAAATTATCATGAAGTCCTTCTTAGGGTCTTTCGTCCTTACAAGGAAGGACTGCAATTTTATTTGGAACCTCTTTCCATATAGTTTTTTTTTATTAACTCCAGGATTACGATAAGATTTATTCAATAAATATTGGAGCTTATCAGAACTTGTAAATGTCCAGTACGTTCAGGCACACTCGCTCTAGCTGGCTGTGTAAAATCACAAAAAATTCTTAAGCAACTCATTTTTCCAATTCCCCAAGGATAAATTAAAGTTTGTATACATGTAGTTAACGATATGGTGGATTTTTTTCTGAAAACGATTGCAATTACAAACAGCAGTGCCGTAAATTGCATTGAATTATATTTGAGGAAGAGTTGTGCATATTTAGATGTGTTAAACTGTACTGGTACAATTGGTTGGGAGATGGGTGATGGAATGTTAAATCCATAATTTTTTCTCCTAAAATGTTCGGCATATTAGTAAGATTAGAGATTGAGAGCCGGTTGGACCAAGTGCAAAGTTTTGTAACTTCGTTATATTGTTTAGATGAAGGTTGATTGACAAACCACTTACTTAGAATTTGATTTACACAGGTGGATTATTTGCCAGAGAGGAATGCAATGGAAATGTGTCTTTTTTCTTGCCAGCAGAAGTCAGTTTAAGTGACTTAAAAACATTCAGCTTTCAAAAGAAGGGTTGAAGTGTAAAACTTTAAAATAATTTAAAATCGGAGTTGCAAGACTGTGTAAACCACAAACGACAGAAAAAACATATGCTAATTTATGCTTATTCGAGTTTAACTACAACAAAACTTAAAAACTGGAAGTGATATTAACATTAGCAATTACCATATTCTGTCAAGTGCCGGCTAAAGCTAAGTTTTAAAGCCATTTTGCAAGCCTGTTAAAGCAGAAGTGGAATTGCAATCAAGAACTGCAAAAACGCTCAGAATGAATTATTATTCAATCCTTGATGATGAATAGCAATCAATCATGCATTAAGGGAATATTCGCCAGGATTTAATTTCATGTACAAGAAGAGTTTGTATATGTTATGAGAGTTAAGCTCTGTTTGTAATCATTCGACCTTTGATTGATGATAAGTGCACTGTCCAAGATACACATTGATTATTTGCACAGATTGAACCGACGGAGCTCTTCTTATTCTAGAAGACGTTCTTTAAAACGAATCAAGAACATTTATGATATGTATTTGTATACTACGAAATGATTGTGCAAATTCTGGCCTTGAAAACAATTTTTACAAATTCTCAACCCTCATGTAAAACTTGGTAAATAGACAGACTGAGCTGGTGAAAAATTGAATAAGATTTTTGCATTTCAAAAGACCTCTTCACAAAAAGGGATCTCCCTGCTCTTCTGTCCGTGTCTATTGAAAAAATTTAAAAACATTAAATTTAAAGCAATAAATTCTAATCCCCAGCTGCGTTTGCATTTACACTCACCTTTGAAACTTTTGGATTTAAAAAGGACAAAAATCTTTTCATACTTTTTTGATACAGAATTTTTGATACAATTAATCCGTCTCGGTGTGTGAAGGATCTTAAGTGTCTTTGTGCAGACCACAGGGAGAATCTACAGCAGATCTCTTGTATGTAAATGCATGTTGGACCTAAAACTTCAGTTCTGCTAAATGCACAAAGTTGTTGTTCTGCTGTAGTGTTAAAGTTGCGGCTAAAGGAGTACATGAAAAAAATTCCAAGGTCTGTACTAGATAATTTGCAGTTGCATTTTTAGGCGACTCTGACCTTACTAAAGAATCAGGTAGAGATATTAAGACTATAATATTACCAGAACGAATAAAAACAATAATACGAGACCATAATAATAATAATATCTAAGCCTTTTGGACGTGCTCAACCTTCAACTTCAAAAACTTGGATCATTCTTAATCTTGCTACGGATTGTATCTACAAACATTGTAAACCTGCAATAGATCCTCGTCCTTTCGTTGGATGTGCTTTAATGTGGATTGTGAATATTGTTATATGTGAAGCAGGATGTGTGTTATTTACTACTAACTAGTGGTAGATAGCAGTAGCATTTAATGACTTTGGAAGACTGCCGACTCGATGTGGTCGAGGATTATCTTGTACTGACTCTGTTTTAAGGTACGAGAGTGGATTATCATCTTCTTCTGATACCGAAAGACTCGTTTTAAGAAGAAGAGATCATTTTGTGTTGTTAACAAACAAAAGACTGGATTCCTTAACACTTAGGCAGGATTAACAGGACTGTCTTGGAGGATTTTGGCTGAAGGATTGTTTTCCAGCGGTTTTTCGTGTTTATGTTAATACCGGATTGGATTTTCGTGTTATTTAAATGAGGTTCTGAAACATTTTCGACCATTTTAAATCCACACCAAATATTCAGTAAACTTTATAAATGGAATTTTTGAAAGTTCAAACGTTATAGACGGTTTAAACCGTTTACAATTAAAAATGGTGGACGCAAACTCCCTCATTGAGGGCCATTGCAAATTTCGAGATGGAAGAAAGGTTAGTTTTATTTTTTTTAAGGAACCAGAAATAAAAACATTATTCTCCGGGCCAAGTTGAATTACTTCTAAGTTATTATTCTAATATCAAACTCTAACAGTCCACTCGACGACAAAAATGTCAAAATACGGGTCATTAACTCACCTGCACAGTCGGACAGATTAATCAAAACTTTCCGAGTTTAAAGAAAGACCTTGCGTTACAATGTATCTAATCTTAATTAATGAGCTCATAATGACGGGAATTTAGCATACATTCTTATTTTCATATTACAATTCCACTCCAAGTATTCCAGTACTTACTCTTTCCTTAAATTTAATTTGTGACTGTCAAGGGAATAGAGGAGGGAAGTAATCTCTTCAAGTTTTAATTTAATTCCATCCATTTCTTTAATACCCTTTGCTTACAAAGTTCTTTTAAGAAATGATTCATGATTTATTTCATGTCATCATAACTATTCCTCAAAACAAGTTTCTACATAGTACTGTTCATATAATACGATTTTAGATGGCAAAAAGTTGCTATTCTGCACCGACCAACATGCCCTTGCTGTTTATTACATATTACAAGTTAGGAAACATAACTTGGTAAAAGAGAAAGTCCGCTCCTCTGATTAATAAACTATTTCGACCCATTGAGCTGTCGGTGGAGGCTGGAAAAGTTGGAGAAAAGCAGGAGGTCTCGGAAAGTTTCCCAACTTATTTGTAACATTGCAACCGTAAAATATAATATATAACGTAGTACCTAATTTTTGTCAGAAATGTAATAACAGAAACTGTCCAGTCAGTTCTTCCTTCTGGAATTCAGAGCCGGACTTGCTAACTTTATTTCGCCGAGTTAACCGGACTTTTCTTCGAACCTGAACTTTCCCCCGTTGCCTCAAGGAGGGAAATCTCCTTAAAGCTTTCAGTCTTTTGGGGTTCAGGACTTTACGAGACTTTCCCATGTACTTACTACACGAACTACTGTTTTTGGTTAGGAAAGTCAGTCATAATATCCAGTAGTGAAAGTGCAAGGGCAAGGGCATCAAAACTCTATAAACTCCCTTTTTGAATCTTTAGAAATGGATCCCAACTGTGCATTTTCCATGCAAGATTCTGAAAGTAAATTTCCATAAACTTTCCTCTCTCTTCTATAGATTTTCCGGCTCTTGAAGAGCCTGAATATTTGTATAATGTTCCCATATTCGTTACAAAAGATGCAGGATTCCGATTTTAGATTCAAGAGTCTAGAGCATTTCCCTTTAAAATGCCACTGTCGCCAGTCGAGGATTTTTCGGGGAAAGTCCAACGGCTCCGAAGACCTCCTGCTCCCTAAGGAAGTCTCTGACTTTTACTGGTTGGGTCCGTAGTTCCGGTTACTTTCAGTAAAATAGCTTCTAGATTCTATAGAATAGGATGCTCCGAAATTCCTGGAAACGGTTCAGCTCGTTTTCGTCGTGAAAGGAAAATAGAATAGATTACCGCCGGTCTCGGGAGTGGCAGTTGTCTATTGACTTGGAAATTGTGTTTTGATAAGTGAGGGTAATTGAAATGTCTTGACTTGTCAAATTCCGCCTGATTTCGTTACGGGGCTCTTTTCTTTTCGAGTCAAAGGAGGACCTGACTCACTTTCCAAGGAAAATAGGCTTATCAATTTCATTTTGAAATAAAACAGCGTAATTGAATAACGTTGATGGCCTTCTGGGAAAGTTGGGTTTGAGTAAATAATTGCAAAATAATTTAGATGATTTTCGTGTGTATAAGAATTTGTTCAGAAGTATGGTCGTTGCTGGATGCGGCTAGTTTTATTTAAATTCCGGATATTTTGATATCAACCACCCTGTTATCATAACAGCAAACATTTTAAAGTGTATACCAAGTCAAGCTGTTCAACTTGCCTCCTTATCACATTTTCAATTTCTTATGCCACGACGACCACCGCGACAAGGACATCAAATAATGTCTCTCTCCGAGGAAATATAGCTTCTTGAGTTTGCTTTGAAGTCGAAGCCTCAAAGAGTAACCAGTCGCCATCAAAGCATTTTTTCAGGAGTCGAATATGTCTGAAACTCGGAAAGTCTGAAGTTAGTAGTCCGTGCGAATACACGAAGTTAAGAACCCTTATCGGTCTTATCTCAAACTTTGAATGTCAACTTGCATCATGTTGTTATTATTTCTTTTTGAAGACGTCGGCCGTAAATATAATTTAAAAGTCCGTATTTAATAACGATAAGGATAGTTTCTGAAGTCATAGGTATAAATATATGAGAGAGTTGGGACTGTGGGAGTATGATAAGATAGATAATAATAATTTAGGAATTTCCGTCAGAAGAAATCGTAAGAATTGAACTATTCAACTCTTCAACTTGGCTCGGAGAGTAAAAAATACTACAAATATTTTCCTTTACTTATTTTTGTTTCTTTGTACAATTAATCATTTCAGTGGAAATCCCGTTGGGCTGTTGTAACGAAGTTGTCACCTGTAGCAGGTATATTTTAAAAAAAATATTTTGTTAAGTTAATTCGTACTAAATATATGCACATACATAAAAACACACGCGATCCCATACAGAGGTTTCTTATTTTGATGCGCGATTTCAGATGTGTGATTTCGGATCGATTTCAGTGGATATGTGTGTACTTCGTTTATTACCTATAATTAATCATAATTAAAAAAAAAAACAATTTGGTAATAGCCAAATACCTAATTAAAGTAAAAAAAAAATCAAATCGGCTGGCAATAGAATAAGGAATTCCGTAACGGTAATGAACGTCGCTTACCACTCATTTAAACAAGAAAACGGTATGTAAATTCAGAGACCACCAATGGTGTGATGGTGTCATCCTCCTTATTGTTGGAAACAGGTTTATGCTATAAATGACAACTCACAAGTTACATAATCCAACAAACCAGACAGAATTGAACAATAGCAAAACTGACATTGGAAATTGTAGTTTAGAATTCCTTATTAGAGATCTTAAATAACTATGCTTTTTAAAACCATTTAGATTATTGGTTTTTCAAATTGGTTTATTACCAAAAGTCAAATCATAAAGAGCAAGGCAGTTTGAAGGAAGGAAGCAACGAAGTAGGTCGTCATCTGGAGAATGTGATTTTAATTTATCTCGTTCTTCTAAGAAAATTAAGGATTTCTACATGCGCTAAAAGCATGTATCAAGTACCAAGTATTTCCAATACATATCATAAACTGTAATCAATCACTCAGATATCAGGGCAGCGGGTTTATAATGCATTGTCTCTGATACGTATCACAGAAAACTAGGTTAATGAGCTCCTCGTAGAGTAGTACATTTAAAAAAAAAACAATTATTTTCTCATATATTTTAAAGTGACAGGGGGAATATTCAGTATCAAATACCAGAGATCTCACACAGAGAATGAAATAAGGACTACAGACACCTTCTTGCAAGCGGCTGATCTCG
Organism: Desoria tigrina; assembly: GCA_906901685.1. Classification (NCBI taxonomy): domain Eukaryota; kingdom Metazoa; phylum Arthropoda; class Collembola; order Entomobryomorpha; family Isotomidae; genus Desoria; species Desoria tigrina. The sequence continues at coordinate 3,214,486 of CAJQTU010000010.1, read as the reverse complement.
ATCAAAGATTGTCCTTAATTTACGATAAACCATCGAACAGGTCATTTACCATTAATCAAAAATTCAGTAATTAACCCCGTCCTCCCTTGAAGAATAAAGATTATATTGTAGGTTACGGAAGGTGTGACTCCCTATCGAAAATGTTATAACTTATCAAACTAATAACCACAATCTTCCTTCGAAAAAATAAATCCCATTCCTAATGTGTGTCATGTCATCGTTAGGATTTTTTTCTTCAAATCTATAAATTAATTGCCAGCCTCCTGGGGATAAATAGGATAAATGAATACACCACCACAAAAGTTTTCGAATTTAAAGTGAACAATAGAGAATAAAAGTTGTTACAAGGGTACGAATTACTTGATTATTGATTGATTCATAAAAGTATTCATTAGAAAAGGATGGGATGTCAAAGGTTAATGATTCTAACATTCATTCCTCATGTGTCAACGTCAAGGCACAAAAGCCCTCACCCTCTTTCATGAATTACTTATTATCAGATGTGGGATTGTATTGTATTCATCCCTTGTTATTTCCATTCATTCATTTATTCATTATATCGTAGAAGAACAGTGGAATGGAGGAGTGGACACTTGATATATTTTAAGAACTAACAGATCCCCTCGTCCTGTATAAATAACCGTGTATCCGAGCCCGTGTGGTTTAAGATGCAGTTGTCACGGAATTAGGGATCCATCTCATCAATTCCCTTGTAAAGTATAGGATAAATCATTAGGAACTACAGGATCTTCCGTACAAGAAGAGGAAGAAGTTCGAAAAACGGCATTGCATTGCATTTTTATGAGATTGGGTCACTTCTCTTTAAGAAGAAGCATTGATGGGTACGTGACCCCTGGTGCATTTAGTCCTGTTCTGTGTGTCATGCACGTAGGAAGTAGGATCGTAGAATATTTAGCCTGACTTCATTTATTTCCATCCCTTCGTCTTCATTTGAGTGGGGGGTTGAACAATAGAGATGTTTTGGGGTTCTTATTATTCCAGAATTATATATAGGGTCTGGAAGTTCGGGATCTCGTTCTTACTGTTGGTTGAATGAGGCCGGTAATTTGGCTATAGAAATGTACAGAAGGCCTCTGGAGAATGGATCATTAGAGTAAACATGTTCTTCCAGGGGTCCAGGATCCGAGGATCACTTCTGGACGGGAAGAAGGACCTGGAGGAGGAGAGAGAGGGGATTCGAAATCCAAATGTGGTAATTCTACTTCTCTGAGTGTTTTCATGTACGTTGTCGACAGAATTTAAATTCCCATCTCTTGTGGAAATCGTCTATAGAAATTGAATTGTTTTACATTCTTGTTCTTGTTGAAATGAATGGAAATTATAGGGAGCAGGAAAGTCCCGAGTATATAAGACTCTCTTATGAACTTTATTTGTTGTATCGTGTAGAGTATTACAGATACATTGGTTTGGTAGGTAGATTGGGGAGATGGTAACACATGGTAAATTAAATTAATCCGTTATATTATGTTGTCTACCCGTTTCCACTTGTCGCCAGTCTGTTGCCTCTGATATGGAGGGATTTTATCTGGCCTATTATTGGTCGTAGAGCTAAACTGCTTCTGAAGAACGTTTGGATTTGATGAAATTAAGGCTAATTTCTAAATTTGAATTTGCACGCAGAATTACGTTCTGTCGAAATATCGGATATCGGATATACTGAACATTAGAAGATTAGTAGAACCCCTCGTAATCGTGTTTTGTAGTCTTGAGGATTTAGCAGTTCTGATCGCAAAAACTCTTGACATGAAATCCTTCCTGTACAGCAAATCGCCACACGTGTTCCTAACAGTTTCTGATGGGAATTATGTAAACTGATGATGAATTATGACAGGACTTGCAGAACGATGTGTTTTCCGGTGGCATCTGTGGCAGATAGATACGTGGCGTTTGAGGAATTGCAAAAAGTTCACAAAATGTATATCCACGCTAGGATCACGGAAGCATTTTTCATACATTACATATAATATATGAGAGAGTTTAGGGATCATTTATTTACAATTACCCCATGGTTATCATCACCGCAGTTCCTACTTGTTCGTACACTGTTTTTTTTCAGCTTAAAAGGTCAAATCGTTGAGGGTGGATATGAGCCTATTAAAGTCATTTTAGAAATTAGGATCTTAAAATCTCTTCTAAATGGCCCACATGGGTTTTTTTTAGCGAATCATTCTCAAATTAAAATCAATTACCTAGTTCGTAGAAAAGCCTGTTTTCATATTATTATTGCGATTCCTAATGCTGCTTAAAGACAACGATTACTTCAATTACGTTATATTGCGTAAAATCGAGTATTTAGTGTATATGAAGTTTTTGTCTTAAATTCAAAGAATTTGTTTCCTCTTTGAGCTTATTCATGTCTTGATCCAAGAGGGCTTAAGTTTCGAAGTGGTGTTGATCATCATCCAAAATTCCGATTATCTTTAAAGCAGTTTTTATACATTATAGTATAGATAGTTACAAGAGACCCGTATACATAATTTAGCATTCAGATCCTCCAAAAGCGAAGATGATACATTTCAACCGTTCCAGTCGACTTTGTTTAGATAGCTCTTGTGGTTTCGGTTAATAGTGTAAAAAGCCTCCCCCACTTCCCAGCATAAATACAAACTAATGACCCTAAACTCTAAACTATCCAAACTTATAGAGGCACGTTACCACCATAACCACTGCATTGCGGACAGAAGTTTAGGAACAGATACAAATGATATCGTATCGTAAGTATCTTACGCATCAGTTACTTTTGACATATAGATATAGGACATATCGCAAATAAATGATTACCGAGCTATTTACACCATTAGTAATAATGTAGGTTTATTTATACGGATTGGATTTGGATATGGGATGCTCAATCTCAATTTCAGAAGGGATTTGTTGGGTGGTCGGATCTCTCGCTGAAATTATTTAAATTGTTCAGAATCCTCTCGAGTACTCGAGTTCTCTTTCAGATGAAAATAAATGACACGTGTGTGCGATCCGAATCGGGGTTCTCTGCCTGTATCAAATGATAATCCTGTAATAAACTGACATAATAATAGCTATATGATATCATGGAAGCATAAGAAGCCTATACAAATATTATTATAACAAGTTAAAGAGAAGAAATCGTCTAAGGATTGAAGTCTTTGAAGTGGCCTATCTCTGCTACTCTTTCCCCGACAATGACGTATTTTTTTAAGGACAGTGTCCTAAGTATCCTCTGAAAATAGTAACTTGGTTGAACTGCGGTTCTTTTTCGTTTTTTTTTCTGGGATGAAGAATGATAATGATAGATGAAGCCCACCCTGTCACTCATTTATACACTTCACTTTATTATTTTTATCTCCTTGTTTCAAGTTCATAAATCCTGGCCCAATAATTCATATGTAGTAGTAGTAGTGGAATCATTCTATTTCTTCGGATATTAGAAGTAAACTACTACTGTGTAATAACAGTTGATATTGTTAGCTGTAGGCTGTTGTAACTCTGGTGAACACGTTCTAAATTCTAAACGTGTAATCCTTCATCCTAAAGAAGAAGAAGTTTGCCTCAAGACCTATAGAACCTACAAGATTGGTTTATCAAAATAAAAACCATCCAAAGTTTCTGTGGGATTTCCCGTCTCTCATTCTGTAGGATCAACCGATTACTCTTCCGTGTAGGTAATTCCCTGTGGCATTTTCTTCGGAAAAACATCAAAACTACCACAAACGGATAAGCAACAAAGCAACTCAGTCCTATGAAATGAAGAATGAACGAATTGTTGAAGGGATGACCCTATAGCTTTGCTACCTCGTCTATCTCGTATTATCCGATTCGATGAAGATAACTAGAATAAAATCCGATGGTTTTGATATTCTGAATTAATAAACCTGACTGTCTCTGATGTACTGACACATCTGCAATTGTTTTGCTACCCAAAAGGGTTAAAAATTACCCACGTAACATGATCTTCAACTTCTCTTTTCGTCCCTCTGTATGGAAATGCTAATAAGTTGATAACCCAACATGAAACATATTGGAGATGGACATCTGCTCCTGCTACGAACGGTATGCCATATGAATTCGAATAAGAACGACATTCGAATGCGGTTTCCTTGACTCGATCGCTGTGGCACAAAGTTACAGGATAATTTATAAGGTTGCTCCGTCGGTTCGGGTTCTGCTGGTTCACCTTGAATGAATGGGTGCATTATTATTATTACGTTGGCAAAAAATGGTAGATGAGTATTGTTGATTCTTATGCGATTGTTGGGTCTAATCGAAGTTGTTGTATATGCTTGGTCTGCACCTGGTTTTTAGTTGCTATATGATTTGGGTCTAAAGTCTCTGAAGTACGAACCGCTCGAGCGAGGTGTGTTTTATACGTGTTTTTTATAATAATTCCGAACACGTTGAGGGAGAAAGGTCGATGTTGGGCCATTGTTCTGTAGGGTTTGTCTCTTTTCAAAAAATGAAATCAGATTGTTTGCAGAGGACCAATCTGTAGGAATTACGTTAAAGTTTAGGAGTAAGGGAAGGCAGGGCTTCATTGAATTGTATTGAATATAAAATCCCAATGAATTTCAATAAGCTCCTGCCTGGCACGAGCTGAGTGGACTTATTTTTTGAAGGGAGATTCATCATATGAGAATCAGTTGGTGGATTAAGGGACATAATACTCAAGTGACACTTTTGATTTAAAGCCCTGAGTAAATATTCAGATATTTCAATTAGTATTGTAATTTAAAGCCTCGAACTCAACTCTCTTCGTTTCGAGATATTAATTCATTTCTCTCGATAGGAATATAAGCTATAGCTTTGTCGAAATTTAGTTGGTATTTGAGTTCGTTTCAAAAAGCTGGGAGTAAATCAAGTCACGTTTTTGTACACATTTCAAAATTTCAACATACGTACAGTATATAATATGAAACCTACCAAGAAGGAATAAGGCTCATTTTATATATAGTAATATAAATCTGTTTTAAATTTCGAATTTAGATATGTACCACACGAAGGTCCAAAGGTTAGGACGAAGGGTCGTAAATATTATTCCACTCTCTGTGAGATATGACTGTTTCGTACTTGTGTCATTTCCATTTTAAAACATTTCTCTGCACTGCTGTGCTGTGCGTACTGTACTGTGCTGTAGTATATGAATGTAGCAATAAGGGAACTGCATAGTATGTGAATTTCAAAACAATTCTACAATTCCTGTATATAACCCTGGTCGGTAGGTTGGGTTAGGCTTCGACAGATCTTTGTAACAGAACACCCTGTTTTAATATTTTTCACACACACAAGTGTGGTAGAATGGATGGAGGTCCCACTTTTAGGACACCCTTTGGCTTATTTCAGCAGGGGACATCATCGGGAGGAACATGACCAGACCACGAACACCATACTTCACAGAGAGACGAAGATCATTATATCAGAATTCAGAAATTGTATGTTCGTGTGAGAGATCTCGAATTTAGTATAAAAGTACAGAGAGTGGAGAGGTGTAGTTTAGTTCGGATTTGTTTGTGGTTCAGGTTAATGACGGATTTGAAGTCCCCAAGATCTATGAAATCGAAATAATAGCAGCAGAGCCTGGGAACCTGAATGAGTTTGTAAAAACCAGAGACCTGAAGGAAAACTATAAGAGCGCTGTAATAAAATGTAATCAACGACGAAAATTCATTGACACTTGTCTATTTTCTCGAGGTATTTTGCCGTTTAAAAATGTAAGAACTTTATGTGATGGTCTGGTCAGTCAGTGGTGAATTATTATTGGGAATTGTTACCCCTCCTCGTCCATCTTTCCTTGATTCTGTCTGTATAATATGGTTGAGAAATGTCGGATGGGGTATGTTTTATTACCCATATTTTATATGGCAAGTTACCATACTTTGTGGTCAGTAAATTCGGTAATATTGTTTGAGGGGAAAAAAATTCCACTCTTTCACCCCCTTATTATGGTGTCCTAGAACAGGACGGGGAGAGAAACTGAAACGTGATTCTGTCAACCGAATTCTATAAGTAATTCTGTCCCCTCCTCCTTACATTTTCTGGAGTTTTGTTGGGGGGATTGGACTACAAAAAGGTTCTTGAAATGTTGAGATCTTGAGAAATCAGTTCGATTTTCCCTGTCTCATGTCTGTTCTTTTACTTAAGAGGTCGGAGGGGAGGAAAGTGTTCAATTTAGACGGAGTGGTCAAGGGAATTTGATTTCGTTTTTCCAAGTGGTCGTTGAGTCTTTATAAGCAGAAAAAGGGGTGAGTTGGAGAAGATTTCATTTGGAGATGGAAATCCATGGTCTTGACGATTGATTTGGTGAATATGAAGAAGCTCTTTATAGTGGGAGATGGTTGAAATATATTACAAGAAATCAATGATTCAATTTTAATTTGACACATCAAAATAAAAAATAAAAATAAATATTTTCAAAATTTTCCGAAATTAGGCATAGCTCATTAAATCATCGCCCTCGCGCACAAGAAAATAAATGTCAAACTTATAGAAAACCGTCACGCCAAATTGCCAACTTTCACTTCAAAAATGTTCAAAAACGCCTGCCTGTCCGCACTCTAATCTACAAAAAAAAGAAGTATAGACTACTAGGCGGAATTTAAAGCGATAAATCCTTCCAAACCGTTAAATTAATCTCTAGAAAAATGAGACGCGAATTGTTGAAAGATTTGGATTTTTTTGTATTTAAAAAAGTTGAGTATCTCTTTTTTCTCTCCGACTCATATGAATGTGTTCATGTTATACAATCGTTAATAGTACGCATGCATATAAAAAACATATACATTTATGAAGCGAATGTGAATGTGTGTGTGTGTGTGGCCTCTTCTTAAGTCTCTTTGCTTATGTCGGCGGAATATGATTATTATACAAAACTCAGTAAGGATAATATCATCTTCGGTGATCTTCTTCCCATTTTTGGACAGAGCGATGGGGCTAAAAGATGTTTTCATCCGTGTTCTTGCATTTTGTTTTACAAGTTGCAGTTGCATGGGTTACATTACCAGTTCCTTTCACTCCATATTCATGAACGGAGAGAGATTTACATCATCCAGGAGTTGAAAGATTGAGATAAAAAGTATTATTTTTGTAAAGGGGTGTGTTGTAACAAGATGTGTAGCAAGATAGACTTACTAAACTTACTTTCTCCCGTGTATAAAAACGCCTCTTTTTAATACTAATTCATAATTAATCTTGTTCACAATAAGTTGCTCTTATTCATCTTATTCCGAGATAAATTAAAAAAAATTAACGAGTAAACCCTGATTTTTTACTGGCATTTGTTCATATTTCGATCATTTTTTAAATTCCAAACCTGAGCTGTATACACAAGGTGTATTTTAGTTTTATTTTACTTGCCTGATTTAATGATCTGTTATGAAATTATATAATTTATTTGCTGCCAACATTTCAATATGGACAGTCAATTCAACAAATTCAGATTTAAAGTGATTAATAATTCTTTATTGCTTTCAAAAATATGTGGCCATGCACACATAGCCAATATAAAATATCGAATTAAAATTCTCCTCTTGATCGAGACAAATGGATTGATGGTCGTTGAATATTATGCTAAATCTTGATTGACAGGATGAATTAAAGTGGACACACGAAGGTGTCTTGGTTTTGTAAAGTTTTCCAACTTTCTTCCTTCAAGTTGAACTCCTTGGATCCATCGATTGATTCGTACAATAGGAATAAAATATTTCTTTCTAATTTTTTTGTACGAATTTCAAGGAGTTTACAGACAGGCCGAGCATTTAACATTTTGTCCGTTTGTTGATACACATACAAGCGGAATAGTTGAATAATACGTATGCAAAGCTGAGCTATTGGATTACCAAATATGGATTTTTTATGAATCCATGTCATGACTTGAAAAATCCGTGTCACCTCGTTTTTAGTAACTTGGGATCAAAAGTCCCTTGTCAAAAATCTGGTCTGTGTATCCATCCCAGTTTTTTCTTCTGTTGTTCAATTTCGAGATGGACATACCCAATTATAACCAAAAGTGAAATTGTTAAACCACTTATATATGAGCCAACGATTTATTTTTATAACTCTGCTCACTGTATAAATTAGACATAACTTTGAAGAGAGCAAGCCAACTGCATTTTACAACTAGTTATCATCGTGTACAATGTCACTCACATCCAGCATCCACTATCCACATATCATAGTCCGCTGTTTGAAGCCCATATATTCATAGGCTGTAGATGATTGATCTTATCAAAATAGACTCATCAGTTCATCGGTTGCCCTTTTCCATTTAGAATCAGATGGATTTCCGAAATGTTTGTTTGTGGTATTACTCAAGGGCTCTTTTTTGTTCGCCCTTTCTGTCAATAATCCAAAATCGTCATGTATTATTCATAAGCCGTAGAGATAGAGGCCTTAGATTTGATTTGACAGATACAATTATGATCTTTGCCTCGACAAAATAAGTGACAGCTGAAACAACAACAGAGGAAGATTGTAATATTCCTATTATTTCTTCGACTGAAAAGCAAAAATAATAATTACTTTGTAACGATAATGGAATTTTTATGTTCCGTTTGATCTCTCCGACACAAAGTTATTGATTGGCCTGGCACTTTTCGGTGTGATCCAATATTTATTTGGACATTGACGATGAAATCTTTTGGGAATTTCCTTCTGACGTTCTGACACACTTGAGTTTCTCGCCAGTCTGCTGCTTAGAGTTCAGAACTGAGTTTGATTGGCTTCGAATCTGAGAATATCTGGAAAGTTCCCGTTCGGTTTAGATAATCTAATTCTAGGGAATGAGTTGTCCGTAAATTATAACCTAAAAAGCTGTATTTTAGTCTAGTTCTCTGAATTAAGATTGAATTTAAAAAATCCGTGACATTAACACAGTTCAGGGAATAAGGGTCCGATTGTATTGGCTCTTGAAAGAATGAATGGGTTTGAGTTCATGAATGAGTCACAAAATAAACCCTAATATAAAGGCGTCTATATTTATTCACTAATTCTCTGTAGTCCTCCTGAAGAGGAAATATCATATTTCATGTTCTTTTTGTGTTGATGTTGGATCATAAATGAACAAGCTCCAGCTTTGTAAGCCCCTACTGGAGGGGCTTACTCCTGTGTGTTGGAATTTAATGAAAGGGAAATCGTCTTGAGGTACCTACTAAATTTTTTCACTCAGGTATAGTCAATCTCATCTTCAATGCGTTTTATCAGTATTCAGTTTATCCTTTTGGTACAAAATATGAAGTGTAGGATACGAATTTGATCTCTGAAACTATTGACAAGAAAAAGGGATAAGAATCACCCTATTATCTTTTGAGCTTTGAGGGTTTGATCGTTTAATCAGTTTCAATTTTTGAAGACCATATCGAATGACATATTTGTCCTGTGTAAACGAAAAATTCGGATCAATCAATGAATGAATCTGGGAAAAAATATTCTAATGGGATCAAGTGTCAGTGTAGACCGGAAATTACCACTTGATTGTTGTTGATATTATAACAGTAGACTGTTTTTATCATATTTACTTAGTTTAATTCAAATATTCATCTCTTCTGTATTTAGAGGGTGATATTTGAATTTTCGGTACTTTTATTAATTTTAATTTTTTAAAGGTGATTGATCAGTATTTAATAATTCAAAGTTTTACAATTACTTCGGGCTATCCATTCTATCTATTTTAGACACATAAATACCAAGCTCCAACGTGAATGAGAATAAAGTGCTTCTTAAAAAGATTGAACTCCTTTCCCCCGTCAACACTCATCAAATAATAGATTTAGCTTTCTCTGCTTTCCCTGGGAAATGTCTTTAAAAAATCTATAAGTCAAGCCATCACGATTTCAATAAGCCTCGAGGCTTGGATCTGGATCCTTGCCTCTTCTTCACCGTGTAGTAGAAGTAGAAGGCATGTCAGGCAGAAGTGCCATCCGAACCGGAAATAAATCCCCCAGTTCCATGGCATATATTATTATTCCCTCAATCCTTAGCCAGGATATCCAGCATTTTTCATTTCCAGAAATTCCAGTATGGATATATTCCCCGAGAAAGGGGAGCATTAAAAAAGGATTATAATTTCCCAACGGCTTGTCTCCCTCTCTTAGACTTTTATTTTTTCACAAAAACTGCTAAAATATACATATATTATGCCATTTCGATTATTTCTATTACTTTAATACCCCTGTTATTATTATGACTGTTCCGAAACTGTAGGAAAGTCCCTCCTGAATTTCATCGCTAAAAGCAAATGAGGTTTGAGACTAATCGGCTGTTGATGTTGAATATTGATGGGAATTCTGGAGGGAGGTTTTCTCCGGTTTTTTTTGGCTTAAAGAGCTCCTGTATTTACGTACGTTTTTATACGTTTCCCTTCTTCCTAGTTCAATATTTCATTTCATTTCAATATGTCCATAGGGGTGGGTTCGAATTTTCGGCTTGGTGAGAGTAACACATTACCATCAGTTCCGTATAAAGTAGCTCCTTGTTCTTAAGCAGATATATATTACACAGTTCTATGTGCTGAAACGAATTGGGATGCCTTTAGGGAAAAATCGAATTTGAACTTTGGACTAGAATATATCCGGAATATGTAAAAATATATGAAAAAAAACTAGGATTTCCTTTGATCTCGTTCAGCGTACACATTTTAGAGACGGCAATGCAGTAGCTTCTTCTTCTGCCGACATTTACCATTGGATTTGGAGGCGAGAAGGCACTTTACTTTTTGCACTTCATCAGTTTTCATGAAAGGGAACACGGTCGGGTCTAAAACTGACGGGTATTATTACTTACCTCCTGAGAATATTTTATCTTCCGGGTGAACTGGGAATTGGGAGACGGAGAACACGGTCTTTCTGGTTCTAGATCCCGTCATTTTTTATTTTAGGGAAAAATGGGGAAAAGCCGAACCCTTTTCCAAATTTTTTTAATGAGCTTCCCATATGTTCATCGAACGGTTAAGTAAAAGCGAGTCAATTTGCAGGTCCAAAAAGGGATTGTGAATCCGGGGGTATTGTACTTCTAAATCGATTACAAACCAATTTTGTTCTCTCTCTTCTCTACCGAAATGATTTTTCTGCATGGGTTAAACTTCCGCAGACAATGGACATGGATTCAAAAAGCTGGAATTAGAGTCAAGCTCTTATCTATCAATGAGATTTTTTTTCGTTGAATGAGATCGGTTAGTTTCCGAAGGATGTCTAACAATATAATAAAAAAGATCCCTTAAAGTTGAAGTATTCAGTAAAAGTGAAGTATCTTTCCACGCCTTAAGCTATTGAGATTTTTTGGATAAAAAATAAGGTACCGGGCTGCTGGAGAGTAAGGAGGGTTGTTTACTCAACTTTTAGGGATTGAGATGAAGACTTGAATACTAACTGGAAATCAACTTGTACTTTTGCGGTGTCTATACAGTATTCCTGCGAACAATGCGATGAAATGGTGACCATTGTTCTAAGTTTGGGTATAGTTGTCTTATCTTTATTGTTGGGAGTGGGAATCGATTTCTTACATTTGAAAGTTACGTTTTATTGCTGATTACATTTCCTGGAGTTTTTGGTGCGATTATGTTGTAACGAATGTAAGCAAAGGGTGAAAACCTCGAAAATCTGTGCGAGTGTTCAGGTGACATTCACGAGATTTTGGATGATTTTTTTTAGAGATTGTTGGGTGTGGTCTTGTATTTCACACTTATAGTCAGCATGATTTGAAGAAAAAGTAGTTCCAAAAGGTTAGAAAAATGCTAGATTACAAAAGTCCAGACGAACAGACAACGACTTACCGTTGAGAGGTTTACCTTTTAACTGAATTTGTACCGATTTCTTCTACATTAAGTCAAATCAAATATATTTGAAAACATCCGAATCCAACATAATTATACCATTTCTTCTTGGGAGTTTGTCTCTAAACATTAAACATTTAGTTTATTGTAATCTAGTATTTAAAATCCATCTGTAAAAATTAACAGAAATATCATGTCTAAAAAGTAAAACTTAATACCCCAAGCCAAAAGGATTAGAGCTGTACTTTCCAATCTCCTAAATGAACTCTACATATACTTCCTTCCACTTCCAACTAAATCATGCCCTGTTGTGGCTTGCTACCATATATTACAGCTCCTGAGCTTGTCGGCTACGATTACATTCTGTATTACTACATGGTTAGAAAACTTAATTAATTCCCCGTTGGCATACTTACTTTCCAAAGACTTGCTAAGAAGCTAAAGAAGGAGTAGATTTCTTCCTTAGAGAGAGGGAGAAAGTGAAAGGACCAGAGCCAGAACTTTCTTTACCACAAAATTTAAGAAACCAAGACGGAAGAACTTGTGTTAGGACGAGTGAAAGCAGCTGGTTCACTGGTTCCAGATCATTGAATCCTCCTTTTGTATAACTAGAGACCGAATCTTTAAGAAACAATCGAGTAGAGACGGAAGATAATGGTGAATTTAGAGTCGGGAATCTACAGCTTTTCGTGGTTAGAATACAGAAGATCCTGATAAAATACATATTACTAGAGTATAGGGATATGTCCCTTGAAAAATACTTTTTCCGGACAGAAGAGGTTCAAGCTATTTTGGCAGAATGGTCCATCTCCAGAGGGTACAGGGGGATTTTTTATTTATTTTTATAGATTTTTTTGTTTTCTTCTACTTGCCACGGGATGATTGTATTGTCCCTGTAAACGTAAATTGCGATACTACTTCAACAAGGATCTCAACCACCACCACCGTTCCGGTGGAAAACAAACGGCCTTGCACTTACTACTTGAATGCTTAAGAAAGACAGGGGACGGGGACTGTCGGGGTTATTGAGTGTTGAAGTGTATATTTTATTTTCCATCGGTTTTTTATTATTTAAAATTCAGAATTTTCCCAAGATTTTAAGAAGGAGCATCTGCTGGATCCGTATTCTGTTGGTTATTGTGGGAAAATTCATTCCCGGAATTGCAGGGTTGAGAGGAAATGGGAAATTGAATTAATGTAATTTCATTTATAATGGATTTCTATTACTATATTATAGCGTTTTTATTCTATGTCATGGGATGGAATATTTTGTAAATTAAGGGTGGAATGGAAATGCTAAGAGAGGATATTATTAAAAACGCATGGAGCAGGGACAGTTAGGGTTGAGACCAAGGAGGATGTAAAGGGCATGAGTTTATGAAACGTAAGAAAAAGGGTAGATATCGAAGAATGTCATGTCCTTGCCATTTATTATATCTATGGCACAACTGTCGTATAGACATTTTTATACTTTTATTACTTGTATGTATATAAATATGCCATTAATATTTGGGTTTTTTATTAGGACATATATAAGATCAAGGCATGAAAGTGTCATTTCCTATTACCATCCGTTTGTATTAATGAAAGAAGCTAGGGAAATAGTTGAGACAGTACAAAAGCATCTGGGTTATTTTATTACCCGGATCTCCTCGCAATTGACTTTCTCGGAGTTTCGATTTTTTTATCAGTTTGAAGGATGTAAAGAGTTCAGAATAAAAGTTATCAGGGAATGTCAAAACTTGTCGATAATCCCGATCCCGAAAAAAGCCAGTCAAACCGTATGTTATTTTATACGCTCTTCTAAGTAAAAAAAATCGTTAATTTTAATTTTAATTAAGACAATGTAAATCCCCCTTAAGCTCCTCTCATTCTCTCAACAAAAGTGAAGAAAGGTTACTTTCACACGGCTGTATTCACTTCAAGATGACTTCAAGTCCTCCAAACTCCGACATCCGACACTTGGTCTGATGTTTTAAAATCCCAGCTATTTCAAGGATGAAAGAAGAAGGGGTTTAAGGGATTAGAATTTGGAAAGGAAGATGAAACCCAGAAGTTAGTAAGGGCATAAGGCAAAAGAGGAACAGAATGTTAGAAATTAAGTCTATTCAAATTATAATGAATTGCATTGAATTGGAGAGTGAAACCCTATCTCCATCCCTTGGTTTATGTTTCGTGTTAAAAAAGCTAGACTTCATTAACTGCTTATTCATTCCATATGTTGTGCTAACCCCGTAAGACTTTTGAACCCTTTGGAACATAAAAATTCCGTAAATGGCCTTCCCTGTCACATTATTATTGACACTTTGACAGGCTACCCCAAATTTTATTTGAAAACTGGAAAGCCACAGCCTTCTGTATTGATTATTCTTGATGGGGCTTATCGAGAAACGAGATGATAAGCTCAAGCTGACCCTTATCAACTTAATTCAGAGAGTCCAGAGGCAGGCTTCAGCGTTTTTAGTACCAAACTGCCTATTAAGATATGGTTCATAAGTTGGATGTATGTATAGCTGAATGGTTTGATGTTTAATAGGAGATAGGATTTCATTCATGGGGTCCTGGGTCATTTAATTCCCTACAGGGTTCTATTAAATTCACGTTTCTTGAAAGTTGGAAAATAGGAGCCGCTTTTTTATCGGTTTTTTATTAGTCATGTATGAAGCAATAGAGAAGGAGGAAATGGAGATTTTTATAACCGCATTAAAAAACAGTGGGACTGGAATGGCTGTCATTTGCACTCCTACTTCGACTTCTACTGAAACTGCTACTGCCTCAACAGTTTAATATGTTTTTGCAGAATCTTTAAACTTTCTTCTGCCATATTATTATCTTCTCAGGACTCTATATATATTCTATACCAGGAGGCAAGAGAATAACAGGATGAGTCGGCTCTTCAAGATTTGAAATTAAAGTTGACAGTTTCAGTTGACGTCTGAGAATCCCGAATTTCTTGAAGCATTTTACTTAACTGTCTTCGTCAAGAATATCATGAAAGTTTTCATTTTGTCGCATGTCGTCTCGAAGTAAAGACTTCAAGAATTCACAAGACATAATTTGTAGGGATGGAAGAATGCGGAAGGAGGTTGCTTCAATCTTTGGGAGCAAATATTTGCATATTATACCTAACGTAAGAAGTCATCCTATCTTCCTGAATAACAAAGACAAATTGACAAACTCACAAAGCCCTCATCTCCCTACTTTACATAGAGTTACTTTTTTGCAATCCAATCTTATTCCTCGCTTCCGTAGTATGTGTTATCTTCCAACCAAGTTAGTACTTAACTGGAAGTTATAGGACAGAATCCCGTTCCATACAAGTATAATTTAGTTTTCACACTTTTTTAGCTACAATAGTTCCAGTTACATTGTAGCAAAGCTAGCTATTTGTCTTGACTTAAAGTCCAAAGCCTGAACGAGATAGAGGACTGGAGGCTGCGGGAGTTGTAGTAAATTTCTCTGAAATTCAGAATCAGTCATCCGATCCCTCTACAAAGTCTAGTGTAAAATTCTCATTTGGGATTAGAGACACGTTTGAAACCGTAATTATCGCAGTAATAGGAGAAATGAATCAGGAGTGAAGGAACTGGAAACTTTCTGGAACTTCAGGGCTCATGTACTTTTATCTCCAGTCCTATTTCCTAACTCATCTCTCTGTGAGGACTTCATTTCCTATTATATGTATAAATAGGTCCTTTTGGTAGTTCTGGCCTAGATGGACATTGTAACAGGAAAAGACCTCCAGGATCCCACGTTTCCAGTTGTTAAACTAACCTACTAAAACGGTCTCCGATCGTGACCCGATCCGAATCGAGAACGGTTTGAGGCCGGAATAGGTGTGGCACTGACTTGGGGAATGATTGCCCTAAAGTCTAAAGGGCTTCAAAGTTCTAGAAACGTACGTCTGTTTTTCTAGAAGTTGGAGCGTTCGCATTCCGTGTGTTTCTCTAGAGCTGGAATTCGAACTGGAAGAATTGAGATGACGTCAGACTCTTTAGTCTCTTGCAACGGCTTTAATTACTTATTATAAGAGGAGCTAATAGAAGAAGAAGAAGTGGGTATCTAATTTCCTAAAGGCTCACAGTGATCAATAAGGACAAATTGGAAACTGAGATTTTGAAGCAGATAATTAAGATTGGGATTGTCGTGTAATTTTGTTTGGAAAACAAAAAATACGATTTAATTCAGTTCAACATCGGATTTTGGAACGGGGTTGATTTTCATTAAAAGAAATTTTGAATAGGTTGGAACATTGAATTTTCTGTCCCAACAAAATCATAAAATTTTGTCCGACTACATTTTCAGACACTGACACTGAACTATTTGTGATAACTGATAACAAATAGTTCAGCTTTGTTTCCTTTATAATTTTACAAATTCCATCCAGTTATTATTGAGATATCATCGAAATTACCCAGCAATATTGACGTAAATTGCAATGGGAAATACACAATATTATAGATGTAGATTCACGAATTCCTTGTTTCCTAACAAATGATTTCCTATATAATTTCGTACACGCTAACCCAACATGAATTTGATCTTAGTCAATTCCTAACAATCTACAACCACTATAGGCTTAACTTTTCCCTCTTTCGTGATGCAAAAGTAAAGATAGAGAACATCACGATTATAGCACGATTCCACTGGAAATATTTTGAAATATAAAGAAGGGGAAGTTCGTAATATCATTAAGGGAATTCTTGAACCGAAAGGGTTGAACATTGAAGGGTTTTTTGTGCTATAATGAATTACACAAGATTTCCCTGAATTGAATCATTCCTCACCCCGGTGAAGATCATCATGATCTCTCCTCTCGTCATCATTAATGCTGTATCACTCAACGAATCATCATCATCGGCATCGTCCTTGTATCATGATCCTATCATGCACATCTTTATTATCCCTCGTCCCTTTTTTGAACGATATTGAGTGAGAAATGATAATAATAATATCACGACTCCATTTCTCGTCAAACTCCAGCGTGTGTACAATATCCCTTATGTTCCCCGGCAGGACAGAATGGGAAATAATGGGTTCCCAATTTCTCAGTAATCAGATGGTGAATAAATGGAAAAGTTTGAGAGAGATGATGATGCTAGAAGAAAGCAAGGAAAGTATCATCATCAACAGGAGTGAGAGGAGAGCAGAGGGGGAAAGTTACGGGGGTTATTCATAAATCGCTTTGTCGGAGATTGGGCTATTTTGTAATATTTGATACTTACAACCCTTTGAAATCGGTACTGTTTTCGACACTTTGGACAAGAGATTATGAGCGGTGAATGGGCCGGGAGTGCGGACTTTGCCGGCTGTAATTCGTGCCATGATGGGGACGGATATCTCATGTCATCGTGACTCAGCGGGTTTTTCTCCTAAGTAATAGTAATTCGGGATCAGGACTTCTTTCTCTGAACAAAAAAAATCACAAGCCGGGAGTATAGTCGGGAGTCGGGATCATGAAAGAGGATAGGGATATAGGTTACCGTGAAATCAGCTATACACGGGAGACCAAATTTCCGGAACGAATTTCACTTTATGATGAAAAGAATCAGATTGGAGATTGCCAAATAGGTTTTGTCTTGTCATGCTGTTGCTGGTGTCAGCGGTATTGACGGTGTCACTAATTACGGTAATACGTACGAAAGTTGGAGCTCGGGGTTGCCAAGAACGGGTGTAGACAGAAGTGGAAGACGTGACATTTGACATTGTGGCGAGATATAAGGACTCAGTTGGTGACATGATGATCCCGTTGTGTCACCAAAATTTTATATGTTCAATCTCTGCGAAAAGGCTTGCGAGACTGGTATGGATGTGATATAGCTTTGATACGTTTCTACTGTCGTATTCTGCTGTAGGAACTTTAAATGGAAATTAGTGGATTTTCTGAGGATATCAGGACAAGTTTTAAGACTATGCTTTCTGGGGAGGGTAAAATTACGATGAAAAGTATACTACGTACTGAATTTCCGAGATGCAGAGTTAGCTAAAGTCCTAAAAATGTGACGATTCCTTAAATGTATACAATTGTCAGTGTACTTGGAATATTTAAAAAGCGATTGGCTGAAAATACGAGTAAACAATTTACTGAAATAGTCTGATAGATAGATAGATTCTAATACACGAACGTTTTATTTACGAGAGACAAAAAATATGGACCTTATAGTTTAAATTGTAATTCAAATTTTAAACTGCATAGATTAACTTTGAATTATCTGGTTAGGGAACATTTTTGTGAGACGGTTCAAGGTCAGTTTTTTAAAATACATTGTGATACATAACTCTTTTTTATTCATTCATCTCTCAACTTAACTCTGTGATACTACTTTAAATGATGAATAAACCTAATTTTAAATAACAGAATTATGTTTCTGTTCAGTAAGAATTTTTATTAATCGACCGATATAGCTTATGGTCTATTTCTCTTGATGTACATTTGATGATTTGATGCGGTGACCTTCACTTCAAGCGTCAAAAATCGCTGCATCTGTGAATCAAGAGTCGGAAGATCGGAACCATTCCAGTTCCCCTTCACATCATATCTTTCCAGAAGAGATTCCAATTCGAACATACGACTGCACGATTGTTACAATATGACATGTCCGGTTTGTTCCAGGGAGTCTGAAATTGCATAACGAGAATTAATTATCCCCCGATCATAGGCACATCAACCCATCCAACAAAAGCCACAACCATTCCTCAAACTCACATACACACACGTAATTTATTCCCAACTTTCGGGTAAGTTGGTGAGATATAGCCTAACTGTCGGATGGTAATGGGGCACATGTGTGTTCTAATTAAAATAATTATTCATGTATGTGCAATGTGTTAAAGTGAATAATCATGCCTTTCCTCTGGATTTCAGTTTCAAAGGGAAAATTAAAATATGCCCCTTTGTACCTCCGGCGTGATGCATTTTTTTGTGGGAAATTAGGCGAAACGATGGGGGATTGGGAAGAACCTATTTGCTTTTTGATTCTATTTCATTGATATGTTAATGAACCTTCGGTTCATTGGATATTGGTATTTGCTTTTAAGCTTGATTTAGAATCGGTGCGATTGGGAAATCATTTTTATTTATGGGGTTTGTGAGTGTATGGAGGCTAGGGCAGAATAAACTCATTTTAATTATCGTGAATGCATATGTAGGGAAAATAGGACTTGTGTGTTTTTGTCCAAAAATCAACAATAATGATTTGACGGGATTGAGATATTACTTATTGTCCTCTTGTCAACAGTTTACTTTAAAACATAGTGTATACGAGTTAACAAGCTTGTCAGTACAATGAATTAAAATTAATAGCCTAAGAAAATGTATTTATGCTCGTCCGAATTTTTTTACTTGCATTTATGAATGATAACCCTAAATGTGGTTATTTAAAACAATTAAGCGCATGGAATATGATGTTTTGGATTTTGAGACGAATCCCTTGTTAAGAGAATTTCAGTGTCTGATTATCAAAGTATGAGAAACGCCACAGATCAGTTGACAATCATCACCCACCATCCATTACAAGTTTAGAAGATGGAACAACACTGACACGTTTGATCTCTGCCGACTTTGTAGGATCTGACCTTTTAATTAGTCTCTCTCTCTCTCTACAACAGTACTTATCCTCTTCTGTTTTAGAGTTTTGAACCAGAGATTTCTCCAGATGATATTACACAAAGAGAGAGAGAGAGAGAGAGAGAAGAAGAGATGTATGTAACAGGAGGACCCTCTTGGTACGCTTTTGTCTTACGTGTATGGATGGGTTATAATTTATTCAGCCTCTCAATTAGAATTAGAGCCGAAGAAGAAGTAACATTGGAGCTCAGAAGGATTTCATTTCAGTAGAGATTCTTCGGTATTAGCTGGCAGGGGGTATTTAACAATTCAACCATTTCCAGCTATTGTCATCAAGTCATCACCTTATTTTAGTTCCGAAGGTGTTTGTTGCAGCTGGATTTAATGTGGAAAATAATCATGGAGTTGGAATTGGTTGACTGTCTTCTGGTTTATAAATATGAATTCGAATCTATTATGGTTCGCACTTTTTAAAAACACATTGCCAGGTTTTTGGAATATTGTTTGTTCAAAGTTGAAATGTTATTATTTTTTAATCTAGAAGACCTTTAAATATAAATCATCCAATATTGTCGCTCAAATTAACTTGAGGACTTTGAAAAAAAATTGTCCATCATAGATAGTTTTCTCCGATCAAGTGTTCTTAAAGAACTCAAACACAACTGAAACTTACTTGCTAGTCCAACTGGAACTAACTCTTCATCATCCAACGCAACCTATAAATTAATTACAGTGATTGTTTACATTCCAAATGATGGTTATAAAACACGAGCCCCATTAGGATGACATAAATGATTAACAATAATGTCTTCACCCTATACTTATTTGATCCCTATTTGATTCCAAAATGTACAATATACAAACAATTAAGGGATGTATGTTCTAGTAGTTCGAGACCTTGTTCTTGTCATAATACATGTCACAAACTGGTAAAAAACATATCCATATGGTGTAACACACTTAACCGTTCCTTGTCTTCTCGTACGGAGGGAGTGTGTTAATGTTAATATTAATGTTAATTTAGATTTGGAGGAATATGGATATACACAAGGGTTGTATCATTTCGTAATACTTCTAGTACATATATTATTTTAACCAAGTACCATATGGTATGAACCCTTTCACAGCGTTGTAGAACATTAGTTCGAATTTTGAGATCCGTTTAATACACTTAGCCTATACTACATAGATAATAACATCGCGTTATGATGAGCATAATTCTTCAAGCCTTGTATTTTTTGTCAAATGAAGCTCGTAAAGACTGTAATGGGAAGCATATGCAGAACGTGGACGAGTTACGAGAAAAAATAGTGTAAAAGTCATTAAAATATTCAGGAACTTTATGTTCCCGAGACACAAAGAGCCATAACATCTACTCTACTGTCTACAGTATTCTACAAGGAAGGAAGATTCTTTATTGTTTTTTAGCAAAATTGTGAACATGAATACATTTGTATTTTTGCTTTGTTTCTAACCTGAAACAAGGGAATGTTTAGCCAAGTTCCTGTAAGTTGAGAATGAGTACACATAGCTTTTTATGCCGTTTCCCATTATAAATCATTAATTTTGCAAACTACAAAAACAGTGGAGACAGGGACTAACAATTTGCCAATTTATATACTATTTTATTTGTCATGGCCTGAACAATACTTAAACTTCTAGAACTAAAAAAACAGGAACATAAGCAAAAGCAGATGAAACCATTAAACATTAAATATTTTAATCCTCCTCGTTAGGAAATCGGTACAGAAATAGAAGGACGCAGAGCAGGGTGTTTTGCCTTGAATATTTTTAGAATAAAAAACTTATATATTATAAATGATAAAGAAAGGCTCTTAAGAAAAGTAATTAAGAATCGTAGATTTAGTAAATATAGAAAAGTTACATCAGAAATGTCAAGTTCGAGCCAAACCCTATTGTAAATGCTAGGAGCTTTAGGAGACTTCATCACATTTAAAGAGGTTTTCATTAAGATCGGATCCACCCATCAGGAAACCCTGTGCTGATCGTAGATTATGAAGCTGCAACTGCTGTGAGTCTAGTAATAAGATAATGTGTAATGAAATCCAGTCGGCAGTCCCAGCCCTAGTTTACTTTATATAGTTTGTAGTTTTGTAGGTTGTATTTAGCTTAAACATTATTAGGACAGATAATAATTATTGGGGAACCCGTTACACGATTACATCTACACGGCCGAGGCCCTCCAACTCCAACGTTCCAACCCGGACGTAGATGACAGGGCTGGTTCATCTAAATTTCGATTTAATTAACCATTTCCCCAAGAATTAATTAGTGAGGGAGAGGCAGAGGACTGTATATAGTTTAGTCTTTAGCAAATGCCTTTACTGACTGAGGTTGGGTTTTATTATTAGGGTTTCCTAAGGAAATGAATAGATTCTCCTGGAACCACAGACCTCAGAATCTCATCTTAAGATCCCAAAGTATTTTATTATCTTTTGGACCTTGCCAACTTGCAACTAATAGTTTAACGGACGGGAAAATGTTTCGGAATCCTTAGAACTTTAACTTTCAAGATCCACTGTTTTTAATTAGATCGGAGTTATAGTCACAATTGTTTAGTTATAGTAGTAGCATACATGTACAAGGCATATCGTATATACTGTGTTGTATAGTTATATTATATGGTTAATTAAAATATTTATTGAGATTGATCTGGTTTGAATTTGAATGGTGGGACAACCCCAACCAGAAACAAGCTGGTAATGAAAGCTGAGCTCAATCTGTCATCGTCATTACAGAATTTGATGAAGCTATTTGAGCTAGGAGCTAAGCAGGCCTGTCTTAATTTTAACATTTTAAGTGGGCTCTAATGAATGAACAATGGGATCATGAAATGAAAAGATGATTGCCCATTATCTGTTTACAGATTGCGGCCTTCATTTTTTAAATTCATACGGTCTACTGATAATAGTATTGATTGAGGTTTACATGTTTTGAAGCTTAAATATTTTGACCTTTAACCTTGATCTCTAGTAATTGTCAAAATGTGTCTGAGATTTTAATTTCTGACGAGACCGAAATGGAATATTGAGGATAAGGTCTTTGATATGGGCTAAATGCCCCCGAGCGTTTGATATTGCTTAATAATAGTTGATGTGTGGTTTAACAAGTTTGTAACGAATGCTTCGCGAACTTAAAAAAATGAAACCATTAGCTAGCGCTTTTAATGATGATGATCACACTCACTAAGCCGTAATAATATCCCCATGCACTAAACTGCAGGACTATAATTTTAAACGGTTTTTGCAACCCCGTAAGTAATGCATTTTAAGTACATGCGTAAGAAATGATTTAGCAATTTCAAATTATATGTATTCGAGCTAAAATGGATAGTAATGAGCCTGGAAATTAAAGCTTGCTTCAACTACTGATTAAATACCTGATTGTACGGCATTTTAAAAACTTTTCCTTCAGATCCCTATTATAATATGGTGTAGTTCATCTGTTCACCATAATTAAATTGTTGTATCAATGAAACAGAGTTGGCAAAAAATTGTGGAAAGTGAGTCTGAAAAAAGTCACAATTCAAATGGTATTGAGAAGGTTGAGTTACAGTAGCTAAAATGGACCTCCTCTTGAAGGCCCAGGCTCAGGTCTTTGTGGTACGTTTTTAATATCCTATTTTGTTATTTTTTTGAAACATTTTTCTGAATTTTGAAAAAATATTTCAATCATTCTAATATTCACGAACATTGAATTTCTAGCTCGTCCTGGCACCGATTCTGATGTCTTTCGCTCAGAATCCTATCAGTTTCCGAGAATTTTCTACAGTAGTAAAAGATTCGATAAAAGTACGGAGAGAAGCGAGTATTTATCCAAATAATTTCACCAGTCTTCGTCAAGCTCCCTTCAACTCAGGAGCGTCGATGGGAGCGGTCGGTCCGCCGGGCCGTCAGGTTGGAACAGTAGGTTTTCCCATAGGACCAGGCGGCCCCTTCCAACCCGGACGTCCATCGGGATCACTTGGAAATCCAATAAATGGATTCTTCGATTCGGCAGGTCAAATTTTTGGAAACGTTCAGTCCTTTGTAAACGGGATATTTGGAGCAATCCCTCGTCCTAATTACAATAGCGTGCAAAGCAACGGGATCAGTCAAGGGGATCCCCCACCGCCTTATTACAGTACTATTGCAAACAGCGGAGGGCTCAGTCAAGTGTACGGGGTTCCGAACGGGGGCCAAGTCGGTGTCGTTTCCCAGCAACCCAACTATTACGGCTGGTCAGGGGCCGGATACGGTCAGAAGTACAATACTTGGCGAAACTTGGGAATATCGGTTGGCAGGCTTTTGCAACTCAAAGGAAGGGGTACTACAGCGGCTCTGCAAACCCTCTCAAATACGTTGGCTACGTTAAGTCAAGCTAAAGTGCAAGGGCTTAATGGGGTCAGTCATCAGCTAGGAACTCAAAATAATAATCCTATTTACAATGGTCCACATCCAATTCCCGTAATCCCGATCAATAATGGCGGTTGGACGGGTAATGTAATTTCCGAGGTTTCTAAACCGTACGAGACGTATCATCAACATACGACAACTCCTACACACGGTGGCTTTGCTGACGATTCCGTAGTTTTCAATTTAAGGAATTATAACAAGCTCGCAATGGCAAATCTTGGGGAGAAGGAAACTCATCAGCATGCTCATCATCATCAGGATAATGGGCTACAGGATCATTGGCAAACTATTCCTCCACAGGGACAGAATAGTGGTTGGCAAACGAATTTGGTGTGAAAAGGAAATTTTTGAAATTAT
This sequence comes from Desoria tigrina, assembly GCA_906901685.1. Classification (NCBI taxonomy): domain Eukaryota; kingdom Metazoa; phylum Arthropoda; class Collembola; order Entomobryomorpha; family Isotomidae; genus Desoria; species Desoria tigrina. The sequence goes on along the minus strand of CAJQTU010000010.1, from coordinate 3,190,389 downwards.
TGAGCAATAATATAATACTCCGTTTCGGGCCGTTGATCATGATGACCTGTTGGAATAAATATAGGATTGGACAACTGTAATTTTTATAATAATTTATGCTTTAAGGACATGTTATTTTAGTTTACTTTTTAATGAACATAGCCGCAAGTTTATTTGTCTATTTATTATTAAAAATGTAATTGAATAAAGTAGCGTAAGTTTGAGAATGGTTATAAAGATTTATGAAATACAAGCTACTCATTAAATCGTTTGAAATAAGCTTACATTATTTCATCAAAAAATATGTGACAAAATAAAGATCTTAAATCTTTGGTTAGGCTCATCAATCTTAATTTACGATGGTGGTGTCACATCTTTTTCTATGTATGCATTATACATTTCTGTCATTTCTGTATCAATTTAGTTCATTCAGGAGTGCAAGTTTGATGAACTTTAACCCGAAGTATAACTAACTATTCACTCGTAACTGCAGATACTGTAAATATAATGATCTATGTCAGTCATCATAAATTTTAATGCTTTCTTAGTATAGCATTAGGAAAAATTTCTCATTCAGAAGAAAGCCCAGAATTTATGCAAAACAAGATATGAAATTAATTTTTTCGTGATTGACCTGCCCTTCTGTAAAAGGTTTGCAAATTCAAATTTGTCAATGACACTGAGATACTGAAAAATTGATTTGGATTTGGATCTGAAACGAATGAATAACAGACGCTTTCAGTTCCAAATGAAACAGATAATTATTCCATTATCTGCTAAACCATTTGCACAAAATGACAATGAACAACTGGTAATATTTGGGTTCAATGTCCAAACTATACATTTTTTATATTCGGCATCAACATTTTTTTTTATAAAAAAAATAATGGGATAAGAGAAACTTATTGCAACGTAGGGTCTGTTTCCATCTCGTCTCTATCTAAAATGTTGAATTCAAATATGACTTTGCGAATATAAACTAAAATCCACGTTGTTTTTAAGCAAATTTAAAACAATATAATATTCCAGTACAATATATATGCTAGTTTTCCGTAAATAAATTTTCGTTAACAAAATTAGAAACTAGTCCAGTAACGTCAACCCTTTCAGCAATGTGCGAGAGAAGAGTTTCGAAAGTCAGAGAAGTTGGACCCATATTGCCTTCTCCTTTGTCTCTAGGTTAGCTAAATTATTCTGTCTCGGTCTACAGGGTGTAGTTGACTAGCAATAAAATTCCTCTGTAATAAATCAGTCACTTAAGTAAACTACCTTCGTAAACTCGAAACGACCTTCCTGTACTTACAACTTTACACGGCTAATCCTAAAAAAACCTCCTGGTAGAAAAGGAAGTACTGAAGAAAACAAAACAAATTCGATCCTTATGTTACTTGCTCTATTTATTGTAATTTGCAATCTTCGTACCCGAGAGTCTCTCTAGCAAAAAAAAACACAAGAACAACCCTAGATTTTTGCAATTTCCTTTCGCACAACCTTTTATTTCATCTGGGTTCTTTATTAGCTAAAAACTTTCTCAATATCCATAAGAATACGTATGACCCTAACTTTTATGACCTCACACCAACCCCGATTCATAAAGCAAGTCTTTGGGTAAACAATCTTTTGCAAAATACATGGTTATTGCCTTTCATAACAAATGTTATGACTTCAATATATTTTGTTGTGATCATTCTCCGGCTCATTTCATAAGCCAGAAGGTTTATAACTTAAGATTTCGGATTGATATACACGAAACAGAGGTTAAAGAGATGGAATCTTCTTCTAGTTTTTAGCTCCTATTTTTTATATCCTTTTTTATATTCTTTCCGTTGTCTCTCTTTATTTCCTTTTCTCATCCGTCTTTTTTATACTCTCTTCCTGATCCATTGTGTCCCGAAGCCTTGAATCTCTCGATTCTGAGATCGTCTCCGTGGGTATATATTTAGTCTATAAAACAGAGATCCGTACTTTGTAGTAGTTCCTCCTCACGTGTCTAAATCCATAAAAGTCTGAGTGACTGAACCATATCGAACTCTGTTTTGTTCCCGTATCAACTTCAGTATACATATGCGGAAATCGTGTAGTTGTAACACTAACGCTGGAGAAGAAAGAAATTGTATCGGCACAATACGATGGGAATATACTGTTATACGAAATGATCATCCAAAAATCGAAATAGAAACAATCTAGAAAAGTAACAGCTATATATACATGTGTGGACTAATAACATAACAGTCCTCATGTGTTCTGCTGCCAAGTTGCAATGATACCATCCAATGTAAAGACCGAAAAAAAGTCCAGAATTCTCGGTGCATTTCCTCTAACTTCTTCTTCTTGCTTCTATTGTTCATCTCTGATTTCTGACTTTCACCAGAAGTCGGGGGGAAGCAAAAACAATTCCTCTACCAGAGATCTAAGAACGTTTCTAATTTCAAGGAAGAATCAAAACAGAAATCCATCTGGGCTGGATGTTTTTTTTCCTTGATATAATATGGATTGTCAGCCACAGTTGAGGTTGGAATTGCATCTATCCAACAGATCGACATATCAGTATCTCCACGAGGATTTTTTTCTCGATTTTTTATAATAATAATCGTAATAATACTGATAATAGCAAATGTTATCCTTGCACACACCCGGGCATTTCCCTTCCCCCTTTCCTAAAAGATAATACTGAAGATGTACTGCTGATTGCATTTGCTTTGGATTTATCAAGGGAAAAAATATCTGAAATCTTACGAGCGGTACTTATTTGGCCTGTGTGATGGGATAGTCAATATCCCGAAGTCTCGATATTTCTTGGGTTTCATGGTAGAATAGCCGGTTTAACTACCTTTGGATGGGAAGATCCAAAATCCCATCCTTCCTCCTACTGCCCGGGTATTTCTATTTTACGGATGACCAGGATATGAAAGAAATGTTTAGTCAACCGAATAATCATAATGATAGCCATGCAGCTTCTACTATTACTTTACTTACTGTCTATCTAGCTTCTTCAGAAGAAGATTCAATACAAATATCAACTTTGTTAGTAAAGCAAGTCTTTTATGAGGCATTCCATCCATTTGATGTGGCTTTTACACTTCCTTGTCCATCACGGGTGAATTTTTTTATGAGGAAGTTCCTTCAATGGGATCCATAACCATTCCTACGGCTTGAAGTGCATAGAAGCACGCACAAACTGCAGCAGCTATTTATTTCAGAGATGGACTTGGTCATTTAGTAGCATCCTTTGTACACTTTTCCCAAATTCTGAGGAGAGATAAGAAAATTGTCCAAGGAACAAGGAAGGACTTGACAGTGTTGTTGCAGTAGAAGGAGGCATTTCCCTCACAATCAGCAATTTAGAAACCCACATAACTGACACAAGTGTCGGAAATTGTCAGGGTGTTGCATTGCATTATAAGAGCCCAATTCTGGAAAGGAGATCGAGAAAAATGGTGGAGAAAGCGGGTTGGGTCTAATATCTAATAGCAGGCAGTTGCATTTAGAAAGCATAGATGTATAGAACGGAAGATGTGTTGATGCTGATTCCATTGCAGTTCTGTATTACTACACAAAACGACTATTGGTATTGACACTCGAATATTTTATGTCAAGAGCAGGAGGAGTATATGTGTGTATTGAGGAGAAAGCTCGTATGGGATTCCCAAGACGTTTCTCCCAAGATTTCCAAAGAATAAAAAATGTGTTGGTGAAAGGAGCCAAGAAAGATCAGACTTTTTAGTCGGAGTTGTTAAAGTGAGGGAGAAGAGAGGGGATCGATTTTTCCATCAAAGAGGAAACCGAAAAAAGTGTCTTATATTTATATCCCAAGAAACTCCGAAAACGGGTATTCCGGTATTGTAGATAAAACCGTTAGGAGTTGGGACTTTTTCGGATTGGAATAAGGTTAAGTCTTCTTGTCCTTGCACTTGGGATATTTCCAGTATTATTCTCCCGATTTCTTATAATAAATATATATCTTAGAATGTGTGTATAAGATTGCAGTCGAAAGTTTGAGGGATATCCTTATTATACTGAGATCAAGATGCACATATACTACTCACACCGAATTGATTGAAAGCTTGCAGTTTCTGCTGCACATCGGCATTGAACATTTGAGGGAAGCTATATGTCCTCAATTGATCCCCACAGGCTTAGGAGATGTAACAAGCGATCGACAATCGAGAATGAAGCAATTTGCCAAAGAATGTCGATCTTTTAGTTGAGCTAGCCAAATTGACTGGGATATTTTGGAGAAAAAAAACAGCTTATTTTACCAGCCAGGAGAGAACATTAAGGAATCTCAATTTTTCACGTTAATGCTCTGGAACCAGAAGCGTTGGGCTGAAATCCTATAAAAATGAGATTTTTATTGGAACATTTAGATTTTTTATTATTACAAACTGCAGTTTGCATTCATTACGGTTTTACGACCAGTTCGTACTTACTTAAGGTGATAAGGGGTTAATTTCTTTGGTAGTTTACTACTTAGAGACAGTATTTGAAGAGGGCTTTGAGGACTTCCTAATGGGTAATTCTATTTTATTTGGGGAGAAGTAATGAATTTATAGTTAAGTAATTTTGGTTCCTATAATTACGGGGAATATACGGTAAGGGAGATTGGGCATTTAATTTCTGGAAGGGTTGACTGGTATTTATTTGGGTAGTAATTTCCAAATGAGTGCAAATTGGAATTGAAAGAGGATGATTTCCTATCAATTTTTTGTAAAGACAATAATAGAGGGTTGACAGTTATAGTTTTCAATTAATGGCCAATTGCTTCTATTTTGTAAGGTTTAAAATAATTCAGCTTTGTGAGACAAAGCTTTGTTCCAAAAAAAGAAATATCAATTTAGATATTTTTATAGATCATGACTTTAGGTAACGTTGCATACTGCTAGAAAAAATATTGAATCAAAGACATCTAAATAGCATACAATTCCACAAAATCGCTATTTATCAGCAATTTGTTAATATTTTCCATGTCCAGTCACTATTTAGGTCAAGTCTAAAGAATCTTTATAATTCAAAATAAAATGGCCTTATAATTTATAGTAATAATGCAAATCTTGTAATAATAGCAAAAAAAAAACCCAATGCAACCAATTTGTATCTTGAGTTATGAACTGTTGCCCTCAAAATCCGAAATTCAAGAATTCCAAGAAAAATGCATTTCAGAATTCAACGAATAGAATCACATAATTCAGAAGCATGAAGAACTGCATATCATACCATTCCAAATTTTAATTCGATACCACGAAAATATCCACATTCTAATTCTGATGCACACCAAATTCTACTTGCTCAAATTCCTGAAGATTCTACAGAATCTAGATGGTTTCAGGGCATTTGGATGAATCAGAGTCAAATTAAGCAAAAGTTATACATATAATATTATATGACCATAGAATAAAATGTCGAAATGTTTCATCCCCTGGTATTTGTGGCTCTCTCGAACATGAAAGGATTAATTAACATTCCCCTTTCTGCATCCCTGTTTCAATTTATATCGAACATTTCACCCGACACAACAACAGTAGAAACTATATCCATTCCTAGCCGGGAGTGAAACATTCTATTGTAATATTCTAAATCCTACTCCAGAAATATATATTTTTGGCTATAGATGTGCGGAATATTCTGCCTTGAGCAGATTCCCTGGAAATAGTATATCTCTACAACTTCAATCTATCTAACTGCCTACAGTCTGATAACTTTATTGGATGCGTTTGAGATTCAACTCTGTTTCACCTCTACAGTTTCAGGCATTCCATTTCACCCAACATCACATCCGATCACACTCGCTCGAGTGAAGATCATTGTTGCAAAATCCGTATGCATCCAGTTATATTTTACTATGCTAAGATTGCGTAAATATAGGATCTTTAGAATGGAACAATAGAACGGGAAAAGGCTTAGAAGGTTTTGCATACAGATTTATGAGTTCCTTTTGCTTTCTACAGAAATGCTATTTAAAACAGTCCTGAGTTAAGGCTAAGCTCTCTCTCTAGTCTACCTTTTCATTAAATGCTTGACTGGGAACGGAACTTATTGCATGGAACGGAACAGTGGATGAGTTTCCAAATCTTTAATGGAGAATTTGTGTTTAAGGTGCAGAGATAACGAACAGTTTATACCGTCATCCCGGAATATATAACTCCCCCATATATTTTCAATGCTAAATTGTCTGATCTAATATCTTACAATGTTAATCACACAGATCTGGAGGTTTAAAAAATATTTACCTCTGAGTACTCGACTATGTAAAAATCGCCCCGATCCAAAAATTTTCGCCGACAAATTTGTGATTGCAACAACAACAACAGCTCATAACGGATTAGAGAGGAAGCTATCTTAAAAATTATAAAAATTGAATCTCCTGAAATAAATATTTAAAACATCTAACTTCCACTGGTATAAGTTATCTCCAAATTTGTTTGCACTCTCCAAGTCTTTAACTTGCAAAGTGTTATTTTATTCATTTTATATTATTTTCGCAGTCCTCAGCCAGCGCTATTCCTACCGGAAAGAGCATGTAAAAAAAATTTGGAAACTTATTCTTCTCATGTCAAAAGAGAAAGTTATGACTTTCCCTTCCTCTCTCCGTTCGTAAAATCGCTTAACTTAAATGGCAGATGGAATCTCCGAACTTTTCCCCTCTCTAGTCTACGTCCACGTTCGGTTATAAAATACAAAAATATTGCGACTTTGTTTGTGAAAAAAAGTTGACAAAGACGGGACGAGTCGAAGTCAAACTTTAGGTACAATACCTTCTATCATAATAATATATGGAACTATGTGTGGCGAAAAAAAATCACATCGATAAGGAGCCTGACTTTCCCTGTTGACTCTGCTACGGAATTTGCAAGAAAGGTCGGAAAGGAAGATATTTCCTCCGGATATCTCGTGGCCAACATGTTTTCCCGTTGATGACAGGTGCACTTAAGATAAGTTGATGTTGGCACTTGAGATCGAGACTCCGATACTTTACTCAGGCCGATAGCCACCTCTTCTCCACTATCTCCTACCATTTTATATTTCATGTTTATGCTCCATACGGGGCGGGGGAAGGAAGAGAGGTGTAATAGTTTTTATCCGAAAAAAATCCGGGCAATCTAACATTCCTGGAGAATATAAGATGCAGATCTGTGGCCAAACAGAACTTGGAAAGTATAACAAAACTTGACAGGGAAAAAAATCTGAGAGACACACTTCTCATCTCTATCTCAACTTCCTCCGTGAGTTTGCTTTCTTTAAGACTTCTTAAGTCGTTGACGGATGAGTAGAAGTCTACAAGATAAGTGGCTGCATTTCACATACACAATTTACCTTGAGCAAGGATCCGTGTGGCTGGAGCCGACGTCGGTTGTTTACATTAACACGCGAGCTAAAGACCTTTTTTTGACTTTTCTCCACATAAAATGGATGTCTTTATACCTACTATATATTAGAGCGTATGCCAGGCAATGGAATGGATTGTTAATAAGAAAATTCTAAGGACTTGTCAGATTATTGTTGTAGGAAATTGCGTAAGCATTCCACTAACAAAGTATTTCCTATCCGACGAGCTAGACGTCTTGGCTTTTAATCAGTCGGCTGAATGGTCGACATATCATTGAGAACGGTACCGTTCTCCAACTTTCAATTCCAAAGAAGACAGATAAACAAACAAATAAAAAGTTGTGGGACAAATAGGGCGGTGGTGGTGGTTTAGGTACGACCGTTCCCAACGTTAAAAGGGAAATAGGACGGTTGAGACGGTTGTGACAAAGAGGAGTTTTTTTAGTGACACTTTGTATTTTTTTATGTTGAGCTTGTCTTATCTCCTGAGAAAGAAGACAGATGGGAACAATTAAAGGAGACTAATTGAATACTTTTTTGTCACTTCGGGTCCATTAATTATCACGGAAATGGAAGGAAGAGGCTTCCAACCTGATTATCCTTCCATGAAGGTGGTAAGATCATGTGCTGTTTAAACTTAAAAAAATGACAATTTTGCCTATATTTGGCCTGGAATTCTACCCAGTTGTCGCACTTCTGCCCCCGAAAGTTCTTAATGATTCGGATTGACGGTTTAGAAGGGTAGAGACACGGTCTAGTTCAGGAGCTAAATCGACTGCATCCTGTGTGACATTTGAGGCTGTTCCGAGTTGCAAATCAGGCAGATAAGAATTAAAAGAGACGTTGGAGCTTATAGGCCCAAGCACATTTGTCGAAGGTAAATGAGGTTGGATTTATAAGAGATTTATCTCAAGATCCCTACGGATAATGTAAGATGGATTTGGTAAGAAAATGAGGGGAAAGCAGCCGAAAGCCCATAACATTTGAAAGGGCATATAAAAGCAAAGGTTTCCGGGACATATTCGACAAGTACAACTATACAATATGCAACTAACCCCCGGTCTCTTACGTAATAAAGCTAAGCTGTAAAAAATGAGACCCAAGAAGAAGGTTCGAAATCTCTAGATGATGATAAGAGAGTCTCGTAGAAGGGGACTTCCTTCCCCTGTTTATTCCTAAAGGCTCAAAAATTGGAAAGATTTACTTGCGATAAATCATTTGCTCAGTTTTTATTTTCATTTCTAAAGAGAAACAGTGAGAGAATGTAATGGTACAAAGGATCCTCTGGAGATAAGGTGTCCCCTTTCCACTTGCTTCTTGGTTTGGGATGGTGATGTTGATGGTGGTTAAAAATAGATATCGGAACAAGTAGATTTATTACGAGATTGTAATAACAGAGTGCCCACTGTGCCCTGCCCTATATTTATCAATACACAATAGGGTTTTTTAATACAGAGTTGGAAAAATGAAGGGATGTCGATTTTTGAGTTGCAAGTTTGAGATTTTTAGAGCTATGCAGTGTATGATTTTGGATTACAATTATGTGTAAATTCAACCTGTTTGTAACCAATCACCTTTGATCTAATTTGAAATTAGTAAAACTGTGTTTCGATATTATGGAGTTTTCCTCTCGCTATTTTCAAGATTTAGCTAAAAATCGTTCCTCTAAAATTAAAATTATAGAATCTCTTTTAGGTATTTTAGCTGTTACTTACAGTTCTCAACTCTGTGTTTTATTTACAAAACAAAGGATTTTCTTTCCGAGCAATATTTCTAGAAGATGTTCCATTCTTAGAAAAATAAAAGCCTTTGGATACAGGAAAACATATAATCTGCACATGCCGTCATATTAAATGGGAGTTGAAGTATGTAAAATAAATTAAAATCCTTCAGAAGCAGGAGTTACTCGAATGCATTCTGGAAAGAACTTATGAAATGCACCATGCACCACTTGGTATTTCTTTATTTACTTTTTGGAATTTATGTATTTCTATCTTTTGTTTTATTTCTGTCTCGAATCCTCTAGTCTGTTAAGCCACAGAGAGAGAGAGCAAGATCCTTAAATCTGCTGAACCGAAGTGTATGTTCCCTAGCCTTCTTCTACCTTGCAAGGAGGAGTAATGTCTTAATATGAACCATTATAATCTTTATTCTTATTCCTATGTCTGGACAACCTCAATATAATTATAACTTCCAGGATCTTGACTCCTAATAATCCTTGTTACAAAACCTTGAAATTATTCAGGCTGTCTTGTCTCTATATACTTGTATTTATACACATTTTGACCTGTAAAACTATACCATGATATGTCTCATTTTTATCTGTCGTATTCTAAATCTGATTGCATTTTCCTTCAACTAAACTCAAACCAGTCGTCTGAAAACCAGACCCAGATTCACTTCTAAATTCTATACAAAAATATCCTGAAATTCGTTTTATTCTGACATTAAATATTCGACTCCAATCTGACTATTTATTTAACTAAAACCTCCGATTTTTACCCTATTTATTGGCATCCAATTCCATACAGTATTTTGCAACATAAAAACGTTCACATTTATTTATAACATCCTAAATACACAGTTTAAAACCACACAAAAAATCTCATCATAATTACAAACTAAAGCATCTTGACGCGAGATTTTACACGAAGCTCACAGCTTTTGCAACTATAAGCTATAAAGCATACTCGACAAAGGGTGGATAACAATTTGAAACTTCGTAGAGTTAGAAACAATGCACCCTTATTATGTCCTGTCAGAGCCGTATAATTTGTAATAATATTACACTTGAGAAGTCTAAGGAATAGCCGAAAGTTTAAATTTTAAAGAAGGGCTAGTGTCAAACCTTGGCTGTCAAATGGAGGCGTTATTCCTAGTAGAAATTCGAAATGCAGAAGAAAAGTAAGGGGATGACAATATCCAGAAGCCGAGATAAATTAGACTCCACTCGGGGAGAGTATTTCAAAAATTCGGAAGATAATTAGTTTTAGACTCGTTAGAAAGATATATGAGGAGCTAATTCGGGATCATTATGGACTTTCATATTATGTTACCTCACACTTACGAGTACGACTTATGGCAGATGCTATTTCACTGGATTTGAGAACTTTAGTCTATCAATGCTTAAAAATGGTAAAAATGGGATCGTGTGTGATTTATTCAAAGATTTGAATTAGTATATCCATAACACGACGCAATTGTAATAATTTTTTATGTTTATTATCAAAATTACAGATTGTCTCCAACTGCAAGTGTACCGCGATGAGAAGGAACGGGCTCGAAATGGCCATACCAAAGCGTCCCTTTCACTCCAGAATTTTTTGGCTATGGAAACTGGTAAGTCGGATGAATTTTTATGGATTTGTAGTAGTAGAATAGCCATTGTTTAGAGACTGTTTTTTGTATCCACCTGACAAGTCCAGTTTTTTCCTCCAGCTCATGCTGGCACTACATGGAAATAGAAATGTTACTTGTTCCTTGTTAGGTTGTTAGTTTCTTGTTCTTGTGGATGAGATGCGTTTTTTGCTACGAAAATTCATGTTATCAACGTAGGGATGAGTCGGTTTTTTGGAATTGAGATCTCTTATGTGCCGACTGGGAGTAAACGACAGACTGATGATAATGCTAGCCAGTCAACATTGAAAATGGAGATAAGTCGCCAGGGCACTTTGCTCCATATTCTCATCATCTCATCATCAATGAGCCAATTATACTCGACACGTTTTAATGTTTTAGAGTTTGTTAGTTTCAGAGTTTTTAAACATTTAAACTTTAAAGAGGCACCCTCCAGCCAAAGAGATAGAATCTCGGGCTTGAAACGGGAAGGAAGGGCACTTATGATTGAATACTGGAAGAGTGTAGGGGACTGAACTAGATAAATGAATCCTTGTTTGACAGATTGGGAGATGAAACACATACGGTAAAAAGGCCTACATGGAGACTTGTTCTAAAATTCTTGTATGCTTTTATTCCATGTCTGGATACAAAAGTGTATATGTGGAGAGGAAAGCGACTTAGGTTAGGACTATTATTAGGCTGTCAGGGATTCACTCGTTAAAAATGTAATGTGTGGATAAATTGAGCTATTTTTCATTGCTTTTGGAGAAGGAGGGGGTGTCGGGACCTTGTCAGATTTACCTATTATTATCCCTCGAGGATTGGTTGCATATGGACATTTCAAGGATTTGGAGTAGATCATTTTCCAAGAGATTCACATTATCGTGTGTTTTCACAGAGGATCGATTTTTAGGTTTAGAGACGTCATTAAATGGATACCTTTTGGAAGCAAGTGTATTTCCAACGTAAGCGATTATATGGAAAATTTAGTTAAAATTACGTCCGATTGTGATTTTCTCACACTGTTTTTTCCCTATCTTATGGCTGTTGTTGATTACAATCTGAACATGATAACGAAAAACAAATAGGCACATATACTGGAAGTCGTCATCTAAAAAGTGAAATTTTCAATAATTAAAATTGAGTACTGTACTGCGTTTCCTATTAAATTGTACTAGTCTCGGTAAAAGACAACATAACCTAAATTTATTAATATTTATTCCCACATCCTTAAAGTAAAAGTAACAAGTCTCTAAAAAAACGCTAGGACAGATATGCCAGTAACCCCTGTAAATCAGGAACAGGAAGAATTAAGATGGAAAGGGCCCTTAACCATGTGTGAAGGGTAGGATTATTATAATTATGATGGATGAGGTTAAGCTATCTGATAAGGAGAAGGGTTACTTTTGAGAATCCATAAGCATGAAACAAACGACCTTAACAAGGGTGGATGGTTAGGGTGTAGATCTCTGAAACTGATTTCGTTATATAGATTTTGTCCAGAAGACTTACACTTGCAGCGTTACAACTTATAAATGCAAAATCAAGTTGAAGCTAGTAGACTTTCATGTATTTTTTTTAAAGTTCATGAATATTACAAATAAATATGGCTTTAAAAATGGTCTTATGAATATGGATTATGATGATGGACCCAGAATCGATTAGCATTGTTTACGATAGCATTTTATTTTAATCGTTTAATGCTTTTTAGGATTCACATTGGACAAGGAATCCCACACGTTGGCCATCATATGCCAAGACCTCTGCGTCGTGTTGGCCTTCGACAATCGGGAAAGACTGATTCAATGGAGCGTCCGCATAGCCAACAATCTCGGGGAAGGACAGCACTACCTCGTCCAGTTGGCCAGTGCACCCGTCAAATCAAAGTTGACACCCGGACCTGTCAAATTACACGTCACCGACAAGAAGTTCTGCTTGACAGGCGGAATTCCGCCCAGACTCCTTGGGGCTTGGGAAGTTCCTCATCTAAGGTTCGTGTACAATTTTTTGATGTTAAAAAATAACAGCCCATAAATTTCCGAATCCGGATCAGAATTACATGACAGATGCGGTAAGACCTAGAATGGATTCAGTGTAAAAGAAACAGGAAATTGTAGGATGAAGCCCTGTTCAATTATTCATTTTTACTTTCTAATAACTCCTTCTTAGACTTAAGGAGATGCAAATTTGACAAAGATTTCCGGCCGGTAGTGGTGGTTAAAGAAGGTCTTACCCACTTCCGACGAACATCTTTCGCTTTGGGGCTATGTGATCTTTGAAATCGTAAACCCTTAAGTCCTTGTTCTTGTTTAGATTCCGTTCCTCTAATCCTTATTTCTTAACGCCCTGTTCTCGTAGTAGTCTCAATCGACGGAAATTGTAAACAAAGTACAAAAGTACTTACAAATTGTTCTTCGTGTTCTTGGAGATGGAGATGAGGATAAAGATGTTTCTTCGTCGGAATACAACAGGGAATTCTATTTAAGGAGTTATTTATTACGTGTTTTTACAGGCGGTACGGGGTTGTGGATGGACGGGTCGTGTTCGAAGGAGGATCCCGATGTGGCAAAGGTGAAGGTGTCCATGTGCTCGTGCCGGATCCTCCTCAGCTAAGTCTTATTATGGATGCACTGGACATGTCATCAAAGGGTCAGCTTGTCCGTGGGGCGACTAGGGAATCCAGACGATTTGGTTCGGGTAAGTTAAGACCAGATGAAGTCAGTTTTTTTGTCCTCGTTTTGGTTTACAATTTTACAAACGCAATTAAAATCTAGCGATTCGAAGTTAATGAAAAAATCTAAAAATTTCGAATCAAGATTCCATGTATTCCAAATTCCAAACGAGATATTCCATAACCTTCGCCCTAATAACAAACCGTCTTACGGCTCTTAAATCGTAACTATATAATAGCAATAATTCAACGTCAGTTTAATTTGCATTTAAAATCCACTCTGCATAAATGCATAATTCAAAAGATCAGTGTTCGACTTAGGAGGCAGAAGAAGAGACTATCTATTTCAAAATAGATCTTCTTCGCCCTCTTTCCCTTATATCCCTTGCCGGGGATATCTTTGTAAAACGTAAAGTAAGACCATTGTCTCCTGAGGAAGTGATTAAGTCTTATCAGACAAAATGCATTCCGTTTATATGTACAATCTATGTTCTTCCATGAATATCTTATTATTACACTTTCTATCTTGAATGCCCTACCTTCAACTCAACCTTTAAGATTTAGCTAAGTTAGTTAGGGCTATATTCTGGAAACTGCATCTGACTCGGTAAATTACAAGAGTTCAGACTATAAGAATGAATCCCAACGAATCTTGAGAGTCAAAATCAGCCATCTAAATAACCCGATAATATATATATTACTTCCCCATTGTCTTCAGAAGCCATAATTTCTCTAATCTATTCATTCCCTGGAATTTATCCCCTTGTCAAGGCATACTCTTTTGCTATGAATGAATATTTAAAGCTATTTATAGAGTAAGAGACTCAAGGGAATGAATTCTCAAGGTTTTAAAACGAAATTGAAAATTGTATCGCATAGGCCATGGGACATTGACTTTTGGGAATGTGTGTCCAGGAAATATTGTATTAATCAAAACCAGGATGTAAATGACTGTTTGTACAATGTCCGTATTATTGTGTTTTTAAATAGTTGTCGACTCCCCGAGGAAATCGATGACCAGCCGTCTGTCGGAAATGAGAACGCTTATGCCAACAACAGAGTCAACTGCGAACATTTCCATGAACAATGCGATGAATGTCACAATTTCCTCCACGATTTCTCCAACCCCAAGGGAAAGTCGGAGTGCCGAAGCTCTCTGCTCTGCTTGCGGTGAAGTCAACGAGCAGCCAGGGTCTTTATGGATGTCATCCGAGTCGTCATCACGATGCGACTTGGACAACTGTGACAACCTTTCTGTAGCCATTTGTCCGGATGATGGGATCGGGCACGTCAATCATAAAGCCCCCCATTCTCCAGCGAGGAATAATCTCCAAGGACAGCCTCTGCAAATAGCAAAACCCCTTCCGTCAGCAATGGAACGATGTCTGTCCTGCATGTCCAAGTTGGGTCAACAAGGACAGGACATCCTGACTCCATCCTGGACAATGGATTTGAATGTTACGTCCTCATCGTCAGTTGTAATGGGAACCGGAATGACGGGATCGGCCTCCTCAGCTACTACTATTACCGCACCACCCCAGGGTAGCATCGGGTCCGGAAATAGTGATAGATTGTCCATCTCAAGTCACGGAAGCAGTGGCGGAGCGACAGAGTACTACTATGACACTCCCAGATCCGTATTGGTGGCTGAGATGAGGAGAGCCGCAAGGGCTAATACACCTCCAGGAATGTTCCAAAATAATCAAATGCAACCTGCTGGGACTAATAATTGCCATTTCTCTGGAGGTCAGCCTGGAGCCAGTGGGGGATGTCCATCGCCCTACAGGGTTCCACGGGTCTCAGTTGGACACAGTAACGGTACTGGGATGGGTGGATGTTCTATTCCAAATCATAATGGGATTGTTCCAACACCACCGGTACAGAATACGGGATGTGGTGGAAATTGTCATTGCCCCCAAAGTCATGGACGAGGGCCTGTGGGTGGACAAGGACATGGTCATATTTATTACAATGGCGCATTAGAACCGAAATCCCATGGAACCAAACCACCCATAAATCTTCATCCAGGAGGACCGGGTCCATACGAGAACTATGACTTCCCACGGTGCGTCCCTCCTCCGGCATCTCTCAATCAAAGCGGTTGCTATCCTTACCGAGGGGACGGGAGTGTTAGTGGACCGTCGTCGATCTCCACGATTGATTGGGCCAAGGTGGGTTTACAATCTTTTCTATCTTGATCTAAATGTAAAGAAATTCGTTACTCTGTCAGCTCCGACGGGGTAATTGCGTTACATTGAACAGCTATACCTTACGAACTTACGACTGGGGAAAGTTAAGCTGTGATATAAATCTTGAAAGATATTTTATCTCTCTCTCTCTCTGCTCTGTCTCTAAAACCTACACGAATCCTTCCATTACCCCGACGTTAATGATGACTTTTTCTTGATTTAGAAGGCTCCAATGGACCGAAGTTCGGTTGCCACCACTGCATCCATGTCGATATCCATGGGGTCGGATCAACTCTCCGAATTTTATGACACTCCTAGGCAGGTTTGCCCATGCTGTGCTCCAGCCGTACCCGGATGTCCTTGCTGTTCACAAAATCCCGTTTCCAGCCATCAGCATCAGGCCCACCATCATCAGGCCCATGGACCTGCTCATCCCCCCTCATCATCATCACAACCTCATCATTCGCATTATCATAATCCGTCATGTGTAATGCGACGAGATCCTTTGGAGAATTATGATGTTCCCCCTCATAATAATCCCCACAATAATATCACCTCAGTCACTTCCCAGTCTAATGACACGCAGAATAACCCTCTTATCCCTCATGCAATGCAACACTCATCCACTTCCATAAGTATTAATGGGGAAGGGAAAATGCCCCTTGTCGCCGGCTCGTTAGCCGCAAGACCAAATCCGAATGCAATTTATGCTCAAGTGGACAAGACCAAGAAGACCCCTCGGCACCCACCTCAACATCATCAACAGCAACATTTTGTAAACTGTGATAGTCATCCTATCTACGAGAACCGGAACGCACAAGTTCAGCATCAACCTACGTATATTAATCTTGAAGCGTCTAGTAATAGTACCAAAGGGGGTCCTGTTTCCAAAGGAAAGCCCCCTGCCCCCGAACCTCAGCAATCGGAAACACCGGCTCAACAACAAGTTGTTAATGCGAATAATAGCCGTCTGACACCAGGTCCAGGCCCTTACGGGCACAGCAATTACGTTAACTTAGATTTTGCCGATTCCCTTAGACTATATGAAAATGCGAATGAGATTGCTGCCGAGTCTGTCATGATTCCCAAAGAAACCCAAGTTCTAGTCCATCAACAACCCAAATCTAATGAAATCACGGAGGAAGCAATCATCGTGACCCCGATTCAATCTGAATCTGGATTGAGTAATTCCATCCCAGCTGAATGTAGCGTCCCAGAAAATGCGTATGAAATTCCGAATCCAGATGCAATTCCAGTTGCCAGCATGTCTACCCTCGTTGAAGAGGTCATAGACGATGCCAAAGATACGAAAGATGACGAAAAGAGTTCAAGAAGTGCAAGCGTTAGCATCAGCGTCGACAGTAGTTTGAAGGAAGATTCGAGTGGAACGGACAGACGTGGAAGTCAGGAATCGGACGAAGCTGTCAGTCTTCCTTTAAGGCGATCATCGAGTGTCCCTTGCAAAGGGGGCCATGCAAACAGGGGGTCAGCAAGTTCCAGTGATTCTGGAGTTTCTGGAGACGGTGGATTATTTTTCGATGACTCGTCGCCTTCAAACGATATTGGAAGGTAGGTCATCGGTAAATCACGATTTATCCCTGACACGACCTGGTGTTTAAGTAAATCTGTTCCTAACTTTATGACTATTATATTACTTTTACAGCTTATGTCATCACGAATCCTTGCCAAGAAAGTCACAAAGAACCTCTCCCGGAGCATCGATGGGAAAGAACACCTCGACAACTTCCACTCCACGACCTCAGGAGTCTGTTGATGAAGTGGACAGTGTAGAACTCGATAGTCAAAGTCCCCGTTTAGACCCCTTGTTAGCCAATAGACATTACGAAACGATTGCGGAAGTGGAATCCAAAGTAGGTAGTAGTGGTGGAACTAATTCTACTAATAGTACATCCGCCAGTTCCTTTAATATTAATGGTAATAGTGGTAGCAGTATCGGTGGTAGCGTGATTTTATCGAATCCCGTAAATCCTTCAGTTGCTGCAGTACGATCGGGTGAATCAGTACAATCTCAACGTGGAAGAAATCTAGTCTCTGAAGCCAATAGTACAAGCAGTGGCAATTCTGATATGTCAGATTACATTGAAACATTATCTTCTTGCTCAAGAGGGTCGTCGGACACGGTGACAAGTGTCTTGGCAAACGCTGGTGGTGGTGGAGTGACAAATGTTAACCTTAACATATCGGCCTCTCCGAAGAAGTCCACGAGCATGAAGCCTCGCTCTGGGAAAGAGTACTTCAAAATTGATCGGTCTATGTTCAAAAGTGACTGAAACTAACCTCTTATTATAATTATGGAAACGGAAAGATACAAAGCAATCCGAACTTCTCAATTGTACAAAATAGTGTATGTCGTAATTTGTAATTTGATCGGATTCATACTAATATTAGTTTCTGTTCGTATGTTCTTTGTTCTTACGGATTTTGAACCACCAATATGAGTGACACTACATTTATAAGAGCAAATACTTGTTAGTATTCGCTCCATTTGATTAACTTCCTGTTTCATACGTTTGTACATATTTATACTTCTATATCTGAAACAGATCTTCCTCTCGTGTTCGTAACTACAAATATAATGAGATAATGACTCATCGATGAGTCCCTATTGTACAAATTCTACTGTAAATTTAAACATTATACGAAGGTTGTATTGTAAATAAACTATAGCATCTCTACTAATAATACCGTTGAATCAATAAATAGTCATTCTTTACCAAAATTAGGTATAAGTTACACTAATACGTTTTATGTTAATAACGTAGCTTACTGTAAGTGTTTACCAATCTTATAATTATTAGGATTTATCGTTTTCTAAGAAATATGATAAATGTTTTTTATACGAGGCGTTTGTAATAATATTCATCATCCTCCTTACCATTGTTTTGAACGTGGTATTAAACCTTAAATCAAGCCGTTAAAACACGTTTAGTGCTAGATTACTTAATATGTAAATTAATTTTCGATAACTTCTTACTTATATAGTTAGTTATTGTCTGAAAGTAGATCTGTTATAATGAAAGACTTTTGTCACTTGTCAGAATACCACATGTATGGATGTGTCATAGTTTAATAGAACGTTAATATCGTAGAAGAGTTAAAATGTAGTGTAGAAAAAATCAATGTAATCAATGATGTTGAATGCATGAGTATAGCTGTTCTTTCCGTTAGATAAAACAATAAATTTTGAAAGGTGAACGAAGTTAATGGTTTTTCTGAAAATTGCATTTATTTACACCGCTTGTTATTCGATTTTCAAGGACATGAATAAACACCGAAAATATATAGACTTCAGCGATTTCTTTTTAAAATGTTTCCGTTTCGGTTGACGACACAGCAGCTTCCTCCACAAGTTCGTAATCGGCATAATCATCGTTTATTTCGTCAGATTCTTCTTCAGAAAAATTGTCAAACTTTAGCAAGTACGAGGCACCTGTAGTTGTATCGCACTGTACGCTATCCGCAATGTTACATTGCCCAACGGAAGGGTCAAAAAGAAGGCCTGTTGGGCAGGTCTTTAGGGTTGGATGACCCAATGTGCATAACCAGTACGAACTGCAGTTCTCTGTTTAAAAAATCCAGGCAATATCATCAACTACTACTCAATAATTAGTCAATTACGTGCGGATTTAAATTCTTACTGGCATGTGGTAAATTAACCGTCCCTACATTTGGGCACATATTAGGGCAAAATACCGCGTCTTCGATATTGCAGGTGCCGATCTCCGGATCAAAAACCAGACCGGGTAGGCACGTTTTCGATGTGGCCACACCCAAAATGCAGAGCCAGTACATGTTGCAATTACCTTCAACCATATGCCATAGGATTGAGAATTTTTACACTCACGATCATTTTAAAGATTTTTGTTTAAATTACTGGCATGAGGGAGACTAATCGTTTCATTTCCTGGACAAATTGGTTTGCATTGAACTAAGCTCTCGAGGTTACACTCTCTCAGCTCGGGGTCAAAGAGGGTTCCAGGAGGACATTCTTGAACTTCTGGAAAGAGGATGCCATCCGAACAGATCATATACTGCCGACAATCCGTTTCTCCAGGATAAGGGATGAAATATGCTCCATCTCCTGTACAGTTTCCATTGATAGGTGACCCTGTAGTTGGATCGGAAGTTACAGGAGTAGAAGTTGACCCCTCTGGAGCCCTCGTTCCTCCATCGCACCCGGAAACGTTCCTATCGCAGATTCTAATCTCGGGGTTGTAATTCGGCGTTCCTTGGGGACATGCAAATGGTACTGCATTCGAAGAAGTGCAAATGTAGAAAATTGTGCAGTTGTTCCAATCGCCTAGAGAAGTTTTTTCAGGGAGTCCTGTACAGCAGTCCTACGTAATTATGGAAAAGTATACATTGTGATTGTGTCAATGATAAGAAGACGTTAATCAAATGTGGCATTTTCTCTAAACAAGTGCCCTCCCCAGTTCCCCATCCCTATTCAAGAATCAAGATTCGGAATTGATTCTAGAAAGTTTCCTGGAAAAAGCCTCATCCCTTGAAAACATGTCCAGTTTTCTAGGAGATTAAATCTTAACCATCTTAGATCTTACCTGAGACCAGCAAAATTGTTCGTCTTGTCCTGAAACAGTACTACCGTAAAGAGCCAATACAGTTAGGAATACCGATAAATTATGTGATTTTGCCATTGTAAGTAATTCTGAATTTTATAAAACCAATAAATTATTATGGAGATGCACAAATTAAAAATAGTACCAACGATTTTTTTTACTTTTAGCAAGATTAAAAATAGCGATGATCATTGGCTGACTTCATCCATCATCATTACGTACACTACTGATATAATGATAAGATTTTACGCAATTAGTGATAACACTGATACACGATAAGTGATGATAACTTTCTACTTCTCCTTCGCCTTTTATTGGTCTCATAAATTCAAAAAATGATACAATTGTGCCTATTTCAGATATATAATACCTATTAATTAGTTTCAAACGCCTTTTCCAAATTGTTAGGTACGGAATTAAAGTCATAAGTCGACGAAGGCGCAGATTTTTCCTTTCAAAATTATTTATATGCTTTATTATACCAGTCACCAGTTAGTTTTATTTAATTTAATAACAAATCTCGCGTTGTTAGTCGCGTTGATAAATTCAGGGCAAATGGCAATCGTGGGTTGAAGGTTGAAGTTGAAGTATGAACTATGAAGTACCCTGCTAGTTGCTCGAGAAGGAACCCGGGGTTTCGATTACGTTTTGGAAATCTTTGAGGATTTTAAAAGCAAATATTTATAATATTATAATTCATAAAGAATTTTAATTTAAATTTAGGCTAATTTTAATTCAAGAACTTTTCATGACATCTGTAGCAGCTTTAACCTCCATCGTCTTCATTAATATGGTGTATGGTATAAGGTCAAAGGTCCGACGTATTATTTTTCTAATTATTAAAAATACGGGAAAGGAAGGCAGGATTGCAAAAAGCTAGACGATGAGATCGTCTGTAGAATGGTAGTCAGAGTTTCAGACGTATATAGAGACAAGTGACTCTATAATAACGTCTGAGATAGTCTGCTGTTTTAGATGAGAGACGGAGGAGGTGCCGGTTGTAACTTTGTAAAGCACGTGTTCAGACGGAGACCCAACCATGAACCCGGAAAAATTCCCTCTCTCCTACGGCCCCAATCGGAAGGGGAGACCACCATTTGCTTTTGACTTAATCTTTTGGGGAAGAAGGGATTAGCTAGTCATTTTTCAGCCAGACTATCCTTAGCTAGTAGAATGGGATTCTCTTTTCGTTCTACCAAATACACTTCACCACAAGAGGGACACTCGCAGTGTCTAGCAAAAAGCGAAGCTTCATACTCGAATATTAATTCAAATTGCAGTTTTAAATCCCGCCACCGACGTTAATAACGTTAATTACTAAATAGTTCCCTTCCCCTGGAATAAGCAAACCCCGCGAATCCTTCAGCTCAAAATGCATAACGAAAAAAATTAATCCTACTGCGTATTATTGCATCTTTCAAGTTCCAACACTTCCAAAAAAATTTTTTTTTTGACAATGCACTTTGATTTATTATAAAAAAAAAATAAGAATTCAGGCAACATTTTAGCATCTTTCTATTTAATCACATAAAGTAGCATTAACATTGCACCTAAATCTCTAGTTATCAATAATTCTCCAACCTATGAGTATATTCCTCTGTTCCTTTCTGTTCCTCGACAATCCAAACTTTTTCAAGGCACAAGGCATCCGGACAAGTTTTTATAGTTTTCTAAATAGTAAACGGTTTAAACCCAATTAACCCTACATAATCAATGCATTTGTTACAATTTATAATGTCATGTAATTTAAAAATACGGACTCGGTAAATAGCCTGTAGTAATCATCCTTTTCTCGTATCCTTTGTTCAATATTTTCATCAAATGCCTTTTCATCCGGGACAGATCCTCCTAAAGATTTTGGTAGAATATCGGGGGATATATTGGCATGCAGCGATTCCAAATTAGACGAGTGGACGTGTATCTGTAGTGTAATATAGAGAAATTGATTTTTTAATAAGGATGCTATCTAAGCCTAAAAGCAAAATAGATTTTGGTACAAAAGTTTTATAAATACCCTGTCTCCAATTTTTTGGGGAAGAAGTGGCTTTAAAATCCTTAGAACTAGAGAAAAGACGTATATCTCATTGACGAAATGGATCGATTTATATTTCAGCGGAAAATTTTTCTGTAAGGATAGTAATCATAATCATTTTATTTTAATTACTTCCAGCAGCTTAAAAAATATTTGTTTCTGCAGTAAGTTTGTAAAACCAACCCCAACCATATTATACAGTTTTAAAATATCGTTGGGATATGTGGCCCTCATCTGAGAGAAATTCCATTTTGCCATGTCAAATATAGTCACAACTCCATGAATCTCGGCATCCTTTGAATTCCAAATTTCTTCAAAAAATAATGCCCATACTTTAAAGGAATTTTCCATTGATATCTTCCGAGGGTCCCACATCCCTAAAGATGTATTTTAAAGTTGTAGTAAAATAGTTTCGGTTTGTGGACATACATTTAAGACAACATACTGCTTCGAGCAAGGATGATTAACCTCCCAAGATGATCTCGCTGTTTCAGAATTTTGATGACAGCGTTGTTCATTCCAACATCACTTGCTAATAATGACTTGAAGAACACTCTATATTTTGTCCGCCTTTGATCCATGAATTGTACCAACTTTGTATAAAAAGATAAAAAATATGGGTTGGAGATATGCATTAAATTAATCAAGAAATAGTTTTTTATAGTCTTCATTTCATTTACCGTTTCATATGCCTTAATCGCGTCGTAGCCTTTGCCTCGGACAAAATGAAGTAGAAATCGTTCGTCTAAGAATTCTTCTAGCCCATTAAAAATTTCGTTTCCTAAAATTAAACAACTGAAAATAAGCTAACTTTTCAATTTTGTACCGTAAATCCGCGATATAACGCTGCCTCCTTAATTAACACAGAGAGAGACTTAATTTTGCATATCGTGTCGTTTGGATGGGTTTTATATTAATCGTCGAAAAGATGTGAACCAGAAGTGTGAAAAAGTTTTATAAAAACCATACCTTCCATTTGAAATTGAACTTTTTTCAGACACTCTGCCTCTTTGTAAATTGGAGTCTCTTCTGGTTCCAGGGACTGCATGATTACTAATTACGATGCTGGTTAGCTTTAATTATATCCTAACCCGAAATATCTAGGGTCTTGGATCTAGGTATGGAGTGGGAATTTAAAAGTACTTGATTTTGCAAGCTTCAATATTGAATTAATCGATTTCAACCTATACAAATCGTCAAAATACTCATGAACTTACAAACCAAAATTAAACAGTATAAATTTGTGGTACGACATATTATATTGATGACTGATACTAAATAAATTATCAATGCATTATCGTTGTCATTGTAAACAAACTGTATGTATTTCGATCTTCAGTCTAATGTCATCATGTCATGAAGTGCTATTGAGATTGGGACTTTGGGACTGTCAAAGTCTAATTTCTTATCACTTTTTGGAATGTGTATTTTTCAGCAGTCATTTTCGGTAAAAAGTAAAGCTTAACTACAAAAATAGGAAAAAAATATTTGGGCAACATCTCTTTAGTATGCGTTGGAATAGATTGATTGTTTTTGTGCGATGCTATAATATGAAATGCCAATTTTTCAATAACATTATCATATTTCAAGCTATATTTTCGTATCACAGATTTTCTGACAATAATATTATTAGACGAGCCCATAGACATAAATAAGATTCTCTATAATTCTATATAATTCTGTGGACGAGCCATTCTATATCTATTTTTCTATGGAAAGTGGTTAGGAAAAGGAAATGTACGAGAGGTTTATTAATATATTATAACCTAAATGAATTATTAATTTGCATCTTTATTTCTAACGCTTGATGCATTTTTACGGTATTTATAGTTTATTTTAGTCCCCAAATAAAATTCATTAATATCTGACAATGGTAATATTTATGTACATTCGTTACTTAATTATGACAACGTTTTTATACTTAGAATAGCACTGTATTGTATCAGGCATTGTTTCAAAATCAGAATAACATGATAATTTTTGTAATTAAATAATAAACAGCTCCGTTTTCGGTCACACAAATAGCTTTAAAAGTCTGGCTTGGGATATACAAAATTATGACTGATAGGTATCGATTAAATTGAAGTCTCCAATTTTTTAAACACCGATACTTCCGATGTTTTCGTCGACACGATCTCTTACTTAGAATGTTGCAATTCAACTCGATTAATCCTTATAAAGCCCTATAATTACATGCAATAAATTACAATTGGTATCAGCAAAAATATTCATTATACTTAACAATAAAATCCATACTCCATGAATCTTTGATAGTATCCCTCCTTATCGCGAATTCTCTGTTCGAAATCGTCATCAAAAGCATCTTCGTCTGGAACAGATCCTCCCAAGGATTCTGGCAAAATACTGGGGGAAATGTGCTTGTGTAAAGATTCCACATTCGTTGAATGAAGATGCGTCTGTAATTTTTTGGTAAAAATGCTGGTTATTTTATTAAACCAGCCAGTTTAATACCTCTTAAAATTTCATAAAATATTTAGATCTATCCGAATTTATAAATAATATAAACACAAAATCTAATTATTACCCTTTCGCCAAGCTTTTTGGGAAGGATTGCTTTTGCAAGGTTGACCACAACGGTAACCAGGAAATTTTCATTCACCAAATGAATTTCTTTGTATTTCATAGGCATACTTGTCTGTAACAATGGAAGTGGAACATTAACAGGGTTCGGCTAAATCTAAATGGCATCCCGGATTTTATCGAAAATTATAAAAATTAAAACGAACACCAATTAGATTATATCCATTAGCAATGGCTTTTGGAGTCAAGGCCCTAAGCTGTTGAAAAGTCCAATCCGCCAAGTCAAATATAAAAACAATTCCGTTCGTCTCGGCTTCTTCGTAATTCCAAACTTCTTCACAGGTTAAGACGAACAGTTTATACGTCCCCTCCATTAAGTATTTTGCAGGGTCCCACAGCCCTGGTAACATTTCAAAAATAGTCTCTGTATTAAACTTTAAAGTTAAAATCTTTTGGCATCGTTTTAATCGTGTAAAGCTGTAGTAAATTTTGAAACAAGGGCCCCCTTTTAAAAAATCAATAAAAATTATTGTAATTTTTATAATAACAATGAAATATCTAATCACCGCTGGAAAATCTATATAATTAAACCTTCTACTGACAGTTTCAAGAAATCTTAAAACTCAATCTTACAATTAGAACCGGCAAAGATATTTGGTAATTACTTTACTTTTTTAACGCCCAATCTAAATATAATAAAATGCCCTTCCATAGAACTTCCGGGCTCTGTTTCTAATAAGAATGTAGATCGTAAAAAGAAAAACGTTTAAGCGTTTCGAAAACAATTCCCCATGGGTAGTTATTGAAATATTTACTTGTGGTACTTTCAGAGATTATTACCAGCTCGATCGTATACAACTAATCTGCCGAGATGGTCTCGTTCTTTCAGAACCCTGAGCATTCCGTTGTTCACTCCAATGTCCCTTGCCGATAAGGATTTGAAAAATGGTCTCTGCTTTGTTCTCCTTATGTTAACGTACCGTTCTAACTGTAATTAAGCAAGCAATTATTTAAATTATCTTAGAAACTGTTTAGAATGTGGCTTTTTTGTATTACATCAAGGTTTCAGAACACTGTCAACTCACGATTTCATAAGCTCGTTCCACATCGTAATTTTTACCTCGGACAAAATGCAAAAGAAATCTATCATCCAAAAATTCCTTAAGGTTTTCAAAATTTGGATTCTTCTGTTCATATTGATCTAGTAGAAATAAATCAAAATTAAATGGAGCCTTACAAGTACTACACTATATTTTGACTTTAATTGAATTCGAGAAGAAATTTCTTTATATCAAATACCTTGAACTATCAGTTGTAATTGCTTCAGACATTCCACCTCTTTGTGTTCATGATAAGGATCTGGCCGGCAGTTACCAATTGGTTTTCCAAGTGCTGGGGCCATGATTTGTGATACTTTGAAAATTTAGGATTTTTGAAAATTAATAAATTAAAAAAATTAAAACACTTTGGAAGATACTTATCCTTCCAAATGATAATTGATAACTCGTCAAATCATTCGATTCCCTCGTATCAGGCGTAGGTGTTACTATGTACTGTGTACGGTACGAGCTGTCAAGGATATGATCCTCAATGTTGTGTTTTTTTAAGACCATGAGTATGAACATTTTGATACAGAAGTAAAATGAATATACAGCCAAGGTTAACAACTTGCAAAAATTAAACGCAGTCTATGTTCCCATAATTCCTATGCATGATAATATTATGTTTTGTATAATAAGTGCTCAAGATTACAGAGTGACTTTATTTACTCGTCAAAGTCATGAAACCAGTATCGGATACCATTCTACAAGGCACTTTTTGCTTTTGCAATGGCTTCAATATTGACGGGAAATGATCGGTTAGATTAACTGTATACACAATCAAATTGAAAAAAATCTATACTTTTTTTTATTTGTAGAATAGTAGAATACGTCTGAAACTTAGACTATATTTTATTAGTATTTTATCAAGTCATCCAATTGCAAGCATAACATTTTCGGACAGGGTTAAATACAACTTTGAAGTCGAATTAAAACAAGAGAATTTATTGAAGCAGTCCATATTCAATATCTTTTGCCTTTTTTTATCATTTAGTTGTAATTATAAAAATTCGATCAAGGTTTGTGTAATCCTCGTTCCAGGGCAAGGCTCTTGCATTTGCTTCCGGCACAACAGAGGCTAGGCTTTATCAATCCCGATGAATGAAATCATATATAAAGGAGTTCCTGTTTACTATAATTTCCTTAAATAAAATAGATTAAAATCAATTAAATGTTAACGCTTGAGTTTTAAGATTAAACATTTTACTCCATAAATCTGCGGTAGTAATCCTCCTTGTCTCGTATCCTCTGTTCGAAATCGTCATCGAAAGCGTCCACGTCCGGAACGGAACCTCCTAAGGATTCGGGTAAAACATCAGGGGATATCTCGTCGTGCAATGATTTTAGATTTGTTGCATGAAAATGCATCTGCAAAATAATGATTAACAGTAAAAATCGTAGCTTTGCTTAAAGAATACTTAATTGTGAAATTAATTTTAAAGTTACCCGATCCCCAAGTTTTTTGGGAAGAACTGACTTGACAACCTTCAGTACGATGGAAAAGAGGAAAGGCTCGTTGACGAAGTGAACTTTTTTGTATTTTAGAGGCATGCTCGACTGAAGAAGCGAATTAGTGTAAAAACTATAAAAGTTAAACATTCCTTTAAAAAATCTAGTAAAAAAATAAATCTCGGTTCAAACTAACTTGTCCAATCAAACTATATCCGTTAATAATGTCTCTGGGTGACACGGCTTTAATCTGTTGAAAACTCCAATCGGCAAAGTCAAAAATAGGAACAACTCCATTGAGTTCGGCCTCTTCGAAATTCCAAATCTCTTCACTGTATAGGAGGAACTGTTTATATGCATCTTCCATTGACACTTTCGAAGGGTCCCATAGGCCTGTTTAAAATAAACTCCTTAAATAAACTGTCGTTTTTATTTAGCATAAATATCGGGTCAGCTCCTTTAAAAATGTATCCGACTAAAATTAATCCGACTCTCCAAGCCTGAAACAATTAGAGATTGTAGGATTCGTATACATTTATTTTAACTTACGGGCCCGATCAAGTACAATCAATCTGCCGCGATGATCTCGTCGTTTCAAGACTCTGAGAAGTCCATAATTCTTTCTTATATCCATCGCCGACAGGGATTTAAAAAATCCTCGATGTTTCGTTCTACGTATATGAACGTAGTTTTCCAACTATCATTATATTTTGAAAATACGTATTCGAATTTTTTTTTACTGGTGACTGGCCCAGTTATTATTTTGTTATCATATACATTTAAAGACATATACTCACGGTTTCGTAAGCCCTTGTCGCATCGCAATTTTTACCTCGGACAAAATGAAGTAGAAATCGCTCGTCGAGGAATTCTTCCAAGTCATTAAACTTCGCATTTTCTATTTAAAATTTATCGTTTAAAGTATAAAAAGACATGACCATCAAAAACTACGGTTTTGGATTTATGCTTTTATTCAATCCTGTTTTAAAGTACCTTGAATTTGCTGTTGCAACTTCTTGAGGCACTCCGCTTCCTTCTCTACGCGACTGAAATTGTCAGCGTCGATGTTGTTCTCTTGTTCTAGAGATCCCATTTTTAAATAGTTGAATAATTCTTTTTACATCACCGTTTTTTTGGTTATTAAAGTACTGGCAATTTTAAGACACTATACAAAACTAAAGTCAACGAGAAATACGATCTACCAGTACTTTGTCCTGTATCGAGTAGAGCAGTATAGCTTGTGTAGCTAGGTGACAATCTTAAGATTACACCGTTGACCGTTACTTTCGTCCCATATTCATGCCAAATGGATGCATTGAATTGCATTGTGAAATTAGCAATCTCTATCAAGGTGAACAGGTGAACTACAAAATGTTAAAAATGCATTTTCCTCTAACATCTAATTTATCTAGTGGGCTCATGTACTCATATATATTATATTATACTAGCTTCGTTACTGCAGAAATACATGCTCATCACGATGATTGTTCAATGAATTAAATAGCATAATTTCATATACACTCTATTACATATATACTATGCAGGTATTTATCAACATGTACTAATTGACAGATACAAATATGAAATTGTTAAACTGCAGAGAAGTTGTCGAGTCGAGTCCCCTGGGAATTGGTTGGAATACCTCACATTTTACAATGCCGGAAACTGTACATAACGGATAAAAGAGGATGAAAAATGATTAGAATCGGAACTCCGGAAATAACCTGTACTAATACTTTGTACTTTGTTTCTTGCTATTAAACCCGCAATGTCATTACCACTTTGATTGATTAATTAACTGACAGTTGAATTATTTATTTATATATGGAATCCCAAAAGTATTTATTTATGTTTTTCTAAATAAATCTAACAAGATTTACTATTCAATTTAGTTTATACATTTAAAAGACCACTGTCTCTGTGATTTATTTCAACGAAATTGTACAATGTGCAATGTATCAAAATTTTTAAGATCGTTTTACTCGGAAGCTTCCATAAGCTTGTCGAAGTTCTGCAGCCCTGTCAACTGTCAGCTAGCTTCTTGGCGACTTCTGGGGCAACTTCGTTCTCACCCACTTCTTCGATCGAAGTTTTCGACAATTCAGGATCCTCAGAATCAGCTTCGGTCAATAACGGCTGTAAAGGGTTTTTCTAAGGCCCTCTGTCCCTTACAAATTCTTAGAAGTATGAAATGAACTGTCTAAAGCTACTTCATAAATCCGCATGCAGATACTGTATGCTTTGATTGCAAACTAGGTTATGATATGGCAACGGATGAAGTACTAGTTAAAGGACATTTATGACAATGAAAACACATGAATTATATTCAAACAATATAAGTCCTTTAGGGAAAGCACCAAGGGTTCACGTGAATGGCTCACTCAATTCCTACAAATGCAATTGATGGATTTACGTCCCTTAATAGGGGAAATATGAATACGTCCCTTAACTGGGAAATATGAGATACGTCCCTTTTAAAGGGGAAATTCTTCGGTCTCAATTTGAGGGGCCGGAAGTAACGTACCGAACGAAGACTTGTGATGGTAGGGTCCTCCAAATAGATGTTTTCCACGGGTGGTGATGGAAGGCAAGTACAAGCCCGTTTAGCTTGGACGCTGGAAGCGTTTGACCCTTCGCTGTAAAAGCGGTAACTGAAAGAATAGATTAAACGTTAGTTTAATCTCTTCAAGCAGTAGCTTGGAATATTGACAATTCGTCTCAGGATACTACTCACTAAGGCAAGTTGAGATATTCCTGTCAATTCCAGGATTAGCTCAGAATTGACGAACCTTAACCTAGCTTACCTCTTGGGAATCCTCAACCAAGGGAATAAGATACTTATAAACTAACTTCAAGGGATTTAACCTTCTCGGGAAACAAAACATAAACAACTGAACCTTGTATGGGAATTTCGGATCTCTTTTATAGGGATCCGTCTCCATACGAAACATTAAGACAGGTATTGATGACAGTGACTGGAAGGAACTGTCGGGTTCTCCTGGTCATCGATATCGGTGGATCTGCATGAAATGCATGAAGGCGAACCTAATATTGAGCCAGCTAAACTATTCTAATTTTGTGAACCTTGGATTTGACTAAAAAGTATAAAGTCCAAAATGGGACTTTACACCCCTTCCCCCTTAAGACCAAAATTACCGGGTTTATTTTGACAATGATTAACGTATTACATCATTACATATTATTAGGTGTGAAGTAGGAAGTTACCTCTACTCCTGGTAATTATGAATTAAATATATATTATTATTGTTCCTCGGTGAGATGGTGAAAGTGATCCCCATTCCGAATGCACCGATTTAGCATAGTAAAGAGGATCTCCTGATTTAGGATATCGAACGCGTCGATACCGCTGATGGGGCCGTTCCAAAGAGTTTGGACCAACTCTCGAGCGTGCAGAAGTCCATCCAATTGATTTCCGTTTATTGGAAACGGAATGAGCTTTCCAGTTTGTAAAACTGGAGGACTGGTTCTAACCGTACGAGTTACTTGGTTAGGCATTTTCTAACCTGTATGCAATAAATGAAAAATGAATTCTCTTAATTTTTATTAGAAGGTGGCATGAGATCTTCGGAGAACTCCGAAAGATCCAGATAATCATCAACACCAGAGATGTTGGAATGAATCACCTTTCCCGTTTCACAGGGAATGTCTCTTCCTGGAGTAAGTGGGCATGCTGGGGAGTTCAGGGTTTCCATACTTTCAGGAAGTTCATCTGAAAGACTTGAAACTGATTTAGAAATTGGTTGCGGAACATACAGTTCCGGATCAATGTGCATAGGTTCTGGGTCATTTAAGGATTGCAAATAAGGATTGACAGAGGACTGGGATGAATTGCAAGAATCGTATGAGAATGATGTTTGCGAGGTACTCGGTTTTGGCTGCATCTCTTGAATCTTGGTAGTAGATTTGGATGACTCTCGTTTCTTGACTGCTTTAGCTATGGACTGTTCCGTTCGTCGTTTCTTGTCCAAGTCCGCTCGATATCTTGAGGCTTTCCGCGAAGCTATTTTGTCTTCCTTGATAACGGAAGCACGTGGATCGGTTGGTGGTACAGCAAATCGTATAGGGGGTAGGTATTTGGAGAAACTCTGACAATTTCCTATGATATGGGAGGTGTGGTCTACAATAGACTTGATTTGAGATTCGCCCAATCCCTGCGCCGGAAGTGGTTGCTCCACAACATATTTCTTTGGCTGTTTTGGTCCAAATACCGAAGAGTCAGTCTCTAAATAAACTTGAGCTGCACGTACTGGTTGGAAGTCCACTGAAACGACTACGGATGACGGCTGCAGGATCATATCCTCTTCATCATGATCCCCGGTTTCGGAAGTGAGAACTCCGCGATCAATGCAAATCTTGGGATGAGCTTGACTGTTGGCACTGGCTTGTTGCTTAAGTTGAAGAAGTTGGGTTGCCGTTAAGACCTTCATAGTGAGGATTTTTTTTGCGAAATCCGATAGCGGGGTCTGACAGGAAGTGGAGGTTACCGAGAGCTCGGTAGGTTTTAAAGGTAAAGGGTAACATTTGGCATTCGGATAGACACCAGAACCATTTGCCTGTAGAGGAGGAGGTTGAACTTCTAACCGAATTATTTCTTGGTTAGGTACCGTACTTTCTCGGGATTGCCGATTTCGAATTATTTCTCCCGATCTATGCTTTTGTGTCCTTTTTTGCACACGTTCGAGTTTCTTAACCGAAACAGATTTATAGGGTCTCTGAATCGGTTGAAAATGAGTTGATTGTGGCCAGTTAGACTGCGGAATCACACCGGGAAATTGAATCATCGGTGGGTATAAAAAGGTTTGTAGGAATGGAAACCGCTGGTTCCGTTGGACCGGGCCATAAGGTGCATGGTTCCAAGGAGGTTGTGACATCTTGATCTGTATGATCAAGGAAATTGCTTAGTTCATTAATATGGACTTTATTTACTTTTTGACCTGAGGTTACGTCAACAATGTCATAAACGTTGTTGGAAATCACCTCGACAATTTGATAAGGACCCTCACGTTTCGATGCAAGTTTTGAAGCGAACCATAAACTTGCATTTGACAGGAAGTGAGTCTTGAGCCAAACTCGGTAGCTTACTTGGAACTTACTTTCCTTGGACTTCTTATTGTACGATGCTAAGTATGAATCGTTACTTGCCTGTATATTGTCCCTAGCACTTGACTGAACAATTCTCAACCTATTTCTTATTTTGTGGAGCTGAATAATCGACATAAGGTTATTCTCGATTACTAACCTTTTCACTGACTTTGGTGCACAAACCTTGCAATAACTGTTTTCGTCCTCCAAAGAGTTCCCTCCAGGATCCACATAAAACCAGCCATAACTAACTAATGAATTATATTTAGTGACGGGATTTGCAATATTTAAAATAAATTGGCCTAACACAGACTGTTGACAATCAAGATGCATCCGAGACATGCCATTTGCTTCACATGCTAATGAGTACTGGGTACTTTTTGCATCTTTTATTTGAAGGTGCTGTGGTCTAGCCTGATGAATGTTTTCATTTACATTATCCTTTGCATGCGGATGAACAGTCTGAATATCATGCAAATTGTGGTCTAAATTCTGATTAACGTTCTGAATACAGCCTCTTCCGAAAATGAATCCTTGAGCCTGAGCTCCCATGGGTGGATTATCTCCCATTCTAGCATGCAAAATTCCGTTTGCCTGAATTGGTGCATTAGGAGCTATTGGGTGCGGAATAAGAGGAACCTGTACATCTGGAACTCGTATATTAGGAACAACGGGAGGTTCCTGACCTCGATGTACCATCTCTGGTTGCAATGGTTGAATCTGAGGACTTAAATTCTGCAAGGCATTTAACAATGCATGCTGGTTATTTTGCATCATTTGCATCATCCGCTGAAAGACAACAGGCAAATTCAGACCGACAATGTCTTCCACATTTGAAACCTTATGCCTAACATTTTCTCTGGGAGCAATATTAGGAGCGGCCTCAAAATACTGTGCCGATGGAGATCTCTCATTGTTTCCAACAATCGGAGATCTCAGTAGAATATTCCCTCTCCAAGACATTATTTCTGAAAAGAAAAATAACTTCGAATCTTAAAATAACCTAGTCATCCTGCCAGGGTCGCCAGGTTTTGTAAAGGGTTTTTCTAAGGCCCTCTGTCCCTTACAAATTCTTAGAAGTATGAAATGAACTGTCTAAAGCTACTTCATAAATCCGCATGCAGATACTGTATGCTTTGATTGCAAACTAGGTTATGATATGGCAACGGATGAAGTACTAGTTAAAGGACATTTATGACAATGAAAACACATGAATTATATTCAAACAATATAAGTCCTTTAGGGAAAGCACCAAGGGTTCACGTGAATGGCTCACTCAATTCCTACAAATGCAATTGATGGATTTACGTCCCTTAATAGGGGAAATATGAATACGTCCCTTAACTGGGAAATATGAGATACGTCCCTTTTAAAGGGGAAATTCTTCGGTCTCAATTTGAGGGGCCGGAAGTAACGTACCGAACGAAGACTTGTGATGGTAGGGTCCTCCAAATAGATGTTTTCCACGGGTGGTGATGGAAGGCAAGTACAAGCCCGTTTAGCTTGGACGCTGGAAGCGTTTGACCCTTCGCTGTAAAAGCGGTAACTGAAAGAATAGATTAAACGTTAGTTTAATCTCTTCAAGCAGTAGCTTGGAATATTGACAATTCGTCTCAGGATACTACTCACTAAGGCAAGTTGAGATATTCCTGTCAATTCCAGGATTAGCTCAGAATTGACGAACCTTAACCTAGCTTACCTCTTGGGAATCCTCAACCAAGGGAATAAGATACTTATAAACTAACTTCAAGGGATTTAACCTTCTCGGGAAACAAAACATAAACAACTGAACCTTGTATGGGAATTTCGGATCTCTTTTATAGGGATCCGTCTCCATACGAAACATTAAGACAGGTATTGATGACAGTGACTGGAAGGAACTGTCGGGTTCTCCTGGTCATCGATATCGGTGGATCTGCATGAAATGCATGAAGGCGAACCTAATATTGAGCCAGCTAAACTATTCTAATTTTGTGAACCTTGGATTTGACTAAAAAGTATAAAGTCCAAAATGGGACTTTACACGGCAATCCATCAGCTTCTTCCAAGTCGATACCATTCTGCAAGGCACTTTTTGCTTTTGCAATGGCTTCAATATTGACGGGAAATGATCGGTTAGATTAACTATATACACAATCAAATTGAAAAAAATCTATACTATTTTTTATTTGTAGAATAGTAGAATACGTCTGAAACTTAGACTATATTTTATTAGTATTTTATCCAGTCATCCAATTGCAAGTATAACATTTTCGGACAGGATTAAAGTCGAATTAAAACAAGAGAATTTATTGACGCAGTCCATATTCAATATCTTTTGCCTTTTTTTATCATTTAGTTGTAATTATAAAAATTTGATCAAGGTTTGTGTAATCCTCGTCCCAGGGCAAGGCCCTTGCATTACTTCCGGCACGATGGAGGCGAGGCTTTATCAATCCCGATGAATGAAATCATATATAAAGAAGTTCCTGCTTGCTATAATTTCCTTAAATAAAGCAGATTAAAATCAATTAAATATTAATGCTTGAGTTTTAAGATTAAACATTTTACTCCATAAATCTCCGGTAGTAATCCTCCTTGTCTCGTATCCTCTGTTCGAAATCGTCATCGAAAGCGTCCACGTCCGGAACGGAACCTCCTAAGGATTCGGGTAAAACATCAGGGGATATCTCATCGTGCAATGATTTCAGATTTGTTGCATGAAAATGCATCTACAATATAATGTTGAACCGTAAAAATGTTAGCTTCGTTCAACCGATACTTTATTTTTGTAAAAATTAATTTCAAAGTTACCCGATCCCCAAGTTTTTTGGGAAGAACTGACTTGACAACCTTCAACACAATAGAAAAGAGGAGAGGCTCGTTGACAAAGTGAACGTTTTTATATTTCAGAGGCATGCTTGACTGTAAAAGCGAATTAGTGTAAAAACTATAAAAGTTAAACATTCCTTTAAAAAATCTAGTAAAAAAATAAATCTCGGTTCCAACTAACTTGTCCAATTAAACTATATCCGTTAATAATGTCTCTGGGCGACACGGCTTTAGCCTGCTGAAAACTCCAGTCCGCAAAGTCAAAAATACCTACCACTCCATTGAGTTCGGCTTCTTCGAAATTCCAAATCTCTTCACTGTATAGGAGGAACTGTTTATATGCCTCTTCCATTGACACTTTCGAAGGGTCCCATAGGCCTGTTTAAAATAATCGTTTTTAATTTTAATTTTTTAATTTTAATAACTATCGTTTTTATTTATCATAAATATCGGATCAGCTCCTTTAAAATGTATTCCACTAAAGTTAAAGCCGACTCTCGAAGCCTGAAACAATTAAGACTATTTCCCTCGTAATCAGAGATTGTAGTTTCGTATAAATTTATTTTAACTTACGGCCCCGATCAAGTACAATCAATCTGCCGATATGATCTCGTCGTTTCAGGACTCTGAGCATTCCGTTGTTCATTCCAATATCCCTTGCCGACAGGGATTTAAAAAATCCTCGGTGTTTCGTTCTACGCATATGAACGTAGTTTTCCAACTATTTTAAATTTTGAAAATATGTAAAGTTTTTGTACTTGTAAAGTTAATATTTTTTATCCTATGCATTTAAAGAAAAATTAGACTCACGGTTTCGTAAGCCCTTGTCGCATCGCAATTTTTACCTCGGACAAAATGAAGTAGAAATCGCTCGTCGAGGAATTCTTCCAAGTCATTAAACTTCGCATTTTCTATTTAAAATTTATCGTTTAAAGTATAAAAAGACATGAACATGACCATCAAAAATTTCTTCGAGTTATTCTTGTATCTTGCTTTAAAGTACCT
The DNA here is from genome assembly GCA_906901685.1 of Desoria tigrina. Lineage (NCBI taxonomy): Eukaryota > Metazoa > Arthropoda > Collembola > Entomobryomorpha > Isotomidae > Desoria > Desoria tigrina. The sequence goes on along the minus strand of CAJQTU010000010.1, from coordinate 3,154,249 downwards.
TGAATTTGCTGTTGCAACTTCTTGAGACACTCCGTTTCCTTCTCTTTGCGATTGAAATTGTCAGCGCCGATGTAGATGTAGTTTTCTTGTTCAACAGATCCCATTTTAGAATAGTTGAATAATTTAATTTAAATCACTGTTGTTTTCGATTATTTAAGTACTGGCAATTTTAAGACCCTATACAAAACTAAAGTCAACGAGAAATACAAATATTAATTTGTCCTGTATCGAGCAGACCAGTATATAGCTTGTGTAGCTAAGTGACAATTTAAGATTAAACCGTTACTGTCGTGCCATGTGCCATGCCAAATGGATACATTGCATTTTGCATTGCATTGTGAAATTAACAATCTCAATCAAGGTGAACTACAAAATATTAAAACTGCATTTTCCTCTAATTTATCTAGTGTACCCATGTACTCATATTATATTATGCTTGTTTCGTTACTGTTGACTGTGCAGAAATACATGCTCATCAAGATGATTGTTCAATGAATTAAATTATTTAATCATATGCACTCTATTCTATACTGACTGCATATACTATGCAAGTACTTATCATTATTAAACTCTTAGGGGACTTATTGTGTGATACATTAGGGGGTTTCACAAAGAGGATAAAAATGATTCGAATTAGAACTCGGAACCTAACCTTTAGTTGTAACTTTGTACTTTGTTTCTTAAAAATAAAACCTCAATGCCATTACCATTGTAATCAATTAATGAACTGACAATAGAATTATTTATTAATGGAATCCCAAAAGTATTTATTCATATTTTTCCGAATAAATCTAACAAGATTTATCATTCAATTTAATTTATACATTTAAAACACCAATGCCTCGGTCATTAAATTTAATCAAATTGTACAATGTATCAAAATTTTTAAGACCGTTTTACTCGGAAGCTTCCATAAGCTTGTCGAAGTTCTGCAGCTCTGTCAGCTAGCTTCTTGGCGACTTCTGGGGCAACTTCGTTCTCATCCACTTCTTCGATCGAAGTTTTGGACAATTCCGGATCCTCAGAATCAGCTTCCGTTAATAATGGCCATCCATCAGCTTCTTCCAAGTCGATACCATTCTGAATATATTATATAGCTTTATATATACGATAAAACACTAGAGTTCATAATAAAAGTCCCTATAGATGCTAGAACAACTTATTAAAAAAAATACTGTGACAACTTTATGAAAATATATAAATTTTGTCTAACCTCCAGAAATGCTTCCCCAATGCTATTAGCCTCGGAAGTGTAAGAAACGGTTAAAACCAGAGCAAACGTTACGCTTAGTAAGGTTAAAAACGTTAATCGGGCCATTTTGTAATTTAGCAAAAGAGCTTATTTGTTACTTGATTTTCGGAAATGTTTGGAAGAACTATAACTAAACTTCTTTCGATTGATTATTTAGCAAATTACGATCGGATAATGTATTTTGCAGGTCAAAACCGCAACTTCCTTCCTCATATCTCAATTGCTTGGTTTAAGAAAATTAAGTTTTTATCCTTCGAATATTTAAATATGTGACAAGTGACAACTTGTCAAATATTCAATTCATCGCAACATTTTAAAAGTAATACTACAACCATAACTGGAAACCCTCAGCCTACCAATGTACTGTGGTTAGTGGTTAATGACTCATAATGACATGAGATTTTTAACTTTGATTAAATATTTTTAAAGGATTTTCCTGCTAGAAATTGAGTGTTTCAATCGTATGGCTTCTCAACTATTCCCGATCATGATATTTAACATGAGCGAATGGATATATATTTTATGCATCATGTAATATGTCCTTCGTGTGATTTCCAAAGAGAATGCAAATTGATTTTCATCAACTTCGGTTGAATTGAGAAGCTGAAATGAAATGCCTCAATAGTTTTGAAGTCTAGGAGTTAGAAGAAGAATTTATGCATGAAGTATATGTGGACAATAAAATAGTCCAGCCGAAGTCCAGATTTGCTTTGACTTTTGCACCTTCCAACGCTCTGATCTTTGTACAAGATATTTATAGTTAATTGTAGGGGGTTATATCCTCAAATCTCATAAGAACTTTAGGAGTTCTTGGGATATTCTCGTTTTTCAAATGAACGAACCTCATGATGAGCTATCCAAGGATAATTAGTACTGCAATCCGAATCTAATCCATAACATCAGTTGCATATAGTCTTACGAAAAATCCGTCCTCGTAACTAATTGTTAGAACCTGATTAAGGAATTAGGGATAAGAATTCTTAGTTTTGTAATCATGCTCATGAAAACTTTCTAGACAGACATTCTGGAAAACTGCCGAGAAGACCTGTAGCAACAAATCCAGGAAATGAAATGAGGCATCTGCATTCTAAAATTTGCTATCTGCATAGGAAATTAATTCGCAGGCTTGGGGGTTTTTCGGGTAAGGAGAGACACGTTTACTTCTAAAACAGTTACATAACACATGTATACATTAAGACCTTGACTAGACAAACGAACCGTCGCGTTCACTACGGACCCTATAGCTTTGTCATGCCATGAATATATTGTCGAAAACTTTTAATAAGCCATAATTGAATTGAAGGTACAAAAATCGAGTCAGGTCAGCGTCAGTAAAGTAAGGGAACAAAGAACAAACAAAAAGCTTCAGTATTTGAAGGGCTGTTCATCAATAATGTGATGTGTTAATTTTTTAGACCCTCCCGGGGGTGTACCCCGAATGTGGTTTCGAAATATTGGGACGGTTGTTTGTAAAAATGCTTGTTCCTCCAATTATGCTTTACATCCATATATTATTAATATTATTATATTCTAAACATTATCGGCAATTTTTATGCTTTTTAGCTCAGCATGAAACTTGCTTGAGGAACTGGGCATAGAAAAGGGAAGCAATAGAATGTAAATCAAACTGAGAAATTAACTTAAAGCCGGGAATCTCGGATTCCTCGATCGAGTCGATTGAAATGTGAAAGTGCGTTTGTTTGTTGTTTTGTTCTGATGATGCTGCAGTTGGATTTTGGATTTACTGGAGGCTGGAATTTGATCTAATTTCAAATTTTGATCCGTGAGCCGTGTGGATTTTGTGGAGTATACGCATTGTAAACGTTATTTACGTAAGTTAAATTTACGTGTGGTGATGGTGAGTCATGCCAAATATTCAAATACAAAATATCAAATAATATCAAATACAAAATACAAAATATGACTGGACATACAAAGCTGACATTCTTTCGTCTTGTCCTGCGTGATTTTGTCTGAAACATTGAACATACTCTCATGTTCAATGTTACGTTCTCACATTTCACATTCCAATTTCGGATTTCGAAATACAAAATATGAAATAGCGGAAGACCCAATGCAAGACACAAGACAAGACACAATACACAATAATAGATGTGAGAGTGAGATGCAGATGCAAGGCACAAGCAAGAACTTTGATCTTTCTCATTTTGCATTTGTTGTGAACACTTCACACTTGACTTGCACACTTCTGACCACTTTGACTTGCATTTTGTATCTTTGATGTTGTAAGTTTGAAGTTGAAGTCACATTACACATTCAACATTCATTATGCATTATGCATTAGTCACATGTCACATCACACATAGACTTACTTCAGAGTCAGAGTCAGACAGATTGGACTCATGATGTGTGATGTGTGATGGCTTAGGTCACAGGTCACAGTGCACAGGTAGTTGTGGCTGTGTCAAGTGTCAGTCAGTAGTGTCATGCATGCACAGTGCATAGTGTCTGTATGACATTTTTCATTTGTTGACATTCATTTGATATTTGAGTTTTTTTTAAATATTTTATATTCTATAGTATACAATATATACATGTATTCTATACTCAAGATTCAATTGTGAATTTCAATGTTGATCACAATCACAAACACAGATTCGGTCAGTCAGTAATACAATACTGAATATGAAATTGAATATATATTATAACAAACAACAAACAATGCACAATGAATAATACACAATTGTGAATTGTGAATTGAATACAAAATACGAACAAAATTTAGAATCGTTCAATTTAATTAAAAATTAAAGAAAAACACAAATTACAAATTATGAAGGGATTTGAATGTTATATATATGTGATTCAGGATTGAATTTTTGTAATTTTGCAAATTGCAGTTTGAAATATGAAATGACATGCTTGATTCCGGGCAGCAGTCTAGCAGTCAGTTCACAGTTAGAAGAATATTATAGTGAATAAGAAGATGATTCCTAATATTCAAGTAAAGCAAGATGTCGGTTGCAGAAATTAAAGAGGTCATATACTCACTCAATACACGGAGTGATTCAGGTCGAGTTGTTGTCAATCCACCACATAGTAAGTTCAAGATTTGAATCTGCCTTCACTGCACTTTCTATTGTTTCATAACACTTAATCATATCGTGTAGCATTAACAATTCATCCTATCACCTTTATTTAATTATTCTAATTACGTATCTATTCTTATTTCAGTATTTCATATTTTAAATAATCTACTTTTCGATAGGTGACTATGACTTATCGTCTTATCATATCATTGGGTCAGTTCTTTATTAATCCACTTATTACTATTCATTATAGAAATGGCAGAGCAATTGGAAGTTCACACGGTTGACCAAATCCGTCTCTGCTGTAACAGAGCGTTTCTAACATTTGAAAGCTATGTAAAACACAAGGAGGAGTCAGCCTGTTGTTCTCCTGGCTTGATTCTTGAACCTATCGACGTAAACAAGCCCGATGACGATGACAACGACTTCAATTTAGTCCCAGTTATTCAGAGCGTATCATCAGTAATGGACGGAGTTAATGAGATAGAAATAGATGAACAGATCCCTTCATCAGAGGATGATAATGAATCTGATGTTAGTTTCGAGGTCCAAGAATTTAATGCAGCTCCTCTGATCAGCGAAGCCTTGCAAAGACTCAGCTTCAGTCCGGTAAAAAAACAGCGAAACTCCCTACAGGAAACGCCTTCTGAGGAATCAAACCCTCCGTCAATTCTCAGTCAAACCATCCATATCCAAAAAACGGTAGCAGACAATATCAGCTATCACGATAGCCCGTCCGATGGTGTTCTTGAACCAGAATTGATGAAAAACGGTGATAATAAGAAAGAACAAGACGATGATGATGACGATGAAGTGTACCCAGCATTCGCTGTAGAAAAGCAAAGGGATACAAAGATTTTTAAATGCAATTACAAAAATTGCAACTTTTCAGCCGACTCCCCGACAATCGTTGATAATCACCGTAAAGATCATGTTGAGGTAATGATATACAGTTGCCCGTAATCGTTGTGGGAGTATATGGGTTGTTTTTTATCATAATTACTCTGGTACCTAGTTCATAATTCACCTTATCTTAATCATTTAGATTCCTGGTCTATTTACCTGTAATTTCTGCACTTCTCGTTTTAAACAAGAGAGAAGTTTGAAGTATCATATTTATCAAAAGCATCCACAAAGTTCTACAACTGATGAAGGAACTGTGGATAGCGTTGATGATAGAATTATCAAGCTTAAGATAAACAACCGCACCCAATATAAATGCAAGGATTGTTCGCATTTGGGAACCAAGTCCATCGTCTCTATCAGATTACACATTAAGGTCTGTACTAATGACTACCGTTACTTCTGCACCATGGTGCATAGTTGCGAGCCATCAAAGAGATTTACTGCTGGTAAACTGAAATATTGTGTACTTCGTTGATTTAAACAGAATGCTCATCATCCCAATGGAAAATATCAGTGTAAATTTTGTTCCTGCTGTTATACATCCCTGAGTCCGCTAGTTAGGCATATTGCACTTATGCACCCGTTCAAGCCTAAGGACACTAAGCAGATTGAACGGAGAAAACCCCAGCAAAATCAAACTGAAGGTGAAGATTTGGAACTGTTCAGAACTGTTATTGTGGGCGGTGGGACTCGCTACAAATGCAAAACTTGTGGATATTCAACGCCAAAGAAAGTAACAATTCGAGATCATATTGAGGTAGGTACACGGTACACATATTATTTATTACCTTACACTCTTGCTTAAATCAATGATTTATAAACAAACAATGAAATACTGAATATTGTTCTTTTCTTATTCTCAAACGATACAGCGGGTTCATTCGTCAAAGGAAAAAGTATCGTGTCAGTTCTGTTCTTTTCGGTGTCCAACAAAAATCAGACTAATGCAGCATCTTAAACTACACCATAATGTCAAGAAAGAAAGTAATGATGAGAAATTGAAACAAAGAGTGGAAGAACTCACTCCCTCAATGATATCATTTATTCTGGGTGAAACCCGAAGGTACAGGTGCACTGGGTGTGATTTTTACACAAACAATAAAGAAGCAGCAGATCGACACATAAAAGTAAGTGCTCAGTTGCTACCGTTAACAGTCCAACAGACAATGAAATAATAACTCTTAATTTGTTACTTTACTTGCCAGATTGCTCACAGTCCAGATATTGAAAATATAAGCTCAAAAAATGCAGATGCTAAGATCGCCGTCAAGACGTTTAGAATAAAAAGGATACAATGTAGACAGTGTGCTTATGCTTGTAGTTCTACAATAGCGATAAACAGGCACCGGAAGGTATTTACAGTATTATCAGTTTTTTTTAAACAATGCGAGTTTGATTTGGGATGTCAACATTGATAAACGTACAACATTGCTGATACACCTGTTTTCCGTTTTTAGGCGGCGCATGGATCGAACGGAAAATTTTCCTGTTCTTGGTGTTCCTGTTGCTATGAAAGGAAAAGCAAACTAACCCAACATATTAGACTGCTCCACTCTGAGATAGCTGTTGAAGAGAGTGTGAACGAAACAACAGTTTCACATGAGTCCGGGGCAAAAGTTAAGAGAGTTGGACCATCGAATCCTCATAATTGTCACCTCTGTTCATATAGTAATTTAAGAAGAGCATATGTTTTACTACACGTTAAGGTAAACTTCTATTTGATTTGTACTTCCTTATTGACGATTTTCTAAATATTTGGGTTTACATTTTACATGACGAAAAATTTGATCTGTAGCGTGCTCATGTTCATGGTGGAAAATTTCAATGTCCTTTCTGTTCATGCTGTTATTCACGTAATCAAAATTATTCGACGCACCTTAAAAGCAAGCATCCAAACCAAATATTAGACAATGTGAAGGAATCTGATCAAAAGACAGCTGATGCATTAGAATCTTTGAATTCTCATAATGTGAGAACTTACTCATGTGATCGGAAAGCGTGCTCATACACCTGTATTAATCAAGGATCAATCCGTCGTCACAGCAAGGTATACACCATAAAGAATTAACCAATTAGCTACAAGCATCCGCGTGATTACGTTATATATTAACACGAGAAATGTTTTGTATAGAAGGCACATGACTCAAATGGAGAGTTCTTTTGTCGGTTTTGTTCTTGTCAATTTCTTCAGAAGATTAGCCTTACTCGCCACCTTATTAGACAGCATAGTATTCAACCGGAGAAACCACTGAACACTTATTCACAAACTGTATTCAGGAAGAAGCCTTCTACAAATATATTTAAAGGATATGTTAAAGTGGTTGAAGATGATGTGATATACTTCCGATGCAGTTTCAAAAGGTGCGTTTTTAGTGCTAAAAACAGCACTCAACTCAAGTGGCATATTAAGGTAAGCTCAATCTGTTTGCACTACAATGTTAAATCATAATGTATCATTGTCATTATAATTTATGTATTTATTTACAGCATAGTCACAGTCTGTCTCGAACATTTTCCTGTACTGACTGCTCCTGCAGATTTATTTCTCAATCTTCGCTTCAGAAACATTACAAATTGTATCATCGGAACGTCTTACAAAAATCCGAGCTTGTGTCCAATAAAAAATTAACAGAATCTAAAAGTTTAAATCAACATGTAAAAGTGGAATGTTCTGTCTCGGGTTGTCCAGTACGTTTACAGTACGGCAAGAAAAAGCTACACGCAAATCATCTTAAGGTCTTCAATTGTTCTTAATTTTGATACTGTCATTATGAATCAAACAATATTTGTATAGTAATTTTTATTATTTAGGCGGCCCATAGTCCCGACGCTCCATTGAAATGTGGATTTTGCCCATGCAGATATCATTATGCTGCAAATATGGCAATTCACAAAAAGAAATACCACAATGATTTGAAACAAATGTCGGACATCGATATCGATTCTCAGCGTAAAGGTCGGTTTAATTGATAATGGCCATGAATAGTTTTGAAAAATTTATAGAAAAAAAATGCCATTAAAAATATGATTTGTATTATTAATTCTAGGAAATCCCAAAGTTCAGAATTCAAGAAATATGACGAATGTTCAAAAACGACTACACAAATGCAGCAAATGTACCTATGCCGCTAACTCTTTGAGTAATCTCCAGTCACATTTAAATGTAATTAAAATTACGTTTTCTTAATTAACCTCATACTATGACTTATATGTTAACTGTAATTTCTTTTTTAAATTAGAAAGCACATGTGCGGTGGGGGGCACACAAATGTACTGACTGCTCTTGCCGGTTTGCAACGTATCTTGGATTAGCTACACATAAATCCAAGACACATGTTCAAAATAAAAAATCTGTAATCCAACCTGCGGATGAATCAGTTTTCCTAAAAAAAGTACCAGTTGTTGTGTTAGAAAGCTTAAAAAATTTTCAACACGCTAATGTTTCGAAGATTAGCAAGCCAATTAAGCGGTTGATGACGATCCCAAAAGGCAGCATTCATGCTTGTAATTTGTGCGATCGCACTTTTCAGAATAGTGTATCCATAAAGTGGCACATGAAGGTAAGCAAATTAAATTAATACAATCTTTATCCTGAATTTTTACTTTTTGTTACAAGTCAAATTTGTACGTAACAATGGTTCGTCTTATCAGCGTGCTCACTCCAAATGGACTACAAACGTCAAAAGATATCCATGTGATCTTTGTCCGTACGTATACGATGACGAAGTGGGTTTGAAGATTCATAAGGGGAAATCACATGCCACTTTTCAGAAAACTCAAAAACTTCTATCCTCGCCTCAGAAAGAAAGTGGTCCAATAGCAAAAGCAAATTCTCCTGCTAAATCTTTGTCGCAAAAACATTTAAAGAGTCCGATTGATAACAGCTTCAAGACATCTTTGTTTCCTTGTGACCAGTGTACATTTGCGACTCAAGACGAAAACGCGTTTCATGAACACACCCAGGTAGGGTACCATGACTTACCTTGTAATTATTGTTCATTTTACGTTTACCTTGGGTTGGATAGAATTATTTGATGGTTTCGACTTTTCAGGGATGCCATGTTCCTGACGGAATGAAGTGTCTGTGGTGTCCTTGTTCATTTTCTACAAAGATGAATTTAGTTCTACACCAAATGGCACATCATCCAAACTGCTTCGATACAACTGGCGTAAATTGGTTTCAGAGAAAAACAGGTATCACGGAAGCCGGGAGGAAGAAAGCTGTAGATCATGAGTCGGATTCTAGTTCGACTGAAGATATCCCACATTACAAGGCCACCGAAATTAAAGGGGTAAAGCTAATAGTAGTATTATTATTTACTAATATTTTCAATTGCACTGGGTCAAGTAATTTTTTGATGTTGTAACTTCAATTACAGAACGGATCCCACAATTTTCGCTCAAAACTTAAAATACAAGCTCCATGTTTGAAGGGTTTACAATTAACCAATGAATGTAAGAAATTATTCCAGTGTTCAAAATGTTCTTACACTTGTATGTTCAATGCTTGGCTAGTTCGACATGACAAGGTAATGACGAGTTATTTTATAAAGAATTGTGGTATTAATGAAAGGTCAATTGAGTCTCGAGTCTAATTTCATTAACAACTATTGATTACAGACCTGTCACTACAAAAACGGAGTGGTGTGTGACATGTGTCCCTGTTCGTTTCAGAATAAACGTCGCCTGCTAGGGCACAAAAATTCTCGTCATAGGTACTCTAATCCTGGTTCAGAAGATATCGCTACAACGAAGCCGACTAACCACTTTCAGAACACTGATTTAAATAAACAAACAACTAGTGCACATATCGACGACGATGACTTATCAAAGGAAGTAAATGATCCTTCTAATCACACGAACAAAAATGAAGCTCTCGTTGATAAGCAGAATGATCCATACATGGAGAAAACTCAATCCGTATCGAAAAATGATTTAAAGGTAAGGAGTTGCATTACATTCAATATACATATGTCCAGATTATTGGACCTGGCCCTGAATTGAATATTGAATATTTTAATTTCAAAAGGACTTTGCTCAAACAAAAGCGTTAGCCAAGTGCCAAAGTATGAATGAGACCAAAAAGCGTTACTCCCCAAAGAGCCGTCCTATTCGATGCATTACTTGCGGAGAAGTCTGTCGTGGGCCGGAAAACTTCAAGTAACGAGAAAACAAACTAGCATTCGAATATCATCATTCATTGATTTGGGCAATTTAATTAAAATATTGGTGTTCGCCACGACTGATTTTTTCCAGGATTCATCAAGACAAATATCATAACGAGTCTAAGACTGGGAAAGATTTGGCAGACCGGAAAAATGTATCCGATGTTTCTGAGGTCCTTGTTAATAGTTCTGAACGTCACCGATGCAATGACTGTGCATGTATCTTCAAAACGGACATAGAACTGAATGACCACAAAAGAGTGCAACATTCTAACGACAAGGAGGCAAATATATCGGCTAATGTAAGTACTCGTTCCTAATTGCAAATTTGAAGACAATTGAGATCCCAGTTTCTGAAATTCCTCATTTGTTTCATGTTCTCAAGATTACGGAGCCGTGTGATGTTATTATTGCAAAGCAGTATGACTACGAAGAGTTCGAGCAGAAGGATGGTACAAAGATTCTTAAATGTAGTGTGTGCAAATATTCTACTGATATATTATTGAACATGGATTCCCACTTTCAAACATCTCATTCTGAAGGAACCATCAGTTGTGAATTCTGTCCTTGTCGTTTGAGCACTCCAATGAATCTGTTTTATCACAAGAGCTTTTTCCATTCAGGAAATAATAATGAGATGAATGAATATAGTGACTCAAAAGACTCTAATCTTCTAATCGTAAGTTGATTTTGACATGTGCCATCTTTGTAGTATATAAATACCTGTATACCTTAATTACAATTTTGCATCACAGGGTTACAATGTTGATGACTTTTTGAAATGTGCGTATTGTGCGTTTGGTTGCATTTCTATACCAAACCTCGAATATCATAATATTAAAACGCATTCACTGGAAACGGAGAGTTTAACTAATAATCAAAATCCTGAGGATTTGGAAGTTGAAATCGCTGATGGGACAAAAAAATTGTTCATGCCCCGGACAAGGCTCGCTGAAAAAGAGTACATGGTTAGGAAGGTTCACAGCTGCGGTGCTCCATTTTCAGACCTGTCGGATTCAACAGAATGTAAAATCTGCAGTCAGAAATTTAAGACGTCTCACTTGTCCCTCCACGTGCAGGTAATTGCGAGTTTATATTTTTAATATTTTTTAACCCTGTCAGCTAAAAGGTTTAATAAGAAAATGTATTTTTGATTTTTGTATGTTTTATAGCTGTGTCATAGCAAAAGTCAAACGGCAGCACATTGCAACAAATGCCCATGCAAATATTCAACCAAATCAGCGTTGCAAAATCATGTCGAATGGTCTCACAAAAGCAAGCCACCATCGGAAAATTCGAGCTCAATTGACTTAGTAGAAATTGAGTATGTTTGCTTTGAACAGTATATTTAATTAAATTAAATAATACAATAGACATTAATAGACAATGTTAATCAAAGTTTGTGAATTTTGCGTTAATTTTCCAATGTTATTGGTTATTGTCGTCCTTTCTGAATTTTAACATTTCTTACAATTTACAGACCTCTTAAAGATGAAACAGTGCGATTGCCTTACATGTGCCTAAAATGTGGGTTAAGGTTTGCACTACCAGCCAGCTTAAATGTCCATGAAGAAGTTTCGCATGTCCATGGAAAACATCCATGTGTTATTTGTAGTTGTAGTTTTACTACTTTGTATGGACTGGATGGCCATGTGACTGGAGCTCATCAAGTGACTAGAAATATACTTAAACCTGTCCATGAAAATAAACTAGCTGAAAAAATACCTCTGCCCATTGACGGGACTGTTTTTCCATCCGAATCTGTCGAAAAGGGTATCTAAAATTATAAAACAAATTGTTCATACTGCCATAATGTCTCTAACGAGCTTGACATTAAAATATATGGAAATGTGGTTGTTAATATTTAGAACTTAAGCCGTTGGAAAGTAATTCAGATTATGAAGAACGGCCGCGACGAACCACGAAGTCTCGTAAAGCAGAACCAGATGCTCATAATAATGAGTACAACTCAGGTGATTCAGACTTTGAGACTGTTACAACAAAGAAAGGCAAAAAGCGAAGAGGTAAAGTGGAAGGAAAGGATAGAAAGACATCTTTAAAGACCACGGATACTTCGATAAAATCCATTCAGCCTAATGCTGAGGAAACCGTACCAATCAAATATTGCAATTCATGGAAACAACCAAATGTTGATAAGGTTGAACGTAATGCAGATTCTTTGATAACTGCCGATTTGATATTGGATGAAATAATGAAACCTCGAATTGTACCAAGTGGTCAGATTTACAACTTGAAAAAATCCTCACTGGGAAAGTCATCTAGACCAGTAACTTTGGGTCTGGAGGGTACGACGTCGGAAATAATTAGTATCATCGACATTCCTGAAACAAAGAAATTCAATGAAGAACCAATGATTGTGGTAAATCCAGAAGTTACAGAAATTCGAGACAACAAACGACCACCAAAACGAAAAAGTGCCGAAAAAGCTTCCAGAGTTATTAGAAACGCAATATCTGAATGTATTCCAAGAAACGAATCTATAATTGATGATCCTGACAATGAAGTACAAATTGTACCCCAATCTGCAAAGAAAAAGAGTTCTAACCAACGATTTAATGAAAGAAATTATAATAATTTAACTAATAAGATGGGTAAAGATATGAATGAAAAATCTGACGAGGAGGAAATTTTCAGCACAACTGGGAGGCCACAGCGTAAAAGCGCCAAACGTGCAGCTGAAGTTATCAAAAACTCAATGTCAGATATTATCGAAATTGAATTGAATGATGATGACGCTGCAAAAAATCTTCTCTGTGAAGAGATTACTCCAAGCTTAACACCCCCTGTGAAGAAAAATAGGATTCCTAAACTACTGCCAATTTGCATTCCAGATTCTTCAAGATTAGTGGACTTAACTACTGGAGACATTTCTGAAACCATAGAAGACGGGATTTCTAATGATATAGGAAATCCTCGTCCTCGAAAGGCGAACAGAAGTGCCGAACGGGACAAAGTTCGTGTATGTCCAAAGTCTAAATCTCTGGAGAATCAAACAGCAAAAGGGACTGTCATCGAAAGTAGAGCAGAAATTCATTGTGCGGACAGTTCTCCAATCAAACGGAAGCGAACAATTATGGATACTGATGTTAATGCGGTGGTGCACGAAAATATTAGAAAATCGAGGGCCATAGATCAGGCAAAGGTTGAAGTAAAGGAGAGCAAAACTCCACCATTCAAAACGAGTGAAAGGAAAATATCGAAATTGAATCCGGCCCGAACTCTTGAAATGGAAGTGGAAGGCATAAATAGCAATAACAACTCCGCCACAAGTAGTCAAAGTATTGGAAGGCCGCCACAACGAAAGAGCGCAGCGATGGCGTCTAAAATTATTGTAGATGTCATGAATTCGGAATTTAATAACAGGAAGTTGGAATCTGTACAGAAAGAAAAAAGGTACAATAAAAAATTTAGATGTTTTATGATAATGACAAATACTCTAATTGGAATGAAATAGTTTTCCTGAAGTTCGTTTTATATTTTGTAACGTTCCTTAAGAGGTACAGAAGAGACGGAGATTTTTAATACAGTTTTTGTTTGATTTGTTTAATTAGAATGCAATGGTTTAAGGAATTTATGAAGTTCGTGTGTTCAAGGTGTGGGATACCGTTTGAGACAAATATTGTACTGACGACACATTTTCAGGTAAGGGCAAGATTATACCTCTGGCTATATATTATCATTGAGTTTAAAAGCTTTTCTATTTCATGATTAAGATGATGTATTCCATATTTTTATTAATTACAGAGTTGTGAAAAACGGTGTACTAAATTTCCGTGTGGGATGTGCTTTAATGAATTTCCTACTTTGTTGAAGTTAAAAGAGCACCTTTGGAAAATTCACAAGCCGTCATATGTGAGGTAAATGTAATGGAGTTTTAATTTACGGCTGGCTAATTTGCATCTGTAAATTAGAATTAAATTATGAATTTTAATGTATATAAAGATATTAGGTACTTATTGACATTTATTAATTACTTATTATTGTTATTATTTTATTTATTACTCTTGCTTGATGTCGGTATTTAATTATAAAATTCATATGTATATGTAGCAGAAAGAGTGAATCAACTCCATCAACATCTACTAATGGGGCGAATTCCAGTAAAAATTTTTGTATTGCTAGTCCTGCTGCTTCAACAAGTCAGAAAGAACGACCTCCGCGTCCGCTGCCACATCCATACTCTTGTTCACTATGCAAACTGGGCTTGAAAGACCGAAAGGCTCTTATACTTCATATGAGTGTAAAATTAATATTCTAATATTTAATTTAAAAGTGTGATCTTCATTAAAATTCGCTCAACTCAAACTTTTGAATTTGAACAGGTACCCCATTTATTCAGATGCAAAAAATGCTCATATGTCTGTGCAACGAAAACTCTTATGGAATCTCACAAATTGGAAGTTCACAAACCCAAAGAATCAACTTCCAGTAGTTCAAGAAACGTTTTAGATGACAAAAATAGGATACCCAATAAATCTCCAACAAAGATCAAAACACTTCGAACCTGCAAGTGCGGAAAGCGCTTTTCAAAACCCCGTGACTATGAGTATCATAAACTTGTAAGATAACGTTTCTAATTCTAAGTAATTAGATCCTTTAGATATTAAGACTATTATTCGTTTTAATTGTTGCTTTCATTTTTGCTTCAAGGAATGTAAAGGTCAAAAAGGATTAAAAGTTACACATCCATCTGACGATATTGTAATAGTGTACGAACAATCAAGCAAGACTCCTGAAAAGGATTCCACCATAAAAGCTTCTGACGTACATATCTTTTCACTTACACTGACTTATAAGATTACTGTATAGTTTGGTTTTTAAGTAATTATTGATTATTTCATAGACTTCGCCTAACAAATGCAGTTCTGATAAAAGAAAACAGGCTCATAGTGTTCGCTTGGACGTGGTTAATGATTATTCGATTATCGCTGAAGACCCAGTTTGTGAGAATCAAGACTTAGTATCAGAAAAAACACACGGCAGACAACGTTTGAAAGATTCATATTCATTTGAGGAAGCTTGTGGGTATGTACTAATGTTTATGTTGTCTGATTGTCTGGTGCGTGTGTGCTTTGGTGATTAATTGAAATGCAAATCTTACGTTGGAATTTTTGTTTTGCCCTGTCGTTCTTATAGAATAAATACGCTTGGAGAAACAACGGAAAATGCCGAGAGTGAAAGTATGATTTGTCAAGATTGTGGTTATCTGGCTACAAGTGTTGAAGATGCTCAGGATCATCATAATGTAAGTAATAATTTATGATTGTTTGCTGAGTAACTGATTTCTCGATATAAATTTGTGGGGTAAAAATATCCTATCTGGATTATTTTAAACGTATTGAACGTAATATAACAACTTCTTTAAACAGTCTGTTCGAAATAGTGATAGTATGATTTGCGACGTGTGTGCATACCTAGCTACTACTGGATGCGACTTAAAACTCCATACGAAGGTATATACAACCTCAGATGCTTATATATATGTATCCAAATAATATTAACAATTACACTTAATTACATTCATTGCTTGTTAAATCTAGAAAAATCACCCAGAGACATTTGCTGTTGATAGACCAACTGACTTGCAGAGCGTGGAGTTATCTCTGAATAATGACTGCCTAAGTGTAAGCAACGCACCTGAGAATATCAGAAGCGAAGTATGTCAATAATTGCAGCCGATAAATTCCTAGTTTAAACTTGAATTTCAATAAATTTTAACATCGATTTTTTCTAGACACTTCCAATGCAAATCGAAATTGAATTTCAAGATAACATGGGCAAAGATGATATGCATGAGCCGGGTTCAGAATATATGGATTTCAATGTAGCACAAGAAATTGAAGTCAGAGATGAAGCATATGTCGATCCCTCGGTAAGTGTTTTTCTTGCACCGCCGTGCTGCATTACCTGAAAGTGCATAAGGTACGCTTTGCTTATCTGCTTTAATTTACAAAATTCGACTTCATAAATCAACCCCATTATCTTGTTATTTTAATTCTATTGTGATGATAATGGTTTATTTTTGTTTTTACATCATAGTGCATTGGAAATGGAAATGGTAACGAAGGATTGGTTCTATTCAATATTGCTGACCTTGACCTTCAGATATAAACGTTGACTAAAATGGAATCATATTGAAATTGAAGGTGGAAAACGCGCAATCCAAATAATCCAATATTTTTAGACTGTATGTTTGTAGGTTATTTCTGTGAGAATATTACATAGGCTTTTCAATAATCGAAATTTACTATTTTAGTAATATTCAAAGACATTGACTTACATTGATAATTGTTTTCCTAAATGTACTGAGAAATATTCCAAATTCGAGAGATATTTATATGTTATCCGTAAGTACATGTTGACCTTTAATCAACATTATTACCTATGTAAAAATGAAGACGAACCGAATTGTAGCAACAATTTATTACAGAACAAAAGGATAAAGTGATTTTCAAGTCACTTACATTTTAATTGATTGTAATTTAATTAATTCAAAATTATTAATTACTGTATACTTCCTGCTCCTTCCCGTGGTTGTTTCTTAACAAATTATGAGCTTGTTCGCGTTAAATACATAGATCATAGATAGTAAAAAGCAGGTAGAATGTAGATATACCGTGAAATGAAATTGTTCGGAATGTTCTGAGAGTTCTGACAATTATAATCTTTCAAGCCTTGAATGAATTTTATATGAACCAGTTATTTATTTATCCACCTTTTGACTTTGTTCTATTCATAGAATCGGATAATATAGTAGTCTATTCAATAATAATAATAATATAAGTTAAAATTATCAATTACAGATTAAAATATTAGAAATCCAACAAAAAATCAAAAATAAATTTTTTCGGATTTATCATATTAACATAGCATAACTGAATGTATTTTTCATAATCTATGGACCGAAGAGTGTGATTCTTTGTGAACCTCAGAAATGGCATCGAGTCTACTCTAGTTATACAACTTTAATAGCTAAACGTAAATCGAAGCATATCCACCGCACCGACTCAACCTAATCATTTACCTCGCAAACTTTGTAGTGTCTTAATTCTGATTCTGATTGTCGGATGAAAATCTGTTGTTCTGCTAGTTCTGCAACAGATTTAAAACTCTGCAACGTCTCAAGACTTATAAAGTCAATTTCATTCATGCCATTCATCATACATGTATATAAGGAAAGAGGAACAAAGGAACAACAATGCAGCGCTTTGCTTTATTGCTTATTCGCGCATTCTGCGAGCGCAAAGCGGGCGAGTACTGAAACAGAAAGCACATGATTTTTTTATTGGCGGCAAAGGAATTGGAACAGTGTGTGTGCAAGTGCTCGGCGGGCTTCGCCGACAGTTCATAGAGTTATCTATGCGAAATTCGCATTGCACATTGCGAATGATTTGCCGTAAGAGTAACTGTAGCTGTACTGCATACTGTGACGTTAGCAAAATCCAATATAATATAAACAAAAACAAGTATGAAGTAGTAAAAATAGGTTTATATTTAGTTCGCATTCGCAGGCATCGCAGGTTGCAGGTAATGAGATAACTTCCGGCATCCGGTTATGTTGTCCGGCTTCTGAGGAAATTGTAATAATACTAATACACTACAACGTCTACAACAAAGAAAGTGGTACCTTACCTACAGGCTGGATGATGCGTGGGACTTGGCGAATCCTGCTTGATAATAGTAAAGGTAACCTGTAAAAAACCCTTACGAAGCGAAGGCGTCCTTTTGCCTTTTGCCTTTACGCAGCTACTGCATCCACAAGCCAAAGCCATAGTATAAAAGCAGTGGAACTGTGGATTACATTCTATTCTCGATTCTTTTCTTGTCTCTCTACGCGGGCAAAAGGAGCTTGTGATAGTCAGATTTAAATATTGAATATGAAGATTATTTATAATATTTATTACATATTATTATTTCCGTAGCGTAGTTGACTCAGTAAATTTAAAATTATTACAACTATCAACAGTATCAACTATGTTTCCGAAACCGTGTGAATGTAGTTAACGACGACCTATCAAAGCGTTCGAAAGAGGTCGTAAAATGTAAAAACAATGAGTAATGTAGCGTAGAAGCGGTCATTATGTCATTCTAATATAATGACAGGTACTTGACCATGGCTAAACTAGTAGCACAAGAAGTTATGACAGACTATAATTCCAGAAGTAGTTTGGGTCGCGTTGTGGTTAATCCTCCAAATAGTAAGACATTTAGTTTACATACTTAATGAGAATTTCAATAACTAGTCTGTAACTTAAACCTAAATTTTATCTACTGAATATTACCTCATGCAGAATCAAACAAAAGATAAAGATAGCAGATTGAAGGGAATTGATGTGCTCGGTGGATCGGTTGTTATTTTTTTAATAACAGTGTTACTAATATTGAATATAATGTCTATGTTTACAGAGATGTCCGCCTTAAAGTTACACGATACGTTGCCGATGTACTTGTGCTGCGGTCGAGCATTTCTGTCAGAAGAGAGTTACGTGAAACACAAAACCGAGATAAAGACGCATGGAAAGCCTATAGATCTTACAAATATTCGAACCGCCATCAATGACCGATCGAGTATTGCGTTTTGGAGGTCTAGAAAGGAAAAGCCTGCAATGAGTAACGGAGATGACGACATGGATGATGATGATGGAATTAATGATCAAATCAAAGTTGAAGGATCTGATTGGAATGAAGAATCCAAAAATTTGTTAGTATATATTAGTATTAGTTTCTATAATATAATTTATAAATTATTAAATGTATGTAATCAAAATCAATTTTGTATAATTCAAGATCACGAGAGCACCGGAAACAGCCAGGGTACAGTGTTCGTGGCAAACGGCGATACAAAACGTGTAACTTATGCCAGTTAGAAATGCCCGGGACAAACATCCCTCGTCACATAAGAACTTGTCATAACCCTTCTAATCAGTTTAACTGCAAGTACGTGAATAGTAATTTTCATAAAGTTTATTTACATATCTATTTCTGATTTCTTTATATAAAATAAATATCGATTGACTGAATTTTAATTAATATTTTAGACACTGTACGTGCAGATTTGTATCCGCATACGGGAGAATGGTGCATACGTTCAAGACGCATAAGCCGAACTCTTCAAACCCAAAACCTATAGTACGTAGTAGTAGCGCAAAGAAAATGATCTCGCTTACAATAAATCAAAAGAAGCGTGTTTGGAAACCATCTGCTTCTGAAGCAAGTAGTCCTTCCTACGTGCAAGAAACTTTGGATATCGAAAGTGAAACAGTTGGATCTGCAGAAACATGTAACGGTTTTGCTGAAAGGCCATTTAAGTGTCCAGACTGTTTCAATCACTTCGCATTGAAAAGCAGTGTAACGAGACATCAAAAGGTGAGATTTTTATCCCATTTGTTTTTAGATTACGTTAATTTTTTTATAATCATTGATTTCATTATTGAATTGCGCGAGTCTATTTGTTGTTTACTATTATTTAATTATTAATTTTATTATTGTTTGCAGACTTGCCATGTATCTGGAGGTTCGTATCCTTGTCCGTTTAACTGTGGTTGTGTAATGGGGACTGAAGTCAGTCTGAGAATGCATAGACATTTGTGTGGAAAGGGAAAGCAGCTGAATAGGCCGAAAGTGAGACCAAAAATGATACAAGGCAAGCGGAAGATGATGATACCCCAAGTGGGAACTATTGATATCGAGATGAAGTTAAAGACCAATGTCATTGGCAAAAACTTGTACCATTGCGACTTATGTAATAAGAACATTACATGCTCGGGAAATTTCAGGTTTATTAATTTCTGTATTATAACTATTGACTTGTAATGTTTGTGAAATTAATGTCTTGAGCAAATGTATGTTTAAATTCAAGGGATCATCTAAATAGCCACTCTGGGACTAGACCACACAAGTGTCCCATGTGTGACCTCTGTTTTACATTTAAAAGCAACATCAAACGTCACATTAGGGTTCGAAACTTTAAAATGTATAACGATTAATATAAACAGAAACCATTGTGTATTTAAATTATTTTAATAATGCTTGATTTTAGAGTTCTCATGTGGAAAATGGAGAATTTGTATGCCCAAACGCCTGTAGTTGTAGATTTGCTAATGAAATGGGATTGAAAGTACATTTGGTGACCTGTCAAAAACAAATCAAACTCAAGCGACTTTTAAAAAATGCAACCAGCATCAAGGGAAAAATTGTTCCAAAGCGACAACCTACGGCTTCCAATGTTGCGTCTACTTCCTCGCTCAAGGGAGTTCGTCTGAACAAATATTCCACCTTTGCATTCGCATCAGCTGATCGTTCGAAATTTCAGTGTGAAGTTTGCCAAAAAGTTGTTATAAGCAAGAGGAATTTAAGGTGTTCATTAATTTTCTAATCGTTGACGCTATTAATTAACATGATGGACAATTAGTTACTTACATATCATTTGTTTTGAAATTATACTCGTTACAGAAATCACATGTTCATTCATCTTAACCTTAAGCCATTCATATGTACTCTTTGTGGAATTGGATTCCGGGCAACTGAATCTTTAAAAAAGCATCAAACGAGAGCCCACATTCCTGACGGGCCGTTTCCTTGTTCTCGTTGCCCTTGTCGCTTTAATAGAGATCAAGGCCTCATGATGCACATGAAAATTTACCACATCAAAGCAGATTCAAATACCGTTAAAAAACTCCCACAGATGCCAAAACTAAAACCAATGCCGACCGTAACAATGACAAACAATGTAATTAGGAAAAAGCCCTCGCTAATACAACATGTCAAAACTGAAATGGAATATTTCGAATGTAAAGTTTGCGGGAAGCAATTACAAACCCTGAATTCTTTAAGGTATGTTTTAACTTTGATTTTGATTAACTCAAACATAATTAGAAGGTGGTGTTTGGAATTGGATGACCGACCCCATAATATTGTTCTTCAATAATGAACGCCACCTTGCAAATGAATTTGTACAATGCAAGGTAAATATTTTATTTTCGTTGTGTTGTATCCCTTCGTAGGAATCACGGTCTCATTCACACCGGAGAAAAGCCAATTCAATGTAAGATATGTGGCTATCGTTTTCGTCTCGCGTCAACACTGTACGACCACATGAGAGTAAGTTTATTAATGATTTATTTTTGAGTTGAACTATGCATAATAGATATACGTTGAACTAATCCCTTGTATTGCCTTTACTTTAGTCGAGTCACAGCAATGGAACATTCATGTGCAAACAGTAAGGCAAACAATAATCTTATTAATAGTAGTATATAATAGTACTCAAAGTACTCTACTCCACACAACACCCGTGAATTTGAAAAAAAATGCAAAATTTGTTTCAGTTGTCCTTGCCGGTTTGAGTCAGAAAATGGATTGTACAGACACGAAGGGGTGTATCACGGAATCAGATCTGTTAAATATGCGAGCAGGAAAGCAAACTATGTGAAAAGACAGGCTTTGAAATTAAACTTGGCCAAGAAGTATAATTCAAAAGCTACTCTCCACTTCAATAAGCCTAACAATGCAACCAGACCAGCTGCTGCAAGGAACCTAGCGAAATTGGAAAGTAAACCTCCATCGGACATTGCTTCTCAATCATATAAGCATCCTTCTTTTAAAATGGAAGTCGATAATGATTCAAGTGCATTATTTCAATGTGGACATTGCCAGTTCGGAACTAACACGCTACAGACTCTCACGTAACTATTGACTTTACTAGAGAGAACCATAGTTCTGCAAATACTACTATATTTTTTAATTTCATTCGCGAACAACAACAACATTGCTTTATTGTAGTGATCATCAACGCATTCACACACAACCACAACCGGGTTCAACACAGGCATTGTGGCCACAAAAATGTCCGATTTGCTCCCACAAAATCCACGATTCTTCAAATTATCGGTTACATATGAAGGTATTTGACTTTTAATTGGAACTACAATTCAGTTACGTTAATCAAATGTTACAATACCGAAAATTAAAATCTAATGTAATTTTTCTGATAGTCAAATCATAGCGGAGGAGCATATGGATGTTCTGAGTGTCCATCTGATTTTCACAGTCAAAAAAGTCTTTCATGTCACATCAGTCGTTTTCATTCTCATTCCACTGGTTCTGAAGATACAAGCTCAGTTATCAGAGTCGAAAGACGTGACAGTTATGATGATATCGAAGTATACGACGACAACGATGAAACCGATGAAACTGAAATTCCATCAAATTTTCCTGAAATTCCATTAAATTTTCCTGAAATTTCATCAAATTTTCCTGAAATTCCAACAAGTTTTCCTGAAATTCAATTACCCCTACTTACAAAGACGCCGAGGAGTAGAGGAAGTCCAATTCCTTGTGAAGTGTGTGGAAAAGTCATTAAAGGCGGTCAAATGAATTATACGGACCATATGAATTCCCATTTAAAGATACGGCCATATACTTGTAATATTTGCAACCTCAGTTTTCGAATTGCGTCAATTTTGGCTTGCCACAAAAAGGTTACAAATTATCTGCATTATGTATCTAGTTCGAAGTAAGAGTTGAAGCAGTTGGGAGTTGGGATATTTCTGATTCTGACTTATGTATTAATTTATTTTGATATATAGAAAAGCCACGGTAATGGAAAGCATGCTTGTGCGAAATGTCCTTGTCGATTTGCTACTTCTAAAGGGCTCTCCGTTCATCTATATGTGTATCATAAGGGTGGGCGGACTCAGCTAGGAAACAAAAGCATTGACATATCGAACGGGCACTCAAGTGAAGACATTGATGCTGAAGGCTTACCTCAAAGTCTCCAGTTGAACAGAATGCCTATTACTCCACTAAAAAACTCAATCGTGCGAGCTAAAGGTTCGCCAAAAGATCGCCCTATGCAATGCAAAGAATGCCAAGAAGTTTGCCTTGGGCCTATAAGACTACAGTAAGTAATATGCCTGGATGCCAGGTTTGTGATAACTATGATAACGTCTTTTTTTTTTTACTATTGACGAATATTGTTTAAAATCTTAGGAAGCACATGGAGTCACATCAAGAAACGGAAATGCAGGCTCCAACGGAGTGTTCTGGGTGTGGTTTATTTTTTGAAACAACAGCGTCATTTGTACATCACATTAAGGTACTACACTTACATTCGCACCAAAAGTAAGTAATTGAAGCGTGTTTGAGAATATTAAAAATCTATATTGAATGTTTTAGATAAATGCTGGAGACCCTTTTCGATGTAGATTTTGCTGCTTAACTGTTACTAGTGTAGACGCTCTACGACAACATTTTGATGATTTTCACAGTCAAGAAGAACTTGTCGATCCTGATGAGGATTTTTAATATTCGTGTAGCTGTAGCCGCATCTATTTTATCGACGTAGAGCAAAGGCTGAAATTAATTTTCATACATTGCTACACTTTTCCACAAATACTAATCTTATGTATTGTAGATATTCATAGAGAATAGTCACCAACAAAAGTATTACTTATGTATATTTATAGTTTTGTTGTAACCTTTGATGTTTGATACTGATTGACTCTACTTTTCTGACAAAAAACAGAGGAGTCACTGACCTGGTTTTATTTTGTATAGATCTTACTGATATTATGAATTCCCTTTATTTGAATACATTTATTTTACTTTCCAATGGATAAAAAACTTTATTTTAATGGATAAACTATAAATGTTTTAAATGTTAAGCTATAAAATCACATCACATTTAAAAGTAGCATAGAATAATAAATGTCGAAATCGTGTATGGTTGTATAGTTGTAGTCGTATCGTCGTATGTGACAACTGCTTTTGTATTTGCCTTAGGGATTTTAAAGTAATTTATCTTGTCCAACTAATAGTGGTTAATTGTAGTTTAGATATCTGATTCAGATAGACTGATTTGGAGTAATCAAATTGGGACGTTTTGTTCTTGACTGTTCGGACTGGGAACGGATTCTCGGAGGACTTCCAGAGACTTCTTCTGCAAAATTGTCTTCTTTACGATTAATAATCCTCCAATGACGAGTAGCAATACGACTAGAGTAACAACGACAGTTGTTGTTATTTGTGTCACGTGCGATTCTTTAAAAATAAGTAAAAATCGATTAAACGTTGTGATTTGTTCGAAATGCATTTTAAAACAGAATCATGATGATAACCAAGGTAAACCTTCCACAAATACGCTGAAAGTCTTTTCAGAGCGACCAGCAAAGTTAATAGCGGTGCATTTATACTCTCCTTGAGCATCGTGTGTTACTTGAGATATTTTGAGTATGTACGACTCTTGCAACCCATCATGGTGTCGGCTAACGTTGTAGAGTTGGCTGGAACCTATCTATGAGGGTTATTAAAACTCAAACAAGTAACCCAACTGCTGATGATCATTAATAGTTCTAACATGATTAAAGTTTATATAGATATATACTTTATCATATTTGGTCCAAATGACTATTGGCTCAGGATCACCCGATATTTTGCATATTAGGGTTCTTTCCGTCTCATGCAATGTCCAGAAAACATCCTCATTGTCAGAATTTTCCATCACAGTTGGGACCCTGGGTTCTTTAGTTTCAACATTAAGATTTTAAAATAAGTTTGCAGTAAGTACGCTGGATCGGATAGATTGATTAAAAAATAAGAAGCGTCTTAACTTAACTTAACCGACCTTTCACAGAAAAGTTTAGGGATTTGGTAACCCACTCTGTCGAATTCCAAACCGGCACATGGCAAGTCAAGGAATCCAAATTGCTTGTGATATTGACATTCACGGTTCGTTCTATTGTTCCTCTTGGAAGAAGAATGAATATCGGCGTTAGTTTTTCCGTTTCGATTGTATCTGATAGAGATGTGTTTGGAATTAAAAATGTAAATCAATGTCAGCATTTTCAGTTTTAAACCAATAGATATGGGAAGGCTAACCAGGTAACGATTCAATTGTCCCATCTTTAAATTTCAGGGTCCATCGGATTCCATACGAAAAGAAATAGGAAGGGGCTTTACAGTTGAAAATTTTCGACTCCCCTGTGTATACTTGATAGTTGTTGGAGCCAGTGATCTGGACACTGTGACCCATGACGTCAATTTCTATCCATTTTTGCAATGTATTTGGGTCCCAATCATAATCTATCAAAGGAAAGGCAAAAAATGAGCGATCGCTAATTAAAGAAATGACGAAAAATTAGCCATGACTTCATTTCCATTGAAACTTGTTGAATCCGATCGCAGCGTGCTTGATCGTGTCGGAATATTTTTTATGGTATCCAAATTTTAAACTGTCAATTTAATTAATTAATTGAAAACTTCCGTACATGTCAAATTTTGAGAATTTGTCTGATAAAATTGTCTCGCAGCATTGATTCCATCTCCCACACATCGAACAAGACTTATCGCCGAAAGTCCTTGTCCCCAGCTTTGATAAACTGAACAGCTCCCGTTGCTCCTACTTACCCCCACATAGACTGAAACTTCACGACGAACCTGGGTTGATCAAAACGACATTATTAGTTTACACTGCTGACTTCCTGAGGAATAAGCTTTATGTTTCTTCATTAACACAATTAAATTTGTATTTAATGCATCTACAAACTTGGTTTTTGAAAGCGGGTTGAAGCATCTTGCACATCGAGGGGCTGTCACAATTGAGGACGGAAATGGCTGGTGGCTTTTCTGAGTTGGAACAGCATTCAAATGTATTCCACCAAAGTGATGCATCAATCCGTTTAAGGGATGCTGGTGCTGTTATCGGAGCGTTGGTTATCACTGGAGACTTGTCTTCGTACTCTTGAATCGAGAATAAAATATTTAGCAATCTATATTTAGCCAAATCAGCAAATTAGGTTATTAACGTAAGTCTCCAAAGGGGACCTATTTTTTAAACTGTCAAAGGGGCAGTTATTTCGGGTGTTATTATGTTTAATACATACTATGAAATATAGGGGCGCTTATTCCGGGGAACTTATTTCAGTAAAGTGTAGCAGTCCCCAGGGGAATTAGGGTAATGACTCACTAGGTACAAAATTGAGAAGTAATGAATCGCTTCCGTCCTTGGCCATGCATTTGTATATTCCTGGGTCCTATTGGCATATACATATACACCGTTAAATCAGGCATATTAATGTAACGAAATTAGCGAATATTAGTCATTTTAATACTAATATAACGGTCTAACCATCCATTCATCAGTTGGTCTCTTTTGAAATACAAATCCCACCTCCGGCTTAAAGATCAGTTTTGAGGATATAGGAACTTCGACCCAACTATCGTTCTACGCTTGAAATTACAATTTCATTCGTTGATTCATGAATATATCATTTTAGTCGATTTGTCATAACTGGGCTAAAACAGAGGTTAATTATCAATATTGAATATTATCATGTACCCCAACACCATTATCTCCCAATACGACATTGTCCTGCAACAAGACCACTTCGGCAAATGGGTCCCGAACATAGCAAGGAAATATGATCTTGTCCGATGGATCCACCCAGATTGTTAGATTGCTGGCCCCGGATAAAACAAATACATTATCAAGGGGTCCACCTATGACCGAGATTAAGTCCCTTTAGATCTTAAATGGTTATAATAATCGGCTTGTAAAATACGTTACATATTGATCATGACATGACCAAAATCTTAACCGCACCTTCCCAAAATACAGTGATGTTACTCTGGACTGAAGGATCATTGGGTTTTTTACAAGCGTAATTTCCATTAAAGAAATTGGCATCTCCATACAAACCGATTTGTGACCAGTATATGAATGTCTTGGGGTCATTGATGTCCTTTGAAACCCTCCTTGATGACATGTAAAGGCCACCTAATGCTTTATGATGTGCCACAAGCCACTGGATAGAGAACGCAATTATTTAATGCATGAGCTTTTTATTGAACGGAGCAGGTAGAGCTTTTAGTTTGGGACAAAAGGAAGACAGGCATTCTCTGAGCATCGTTTTGTCCCAGGCTTAGTTTGGAACCTCAATAACTTATTAAAACTATAAAAGATAGGAATATACATATTTTACAACCTTTGAATGTGAAAAGTCCCATTCCACAGGATAAGGAGCTGTACAGAGGAAAAATATCAGCAAGACTTCATTGGTCAGAATGTATGTACTTCGATTAACGAGGGTCACGGGCCCTTCTTCATCTCCACCAAAGACCACGTCGTCTCTCCAAGCCTGATTTTCACCTTCGATCCAGGTTAAGACCTTAATTTCAGGAGCCTGATCCCCAGTCCCACTCCCAATTAATATCAGTGCCACAGATACAATTAAAAACCCAGACAAGTTGAACATTTTTAGAATAATACTTTGAAGTTCTTATGAAATATGAATTGAATTAAGAGAAAAATCGACAACTACAAATTATTTCATCTCTCAAAACCTCATTCTGTACATTATTCAATTCACATATTCTAGTAATGAGCCGTATGGATGACCGACAACGTGGACCATTTTTAATTATGTTTTTAATGTCGGTTCAATTTGAATCACGAATATTTTCATGTATTAGAACCATTTTAAATTGCCTTGGGTGGTTTTTGTCCTTTGTTCAGTTCTTATTCAGGACTCTCGGCTATTGTGTGAATATTGTCCAATAAGTAAGCGACTGATTTATGCGTGCAAAAATACCAAAATAGCCAATGTTACCAATAAAGAGATGTAGGACACACGTTAAGTTTGTACGTAGCATTTGATGACATACGATCCCTGTATGATACTCTCGTGTCAATCTCAAACGGCATATGCTGATGATTTACCTGTAAATGAACATTTGTGGCGTGATTTGTTTAATAAAGTCACCCCAAAAATGACATGAGTTTAACAGTTAGGCAAACTTTTATATTGAAGGCATAAGTCCACCCGTGTAGACCGTAGATATATCTGTTAGCCATATCCCCATTTAATAATTGAGTTTAGTTCTCAATTAAATGCATTTAGTTTAATAAGATTGCAAGAAAGTTAAGTTTGTCAGTCAAGGACATGTGAGTACATAAACCGGATTCAGAGTTTTGGCTTTAGAGTGGTCTGGTGGCGTTACATAATAAGATATCCTCGCATTTCAAGATCCTATAAATACTTCCATACGTAAAAAGTTGCATAACCTTTAGCAGATGAGATTGGAAATTGGGATTGATATCTGATACTCATCTCTGCCTGATTATTGAAAAACACGTTCCAACTTTCGTACTTTTTCTATCCAATTCTATATATAGCTGAAGAGAGGTTTTTGTAAGCAAAACTAAAAGCGTCATCATTTTTCATCTATTTCATCGTCCAGTTTGTCATGTTGTAGCGTTAAGGTATATTTCATGTCATATCTATCGTGATTCGTAAATGAATAATCTATAACGACTGAATATGAAAATATCGAAGGAAAATAATTGTATCATTTTAGCAGATTCGGTGTTTCTCCAAATAATCATAGTCATGTTGATTCAAAGCTTCTGGATCTCTGCACCTATTTCGAATTCTGGGTAAATTCATCCCCAGTGTAGTCCTATTTAGAGGAGTACATCAGTACATTTTTTAATTTTCAAGACTATCCCTCGAAGCCGAACCAGTTTCATTCGTCTTATGCAATACAATATATAGCATGAAAACAACAATAAGGAAATTAAACAATCGATATTTTTACAATGACTTACAGCCTATATTGTGACTTACTTACAGACATCCTTCATACTTTTTCAGTAAGTTTAAGCAAGTTTTTCAGTCGATGCCAACCAAGCAAAAAACTACAATGAAGCATCAAAGTCCAAAGTCCTAACTCCAGAAGGTTGTGATTATGATGAATAAATACAATCGATCCGTCCGTCAAAAACGTGTAAATAAAATATACAGTTCATAGTACTATTACTGATAAGAACTCCTCAATTATATCATGTGGAATGGATGTAGTAGTAGTAGTGTTTACAAATTGTGTAGCTTGCAAATATTTAACAAAACTCTCCATGTTAATGTAATGCCAACAATAGCCATTGATTTTTCCTTATCCCTTCCACTTCATATATTATCCGATACAAACTTAGGATAATATTCCACCAAAGCCTTCTCCGGCTCCGGCACGAAATCTACTTTAATAGAGCAGTGTTCATGGGTCAAATCTATTCACATGAAATGCTTAATCTGTCCCAAACCCATTACTAAATGGCCTTGCTACATGTCATTTACAGCTCCAAATTCCATCAAAAGCAAAAGAAAGCGAAAACATGGGTATACAAGTAAGTCAGTACCAGAATATAAAAAAAAACTTACTGATGAAATGCTCATAAAAATCGACGGAAAGGATGTAATAATCATGAAATTGAAATGATGGCACTAGCATATTCTTTTATGGTAATAATCTCATCCATTTCTAAACATCAAAATTCGAAACTATTTCCTCTCCTGTCTAAAGGATATGGAAATACGGAATCAAATGAGACTTGAAGCAGAAGTTCATTACTTCTGAGCCTGTTATAGGCTCATAAGTTCCTGAAACAGGGCAAACTCATAATAAAATGTGTCCTCAGAAAAAAACGTAACCCGCTCCTATCTCCGGCTGACAATCCGCTCAAGACCCGAGGTAACATTTACATGAAACATCCCATTTAGCAGCTAGAGGATAGAACTAGAAGGACTTATAGGAAAAGCCCGTGAAGGACATGATTCCCAATTCCAAGTGCCACTACCAATGTTATTATGGATCATATAATTCTTGTTAACCTATCCAATTTGAATGCTTATAATCATAATAATGTTTTAATACTATGCTCCTTAACATTCTGATCAAGTCGGCTGTAGTAGAAGTAGAAGTAGACTCGGACTAACACAACCCAATCTGCCTTCCAGCAGACGAGGGCAACTTAGAAAAATAGCCGTCGTCGTCTTCTTCTATCTCTCCTATAATTTTCCTTCCTATCGAATTTTTTAGATCATATATATTATCATATTGTAGTATTATCTTATTGCAAAACGACTCTGCAATTTCATCACTACCAGTGCAGTTTAGTTTAGATGAGGCTTTACAATAATATATAAAGTATTTGTACAAATACCTAATAAAAAGCAGCTATTATAATGCCAAAAATCACAATCAAACAGCCAAAAATAGTATTGTCCAGGCGGTGGATTTTTCTTTAATAGGTTTAGGTCCACTGGAGAAAGTCCTTACTTTCACTTAGCTTCTTGTATTTTAACTTTTTAATTGGAGTTCTTTAAGGATTAAGTTACAGAGTTTTTTTTAATTGCGAAAGTTACGAAAATAATTTATTAAGCCAAGATGGTTATGTTTATGGTCCACGAAGAAAAACTACAAGATTCTACACCATCATGGGACTTTTTTCAAAAATATTTTATAGCGTTTTCTGCGGCAGCGTTGGCAGAAACAGGTACTGTTGGATTTTATTAAACTATACTGCATTAACCTGCCTTTTATAATCCATAATTACTGACTGTTGATTTATTTCAATTATGTGGAAATAGTTACATATCCACTGGATTTGACGAAAACGCGGATGCAGATTGCTGGAGAGTTAGAAAAGGCAAAGCCCTTGGGGACACCTCATCAGAAGACGGGGATGTTAAAAACGGCCCTTGGGGTGGCTAAGAACGAAGGGGTTACCCACCTTTGGAACGGTTTAGCCCCGGCCCTTTATCGACATGTTATTTATTCCGGGATACGAATGGCCTTGTATGAGAAGTTAAGGGACGATGTATTTGGCAAGGAACCTGATGGGTCTTATCCTGTTCATAAGGTATACTTAAAGATGATATAGTAGTATTTGTTGGCTTATCTTAAAATAAAAAAAAAACTTTATTTTAATGGAACGCGTTTTTAACGAGACTTGCTGAATAATATGATCATTTATTTGTTTTTTGCTTTCTTGACATCTTTTGGGATGCTATCAAATTGTTCACGAAACACGGACCTTTACATAGTGATAACATGCTTCTTTTTATCTATAATATACTGACTTGAACCTTTTAAAATCATTTTAAAAAACTTTCCTTTATTTCACAATCGATCCAACAGGGATAAGAGGTAAACTGTTTTCTAAGAGATGTATTGAATAAAACTTTATTATTTTTATTTAACTTTTGAATAAGTCTTAAAAACTCAAGTGAAAATGATATAAAATGAAAAGCCATTTCGGACTATGTTAAAGATTATCTGAGAAATACTTTTTGAAATTCAGGCAGCTCTTACTGGATTAATCGTCGGAGGATTTGCTCAATTTACAGGTAACTTTACTGGAAGTTCCTTAAAACTGAATTCCTCTAGAATAATAATAATTCAAATATTCATGTCTCCATTTTTTTTAAATAGCAAATCCAATGGACCTCGTAAAAGTTCAGCTACAAATGGAGGGTCGTCGGAAATTAGAAGGGAAACCACCCCGTGTTAAAGGTGTCTCGGAAGCTCTTGTAAAAATTTGGAAAGAGGCAGGGATTCGAGGTCTATGGAGAGGCTGGGCCCCTAACGTTCAACGCGGTGCTCTAGTTAACTTAGGTGACTTAACGACTTACGATTCGGCAAAGAGATTTCTACTTCGAAATACTACTATGAAGGATGGGACGAGTGTCCATATTTTGTCAAGGTAATGCACATCAAAATGAGCCGCATTGACAATTGACAATGACTGCTAAACTGTTAAAAAGTCGAAGCGTTGAAAACTAATCAATTGTTGACGCATTAAAATCCACAGTCTTCTAGCCGGTTTTACCGCAACGGTCATGGGAACTCCAGCCGATGTGGTCAAGACACGAGTAATGAATCAACCCACGGAAAATGGGAAAGGGCTGTATTATAAAAACTCTATAGATTGCCTTCAAAAAACAATTAAAAATGAAGGATTCTTAGCTCTCTATAAGGGATTCCTGCCAATATGGTAAGCATAATGCTTATTTTTATTAAATTTTCTATAAGTTTTTACATGAATCGTTTAAAAAAACGTAAAATTTTGCAGGATGAGACTGGGTCCATGGTCCTTAACCTTTTGGGTGTCCTTCGAATGGCTACGTGGAGCATTTGGAGTCAAAGGGTTCTAGTCAATTACTCTCAACTTATCAATGAATTATTAAGAATAACTGCAGCACGAAAGGAAATCCACCAGCAACAAGATCAAAGAATACTAAAAAAACTATTTTATTTAGTCTGTGTAACGTGATTTACACTTAACAAATAGTTAGATATTATATATACTTCACAGTATAACCCAAAATACTACGCTAGAGCTTGAGTATTCGAGTCATAATTATAGTATAGCAATCAGGCAGAGATAATTACTGACAAGTGATGTTTGAACGTGTTAATAACACAGGATAGTCTACATATAAAACTGATACTGATAGTAACGTGAAAGTTACACGGCTACACGAACACAACAAAATCAACCTACAAAAATGGACCCTATTTTTTACCATAAGAAGCGTTTACAAAAGCGTCCTTTCAGAAACCGTGGAACAATAAAGATGCTAAATCGATGCAGTTTAGAATCTGATCGACTTTCGGAGTACAGAACATGTTCATTAAAAAATAGAGGGGAATAAGATGCCTAGGATAATCGGTAGTAATTGTCAATCAAAATCAGTTATAAAAATATTAAGTATTTTACAAAATGGTAAATCATGAAGTAACGGGTCAGTGAAGCACACCAAAAAACGAAGTAGTCGACATACGAGGTAGTGACATACGAATATATTTTAAACCACTCTACAATGAACTATAATATTAAGTAAAAATAATTTAATATAGAAAATGTAGAGAATTATATATATGTATATTATAAATGTGAAAATAGTCGTGTGTATTTTTGTCAACCTTGTGATTATAGAGGCTCGTCATGTCGAAATGCAGTTTTGTATCCAAAAAAAATAACTGTTAATCGAAATTATGAAAGAAACGAACGGCTCTCTTCTATTTTTAATGTTCTCTTGGATGTTTTTTCCTGAATATGAAGTCGGAAATGTTAATATGGGAAATGTGCTTTATAAAAATATCTATGTAGGGTCTTTGTTTCATACGTTTGTGGAAAAGTCGATGATTATATAGTCAATCTTGTGCTGGATTAAATTAAGAAGTGAGGAACTGTCTCCCTTCATTTTGAGATTAGAGTTTATTAATTTATACATCGACTTTGTTGTAATTTGGCCGTTCTGATAAAACTACTGGAAATAAGAATAAATGTTTTTTGAAGATATAGATTGAGGCTTTTTTGCAATTTGGTGTTATTAAATTAAGCACAGTCAATTCTGCCATGTTAACACGTTAACAGGGGTTCATTTTAATGGAATTCTTGACTGGACATACGTAGACTGTACCAATAATCTGACAGGCAGATCCAGGAATTTCTAAAAACTGAAATCATAGAAAATACGATTGCGTGACACAGTAAAAAAAATCTGCAATTTCACAGCTTTTAATTTTAATCATCAACATTCCCAGTCCTTTGTATCCCAGAATGGTTAACAATGGCCCAAGTCCACTCCAGTGAGAGGATCCAGTGGTTATGTCCTCCAACAAGAATTTAACTTCCGTCCGTATGAAATGCATGGAAATAACAACAACACAAACTTAGCTCAGGCCCAGTCTGCCTCCATCATTCTCCAACAATGATAATGACATAATGACATGGATGCTTAATTACCTAAAACCTACCTAATCACCTAGATTTGAGATTTCTGTTTATCAATTCAGTTGCAGCTTCTGTTGCTCTCGGAGGAAAAGTAATGATAATAGTTTAACCTCATCAGTTTAACATTCTTCTTATGCAGTCCGGAAAGCTGCTATAATATTCATTCTTAAATTAATACTGGGGGCCATAAATTGTCTCAACTTGCCAAATTGGTAGTTTTGGGCATTCTGTTCTCCATTTAATGTAGATTAGTTGCGTTAATTCCAAAATATATAGACTGTGTACAATATGGCAGCGTCATATTTGTGGCCATTACTAATTATTGGGACTTCTTTATTCATCTGTCAAACCAATGCCTGGTTTCCAAGAGATCAGCCAAAAATCGGGCTGAATAAGTGGTCTGAATTGGACAGTGAAGAACATGGAATTTGGAGGACAGATTTCGAAAATATTACTTCGGGGGCTTTAAAGCTCCTTGATAATGGGCAAACTTATGTAGTTTCTCCATTGATATCTGGTTTGGCTATTGATTGCAACGCTTCGTACCCGATTAAATGGATTGCTCATTTTGCTGATGTAAGTTTAGATTGGTAGTGAGGTGTTGAATAAGAAAGCTACGGATATGCAATTGCTGGACATGAATGAATGTATAAAACAATGATGGTTTTTTTAACAGGATGTGACGGAGCTACATTCCTACTTATTGAAAGTAAGGAATTTTAGAAGAAATCCAGACGTCTTCAATCCCCGTACTAACCTATTTACAGCCCAACTTAACTTTTACGGGGAACAGAATATCGTCAGCGGAAATTATAGTTGTGTCAGTGTGCAGTATCCTAATGATGTGGTCAAAAATATTTACGTGTTTTGGCAAGGTTAATTTGATTTGAATGATTAAACGGATTAAAGCTCTATTCAGTTTAAAATAATTTTGAAACACGGTAGGAACCACGCCTTCAAATCTAATCTTATCGGGCCAGACCGTCGACGTTAGATCGAAGGATGGAATCACGGCAGTTTTGCCCTGCCGAGTATCTAGACCCGACACGTCTGTAATACTGTACAAAAAAGTTAATTCGGTAAAGCAAAGAAAAGTATAATAAAATGCACATTAACATAATTAAATGCACTCAATTTCATATGACTTGGATTTTGGTTCAAATTGTCGAAATTTTTCTAATATTTCGTAGGAATTTGTTCCCATTATATCCCCGTACATAAAATTTGATCCCAAACGAGGATTCATTGTGAATGTGTTCCAATACAATGGGGCCGTCGGCCAGTACAAATGTCTAACTGAAGATGATGATGATCCCTTGTTTGTTAACCTGAGAAAGGGTAAGACTTTAATCTAAACGAGTTTCAAGTAATTAGATGCCCTTTAAAACATTTAAAAAAATTCTATATTGATTTCAGGCCTACAGGGGAAATTCGAGTTCAATCAATCGCTAATTGGAAATGCATCAATGTACTTTAACAGGCAAACACAAGAACTTACCTGCTGCTCCAACAGCTCCAGAACTCCAAAAATTAATGCTATGTTTTGTTTCGATTCATTTGCATGCGATTTAATTTCAACCCGCTCGCATTTTCAGAAGGTTTTATTACATTTCGAAATTGACATTTAGTAAGATAACCGAAAACATATAATTATGATTTTTATTCATTTTTTAGTTTGCAAACACCGGGAAACGATTTCGGAACGGTACATGTACGTCAGAGAGGATTTACAACAAAGACTCTGGAGTTGCTCGATGCATGGGGGATGGGATCGATGTGTTCAGGAACTTCTTCACCGACGTTCCTACCCAAGCTAATAACAATACTCCCAATTTGTGTAAAAATTATAATCTCTTAAAGCCATTCAATTCACATTGTTCATAGAAATACTACAAGTCTTGGAAAAGACACCCGAAAGGTGTAACAACTAAAAAGCAACTAATACGGATGAACATTTTGTGTTTTTGATTCAAAGACTTTAGTTGGAACGAAATGAAACCGGAAGTGACGATTGACATTTCCATAACCTCAAGAAGACCTGTCTATCACGGACAAAATATAACTGTGAGCTGCGACACGGCCTTCTTTTATTTTGCAGAAGGAATGAGATGGGCTATCAGGTGGAAGAATGGGTCGTTACGATTTTTTCAGAGTAATAAAATTATCTTAAACACGGAATAGGTGTTTTTGTTCTGTCAAGAAAAATTGATATTAAAAGTGTGTGATGTTAATATAATTTTATCAAAATTCGAACGAATCTTTATAGATCCGAATGGAAATGCTGGAGGTGGGTATGGAGTTAGTTATGATCATGCCGAAACATCGTTCCAGAGCATCCGTTTACGGATAAATAGGAACATGTCGGAAATCCTATGCTTTGCTCCGGTATGGAATACGACGGACTGGATCAACAAGACGTTCACATTAGACGCGCATGGTACTTTAGAGTTCGATACATAAACTGCATTGATTTAAAAAAATCGTTTTCGCTTTTATAATTATAACTAACGATAATCTATTTTTAATAAACCGATGTAACGGGTGTAACCAAGTGTTGAAAATATAACGATAAACAAACTAAATCTCAATTTCCCCAAAAAGCACGGGTTTTGCACCCTGGTGTCAGTAGGAGTGGTCCCGTATCCGTCAAAGATGTTCTATTACTCATGGGAATCGTTTAAACCCCATATCTCAATTTCCCCAAAAATCCCAGGTTTCGCACTCTGAAATATAGGTTCAGGGTATTATCATGTATAGATGATAGACATAGAGTGTAATGTAAACTACCTAAGCGTCAGTTTTAAAATGAGTAAGAGCTCTATCCTGGCGTTGGACTCCTACATATCACTATTCTGTTTGATTTAATTCTTTGTTTTGGGGTTTAATTGATGGGGGTCAGGGGGTGCCACCGATTTGACCCAAGTTCGAACTTAGCCTGTGTTAGGACCCAAGGAATAAGTGTGCAAAATTTGGTGACCGTAGGTCAAGCCGTTCTCCAGTTATCGCTCGGACAGACGGACGGACAGACGGACGGACAGACGGACGGACGGACGGACAGACGGACTTGTCGTTCGCATAAAGTGTTTTCAACACTTAATAAATGTACAATTAGACGCTAAACCTCCGGTCTTTGATGATCCTGAAGTTGAGATACTGCAAATGGTTTTAAACTCCACGGATCAGCATCTGGAATGCCGTGTTCGTGGTGTCCCTGCACCCGCAGTTAGATGGAGGAAAAATAATAGAGTACAGCGAACAATTATTTTTTTTGCTAATCAAATGGATTAATTTAGAATTTTTAAAATGCGTTTTAATTATTTCCATTTGATAGCCCTTAAATCAACAGAGCAACCTGGCCTTGAAACGTCAAAACGGAACATCTCTGCTGACAATTCTTCGAGTGTCCCATGATTCACAGGGGGAATACGCTTGCATTGCAACCAATATTGGTGGAACTATTGAGAAACAGTTTATAGTTTATGTTGAAGGTAGGATTTCAAGTCAGTTTAGTTCCTAAAATTTTGAATGATGCCTTGGAATTTGGATACAGTAACATTTTATGGAACGATTGTTTATAACAGAACCGGGTTCATCCCTTGGTGTTGCAGGGATAACAGTTCTGATAATAATGATCATGAGCCTTGTGGGTGGAATGGGATTCCTGATTTGGAAGATGCAGCTTCAAAAGAAGATCATTGACCATCTTGCTGGGATTGTTTTTCGAGACGTTGGAGCAAATAATTCGCCTGGAAATGCTAACGGGAATGCTAATGGTGTCAGTACGGCTGGAAATAGTGATCAGAATCCCTTTCCAAGTAGTCAAAGTTGAGAAACCTTGTAAAATGTATGGGGTTATGAGTTATGAATTTTGTAAATAATCCGTAGATGTTTTTTGAATATTTTTGAAAACAAATTTTAATTGGTTAACACGACATCGACTATATACATCTATTGCATAACATGCATTTGACATTGCTGAATTACATGATTTTTTTAAAAATAAAAATGAATATGGATTTTTCATTGATGTTTTACCCTAAAGAAACGGTTATATTTCTTTAAAGATATTCCCAATCATCATTGTTACGGAAAAGTATATATCCTACTGTGTTATTGTCAATTTAAAATTGACTTTCTGGTCTGGGAAAAGTGTCGGTGAAAGCTCGGTCCCAAATCGATAATCGAACTTTAACGTCCGCGTACTTAAACGTTCGTCGTCTCAGTTTGTAGTTTTTATTCAACCGTTCCTTTCTCCTTCGTCGCCGCATCTGAATCCTTGAACGACTCCTCCTGACTTGAAGTCGGTGGTAACGCATCAATCGTGTTTTTAACCTCTTTAAACGATATGGCATAAAGTAGGTGGCGATGAGTTCAAATAGAAAGGCAAATAGACTTATGGAAATTCCAACAGAAATTAGAGGAACAAGTATTTTCCAAAGCTCCAGAGACTTTAGGTCGTAGCTATGATTTATTTTTTGAAGGTGGTTTAAAACTTTTCGTTTTCTACTAATTTTAGCTTGATTTGTTTTCATCCAATGCTTGTAAACACCAAATTCCATGAATTTAGACAAAACCCGGTCAAATCGGTTTCCAAGAAACATCCAACTCTTCCGTTTCACTCCATAGTTTAACCCTTTACTGGCTTCACAATAAATGCCTGAAGTTTTTGTTCTTAAATTCGTAACGAATTCCGAGATAGTGCTTTGGGCTCCGAGGAATATGTGCCGATTTTGAAGCATTTTTTGTATTTTTAGCCCATGGTTTCGGAACAAGGCATTTTCATTTATATCGATAAGTGCTTCCTTTACAATTTTATTACATTTGTTGTACTCAATCGTAACCAAAGTGGTCGAATTGTGTAGGATGTCGATCAAATCGTCATTTGTCTTTAAGAAGAACCCAAAGCCCTTCTTGCCGTGTCGATGAAACTCATCAAAAGAAAATGAACCCTTGTTGCTATACGGTGCGGCTGCAAAGCTCGCAAGTTGTCCAATGCTGAAACATCCGAGAATAAATCCGAGAAAAGCTAATAGGATAAACACAATTCGAGAATTTAGCTTACTTGCTTGCCGAAGGATTATGGAATCCCCGGTAATCAGGTAAATTGACGAGTGGTTGAAATGTGACTGGCCCCATGGAATAAAAATACGTTGTCCTGTTGCAATTGCTAAGGTGGAATAAAATGATAGGAATTTTCGACCCTTAGTGGTGGCTTCGAAAATGATAATAGAACTTCCGATAAGTGAAAATGAAAAGAGGGTCCAAAATTTTCTGTTTAGAAACTGACTGGCATTTTTAAGGAAACTGTTCCGCAGCAGTTTATGTTCAAAATCACATTTTAGCAACCGAAGGTCGGTTTGACTAATCGTTACCATTTCTGGAACGGGTGAGTTCGGGTACTTCAGGTGAATTTTGAGCCAATATGCTGCACTGTTAAATTCTTGGTCTATAGAATTATAACTTTTGATGAATAGATACTGAGCTGCTTGAGATGAATTGTTGTATGCAAACGAAATATTTAGCAATCGTTTCAATTCGCACAAAAAATGTTCTTCTGCTGTTAGCATTTCCATATCCGGTTTAAATGATGACGATGGTAATATGGAACAATTGTGTGGTGGGACTACATTGCTTTCCATCGTGATGTTGATGTCCCTGTTCATATTCAGGGACTTATTAAACTGGGTTGGACTTTGAAGATTGCTGGATATGTTGACAAGAAGATGACGAATATTATCATTTCTACGATATAGATTGGCAAATAAACCTTTTGGTAGACTAGTTGCAATGTCAGTTATCTCAGAGCCAAAGCTAGCACAAATTATGATGGTCCTCGATGACAATAAAATGTTGCTGTCTTTATGGCGACAATTTGACTCATTTGTATACAACTTCAGGGGAACTCCTTGAAAATGTAATAGCCTTAATAATTCAGGACAATAAGTTTCGCGTTTGTGATTGTGGCTAATGTCACATTGGACTGTGACATCCACATTATTAGTTAGAGGTGAGAAGTAATTCGCCGTTGATTTCGAATGTTCTAAATGAATGGGTGAGGAAAATGTTGATGATAGTGACAAAAGTAGTTGAAATACAATAACAAGAAATGGTATTAAAGGAACAGACATCTTTAAAGCTCTCGTCGGGTTATCTAAGAAATGTTTTTGTTTGGCAAATATTGACAATTAGATTTTGACGAGTTTGTTTTTATAAGAGATTTTAAACAGAAGCCAGAAGCTGATGGGAAATGGGAATGGAATGCGAATGATATTTGTTGAATTGGCATAAGTAAAACCAGTCTAGGTATGCATGATGCTTGAGGGATTAAGTTAAGGTGTTTATTGATTGTATGGAAGTGTTTAATTTGCGATTTTCATATCAACGATAAACCATTACTGGTGATTTCCGGTCGATACCTAGACCGACATATCGTATTAATAAAGTATGAGCTTTTCCAGTTTTTATCTACCCGTTGTTTTTACAGGTCTGTCAAATTACATACTAATAATATAGAAAGTGAAACTCGGGTCACCTAATAATTCATGCGATTGACACTATTGGCAGACACGAAAAAAGGTCCCCTTCTGCATGCTGGTCTGGTACTCTAAGAAGTAGCAAAAAAAATGCTTGAGTCTCTTGTACTGTACTGTATACTTCTTTAAGGATGATCTTTATAAACTAATAAGCTAATTTTATTGTTATTATACAATACCACATTGTTCATCTAGTTTTATTGAAATTAAGGGAATTAAAAAAGCTACTAGATCCTCTCCGTGTTATTCTTTAATTGAAATATCGTTGAGAAATGAGAAATGCAAACCAATTTATAAGCAAAAAATTGTAATTTATGACAAATTATTATTTAATTTAATTTTAAGTAACTATAATTTGAAGCTAGTTATATATGATATACAACTGGATGTAATATAGCTAGAAAAATCGATTTGTTCCAATGTAATCTATGTAATCTGTAAAATACCAGCAGCCTGCGTTAGTCTAGATTCTAGATACTATTGTCTGTACTACCTTTAGTCCAGGACCTGAGGTCAGGTTCAGCATCCCAGTGCAGTAGCAGAGAAGCCTACGTTCTACATAGAAATGATATAGCATTTAATGAACAAAATTTGTATTAAGCACGACAACATATAATTGCAATCTGCAACGTTCTTGGTTGCAAGTTGCAATTGATCTGTGGTCTGTAATCTGCAGGCATGATTTCAATTTTTACATTTTTACATTTCATGAGAAAGAACATTTTTAGAATAATAATAGTTAGTTAGAATGATGATCTGAATGAATTTTAAGAGAAATGTGAGACAAAGAGTAGATCTGTCTGTGGTCTGTCTGTACATTAGAAGAGCCGCTCTGCATGAAATTCTGTAAACATTCCAGTTAGTTTATAAATAAACTTTGGAGGTGCTCTACTGTTATGCTAAGCTAAATGCTAGATAGGCAGGCACTAGGGCATAGGGGCAGTATCGAGTTAGTCATCCACAATCTCGAATGAATTTCGAGTGGATTTAAGTAATTTAGTTTATGATAAGATATTATAAGTTGAAAGAAGTTGACTACTGCTGGACAGAGAATATCAGAAATAACATGTGTCCCCGTTTTTAAGATTTTGCTCTCTAGTTTAGTGATTATTTGTAATTTAGCTCTTTTCCAAACAATAAAGTTAGTTAGCTACGGATACGCACGAGATTGAAGGTGGAGATTGATTGTGTATTGTGTGAAATAAATCGGATGCAATGTGATACTGTACAGACGAAATAATTGCATTTAATACATAATTTGAGAGGTAACAAATATTTTACAATTTGGAATGGATGTAAATTCATTTGATTTAAATTCTCAAATATTCAAACTTGAACTTTAATTCTAGAACTAAAGATTTGACTGAAATTCGAAAGCATGGATCCGGGTAAGCAATTGGGAGATTGGAAATGCATGGGAGTGCTCGGAAAGGGGAATTTCGGAATTGTCGGATTATGGAAGAATTCAAAAACTGGAGAGTCACAAGGTAATTCATAATTAATAATTTAATATACAATATATCATGGGATGGAATTCATTTGGTTTGAGTTTTGAGAGGAATTAATTATATGTCGGTTATTTGTCATTGGTAATAATAGCAATCAAGAAGTTCGAGATGCGACACGCTGGCAATATCAGAGACTCTTCTCTTGTCGAACTTCAAAAGCGATGGGAGAAAGAAGTCGAGATGATGTACCAATCGATTGACTGCCTTTATATTGTGTAAGTTTAAACTTAAAGTTACGGAACTCTTCGAAATTACAATAAGAATATAATCTAGATTTGTCAAATATTTAT
The DNA here is from genome assembly GCA_906901685.1 of Desoria tigrina. Taxonomy (NCBI): domain Eukaryota; kingdom Metazoa; phylum Arthropoda; class Collembola; order Entomobryomorpha; family Isotomidae; genus Desoria; species Desoria tigrina. The sequence continues at coordinate 3,111,949 of CAJQTU010000010.1, read as the reverse complement.
TTTATGTATTTACTCTTAGATCAACGGTTCCGGTTCCTAATGACCTAAAAATGTCAAGTTTAGCTGGACCACCTAACTTACCCCTCCTCAGTATGCAATACTGTTCAGGAGGAGACCTTCGTCAGGTGCTAAGACGGCCCGAAAATATGGCTGGATTGAAAGAAAGAGAAGTCATTACCATATTGGACCATACTTCAAAAGCGATTTTGTATTTACACGAGAAGCATATATGTCATCGAGATCTCAAACCCGATAACATTCTAGTTTACTACGAAACACCTACCAAGGTTAGCAAATCGTAAAATTGGGTCTCAAGAAATCTTGAGTTCTTAGCTTGTTTTGAACTCGTTTAATAATTTGGCTTTTAATTTGTAGATAATCTATAAGCTCAGTGATCTCGGAGTTGCAAAAGGCTTATCGAACAGCGATAGTCAGTGTTCCACCATGGTTGGAACTCCGCAATATATTGCTCCTGAAATCTACTTAAGACAAAAGTAAAGTCTGATCGCGGAATAAAAACCTTACTTAAATCAAGAATTATAACCAAGTTTTAACGACTCTTCTAATTTAGATATGACAAAACTGTGGATTACTGGAGTTTTGGAGTAATTGCTTTTGAGATTATGTGTGGAAAGCGTCCTTTTGTACAAGATTCTGCAGTTGACTGGTATTTGTCATTGTCACTATAAAATAGCCATATTTATAATAATTGGCTATATAACATAGATTTTGGCCGTGTATTTCATATTAAGGCTGAATCTGCTGGAGAAAAAAGGAAGAGAAGTTATTGCAATTTATCGGACAGACCAAGGGAATATTGAATCTTGTACAGAGATTCCATTCTACACCCATTGTTCTGAGTACGAAAATATTATAATCTGTATAATACAAATCGTGGTAAGTGGTATGTGGATCTCGTAAGTTATTATCTCTTGTATTTAAATTCTAGCTCATTGAAGAAGTGCCTTGAAGCATGGTTAGCCACAATGCTTCAGTTCGATCCCAATTGTCGAGGGAAAAAAGTTACCGAGTCTTGCTCCGAGCTAGAGACTTCAACTGGGTCACCCCCGGCTCCAGTTGTTAGTTTTGCCATGTTAAGTAACACTCTTAACACAAGATTTCTCCAAATTCTTTCTCCTTCCAAAAGAATGGCTTATTATGTTGGAAACAACACGAGAATTTTAAGAGTGAAAGAATGGATCTCGAGAGACACGGGCATAACTCCAGAAAATCAGCTTATTCTTACTATGGATGGTGTGGAGGTTAAAGACAATGATAATGCATCTGCCTTTATCGAGGTAACGTTAACAATCTTTAGCTCACTTTTTAAGCATATCTCTACTTTCAGTACTGGTTTAATTATTCCTATGGTCTGAATATTTATAGTTGTCGAATCTGTATCTGATACACCGTCAGCCACACGTTGCTCAGATAAAATGGAAAATGCCCAAAAATGTAAAAGATTTCCTTACACAACACTCCACACTTACCGATCATAATGTTCTAAGTCGTGTATGGTCCAATGCAATATATTGCGTGCAAATGGAACTGGAAAAGTTGGAAACTGCAAAAAAGTCATGCGAAGCCTTGAAGTAAACTTACAATTTCTGTCTATTTGTTTTAATTTTGTATTTAAGGTCGGTTTAGCTTTGTTGATTAACCTCCATTTAATTCTTTAATTTCGCAGAAAATGGTGTGCAGTTTACTATACAAATCTACTGAAATCTTTGCGGAATGAAATTGAAAAGTCTGGATGCGTTTTATCAAAGATTTTGGAATTGGAAACAAATCTGGAAAATATTGAGAATGAGGGATTAAGTGAAACGATGAATGCTATGCCTAGTCAAGGAAATGATGGGAATGTTATTTCATGGACACAAGAAATGACCTTACTTCAAAACGTATATACGAATTGTGTTGACGATTGGGTGGAAAACGTTGTTTTGAAACCAGTGCGGTCGACCAATTTGGAAGAAATGTAATACATTGATCTTTCAGCTATTGTATATCGTACCGGATTTAATTTACGTTGAATCAGGATACGAAATAACTAACGCCATAAATTGTTTATCATAAAGATATCACGGGATCTTGAAATCATGTGGTGATTGGAAAGCAGCGGATTCGGGAAATCCATTCAATTATAATCAGTTATTGGTGAAAGGTGTTTGTCAATTTATTGTCCAACGGGATCAAATCGCAGATGATTTACTGCATAACATTAAGTAAGTAATCAACATTAATAAACAATACATTTTAGATTACAACGGATCCACGCCCTAATTTTTTTGATTCTTTTCTAGCATTCAGTTGGAAAAAGTTCAATCTGATAGAAAACTAATCGACACAATGCAAAATTTGTCATCTCAGTTAAACCAGTTGACCACTGATATCATACAATCTAGATGTGCTAGACAAACACACTTGATACAAAAACTCCAAGGCGAACCGCTCTCTAAGAACAAACCTTCTGAAAATGCAAACACTAACAATTCTCCAACATATGCAAGTGTCCAAGCGAAAAGTCCAAATCCGAATCCCATTCGAGGAGGAGGTTATAGGAAGATAATGCAACCCGATCAGATGAGTCAGTCTGAATTCATATGCACTTCGACATCTAAGAAGATCTCAAAGCCAGCAATCATGACAAAGAGCGTGAACAGTGGATTATATGGACCAAATTCACCTCCAATTTTTAAAATAATGGAAGAATCGCAGATGCTTAAGTCGCAGTAAGTGCAACCAAGAAGAAATTAATTAATTAATGTCATTTACCTTGATGTGTTTGTTGCAGTCCCTAATTTTCAGGTTGATCTTTTACTGATTTAGAACCGAGACGACAATGCAAAGTCTTCAGGACTCTATGGAAGAAGTCAGAAGCATTATAAGGCAGAATGCAGCGGTTTCATGGGATTTCCTTAATTAAATGGTTGGTTTGTGTTTCCTATCTGCTTGATGTCTATTGTTCTGTGCCAATCAATCGTCTTCTACTTACCTACATCTGTATTATTTTTGTCCTTTGAAACCCTTAAACTTTGGTATTTCGAATCGCCCTACACCGGAGAGTTTGTATTTGTACTATTTATTATTCGTTTATTACTGACAAGCGTGACATGACGTCAATAGAATATAGCCCTTTTTGTGACTGACAATGAAATGGATTACTAATCGAAATCGTAAATACCTTACCTATTACCTTAATCATCGAACGAGAATATATTTACCTTCCGAAAACTTGAATAGTCTTTGGTGCTCTTGTAACTGTTATTTAACAATAAATTTCGTGTCGTATATTCAAGTACAATTTTTAATTCAATCTTCGTTTATTGTATTAATATACGTAATGCATAAAGAAATACAAAATAAATCGAGTATTAAAACATTCATATCATAAAGCCGTATGTTAGTTAAAATCCATAATTTGCAAAAACCAGAGATATGGGTGGATTTATGTTGGATCTACATTATGCAAATCAACCAAGCTTTTGGTTTTTAAACTTTAGTACAAAATCCAAATACTCAGTTTTCTTAAGTGCCAAATTCTTTAACTTATTCTCTGGCACATCAAGGAACTCGTATTTGAAGCAGTCTATGCATTTCTGCAAATACACCTTAGCCAGCTTAACAGTTTCGGGTTTATGCCTCAGTATTTTATAATCCTCATCCCCCTCACCCCCAGCCATTGATAGAATCGCGGACTGCATCTCATAGTAAATGACGGCAGTATAAATATTCAACTTCGCAAGCCCGGGGTCCAACTTCTTAATAATATGCAAAAGGCGATTGCTGAGCGCAACCTTCTCCTCCAAAAGAATCTTATCATTAATCGTGGCCTCATCCTCACCAAACATTTGTATGAGGGAATGGTTCACAATGAAGTTGAGGTAGTAATCAGGATGAACGAGCTCCTCAACTTTGGCCAATAATTCCTGATAACTCTTCAAATTAGGCTTCGCCTTCCCAACCATTTCGCACAACCGACTATCAATCTTCTTAACCAGCCAGGGTGGAGTCAGTTTCCCACATTTCGTGCATTTCCAATGAATATCGGTCGGGTTCTCAGGGCTCTTAACAATCGGGACGGAGAAGGCCTTGCAGCCTTCTTGGGGGCAGAGGATCGTGGAAAAATGGGAACCCAGTTCCTTCGGATCCATACACCTGGGACATTTACACCAGAGGAACCGTTCCTTCTTGAGGAACTCCCTCCGCTTATCCGTATTCCACATCAGATTAACATAGGAAACGGATAAATTCTCTCCCTTTTTAATCTTGACAGACGACCTGCAAAAGAGCTCAAAGAGGTATTTCTTATTACTACTGCTCCCCTTGCCCGTGCCCGTGGTGGTTGGGATTGGAGAAAGGTAGAATTTACAATTGGGAGCACAGCTATGTTCCAGTGCGGAGAAAGTGGGGAAAAGGGCAGATAACTCAACTTCCTTGAAGATATTGAAGTGGAGAGCATTGATGTCAAGAATCCCAAGAATCTTATGAACATCGGGCTTGGAAACTTGATTAATAGTCGGATGATTGATTCGAGCCAGGATCCCTTTGAGGATTGCAAACACCCTCGTCGTCCTCTCCAAATTCGGCAAGTCTGTCCGACCCTCTTCATTAGACTTGAGCGACATCATCTCGTCCCAATGTTTCTCATTCGCATACTTGAGGAGGATGGATCGGAAGTAGATCAGGTTTCGGAGCACCGTCTCCCTGATCCCTAAATTATTTCGATTGTAGATTGAAGCCGGATTAGGAAGGCTGGGAGTTGGGGACGTGGTGCTACTTTCACCGCCTTTATTACCACCATTATTATCAGGGAGAGGAGATGAGGCTTCATTCCCATCCGATCCCGATGGGCTTTCAGTTGGATCATCAGCTAAGGGTTGGAGGGCCTCGGAGATGAGTCGGCATTCAAAGTACTTATGGAAATACTGGGCCCCACATGCTGGGGAGCAAATTGGGAGCTCGCATTTTTCGCAGATCTTATTCCTCCGACTGCTGAGAGTAGAGCTACTTTCACTCTCCGCCGAGGAAGAGGTGGAGGAGTCCTCATCCGAATCCTCCTTGATTTCCTTGTAGCAACCCAGACAGATCTTATTTGGAGTGAATTCCAAACTATTGGCTTTGATGCTGAGGAATATGGCTTTGTCCTTGAGGATGATTTGGTCCGCTTTGATATCCTCCGTGGCTGTAAAGTGCCGGTCCAGCTTTTCATTTTGATCAATCTGGAAATAAATGGAGGAGAGAGTAAAATATCGGAGGATGATGGTAATGATCAAATGATCATCAGGGTCATCATCATATTTATTAGATGCTATTATCAAAACCTGCATAATATTACGACCATGCTTGTATGTCCATGTAATATATCTCCGAAAGCTCAATCAACATAATAAGTATGTAGGCATGAATGTGTGGTGGTGAAAGTATAATATGAATAGATAAATGGGATCGGTGGTCGTGTAGTGGGTTTCCACTTCCTCTTCTTCTCTGGTGGAACTATCCCTTGGTATTTGCTATAACTCTGATAAATTTAACGATGGAACCTTCCCAAGTGATCATTGAAATTGAAAGGGAGGGGATTTTAGTTGAAACTTCTGGTTTCAATGACGAAATTCGGGGGTTTAAACCTGGAAATTTACCGTAAATGTGCCAAAAGTTGGTCAGAAATCCTAAATTTTAAGATTTTTTATAGGAAATCGGGGAATTTTCTCCCCTAGAAGAAAGTGTCAAATCTGACTGATCATTTCTGTACGTTCCAATTTCCAATAGCAAAAGCCATACATTTTTGGAATGGAATCCCGATCCTCGTGTGTTTCATATTCGTTTCCGAGGATAGGGATTTGTGGGAATGAATGCAAATATTTATGAGCTGCGGAAAGGGATTCCTTTCTCTGGAGCAAATGGGGGTAATCGATTGGGGAATATTGTGTGTGAAAAGCCAAAGGGCTTTGTGTCGTGGTCAACTGGAGAAAGGATATCTCTTGAGAAGAAATCCAGGGACTTTAGCCAACCCGATTTATTATCTCTCTCTCCCCGTCTTTGATATATCATCTCCCCTACTCGACGACATGATTTGTTTGGACGGAACCGACAACAAAAATACGGTGGCTAGAACAGAGAAAGCGACTTTCTCCTGGTCTACAAACGGGTTGATCAGGAAGAGACTCTCCTTTCTCTCTGAGAAGAAATTTAAATTTTTGATTTCGAATCTACGACTCCTGCTTTACATTCTGCATGTGTCGTAGGTTGTTGACTGTGGTGGTTGCTGGTGGCTTGACTTGACTTGTGAAAACGTCAAGTCAGCCCAAGGGAATAATATATTTGTATATTTAAAACATAGACTGTCTCTGTGGGGAACGGGTAATGTTGTGTCTTTTAAGGAGGACGAGACGAGAGATATAAATGTATGTATGGAACCTCTCTCTAAGGTTTCCTCGCTCTGTTTTAAGGGCTTTAAAAATGTCTCCTCGCCATAATTTTTTGGCTACGATTGTTTTTCCAACAGTTTTTTTTTTTAATAAAAAGTTTTTCTTACGACGACATATCGAACCAGGAGGAGAGGAGAACATAGAAATAGATCGGTTTCGGTTTAGGGAATGGAGAGAGATATGCAAGGGGAAATCGAAGCTAAAATATCATTTCATTTAGAGCCGGGGAATGAATTCTTTCCTTTCCGATTACTTTCTCCTGTGGAGAAAGCGAGCTTTCTCTGAAAGAAATTCCTAAAATACTTTTTATTTTCTGTTCTTGTTCTAGATAAGGTAGATTTTGAATTTGTACAGGAGGTGAAAGCATGTCCTGTCGTAGAGAGAGAGAGCTTAACATATTTAGTGACCCACCAGGACCTGACCTGTGACCACGACAAAGCCCAAAGTCCCCAACCTTGAGCCAGCCATCATCAACTTTTTTTCTACTTACCGAATACTTTTTCTTGGTGCAACTTGTCTTATGGCTCTCCCAGTCTTGTTTCTGATGCTCCTTGGAACAATAAAAAACAAGTCGACACCAACTGCACCGAAACTCCGACATTTTTGAGCAAACTTGGCATTTCCCTTTCTCGGCCATATTTCACCTCTAGAACAGGGCTGGCTGGCGCTTTCTGTCTCTGGCAAAGAACTCGAGGAAAGGAACAAAACGAGGACAAGAGAGAAAACAAAAACTTATTAGTACTCGTACACGATATGATGATAAGTTATTCTCCCTTAGTTTTTATGATTATATATCTCGGATATCCTATAGCTACACACGATATTATTGTTCCCTGTGTCGGGAGGGTTTGGGCTTTCCAAGTCCTTTCGCCGTGCCTTATTAGACCCAGTAGTCGAGGGTAAAGAAATATGAGACAAGGAACCCCAGGAGGGTTTAGGCACAAGTCATGTAAAAAGATCTCTGCTTATGATTGCAGTTTTATAAAATTAAAATATTTCCAACGTAACTTTTAATTAAAAATGAAGATCTTCCCGTCCTATGGGTTTCTCGGCTGATGATCCAGATTTCTGGATCTCTGACTTGGCCGGAGGCTTATGTTATTATAGTACCGAAAGACAGGAGAGTTGAAGTTGTAAAATGGGCTATTCCGATGGGGACTGACACTGTGCATATATATACAGACAGTGTGAGACACCCCCAGCAGACAGAGTACAGACAGCAGAGGTTGAATCCTCCAAGTCCAAGTTAACACGATCTCTGTACAGTTGTACTCTGGTACAGTTAAAAATAACCCATCATTTCATCTGCAATCTGCATACCCAAAAATACTTGCCCATTTACTTACTCAGGACAGGATACAGGGATGCATCCGACAAATCGGGGATATTGTTGTTGCGGACTTTTCCGGCAGTGGAAATTAAAAGGAAATAAATACAGAAGTTTCTAATGGATGGAGCCTTTGGGGTTATGTCAAAATAGTTTATTTTCTCCATTAAAGTTCCATTCAAACAAGTTTGCATCCTATTTCACCGTTTACGTTTCAACTTAACTTACAAGTTACAAGTTACGGAGAAGTTAGGAGACACGGGGTAAAAGGTAGTCTTAAGGAGGCTATACCATCCTACACAACAAGGCTAGCTTTATACAGGAAGATGAAATATATTACAGTTAAGCTAAGAAAAACAGAGTTAAGTCCGCTTTTTTAACTCCCAACACAAGTTTCCTCCCATTTGATTTCATTAAACTGCTTTGGCCCTCAAAAAGTTAATCACCGGCCTATTCAACGACTATACCATTTCGGATCTAACTTTTCAGAGACCTCATCAGCACTGCTCTTATCCGATGTCGAATCGGTGGTCCCAAGGTCCGTGTACTGTGGGGGTGGTGGAGATTCTCCAGGTGGACATTTGACACATAGCCCTTTCTCTGAGCAACATCGATAAGGATTCCGGTCCAACTGATTCTATTATTTAGGGAAAAATTACAAGCATTAAACCCTGGTGGGGGTCACATTATTGCATCGATGAACGGGGTCTTTTTGCTTTACTACACATATATTTTTTTTGTTCCATGTGACAATGACAATGACATGAATTCACATAGAAGGTTGACATAAATGGGGGTGTAGTACCTCGGGACAATCGGGAGTCCAGGAGAGGAGTTCCCCATTTGACCGTCTCCGGGTGAACGGGTAGTGACACCCACAATGGTAATCTTCTCTCACCACACTCATAACTGTAAAAGGAAGGAGGAATTACGATAGAGTAAAAGAGACATTAATGTCAACATTATGACCATCCTTCCGTTTCAAAAGGAAGATTTATGAAATTATAGCTTCTATAGGAGAAAGCAACCCATAATGTTTCAATGCCCCAAAAGTTCCAATTCCTCCCTAACGGTCACATATACATATATAGAGATCGTATTAATACAAAATGGATACAAGAACCGTTACTGTTACGCAGACTACTCCAGCTTGGGTAGGACAGAGTGTATGGATAATAGAAAAGTCAATTCCAGTCCCAAAGTGTGGAAAGGCAGTATAAAGTTATGGAAGTTGGAAGAATTGTTGGCAAGATTGGTTCAATTGGTTGGGAATGAATGGAGGGATGTCATGTAGTAAAATAATATATGTAGGTAGGGTACCTCCGAGAAGGGCACCCGGGACGGGCTTCAAGTTCGTAAAACACTTGTCATTCTTCAGGTAACATTTGTGATCGAAGACTGTAACGGCAAAACAGGTTTCCGTGAAGTAGCACCATCTCATACAATCAATTCCTCGAGACAATTCCAGGATCTCGTCGGAAATTGGATTGGACCAGGGTTCGGCACTGAATTCCTCGCCCGGACAGTCCTTCCCCCCGACTGCCTGCCCGGCGTAGGTTTCTATCCGAACTGGATTAGAATTTAGAATGTGGAATTGAAAAGGACAGTTGTATTCATGAATGGTTAGGGTATTAATGATATGAAGGTGAAAGCATACAGGCACAAACGTTGGCCGTGCTGGACTTGTTGCAGAACAAGTGTTTTTCATCGTAGTCAAAACAGTCTGTGTCTTCGGAGCAAAGGCTTCCAATTTTTGATTGAATGCACTATTTGGGGTTAAAAAGGGGATGTTATTTGGGGTGCTTAATAATTCTGTTAATCTGGGCATTTTTTATAAAAAATACCTGCTTTTCAGAAACCACATCCTTGAAACACAGAATAAGCAAAGGTAGTAGCCACCAGACGTAATGGACAAGGTTTTGACTTCTGATTTTAAACTTTGGCTTAATCATGCTGGGTTAGGTGTGTTTTTCGGTATATTAATGATTACATATCACTTTCATGTCACGTAATTGTGGTAATTACTGTAAATATTAATGACTAAAATCAATAGAGGTTATTTTAAGCGTTTTATCGTCGTTACGAATTTAAATAGCGAAATTCTGACGCTGGAGAAAGTATACGGGACGCTTTGTTCACTATCGATATTGCAATATTACAAGCGTCGGGAGAGAAAGTGCGGGGTATTTGAAAAGATGCGATTTCGAAATCTCGCTGGGTATTTTCTTTTTAGTTCGATTTCGAGTTGCCTAGCAACGGTAAAGTATGCATGCTTTCATTACTAAGGAAACGTGGACAAATTCCTCCGGCTGGAAAGTTCATTTCAATGGAACCGATTCTCTTGTTTTTCTTCCGTTTTCAATTGGGTTTTTGGAAATTTTGCACAAAAAATTACAAAACTACTTGGGAATTTGGGATTCTTGACAAATTGGAACGTTGCTAAAACTTGTGTTTTTGGAAGGAACTGACCGTTTTTCTTGGAAGGAACAAGGAGGATTTGGAACTGAATGTCCAACTTTCTGAACTTGGATATTTTTTACTCTTCTGCTCCAACTTATCCTGGTTAGTACTGATTTGTTTGTCTTCTTGTTTTTTTTTGTTTGATTTTCTTCACCCTCATAATTTGCAGTAGTTGCAATGTAGGTTTTTCTACAACTTTCACCTTGATTCATTGTTCGGGGAAAGTCCTAATGTGTAATGGCTTTCTCCAGTTAGTCTGAGGTTAATGGTATATGCGCAGGACTTTCACTTTTGGGGCAAAGTGAGGTTTAGCATTTGGGTTAGATAGAGGTCAATGAGGATTTTAAGATTTTTAAACTTTCACCAGTTCAAACGTTGATTCATTAGTGAACAACGATCAGGATATGCTACTCGTTACGTTGGTAAAAATGCTGTTGATTATCCACATTGAAATTATCTGGACAATCTTGATCATTGATGTTATTATGTAAGGGACGCATCATGAATTTTAGAAAAATTATGAGCTTCGAAACTAAACTAAAAATGACAGATCCCAGTTTCATATCCGAATCGTATTATACAAGCAATTTTAATTAAATCAAGAGACTGTAAGATATGGTTATAATCGGTTTCTAAATAGTCCATTCGATATTTGATTGATGACCTGACGACGATAATGATGACGTAAAGTAAAGAGTTCTATTTTAACTTTCAAAACATATTATTGTCAAATCAAATAACGCAGTTTTGACCTGTTTTGAAGATAATTAAATTTTTAACCGAATAAACGGATGACAGGATTGCATTGCTTGTACTAAAGTACTCCTTCCTTTCTTCTGTCGTCGTCATCAAATATCACTATTACTAAATTCATAAAAAAACGAAGACCACAACTTCGTAAAACCTGGTGGCTACTTAAATAATTCAAATCGTATGTTTAATATTATTTGGATTTCAAACCAGTTCAATCTGTATTTTTATAAATTAATGTCGAAGCTTGTCATTTTAATGGACATAATAAATTGTTGTTTTTATGATTAAAAAATTATTTTTTATCAAAATCAAAAGAATATAACTTGAGGACAACAGTTTGAATAGCAAAAATATTTTCATTACTCCTCTTTGGTACGAACTTTTAATACTTATCCACTTCTGTCTATTTGCTTTAGATCAGCCTTGATATAATGGTAGCATAATATGATCTACTACTATGTTTAAATTTTAAAGAATTATTTGAAGATTTTCAGATTTGTCATTCAATGATCCATGATTTTTTATTTACTTTCTCGTTGTTTTAAGTTTTTAAGCTTGTTTGAAGGTTGTTTCATTTCGTCAGTTTTCATCCATAAAACTATTGCCTATTTTCAGTACTTTTCAGAAGTGATTAAAATACGCAAAAATAGACTACGATGTACAAATAGAGCATATTTACACACGAAGTGAAAGGAACGGACTTTCCATCCCTCTTTTTTGTGGATTTTGCAAATAGTTAATCGTAGTGAGTCTGCTGGGGATTTAGACTGTAGGATTAGAGGAGAAATCGGATTAAATGAGGAAATCCTCGATCGGCCCTCCTCTCCCTAATTGCAAGAAATGCTAATTAAACGTCTTGCCATTAAAAGGTGTAATTGACTCTCGAGCCGAATACTCGAATCTAAGTACATGTGCTGATGTTGCAAATGCTGGAAAATCTGCAAGGCAGTATAATTCCCACCGTCTCTTCCTCTTACGGCAATTCCAATCCTAGCTAAATTACAGTTGGCTTTATACCTACTTCTACTTTTTAATGCGTATATATATACGTTACGTATATACGAAAACGAATCCTTATAGTTAAAGTTAAAGGATAAACAGGAAGTAAAGTAAAAGGAAGGTGTCAGTTTCCCATTTTCAACTAATTCCGTTTGTAAAAAGGATTGTAGGATTTTGCCGAGATTCGGTCTGACGGGTCCTAATCCCCCTCCAATATAATATACGTACTTGTGACATTTTTTTGTTCCATCCATGCAATTTTTTTGAATTGGCAAACGGTAATTGGTCCCTATTCCAACTATTCCTACACTTTGAGTAAAACCTAAAAATAGGTGTTTACAAATACTCGCACTTCTAGACTTGACTACTACGTAAAAATACGGTACAAACACATACAAACATACGTTAGATATAGTAAATATCTCGGAAACCATCGTATCAGGATTCAGGATAGATGTATCCAAGATTGAGGAGTTCCAGAGGAACTTTAAGAGACGTTCGTTGACAGTGAGACTTGAGAATACTTTCTGCGAGTGCGACAGAATTTGAGAATGAGTTTGGACGAGTCTACATAAATTCTCTTAATACATCTGACACTGTCGTCCCACCAGGATTCTACATATCATTCCACCTTCAAGGGAAAAAGCAAATACCAGCCTATATTATGCATGCTTTCCTAGCTGAGATAGGTATATAGAGGAGACATTAACTAAACTACAAAACAGAGTTCAAGAAGCAGTAGTAAGTAGTAAAGCCCACAAGTTGTAGTTTAGTAGTAGCGGAGTAATAGGGGTATTGGTTACATACAGAGAAGAGACCCGATTCGGTCTCAAGTCGAAATTCTACTTCAGCTTTTGGAGAGATGCTTGGAAATGATTCTGCTTTCCACCCAAACTATGTTCTAAAATGCTATGCCACCACCACTACTTACTACTACTACTACAACAGAAGTTAAGTACTATCTGTGATCTGTACTGGTAGTAGTAGTAGTAGAAGCTAGAGTATGAAGTTAAAGTTTGTTTCGTCGCACGGGATTTCTCTGTCCGTGTGTTAGTTACTATATACTCCTAGACATCAACTCTCCGAGAAATGGTATGAGTTGGAGTTGCAGAATCCCGAGCTATTCGGCTGAGCAAAAAGTAAGTAAAGGGTTTTGCCTGGTTTTTTACCCTCCTTCCGTTTAGTCTGACTTTGAGACAGAGATGAAAACAGAGGTCTGTGTAGAAGCACATCACCACGATACAGAATACACATGAACTTTAGCTCATTGTGTGTTTGTGTGTGATTCTGTTCTAATAGCTACAATATAGCTTTCTTATAGGGACAGACACTTTTTGTCTCTTCACATTTCCATGTAGTTACAGCACATCTTTCGAGATTAAGGTCTTCCCTACCTACCTACATACAACCTACCACCTTTTTTACGGAGCCTAATATCACGCTAGACACTACTAAACTACTGTTAAACTATAGACGGTCATTGAACTTGTTCTTATCTTCAACTTAATTGTTATTAACTGGGGGATTAGAAGATAAGGCGTTTTTTCTCATCGGCTCTCTAAGAAGTTTCAAGTTGAAACTACAACAGGGGCATCACGGACAGACAGAAGAGCATCGACGTTTATAATACAACCTGTCTTCTGTCTTTTCTCTCGATAAATTCATTCCCTCGACTTTTTCGGGACTTTCGCACCGGAATTCTCTACGGTGGACTGGAAGTGGACATCGACAGTGATTATAGATTCTCTAGTAGTAACACGTCGTAGGGGCAGGGATTTGGTCCTTTACCTGATTTTTTTCCCATCATCACCGGTTAGTTCCATGAAGGAATCCTTGGAGTGATGAGCTTTGAAATTGAGCTTGTCTCAAAGAACTGATAGGGCTATCCCAGATAGGTATATATTTTTAGAGATAGATCCAGATCCAGAGGGATCGAACTTTGTAACTGGAAAGTCTCATGTTCCAAGTTCCAGCATAAAAGGATGAGAGGAGGGGGCTATTATAGTAGTTTTTGACAATGTGGAACGGCTTCGACTTCAAGTGGTGGTGTGGATGCAGTGATTGTTATTCTATTGTCGTCAACTAGTAGAGGCAGAGGCTCATTGTCTCCAAAACTTTTCCCTTCGATATCGAGTTATCGGATCGAGTGCTGTTGTACGTGTAATAATAATAATAAAAGTGTTGTGGTCTTGGTTTTTGGTTGGTCCCGTTCTTGGAAAAGAATTCCAGGAGGGTAGAAGGATCCTTGTGGTATCCTGTCCCAGTGGTACTTGTAATATTTATAGTAGTTCCGGTTTTTGATCTGTAGAACTGAAAAGGATACAACGTCAGCATTATTTAAGGTTATCAATTTTAATCATCGTTTTTTTGCGGATTTGCATGTTTTGAAGTTAATCGATCGGCAGGTGTGGGTTTAGAGCTTCCTTTGTTTTAGTTTTGTTAGTAGATTTGATTTTTAATAATTAATAAGTAGGAATGGCTCGAACAGTGCATGGGAACTCGAACTAGATGATAAGTTTCTAGAGATTTTTTATATCAATTTTTGGGGAAAATGAGACATTGCCGATAAGATGCATTGGAATTTGGAATGAATCAAAGAGAGTTGACTTTGACTATTGATTCATATTTTATGGATTGAGGATACAAAGGATAAATTCTAAAAGCAGGAAGTTAGTTGAATTCTTGAATTTACTATTGAAATGTTTTGCATGAAAATGCTTTTGCGTTCTTTTTATCCGAATAATTGTATATTTATTTATTTGTCTCAGGGATTATAATAAATATACATATATCACAGTATTCGGTACTCTCTTGAAGTAGTACTTGCTTAAGCTAAATAAGTTATCGTCTGCAGTCGTCTTTAAGACTTTAGGGCTCATAATTTGATAAGGGGTTCAGTTCATCCCGACATTTGAGAAGAGGGTCTCTAACTATTAAACTATAAGTTCCGATGAATATTCCCGTCAATAAAACCCTTGTATTTTGTATACATACATTGATATTGATAATTGAATGCCTTTTGTCTCCAGCTCCAAGAAAGAGAGCCTTCCCCTTATCTCCCGTTCGAAATTTCTATTATCCCCATCATTTCATTGAAAATTATTATTCCGTCCCGAGGTAGCCTTACTCCTTACTTGACTCGTGTTTCGTGTAGCTTGGATAACCTGGCAGTGGCAGTGTCATGCTTAAATGAATTTTCCATTTCGCCAGAGTCTTCAATCTTTATGTCCTCTGTTGTCTCTCTCACTACTTCTAACTCTAACTGCTAGTCTGGAATTCTACAGATGTATTGTTTCATTCATACGTGCATGAAAATTTTCCAGGAGGATGAAGAGTCAGGTCGTAAAGTAAGGGCAGTACTTTTGCACTGGAAGTATCAGTTTCAGGGGCATCGTTCCTATCAGCCTTACTTTAATATATATTATATCTATCTTTCTTTTCCTGATGAAATAATATATAAGGAGAGCTAAATAAGAAGGTCCTATTCGACTCCGACTCGACATATAGTTAGAAAAAGAAGCACTTTTCCTCCTGATAAGATGGAACTTCTTTAGTTAAGAAGAGAAAGAATGAAAGAACCTTAGAGGAGGAAGAAGAACAGATAATATACGAGACGGAACATCAAGATCATTCTTATTCTCTTCGAGTAAACGTGTCACAAGAGAATACTGAAACTTTTGTGGCTCATTTTACGGACGACTGCTTAACATTGGTCTTATACAAGAATGGAATATAGAAGTTTCACAGGATCCCGTCCCTCGTAATAGTTACAGTTAGTGTCTTAGTACTTTTACCGTTCTATTATATATTACATTATATATGTTCCTAGGAGTGTAGCATAAGTAGTAGTACTGTTCCGAAAAGTCGGGTCGGGACTTTCATCCAGCAGCCAAGCCAGTCGGGTCTTTAAGTAGATATTGTAGGAACAGAGTCAAGTGTAGTTAGAGATGAAATGAGAGAGTTGAGTGCTAAGAAGTCAGGACTTTTCTCAAGATGAGAGGAGACTAAAAAGCTCATAATCGGATAAAATGGGATGGGGAGGCTAATTGAATGGAAATTAAATAAAATGAGTAAGCCGTCTTAGGGCCTTAATGATGGTAATGACCGATATTAGAGAAAAGGGCAAGAGTATCAAGTCCCAAGTACGAATGCATCTAGTTGTATACTTGGGGGCTGGTGGAATAATTATCCTTAAAAGACGCTTTATTAATGATGATGATCCAGCTGGGGACTGGGATGAGAGTTGTAATAAAAGTTTAAGTTGACGAATGAGATTCATTCCTCCTTGGCCTTTGATATCATTATTATCTTTTAAGGCCCATTGTTCGGCACAAGATCCTTCATTTAGCTTATTTTATAAGGTTGATGGTGCATCTTCAGCCGGTGGTGGTGGTGGTGGTTGTAGAGAGGCTCCAGAGTTCCCAGCCTTCCGAATTGAATTATGCTTCAGTGGCTTAATTTATTTTTTAGCTTGGTGATGGATGAAAGTTGTGTATGCGGACTTGGAGAAGTTGGAGGTATAGTTGGGAATTTCGAATGAGGTTTCTCGGTTTCTGGGCTACTTTTCTGGAGGCTTTTTGGTTGTTTTGGCAATAATGTCTTGGAGTCGGATGCATGGGTTTTGACAAGCGTGCTTGGGAGAAAACGTCTGTTTATTTTGATTTATTTTTCTGTGCTGAATGTGAATGCTGTTGGTCTTTTATCTCTCCTACTTACTGCTTAGTTGGGAAGGGACTGGCTTTCGCTTAAATCAGAGGAGTGACATTTGAAACGGATGGCAAGGCAAGTTGTCTATTTTTGAAGGATATGACTTGCGGTTGAGGGGACGTAATTGAGTTTTTTTTCTTCTAATAAGCGTTTGTTTTGTTTTTCCCTTTATCTTGAACTTGTGCAGTCGGAAAGCTTGGAGATGAGTCCGATAAGTGCGGAAATGAACGGAAATGTAACGGGAAAAGAGATGAGTTCGGCGAAGAGTATTCTCGAGGATTCTGTCTCTGTGGATGGAAGTAATTTCAGTGGATCTGACAGCCTGCCAAGTTCGGGAAGACCTATGACCACATCAACTCCTATTGCTGACCAAAGTCATGAGGAAAATGAGCCGTCATCATCAACAGGGAGCAATTCGGGGGGCTCGGTCCCCAAGTTTGGGACCAAGGTTCCTAATCGTATCTTTGTTGGTGGCATTTCCTGTCAAACCACGGAGGAAGAGCTGATGCTATTGTTTGCGAGATACGGGTCTGTCCGAGCTACGAAGATAATTCTTGATCGTGCGGGAGTGTCGAAGGGTTATGGATTTGTTACGTTTGAGACGGAGGAAGAAGCGAAGCGTTTGTGCAGTGCTATGGATCGAAAGGTAGGTTGTAGACAGGACTTTTCTATTACTGTGTCAGAAATCTATTAACCTTTCTTCTTTTCTTGAGGGAAAGCTGTTTAGTCAGCATGTGAAATGAAGAGAAAAAAGTAATGCCAACGTTTCTGTTTTTTTTTCTCAGGAAATTGCACCGATCATTCACCGAGAGCGTCGATTGAATATCGCACCCGCTGTTAAAAAACAGGTTTTTGAGGTAAGATATCTTTTTCTTTTTCATGGATATCCATAAAATCCTCGGATTTTTTAAAAGTATCTACGGAAAAATCATGGAAATGTGGATTTTACTTTCAGCCCATTATTCGCCAGAATATTCCATACTCATGCCACGGGGACACGATAACTCCACCACCGCCATATGCTGCCGCGGGTGGGGCATTTTTCTACAATCAGGCCCAACAGCAGCAACCTGAATTCTACTGTCCACAGGGTCCGATTCCAGAGCCATTCTTCGGCCACACAGCTTCTTATCCGCAGTCCCACATGCAGCCTCAGCCATCGGCTCCCATGCCGTCGTACTTTAACAATGGTCCACCGGCCTCTGCTACGGGCTCTAATGGAACTGTCTTTTACATACCTATTCAAATGCCACCATCATCATATCAACAGGTAAGTGGAAGGTGGAGTGTTGAGTTTAATTGGACCCATAAGACTTGAACTTTTCCCCTTTCTGTAGGCCACACCTGGTCAGGAACAGTGGTCCGGAACATCTGGAACGAACTTCAATGGGAACGTGAACAATTCATGTCAGCCTCATCAGTGGCGATTCCATCCGTCGTCCACTCTGCCTAGCCTGTCACTTCCGCCGAGTCATTTCCCCCCTAGTCACCATGGCTTGCAGTCCGTACAATCTCAGTCTTCGCCATCTCATCCACATTTCCTACATGATCAATTTATCGGGCATGCTGGAGGATCCCAGTTTGGTCCGTCGGATCTCTACTTCTTCAATCCAGGGACTATGATTTCATCGCCTCAATGAAGTAGCGCAGGAGGCTAGGTGTATCAATCAGTCACCCATCAACTAAAATAATCCTATCATATCTACACGTTTTTGTTTACACGAGAGTGAGGTTTTTCCAGAAAAGGGGATTTATATAGTCTTCGTATAATTCATTTGATATATAGTGCCAACTTTCGAATAATTTTCATAAGTTACTGAAAACGGGAAAAAAATTATAGTTAGTGTCAGAGTCGGAGCTAAACTGTTAAGCCACGAATATACGTTGAATAACTTGTGAAAGCCTTGAGAGAAAATCTGGTTAGTTCTTATAATTGACAGTTACAAGTCACGATTGTTTTCCAGCTTTAATTGGGCTTGTGATTCCCCACACCTTGTTAGTAACTTTTCTATATACGGAGCGGAAAATTGGTTTTCAGAGAGAGACAGTTCTAACTAAATTTTCCAAACTTGTAATTTCTAATGTCGCTCTATTTCGTCTCGCACAGTTACTCGCTAAATTTCTATTCTGGCGAAATATATATATATATATAAAAATAAATGTCGAAT
Organism: Desoria tigrina; assembly: GCA_906901685.1. NCBI lineage: Eukaryota > Metazoa > Arthropoda > Collembola > Entomobryomorpha > Isotomidae > Desoria > Desoria tigrina. The sequence goes on along the minus strand of CAJQTU010000010.1, from coordinate 3,093,107 downwards.
TGTAAAGGAAAATAAATATAAAATAAGGCTCGTACTTGTAGAGTGAGAGAGAGCGAGAGAAGAGTAAAATAAACTTCTAACGTGGTTTGTAATATTAATCGCCTAATTTTGGATTCATGTAATAGTTAGGAATATATCTATATTATACCTTTAAGTAAATGTCTACTTAAATCTGCAACCTACCTTTGTTTGACCAAAATGTGCCTTTGAAAGGTAGCATTAAATTCAGGAATAATGTTAACTCTAAGGACTTTAAGGGAAGAGGGCTGGTCCGTTCTGTAGTGTTTTTGGGACGTGGTCGTTAAAAAGTTCCAACTTTCCAAGATATCGATCCTTCGCATTCGCAGGAGCATCAGAGAGTACGTACTACTGCTAACTACTTGCTGTGTGACTCGGAATAAGTGCTCTCTCTACTGCTAGCCAGTCTAGTGCTAGTCTTATAGCTTAAGTGGACCCACTTGGCATGTAGCCAGTGTGAAAAGTAATGTAAGATTTTTAGGAGTTAAGATTAGACAGGGAAACAGAGGAAAAGTATCAGATTGAAAGTCTTGTTAGGGAAAGATGAGGGAGTGAAAGTACCCACTGTTTTTCTGCATCTATACTTTGTCTGTGATGTCTTTCGTTTATATCCCTCGCTTTCCACTTGCTTTCTCTCCTTCTTCTTTACTGTCAGTCTCGATGCGATCCCCGTTTTTTGCAGTTTATTGTACAAGAGGTACAATGAAAATGACAAGGACAAGGGATTATTATGATATCCACCCACCCCCAACCATGGTACTAGCTACTACAGAGACTTATTGCAATAGCATTGCCAAAAATATTATTGCTATTTCCTCCCCGGTATCTATAGTGTAAGAACGAAGGGGATTGAGACACGGCAGGATCCTCCGTAACGAATCCGATCAGTATGAAAATATATAGTGGTTAGTAATATTACAATTATATACGTAGCATATATATATAAGAAAAGTATTGTATAAGACATTAGCATCGAATTCGGATAAGGAAAGTAAAAAAGAAAAATCAGAAAAAAACTGTAACTTAGAATATGTAGTAGTAAGTAAGTAAAGTAAGTGAGCACATGTTGTACCTTTTGTTTATGTACAATGCATTATTGAAATCCGTTTCCCTTCAGCACTCTTCTGTACTACTAGGAATTGGCACTTACGGGGAAAGTGTGTCTATCGTTTCCGTAGTCGATATAATAATCCATGTCGATCTATAGATATATATGTTATTATTAAGGCGGTGGTGGCGGTGGCAGTGGGGGATCTCTATAGATCCTCGAGTGATATGTAAAAGGAAGTCGGTAGATAATCGTTTCTCCCTTAAATTCAAATGATAGTTCTTACCTTATAATACGTATTATTTATAAGAGAATGTATGTCCTAGCCGATTTTTTTCTAGACCCGTGGTGGTATGTGGTATGCGTGTAGAAAGATACAAGCTACAAGGAGAGATCTGATATTTGCTCATGAATAAATAATGGAAGATACGGAAAGGATTGGTCCTTGGAGGATTTTTTAATGTCTAGAGTGCATATATATATTATAATGACTCCATTTATATACCTAACAATCTAACTTTCTTTATGTTACTTTCCTCCTCCCACCAAACCATTCAGTATTAAATGGGGAAATGCATTATGGTCCGCTCTATCCCATTTCCCAAGCCAAGGAACGAAAGGGCCAAGGAGAGAGGAACAGGACGGAGCTTGACTTGACTTTCTCCAGGAGCATTTGTGAATATGAAGAGGAGAGAAAGCGAGACCGAGCGAGTTCCTCGAGGCTATAAGATTTAATGTAGTGGAATGAAGCTGGAAAAGCTATGAAATAGAGGGAGGAATTGGAATCCTAAGGAAAGTTTTTGGGAGTCGTACCAAGAACAGGATCTAGAGAGAGAGGAGAGGAAATCGGCTTCAGAAGACCACGGGAAACGGGATATCGGGTCGGGTCTTTGAATAAGACTTTGAGAATTTGAGACTTTCACACTTTAGGAAATAGGAGCTAACTGTCTGTAGTAGTTATGCAATAATAATAATATTATACAGGGGAGTAGGACTACATGCCCTACTGCCTACTGCTTTCTCCAGATTTGGAATAATAATTCTCGATCTGCTTCCCTGGATTCTACTAAGCTGGAACATAATATAATGTATGCAACACGGTATCAGAATGAAATTTCCATTCCAACACATGCCACCTTCACATACAAATTGCTATTATATTGCCGAGACTCCAAAGCCGGAGTGCAGTAGGATTTTGGTGAGATTGCCGATTGTAGATTGGAGGAGATCGTAGATTATGTAGGGATAGCAGTTGTAAAGTTGTAATAATGTAGACTGTAGCCCTAGTTGAATGTATGGATATTATAGAGTGGAATGGGACAGGGAAAGACTATTATAGATATGGGGATTTAAAGATTTTGGCATAACATAATATATAAAGGAGGATTTCTGCTTGGGCTTATCCTTATCCCTTTCATAGGACTTTCACCCTTCAGCATCGGTTGGGATCGGCTTTTAACAAGGCAGTCAAAAGTTTGGGAACTGATCTGATTTCTATATATATTATGAATACAGGGACTACTTCACGGTTTGCTGGTTCCTTGGCTAAGGGCTCATCTATAAAGGATGATGATGGAATGCTACAATAATTCCCCTGTCTGTCTGTCTGTCAAATCCTGGATTTCGGCCCATGAATTAATAATCTTTTAATTAAAGTCTCTACGCCAATTCAATCCTGCTCTAACTTCCATTTTGGCCCTGTTTAGGCTGGTTGTAAAACGGCCAAAACCAATCTGAGGACGCGGATGGGGATGCAGTGCAGTGTGCCAGTGCCAACAAGGACCGAACCGAACTGGCCTTTTATTACAAACTGATTTATGGATCATACTGAATCTGGAGAAGGAATGGGCCGGGACATTGTTAATGTGTAGCCCTTTATAATAAAAAACAGTGGGTTTTTTTGTGTCATAAAAAGCATTCTGCCAATTCCTACATGTGTGAAGTGAGTACTTAATGCTGGAAATGTTTCGAATGTTTTAGAAAGTTAGAATGGGATGGATATTAAGAGCTTGGCTGGTGGTGGTGGTGGTGATGGTATGTGTTGCTTTTACTACAGTTTATAAAGTGGGAACCTGCTACATTCTGTATGATATTAGATGGGACATGAGCTAAAACTGTAAGCCCATGCGGGTGTGTGAAATATTAAATTGAGTGTGGAGAAAGTCAGCTTTCACCAGAAGTGCAAGAGCGTAAATGAATGTAAAAGGAAGTATGGAAACTTCACATAATAATATTTTGGCCAAGGCTTTTAACTATTGGACGAGATCGGGGTAAGAGAGCCGGTTGGTAAGTAGGTTTTCTGCATACGGTGGGATCTTTTCATATTCCATAATATGGTTGTAACGGAATGGATATGGATAACACTCTCAGGAGATTGAGTGTTGCAGTCGGAGTGAGGAATAATCCGGCAGGGTCCTACAAATAACTAGTCAAAATAAAAAAACTGACAAAATTATGGAATTTTTTATGAAAATTGACCTCCAGACCTTCAGACTTCCAGAACGGCCGAGAAAGCAAATATATTCGGGGGACATATTCTGCTTTTAACACGGAATTTCTAAACCTTTAAAGAAATAGCTCCTTTAGGGACTGATTTAGGTAAAAACAGCATTGCTCCATGTGAAACCGTGAAGAAAAATCGACAAAACATTTATTAGCAAGGTCACTACATATAGTCAACAAACTGATTAATAATTCCCAGCCTTTGTGCCTGTAACATCAACAAACCCGTTTTGAGTCTCGGAACTTGGAACTTTGAAACGCTGAAATAATTCTATCATCCAGAAGTTGTAAGCACTCACTACTACTACAAGGCAGTGTTTCTTTGCCATATTTCATCTCAGGGAGAGAGAGGTGATGGTGGTAATGCTTTCACCAAGATCTGATGAAATGATACTCTCTCTCTCTCAGTATTTAAGAGTCTTCGTCTTCTAAAGTCTAAAATCTAGGATTTTCAGAATGTCCTATACGTTAAGTGAACACAATAGTTTCTACTACGCGTTCTTACTAGCAAACAACAGCTCTATGAAGTACGTGCCCCACAGCACAGACAGCCCCGCTACTGTGTGCCTTAAATGTACGATATCTTCGATAATAGTATCCCCTTATCCCAGCTCAGACCCTTTGAAGGCTTAATATGACTCCTGGACCATTAAGATCTCCGGAACAAGTTGGGTTGGATTGAATTATGAGTTTTTGAAAATCATACTACACTTGTCCTTCTATATATAGAATTGACGGCTAGCCTGTTGTAATGGGATTTATATGTCTTTGTAAAACTGTAAGACTTGCCAGTCCGACGATTAGTTCATATCTGACTCGGTTTCGATAGGCTTTACTGTTACTTTTTACGCAAGGACGGAATCTGAGAAACTCCGGTCCGATTATTTCCAATAATATTGGAAATCGGGTTTTCTCACTAGCTCGTTCCTAGTTGAGTAATAATGTAATAAGGGAACTCTGTTCTGTGCAGTTATCTGCATAGAAGCTCATAAGTCTTGTCCAAGTCCGTATATTAAAATGACTATAGAGAAAGAGTCCATTAAATCTAACAAAGTAGGATCCTTATCTTCAAAGTATAGACTATCGGATGGAGCATTATTACATTTGTGAATAGGGAAGTAGTAAGTCTTGTTAAAACACTTAAGATAATTTCGAATCCCATTAATCTTCCGATGTGCCAATGATGCATGGAAATTGGAAATTATTTCCAAGAAATTATTAGTAGCCTCAATTCAGGTATATGGAGTACATTTACATTTCATATAAACATTTCCTTGAATCAGCTCACATTTTCCTTGAATGAGAGGAAAAGATTTGCCAAAGTTTTCGGGACTAGAACTTGCAGATGCTTTCAAGATAAAGAAATGATATTTCATGGTTCATCCGGGCAATTATGTAGTGAATGAATGGGCTAATTAATGATACATTTTAAGAGGTTTTAATGTAATCAATTCCTAAATGAAAAAGGGTGCACGCATTGTGCAAGGGTATTGGTGATTGGTATTATTACTAATTTTGCTACTTAGTTTACGACGTTTTTTATGCCAACTTTTCATTGACTCGATAAACAGAAGTCCTCTTCTCATTTTTACTCTCGTCACCCGTACGTGATAATACCATGGGGAATTATTTAGGGGATTTTTTCCGAATTTTTTTGAAGCAAGTTTATTAATCATTCTATGCAACTACATTAAATTCGCATAAAATTATCATGTCTTCGTTCCTATTTTTTTTTACAAAGCGAAGTAGAAAATGCAGGATGGGATATTACAAAGAGGTGTTTGGTTGGTTGCGGTTGATTTGGTCGGTGTGAAAAAATGCCTAGAACTAACTCCATATCATCAGATCCCTCTTGTACACGACTCATTTTATTATGTACTGACATGTATCATATATGTATATATTAGATAATGGGAATGGATTTAATTGTAAAAATTAACCATCATAAAAAGCTGAACTATCGTCCCTTCTGTTCTGTGAACGCTGAATGACGTGTATACTGTGGCTGTGGCCACGATCTGAGCACGAGGGATTCATATGCAAGTTGTTGGACAATTGGACTTGTAATCTTTGCATTTGTTTCGTTGCATTGCCCCTACAAGGCCTAAGATATTAAATCCCATGTCTGCCCTACCGGGTCTGCTGTCTTGTCTGTCAAACTTTGAGAACATCCGTGGGTGAATAACCCATTCTTCATATTCATTTCATAACCAATTATTTACTCTGTCTGAGGCACTGAGCGAAATCATATTTGAATTCAAACAGTTGGATTTGAGTTTATTTTGTTTTCAATTCTTAATTTAATTTGCTTGTATCATGTTTTGACTTACTTGTGTTTATGTAAGCAGTTAGCATTGTACCTTGCAGGCAGTTAATTGTGTTTAATTAAAATTGTATTATGTATTAGACGATTGTATTTTTTTTATTTTTGCTTTTGAATATTTTTGTAAACCTTGTCCAAAGAAAGAAACAAGGACAAAGGATTAAGGATAGAATTGAACGATGAAGTTTCAGACGGAAAAAGATTTAATCGCGGACCTCGACGAAAGGATATTGATTATCGATGGGGCTATGGGGGTAACAATAATACTTTTCGTGATTCAGTAAATACATTTGACATTCATTGATATTGATAGTGATAATGATGATTCTGATATTTTGAGTGAGTATTTCGAAAACGATCCCATATTTATTTTAATATTGAATATAGACCATGATCCAAAGGCACAAGCTTGAAGAGGAAGACTTCCGGGGAACGCGGTTTATCGACCATTCCAAGTCATTGAAAGGAAATAATGACCTCTTATCCATAACACAACCAAGAGTTATTATTGACATCCATAAGGTGACAACTTATTCATAAATCAATTAATAAATTATACCAATTTTTGGATATTGGATATTGAACTATAATTTATTTTTATTGGATTCCAGGCATATCTACAAGCAGGAGCTGATATCATAGAGACGAATACGTTTTCTGGCACAAGCATCGCACAGCTAGACTATGGTACTCAAGACTTGGCATACGAGTTAAATTTAGAATCGGCTAAACTTGCTAAACAAGCGGTTCAAGAGTACATCACAGAGACAGGGACAACAATTAGGAAATATGTTGCGGGTGCAATGGGTCCGACGAATCGGACCTTATCTATTTCACCTTCTGTGGAAAAACCTGAATTCCGAAACGTCAGTAAGTTTGCCGTTCAAGATGTTTTGTATGGATTTAGATTTGATTCAAATAGTTTTTTTTACATCTATGAAATTGGAAGTCTGAATTTACAAATTTTTTAATGCAGCTTTCGATGAACTCAAGGATGCATACAAAGAGCAGGCAAAAGGCCTCATTGATGGCAAAGTGGACGTTCTTCTCGTCGAAACAATTTTTGATACGGCGAATGCTAAAGCTGCTTTGTTTGCTATTCAAGAACTGTTTGAAGATGAGGGATATCCCCCATGTCCTATTTTGGTATATATTTGAAAAATGTTATCTGTTTTTGAGACTACTAATGATAATGAGACTCCAGCTAGCCCAGTTGCACAACTTGTCCTGTTTTGATCATTTTTAAACCGGGCATTGAACACCTCCTTTCTAAGGTATTCCAATAGGATAAGAAAGCAAATAAACACTAATATATGTGCCGAATGGATTTGAAAGGAAGATTTTATGCCCCTCCCTCCTTTCTATTATTTTCAATTTTTAAGATATTTTTAAGATTTTTTAAGATTTTTAATGTGATCAGCATTTTCAAAATTTTGTTTTTCGTAATACAATTTTTCAACCCCTGGCTCAGTTGGAGCTCAAGTCTCTAATTTATGACAAATGATTTTTAGTGTGGTGATTTTAGCAGGAAACGTAATTGAATTTTTGTTGTACAACTGTAGATTTCTGGAACAATAGTAGATAAAAGTGGCCGAACTTTATCCGGCCAAACTCCAGAAGCGTTTGTTGTCAGTGTTTCTCATTCTAATCCCATCAGGTAAGATTCTACTTCATCGTAGTTGAAAAGTTGAATATTTTATATTTGAAATACAAGAATGTCAAGCAATCGGATTTACAATATCTAGTATTGGATTAAACTGTGCTCTTGGTGCCGATGAGATGAGACCGTTCATCGAAAGAATCGGAACCATGACTGATGCCTTCGTTCTATGTTATCCAAATGCAGGTAAAAACTTAAAATTAGAATTAGGCACTAATTCCAATTTAATTTATGGGATTTATCTAAATAAAATTTTATGCAAACACGAGGTCTTCCAAATACATTCGGAGAGTATGACGAAACACCCGAAACAATGGCAGCGGTGCTCAAAGGGTTTGCTGACGATGGCTTGTTTAATTTGGTTGGAGGTTGCTGCGGTACTACTCCGGATCATATTAGGTAAAGGCAATTATGCATATTTATTGATGAGGATGTAAGACCGCTTTCGTAATTCTGGATTACGTAGGATGTCTATTAATTTACCTTAGGGCAATCGCCAAGGTTGTGAAAAACGTAAAGCCCCGAGTTCGGGGAAACAAGCGATTCTCAAATGATATGGTACTATCGGGTTTGGAGCCTATGAGAATCGGCTTAGAAACGAATTTCGTTAACATTGGTGAGCGGTGCAACGTTGCTGGATCCAGAGCATTTTGTCGTCTTATCAAAGATGGGAAGTTTGATGTAAGCTAAGCGTCCATTCGTTTCAGACTATGCACTAATAAATGTATCACCATCTATAAGCATTTGGAAATTTTTTAAATCAATAAAGCAGTGATCATTATTCATTCAGGCAGCTTTAACGGTAGCAAAGAATCAGGTTGAAAATGGAGCTCAGATTCTTGACATTAACATGGATGAAGGGATGTTGGACGGAGAAATGGCAATGACTAAGTTCGTGAACTTAATTTCTTCAGAACCAGACATCTGCAGAGTTTGTGAAATCTTTTGTAAAATGTATTTTCGATTAAAAGTACTTAGATATAATATAATTAATGATTTGTAAATAACTAATTAACAGGTCCCTCTTTGCATCGATTCATCCAATTTCAATGTGATTTTAGCCGGTTTGAAATGCACTCAAGGAAAGTGTATAGTTAACTCAATATCTTTAAAAGAAGGCGAACTGGATTTTGTGCAAAAAGCTAGAATCGTAAAACGATTTGGTGCAGCAGTGGTAATCATGGCTTTTGACGAGGAAGGCCAGGTATGCCTTTACAAGAGTTTATACTAAAACCACAGGTTGAAAATTGTAATCGGGTTTGATAAATAAGATTTAACGTTTTAACAGGCTACGGAAGTCGATAGGAAGGCAGAAATATGCGAACGCTCATTTCGAATTTTGGTTGATCAAGTTGGATTCAACCCTAACGATGTAATTTTTGATCCCAATATTCTCACGTTGGGGACGGGAATGGAAGAACACAATGAATATGGAAAACATTTCATTGAAGCATTGGCAGTGATTAAGGTATAGAATGTTGCGCTTATTTTATTCTCGTATCGGAGTGGTTAAGATTGAATTGCATTTGTATCAATGATTGTCGGTATTTTATTAATTTCAGCAAAAATGCATTGGTTGTAGAATCAGTGGTGGTGTGTCAAATATATCCTTCTCATTCAGAGGGAATGAGCCAGTTAGAGAAGCCATGCACTCTGTATTTCTATACCATGCAATTAAGGTAATGCTTTCTTCAATTCATAAGACACAAATACATTCGAATAGAACCTCACATTAATAGTTACGCCTGTGGATTATGCTGATACGTTAGGCTGGAATGGACATGGGGATTGTAAATGCTGGAAGTTTGCCTATTTATGACGACATCGAACCTAAACTGCTGAAATTATGCGAAGATATCCTTTGGAATAAAGATCCAGAGGTTAGAATAAAATCGCATTTAAAATATTTTAAATTACTTAAACAAATGATCCACAAACATGGAATTTACTTAAATACTAAAATGCCTGGATTTTGTCAATATAGGCTACTGAAAAAATGTTGCAATATGCACAAGCCAATAACAAGTCTGTAAAAAAAGAAGAAAAAGAAGCTGAGTGGAGATCAAAAGAAGTTAAAGAAAGGTTGTCATTCGCTCTCGTTAAGGTAATCAATTAAACCATTAACCATTATTATTTCTATATTCCATATGCCTATATTTTGTGTTATACCTTCAAAATATTACATTAGTACTTTTTGTACAATTGTTACTAAAAAAATTGATTGTCATGTAGGGTATTGATTCGCATATCGTGGAAGACACTGAAGAAGCTCGGCCGATGTTTGCTCATCCACTCAATGTCATTGAAGGTCCTTTAATGGACGGAATGAGGCAGGTAGGAGACCTTTTTGGAGCTGGAAAAATGTTTCTTCCGCAGGTTATTAAGTCGGCCCGGGTTATGAAAAAAGCTGTTGCCCATTTAATTCCGTTTATCGAGGAAGCTAACAAAGCAAACTCAAAAGAGGTAACTGGGTAGCATCCGCCCAATTTAATTCAAACAAGATAACTGTTGCTTAAATAATTTATTTGGAATAATTTTACTAAGAATTTTGTAATCAGATTCATAACCACGGCACGGTTGTACTAGCTACTGTGAAAGGTGATGTTCACGACATTGGAAAGAATATTGTAGGAGTTGTGCTTGGATGCAACAACTACCGGGTTATCGACTTGGGGGTTATGTGCCCTTGTGAAAAGATCCTAGCTACAGCGCTGAGCGAAAATGCCGGTATGAATGTTCTATTTTTGTAGGTTGTGTTTTTATTCTATGTAAATCATTTAACTCGAGGTTACTCTACAATGTCACACTTTGCTTTAGATATTATCGGATTGTCCGGCTTAATCACACCGTCTCTAGATGAAATGATTTACGTGGCCAAAGAAATGGAACGCCTGAATCTTAAGGTTCCTTTACTAATTGGAGGTGCCACAACCTCGAAACAGCATACAGCAGTGAAAATTTCTCCAAGATATAACCAACCGGTCGTACATGTGTTGGATGCATCTAAAAGCGTAATGGTGGTAAGTCTTAAAGACACAATAAAATCTTCTAAAATTGTCGTTATATATTTAGTTTCATAACTCTGCGTGTACATTGAGGAATTTTGAATTTGAACAGTGTTCGGCGTTATTAGACAAAGTCAACAAGGAAACCTTTGTTGAGGATATCAAAGATGAATACGAAGACATTCGAGAAGATCATTATGATAATCTGAGGGATAGAAAATACTTAGCGATTGAAAAGGCTCGTGAGAAAAAGCTACAAATCAACTGGAGCGAATACACACCTCGTAAGTTAATAAACTACATCATTAAACTTCTCCGTATTATTTGATTGTTACTCATTTGGTTATAATTTACATTTTCAAAGCTAAACCTACCATCCTTGGAACCGAAGTCTATGCCAATTACGACCTAAAAAAGTTGGTTGAATTTATTGACTGGAAACCCTTTTTTGATGTTTGGCAATTGAGAGGAAAATATCCGCACAGAGGATATCCTAAACTATTTAACGACCCGACGATCGGTAAATAATAATCTTATGGAATTGAAATCCGGGATAAATACCTAAGTAATAATTTGAATTATAAACAGGACAAGAAGCAAAAAGGTTATTTGACGAGGCCGAATCCATGCTCAACAAATTTATTGAGCGTGGAAACCTCCAGGCTAATGGAATAGTTGGTTTTTATCCAGCAAATAGCCAGGGAGATGATATCCTTATATACTCTCCGGAGCTGGGGATTGGGTCTGAACCGATTGCGGTATTCCATGGATTGAGACAACAGGTTTGCACAACAGCTTAGAAATTGCTATATCAAAATTGAATCAATGGAATCTATCTTGTAAATTAATGTACTTTTAGGCTGAGAAAGAAGTTGTTACTGAACCTTATTTGTGCCTCTCTGATTTCGTTGCCCCAGTCGGTTCAGGAATCACTGACTACATTGGAGTGTTCGCAGTTTCAGCTGGATTCGGATGTTCCGAAATTGTGGCAAGGTATGACAAACAAAGCACACGTTACCCATTACCTGTATATTGTTAACTAGGTAGTTTATTTATTGTTGTGTCGTTGTGTGTCATTCCTCTGAACTTATATGGTGGGTAAATGCAGGTTCGAAAAAGATTTTGATGACTATAATTCAATCATGGCTAAAGCACTTGCAGACCGATTAGCAGAAGCTTTTGCAGAGGAACTTCACCAGCGAGTTAGAACTCAATTATGGGGGTATAATGCTGGCGAAACTTTGGAAGCTGGAGAACTTCATAGCATTAAATATCAGGTTTGCTTTTAAAAAATAATTTAATGATTAAAATCAAATATCTGATGGACAATAAGTACATTACATTAACGACCATATGTTGTTTCAATAGGGAATACGTCCGGCTCCAGGATATCCAAGCCAGCCAGATCATACCGAGAAAAAGACGATGTGGGACCTTCTGAAAATCGAAGAAGAGACAGGAATAAAACTAACTGATTCGCTCGCAATGGAGCCAGCAGCATCAGTTTGTGGTTTATACTTCCATCATCCCAAAAGTACTTATTTTGCCGTTGGCAAAATTCAGAAAGATCAGGTAACGTAGAATATTGTGAAAACGCGTATACAATTCTGATTCATTTGGACGATACAATGCTAAATTAATTGCTTTTATTGGAAAGGTCAAAGATTATGCCCAGAGGAAAAAGGCAGATTTACCGGAGATCGAAAAATGGTTGAACATTCAATTGGCATATGAACGAGAAGATGAAGACGACTTAAAGTCGGAATCGGAAGTTTCAAATTGAACCAAGTCCATGATTAACGCTTGGTTGTCAATACAGGATACCGAAAACATTAATTGTATATGAATCCTTATCTTATTTTATTCAAGTATATCATATCATGACAATAACTATGTACTAGCCATTCCGAAGGGACCATGCCAAACATAGCGATAAGGGTCATATTTGTTGTATATTTTTTTTGTAAATTCGTACGTTCGGGTTTGAAGCGTTTAGAGTTGATATCTATAGATAAATAGATTAAGTTTACCCAGACAACGATATTATGAATTAAAACTCGGAAAAAAGTTCAAATTAAATTCGGATAGCTTCTTATTTCAAAAGTTCGCTAAATTAGTGGACTCAAATTACAAAATTCCAATAATATGCCTGTTCGAAATCCAAATTCTAATGGAATTAGTCCAGTCGGAACTAATACAGCCAATGTCCGACCCACCAATAATGTAATTATCAACACCGGCCGTGTCTCAAGAAATCTTGCTGTTCCTCTGAATTCTTCACAACCAAGTACTATCAGAGAGAGATACAGGGCTCCTTCGTCTCTAATTACAGAGCCTTCATCCCGAAGGGCGAGGGCTACTCGTCGAAGAACATCTTTTGCCACATCAAATACTTCCGGTCGACCAGGAGTGGTTATCGAAAGTAATGAGTCACCTACACAATCAACCGAAAATGAGCCACGAAGGGTTAGCCTGAGTACATATGTCCCTCTTTTCAACTATCCCAGATCGTCGTCTCCCGGAATTCGCCGGATAAGATCAAAACATAAAGTATCCTTTTCGGTCTCCAATCTGGGCGATGATCCTGTGGCTCGGGTTCTTAATAGTGAAAAGGTGGAGAAATACAGATAACAATGAAGTACTGCATATTATTATCTATCCAAGGAACTGCACGTATAGGAATTTGACTTATTATTTACGCATCATTAAGTCCCAGTCTTTTATACTTTATATTATACATTTACAGTACCTACCGGGTATACTACGATTTTTGAATTGGAATGAGCTTCTCCCAATACGAAGCACTTGCAAAAAATGGTTGGAAGTTGTCACGTTGGACCCAATGATAACAGAAAAAACCGGTGTTATTACGGTTCGAAGTCCTTGGAACGAGAAACTGGAGATTTTTAACACATCATCAGTAGTTTGGACCAAATTCAGAATACAGACTAGCATGTACATCGATTTGATGGATCCAGTTCAACTAGAGTTTTGGATGAAACATGGGCCCACAATTAGATATCTTGAAATACGAAATAATTCGATGACCCTGTCGGGGCTTGTAGAAATCCTTTCTCGCTGTCCCAATCTTGAACACTTTCTTGTTAGTTGGACTCCGGAGATGTATTCTTTCAATTCCGAACTTATCAAAAAGTACTACGGGGTCAATTTTTACAATGGAAACTTCGCTAGCATGCGGAATTTGATTGTTGAAAAGAGTTGTTATCTGACGGACAGTGGATTATGGAGCATACTGAAGTGGTGTGGGGGTCCTCTAAAGTAAGACACACAGAAACTTACTTAAATTTAAATTACTTTGTCAAGCCGTGATACTGAATACCGATTTGTGATTTAATTTAAAGATCCCTGGTCCTAACATACCCTCCTGAAGGACAACAAGACCCTTTGACACGGCTGAAACCTCGTTGGACCATCCAACCTTTGAAAAATTATTTTGATCGGTTTGGTTACACCGGAAACTTGCAACATCTCAATTTTTCTTGGAGCAATTTAAATTCAGACGACCTCATTGTCCTATCGCAAACAGTGCAATTGTCATCCTTAAAAGCCATTACTCTCAGTCACTGCAGGCTTAGTGACGAGTCGCTTATTCATTTTTTGAATCACAAAGGAAAAATGCTGGAAAACCTGAAGATTGATAGTGTTCCAATTACAGAAGCAATATTCAACCATAGCGTATTGCCGAGTCTTAAAACGCTGGATATTTCTGGAAAAACAAATTTCAAAAGTCTGAACTTCCTTTCTAAATTACATACGTTGGTAGAATTCTCTGCTTCCAGTACACCATGGCTTGACTACGAGATGTTAATGAAATCACTTAAAGAGAGAGCTGTGCATAATCCTATTCTCAAACTTGACATAAGTGGAAGCATTAAGATAAACGGTACCAAAAACATCGACTCAAATATGAACCGAGTCTGGTTCACAAACCTTTCAACGACTTTAACAAAAGTTGTTAGTCTAAACCTAAGCCACTGGGGACATTTTGGGAAAAATGAGAATTTCCGCATCATTTGCCAATACATGCCATTACTGGAAGAACTAAGACTTCGTGGATGGAAAGATTTGTCTGACCCTGGAATAACAGGTCTCCCAGCCGAAAAACTGCACCAAAGCAATATGCTTATCGTTTCAAAGGAACATAAAAACAGAGTCTTCATTGGGTCATTAAAAAGTATTACCTCGGGTTGAAAATATAAAACCTGTTTCAGTAATATCTTGATTTAGTTCAAACTTAAACAACTGTACCTAAAATAATCTTACAGATCTGCGAGTACTGGACCTGAGTGGTAGTAACATATCCGACGCATCTGTCAAATTTGGAATTAATTTTGTTCCACATCTGCGGAAATTCGCATTTGACGAGACTCATGTAAGCCTTGCAACAAAAATAGAAGGATCATGAAATGATTTAAGAAATAAATACAGAGACTTTTTTTCTATTATAGATCAGCGATATTGGAATGCAGTATATTATCGACAAAATTCGAACTATTGATCGCATATCGATTAGCGGGTGCGAGAGAGTAATGAGTAAACCAAAATTCCAACGATCAGACGGAAGATATGTTTACATCGGAAAAATTTGAAACAAGGACAGACACACGGAGCGTTGGATCAAATATACAACAACCAAATATTGATTTTTCATACGCCATTTAACTTCCAGTGCAATGTCATAATACGAATAAGAATTACTGCAACATGGCTTCACTTTCACTGGATACGAAATAAATACACAAAATTCTAACTTGAAATTCGCCAATGAAATTATTATTGTTTGAAACTATTTTAACCGGTAACTGTTACGGCACATCCATAGAATTATATATACATTCATTTATGGCCACATTTCTCTAATATTATGAGGTTTATTTATAATTAATCAAGGTACTTTTCAAAGTTTGCAGAAGGCATCCAAAGTTGCGAATCCGGCATGAATAGATTTTTAAATATTTAGCATAATTAAAATATCATCAATACTGTGCTCCGATTACGTGACGTTACAAATGACAAATAGGATTGTTTGGAAAAAAGTAGAAATACCAGTTGCAGAAACTTCAGTTATTCATTCTTTTCCACAGAACTTGTTGACTTCACTGATTAAGTCAGCTTTACGACAATATTTGGGTAATGCGACATTCTTCGATTCCAAAAAGCTTTTCAATATTTCACACGTCAACTTTTCTAGCTGTAAAATTTCAAATAGAAAGATAATAACGATCAAAAAATCGCGTTTACCAATTCAAATTGCAATCCAAATATGCTAAGTTTGGCCAATTTTTTCTTACCCTTCCATGTTTTGCTTCCATTGCAACATCAACGTTAAATGATTTTTTCACAGGTGCAGTTGATTTCGTGGCATTGAAACATAATCCGGAAGATTCAAGTTGCCGATCAATTTCTGAGGACAGCGATCCCAATCTAGTTGTCATTAAGGCTTCATTGGGTTCTAATACATATAAACTGATTACAGGCTCATCCTACAAATTATTATTCACTTTTTTCACCGTTATTTATACCAGTGTAATCAAAGAATTCGTCTGTATCGTGGAATCTTTCTTCCAGAGCTTCCTCTTCCAACTTTTTCCACTTAGAATTCAAGCTAGGATTTTTCACATCCAGCAAATCAAAGCTTTTGTTCGTAAGCTTCTTAACAACTTTTTCCATCAAGTCGATCAATTCTGGTGTTGCTTCAGATGTTGAATCCATATCATATTTTCGCATTTCGTCTAAAAAATAATTAACGATTTGTCTTCATCCGAAAATAAATATAAATATACATTTCAAATGTAAAAGTTAATTAAATAAGACTTGGAGTGGAACCCACGAAACTTTAGGCAGGGGAGGGGACTCGTAACGATGTACGAGTCCAGTGATATGATAACTTAAAACATATGATTTAAAGTCATACCCATAACCCTACCTAAAAAGCACAGCTAAGCTAGGTATTCCGCTTCTACCTACTCTACTTTGCAGAACTCGTCATTGCCCTATCCTAAGCAACCTTTACCCAACCCACCTAACCTAAATTAACTATTTTTATTTAGCTTTAAATAAACTTCATTTATTCAAATGTAATATAGTATATAGTAGCGTATACTAATACTAACCAGCAAACGGTATAGGGAAGACATGGAAACCTTGAGGAAATACTGATTTTGAGTCGTCCTCTGGAATAGATGGAATCAAGCACGCCAATTTTGGAGATTTTCCTCGCGATAACACCATTCGCACCAAGGGAATTTTCTAGCAAAAGGAGAAAGTAAAAGCAGCAAATGAGATCAATCTTTACTCAACAATGATGAAAAGATACACACTTCAATTTTAACATACCTCTAATACTTGACAACGTTTCAAAAGAGCAGTAAATAGCTCTTTGCTGCCTGAGATACTTTCATCGTCTGGGTATACAAAATATCCAGGAGAACGATACCAAGTGTAGTTATCGAAGTTTTGCTGTCTAAGAAATCCAATCAGGGTAATTCCAGACTCATGAATGTACTTAAATGCTTTCACTTCCTGAGGAGTGAAAACTGCCTGTTCCCCTTGAATATTAGCCATTTTTCGTTCTTCCGATTTCAAAATTGGTAATCCAGTATCCTTTTGAAAATAAGAATGTGGTTTAGGAACAATTTTTTTTCATAAATTCTAGGTATGCTAAATTAATTCACTTACCGATCGGAAAACATTTATTATTTTGTCAACAACTTCATTGTTTCGCATATTGATACTGACATATTTTGGCGGTCCTGCTGGTCTGTCATTTATAAAATAAATAATGCGATTATTTAGGCATTACTTAACAATTGAATGGAGATGCAACCACCACTAGTCGAAGGTTGAGATTATAATTAGGTAATTATCATACTGAAAAGTTATACGTTTATACCTGACAAACGAGTATAATCCAATTGCAATTTTCATAGCAGGGGCTATCTGTAGGGTTGATCGAGTAACTGGACGTTTCAGTCGTTGTTTCATATGAACAACTTTCATCAATGTGGACAAATCCTTGGAGTATATTATAGCTGATTCATCTTCAGTAAGTTTCTACATTACATCATTTGGAAGTTTTATAAAATCATACAAGTATAAAATCCCTGTGCCCCGATTTTAATTTTTCGATATTATATCATATCAACTTTACCGAATAAAACTTGTCGAACTGAAAATCTTCTTTGAACGTGACAACATTGAAATCGATTTTTCCTAAATCTTTAAAACGTTTGATAACATCTTGTTGCAAATTTGGTTTCCCGGCATGCGGATTGTCTTCATATGTGAAGTATATTACTTTTTTGGAAAATGTTTGAGTTTTTCTGTCAACAAATAAATAATTTTAAAATAGAAATTTGTCACATAGACGTATACCAATTACCAATACCTAATCGAATGAGTTGTTTTAAATTATGTAGCTTTTACCCGTCATCAAAGATGATCTTTGCCAACCAGAATAGGTCCTTCAAATCGTAGCTATCCGCAGAACCAATTTTATCTTGATACCCATTCAAATCTAGAGAGCTGTTCATCTCAATAAGCTCCTTGATCATATCAACTTTAACAGAAGATAATTCTTGCAATTGGTACAGATTTGGAAAAGAAGATGGGTTCTTTGATTCCCTTGTTCCAACAAGAAGAATGCTAACTAGATCTTTAGCATTAGAAACAACTTTACTTCTCCACATTGCTTCACAACACTAAAATCATCAAACGCAATCGCAAATTATTTTTTCTAATTATGAAAACTTGTACTATTTATTTGGAACAGTAGCACAGTAGTGCATGTCACATGTAGTGTACCCTGATCGCTGCTTGAAAGGGGGTTTCCTTGTTATCCTCCCAGCCTTCGAACATCTGTGGAGCTGAATCGATCACAACAAGCAGAGCCGTTTTTCCACTAAAGCGAGCCTCCGCAGCGTTTTCGAATTCATCGTCCGAGTCGATCGGAGATTTCCAAGTAGAATCCATACTCGCTGAGTCCTGAGTCGCTGCACGACGACGACGGGCGCAGTTTGCAGCTGTAGTTGTTTTGTTATAGTCAGTACAAATCTGAAATCAGGAAATATTCAATATTCAAGACACAAGATAAGATTAGAGTTTTGCATCATGAATTTCATGATGCATGAATGCATGTTCCAATTTCTGAAAATACCAAAACACATAAAATGTAAAAGTGAACTAGAAGGTACATGCAGTACAACGCAAGGTTACAAGTTTGTTGCGAAGTTAATTCTGTTAATTCGTGATTTGATATCCGAAAAAATCCCGACGAGGAAAGGATAAGCCAATAAGCGTATGAACTTCCAACTTCTTCTGTGCAATGATGAATGAATATTGTAATGAAATACTGACGTTAAACGTCGAGATTTCAATTCTTATGACCACTTCCCGCTAGCGGTAGTTTATAGAATTTTGATGTCCGTGATTTGGGAAACGTTTCTCGCCGAATATTCCGCGGCGCCGCCGGATTTTTTCCGCAAATCACCCTAATCTCTTTGTCGTCTTATTTTACGCATTTTCAATCGGATTTTAAGCACTATTCTTATGAAAAACCGTCTTACCTTGTTTTAGATGTCGATTTTGTTACCACAACACACTTTACGGCAACCCCATTCACAGAAATGGCCCCAAAACGCTTTACACATTCGATCGATGCAAATATAAATGATGGCGGAGAGAAATGCACATAAAACCATTGCTAACAAACAAAGCAAACGAAAATGTTTTGCTATAAATGTCAAGCCGTCGTCCTCGTTGTTCGAAACCAGAAGTGTTGACGTTCGGTAATTTTCCGTCGATGTTGACACAGTTGATTCATTATAAAATATATCGAACCAATCAAATACGCCTTGTGACATGGTTCTCACACAAAAATGTCAAGACCTTACTAATTTCCCTATGTCAAGACCGTAGTAAAAGTCCTATGTCAAGACCGTACTAATTTCCCTATGTCAACCAACCTAACCTAACCTAACCTAACCTATAGGACTTTTACTACGATCTTAGGAATCTTAGTACGGTCTTCACATATTGACAATTCAATTGCTGGAGCAACTTGTCAGTTTTTTGTAATTAATTCCCAAAGTCGGGACTTTGTGACTATTTCTCGCACCGGAGTCATACTTTAACCATCTAAATTTTTAATATCCCAAACTATTTGAGGAAACCTCTTAGTCTAGGACTAGTCTACACTAAGTTTAGAATGTAAATTGACAATAAAATTGCTGGAGCAACTTGTCAGTTTTTTGTAATTAATTCCCAAAGTCGGGACTTTGTGACTATTTCTCGCACCGGAGTCATACTTTAACCATCTAAATTTTTAATATCCCAAACTATTTGAGGAAACCTCTTAGACTAGGACTAGTCTACACTAAGTTTAGAATGTAAATTGACAATAAAATTGCTGGAGCAACTTGTCAGTTTTTTGTAATTAATTCCCAAAGTCGGGACTTTGTGACTATTTCTCGCACCGGAGTCATACTTTAACCATCTAAATTTTTAATATCCCAAACTATTTGAGGAAACCTCTTAGTCAAGGACTAGTCTACACTAAGTTTAGAATGTAAATTGACAATAAAATTGCTGGAGCAACTTGTCAGTTTTTTGTAATTAATTCCCAAAGTCGGGACTTTGTGACTATTTCTCACACCGGAGTCATACTTTAACCATCTAAATTTTTAATATCCCAAACTATTTGAGGAAACCTCTAAGTCTAGGACTAGTCTACACTAAGTTTAGAATGTAAATTGACAATAAAATTGCTGGAGCAATTTGTCAGTTTTTTGTAATTAATTCCCAAAGTCGGGACTTTGTGACTATTTCTCGCACCGGAGTCATATTTTAACCATCTAAATTTTTAATATCCCAAACTAGTTGAGGAAACCTCTTAGTCTAGGACTAGTCTACACTAAGTTTAGAATGTAAATTGACAATAAAATTGCTGGAGCAACTTGTCAGTTTTTTGTAATTAATTCCCAAAGTCGGGACTTTGTGACTATTTCTCGCACCGGAGTCATACTTTAACCATCTAAATTTTTAATATCCCAAACTATTTGAGGAAACCTCTTAGTCTAGGACTAGTCTACACTAAGTTTAGAATGTAAATTGACAATAAAATTGCTGGAGCAACTTGTCAGTTTTTTGTAATTAATTCCCAAAGTCGGGACTTTGTGACTATTTCTCGCACCGGAGTCATACTTTAACCATCTAAATTTTTAATATCCCAAACTAGTTGAGGAAACCCCTTAGTCTAGGACTAGTCTACACTAAGTTTAGAATGTAAATTGACAATAAAATTGCTGGAGCAACTTGTCAGTTCTTTGTAATTAATTCCCAAAGTCGGGACTTTGTGACTATTTCTCGCACCGGAGTCATACTTTAACCATCTAAATTTTTAATATCCCAAACTAGTTGAGGAAACCTCTTAGTCTAGGACTAGTCTACACTAAGTTTAGAATGTAAATTGACAATAAAATTGCTGGAGCAACTTGTCAGTTTTTTGTAATTAATTCCCAAAGTCGGGACTTTGTGACTATTTCTCGCACCGGAGTCATACTTTAACCATCTAAATTTTTAATATCCCAAACTATTTGAGGAAACCTCTTAGTCAAGGACTAGTCTACACTAAGTTTAGAATGTAAATTGACAATAAAATTGCTGGAGCAACTTGTCAGTTTTTTGTAATTAATTCCCAAAGTCGGGACTTTGTGACTATTTCTCACACCGGAGTCATACTTTAACCATCTAAATTTTTAATATCCCAAACTATTTGAGGAAACCTCTAAGTCTAGGACTAGTCTACACTAAGTTTAGAATGTAAATTGACAATAAAATTGCTGGAGCAATTTGTCAGTTTTTTGTAATTAATTCCCAAAGTCGGGACTTTGTGACTATTTCTCGCACCGGAGTCATATTTTAACCATCTAAATTTTTAATATCCCAAACTAGTTGAGGAAACCTCTTAGTCTAGGACTAGTCTACACTAAGTTTAGAATGTAAATTGACAATAAAATTGCTGGAGCAACTTGTCAGTTTTTTGTAATTAATTCCCAAAGTCGGGACTTTGTGACTATTTCTCGCACCGGAGTCATACTTTAACCATCTAAATTTTTAATATCCCAAACTATTTGAGGAAACCTCTTAGTCTAGGACTAGTCTACACTAAGTTTAGAATGTAAATTGACAATAAAATTGCTGGAGCAACTTGTCAGTTTTTTGTAATTAATTCCCAAAGTCGGGACTTTGTGACTATTTCTCGCACCGGAGTCATACTTTAACCATCTAAATTTTTAATATCCCAAACTAGTTGAGGAAACCCCTTAGTCTAGGACTAGTCTACACTAAGTTTAGAATGTAAATTGACAATAAAATTGCTGGAGCAACTTGTCAGTTCTTTGTAATTAATTCCCAAAGTCGGGACTTTGTGACTATTTCTCGCACCGGAGTCATACTTTAACCATCTAAATTTTTAATATCCCAAACTAGTTGAGGAAACCTCTTAGTCTAGGACTAGTCTACACTAAGTTTAGAATGTAAATTGACAATAAAATTGCTGGAGCAACTTGTCAGTTTTTTGTAATTAATTCCCAAAGTCGGGACTTTGTGACTATTTCTCGCACCGGAGTCATACTTTAACCATCTAAATTTTTAATATCCCAAACTATTTGAGGAAACCTCTTAGTCTAGGACTAGTCTACACTAAGTTTAGAATGTAAATTGACAATAAAATTGCTGGAGCAACTTGTCAGTTTTTTGTAATTAATTCCCAAAGTCGGGACTTTGTGACTATTTCTCGCACCGGAGTCATACTTTAACCATCTAAATTTTTAATATCCCAAACTAGTTGAGGAAACCCCTTAGTCTAGGACTAGTCTACACTAAGTTTAGAATGTAAATTGACAATAAAATTGCTGGAGCAACTTGTCAGTTCTTTGTAATTAATTCCCAATTTTTTTTATTATTTAATAAATATTTATTTGATATAAATTCACCTGATTTAAATTTAAGGTATTTACACTCATTAGCAATTATTCTGTCAACAACTAAGTAATTGA
Source organism: Desoria tigrina (assembly GCA_906901685.1). Taxonomy (NCBI): domain Eukaryota; kingdom Metazoa; phylum Arthropoda; class Collembola; order Entomobryomorpha; family Isotomidae; genus Desoria; species Desoria tigrina. Next base: position 3,070,474 of record CAJQTU010000010.1, on the reverse strand, counting down.
TTAAAAATTTAAACATGATTCTCATCAGTAACGATATTATTTATTAATCTCTTGACATATCCATTATATTTTTTGTTAACGAACATTCCGAACAAAATTACAGTATATATTGATACCCCGACCGTTCCATATGTTGGATCTAAAACATAAATATGTTGAGTGTTACACTTGTGAAAAATTAAGATTATTCGTATTTTTGTAATCACTAACTATTACATTAATCTTAACAAGAACATGATCCCAGTAAAATATTAAACTTGACACCGAACCGTGACAAACGATAAAAATCAAACAGTAAAATCAAGACCATGCCCTTGATCTTGATGCCCTGTTCTAGAATCGCTTTTGTCTTTTTGATTTGTAAAGCTTCAAAGAAACAGGACAATGCTATCAATAAGAAGGAGTAACTCGACGTGACGTGAAAATTTGAAAAATAGTATTATAAAGTTTGTTTCACGAGACATGACTTCAACTCTGTTATTAGACAGTTGTTTTGTAAAATGGGACGTCATATTAACGTCTACTAAAATGTTGAAAGACTCGTCCACAATTTTAAGTTCTTGTTCTGTTCTAAGAACCATTAGATTTACACTTTGTTTACCCTGTGTTATTGGCAAACATAGATTAAGCATTTTTAAAGGGTTGCACAATGATGCTGAAAACTTGCATACAGCACAAAATGTTTTGCTGACGCCGTCACGGCTCAACGGCTCTCTGCATGAATTAAAATTATCAAAAACCTTTGATTAAGACTCCGTGTATGATTTAAGCATAAAATTTAAACATTTTACAGAAGCAAAATCAAAGTCTAGCCTTTTACTTGCCAGGATATTTCTAGCAACGAATAAAAAATCCTTTGATAAGTTTGCAGCTAAGCTTGCTTTCTGTGCTAACGTGTGCCATTCCTTGGCAACGTTAGCCACGTGTCTGCTAACATCATTCAAATTGTCTTTATATCTATTGTTTACCTCATCAATGTACACATTTGATAAAGTCAAAGCGCATTGACCATTTACAATTGAAACTTCGTAGTTCTTTACAACATTTGTTAGTAGACCGCTTAATAACAATGAACAAATGGTCAACATCAAAATCTTCGTTCCAGTTGAAGTGACCATCTGGGGCATAGACGCTGCCAGTACCTTTCTAAAGAAGACTCCTCTAATGCTGCAGTAAACCATTACAAAGAATTTAGATTCTAAACTTAGTGTAGACTAGTCCTAGACTAAGAGGTTTCCTCAAATAGTTTGGGATATTAAAAATTTAGATGGTTAAAGTATGACTCCGGTGCGAGAAATAGTCACAAAGTCCCGACTTTGGGAATTAATTACAAAAAACTGACAAGTTGCTCCAGCAATTTTATTGTCAATTTACATTCTAAACTTAGTGTAGACTAGTCCTAGACTTAGAGGTTTCCTCAAATAGTTTGGGATATTAAAAATTTAGATGGTTAAAGTATGACTCCGGTGTGAGAAATAGTCACAAAGTCCCGACTTTGGGAATTAATTACAAAAAACTGACAAGTTGCTCCATCAATTTTATTGTCAATTTACATTCTAAACTTAGTGTAGACTAGTCCTAGTCTAAGAGGTTTCCTCAAATAGTTTGGGATATTAAAAATTTAGATGGTTAAAGTATGACTCCGGTGCGAGAAATAGTCACAAAGTCCCGACTTTGGGAATTAATTACAAAAAACTGACAAGTTGCTCCAGCAATTGAATTGTCAATATGTGAAGACCGTACTAAGATTCCTAAGATCGTAGTAAAAGTCCTATAGGTTAGGTTAGGTTAGGTTAGGTCAAGTCCCCAATGCTCCTGTATTTAGCATTGGAATACAGAGGAGCTCTCATATGCGATCCGTGAGCCACTAGCGTCGTGCTGGTGGAAGCTCACCGTTACATGTATATTAGAGGAAACCATTATATTCGCGCCACTTTCCAACCAAATCTGGGGCGATGTGCAAATTTCTTTGCAGTTCATTTCAGGCATGTCCAGGTTTTAGTTTACGACGCTAGTGGCGTCAACATCGCATGTGAGAGTTCTGCCTGGAAATCCCGAGTGGGCCTTCTAGCTCTATTATATTATCCATTTCTATGGGTTAGGTTGACATAGGGAAATTAGTACGGTCTTGACATAGGACTTTTACTACGGTCTTGACATAGGGAAATTAGTACGGTCTTGACATAGGACTTGTAGTACGGTCTTGACAGGGAAATTAGTAAGGTCTTGACATTTTTGTGTGAGAACCATGTCACAAGGCGTATTTGATTGGTTCGATATATTTTATAATGAATCAACTGTGTCAACATCGACGGAAAATTACCGAACGTCAACACTTCTGGTTTCGAACAACGAGGACGACGGCTTGACATTTATAGCAAAACATTTTCTTTTGCTTTGTTTGTTAGCAATGGTTTTATGTGCATTTCTCTCCGCCATCATTTATATTTGCATCGATCGAATGTGTAAAGCGTTTTGGGGCCATTTCTGTGAATGGGGTTGCCGTAAAGTGTGTTGTGGTAACAAAATCGACATCTAAAACAAGGTAAGACGGTTTTTCATAAGAATAGTGCTTAAAATCCGATTGAAAATGCGTAAAATAAGACGACAAAGAGATTAGGGTGATTTGCGGAAAAAATCCGGCGGCGCCGCTGAATATTCGGCGAGAAACGTTTCCCAAATCACGGACATAGAATTTTGAATTTAAGAATAAATAAATAATTCAAAATTGTTTGTATTTTTTGAATTTTATAGCACATCAAAGATCAAAGGATCAAACTGTGAACTGCTGTACTGTCTGTAACTACATAAACGTCTAACTTTGAACTTCCAACATCCGAGATTTTGAAATTGAAAATCTCAGATTTTAAATCTGAATGGAAGGAAGTATCAAGTAAAGTCAAAAGCAAAAGCACAAGATACAAACAAGAATTTTTGCTTTTTATATCATGTCCAATGAGTCCAATCCAATGTCACATACATGTTTGATATTTTATGTTCTATAGTTTGTAGTTAGTTGATGGTCGGCAGTCAATATTTTTTTGTTCTTTACTACTTTCTACGTTTCTACATCTACCCATCATTTCACATGTTCACATTCACATCCAGGCACATTCATATTCATTATTCATCATTCCAAATTTTCAATTGATTATTCATCAAAAACCTGAAATGGAAATCGAAAAACCATTCAAATGCAACGTTTGCAATGCGGTAAGAAATTTATACCAAACGTCAATACACAATCAATACACAATATTAAATATTCAATATTTTATATTTTATGTGTTATGCATTACTGTTGTTAGCATTTCACCAACGAAGATCATCTCCAGGTTCACAAAAGACGTCATGAAATGTCCTTAAATCTAAACAAATCCGGAAATCAGCAGCAATCATCCCTGCTGGATGGATTTGTAGACGAGACACCAACCCCTACAAGATTCTTTAGAAATTGTGAAGAAGTCGGATTATTCCAAGATCTCCAGAATGTGAACCCATTTGATGAACAATTTTCTAAGGCCAGTGCTACCCCTTCGAGTGGGGGTGAGCCTTTTGATTTCAGTTTGGCCATGTCGTCTTCGACCGTGGGTCCATCACTTTCTGCGACATCGGCAGCTTCAAGTATCTTCTCGAATATTCATAATACCAACAAACGCAGATATTCAGATCAAGATACTCTTAACACTCCGCAAGTACTTGGCTTCGTTGTTAATGCTACAAGCTCTACTACAAACACTTGCTCGACTTCATCAATTCTAACACCGATGCCTCCTTCCTCCGTGCCATTAGAAAGCTCTAAAAAATTAACAGATTCCACTATTATTGATGAAAGTATGAAAAATCGGCTCCAAACTACAGAATCAGAGACAATATCGTCTACTTCTAATCCGATTGAAGTTTCTCATGATTCACATGAAAATGTTGGAACGGTTATTGCGACAGTAAGTTCGGACGGGATCGTCAAGTTAGCCTCAAAATCTAAAGCTAATTTAAGATTAAAAGTATCCCCAGCCCCTCATGTTTTGGAAGATTCTGATTCATCTGATTCAAGCAAGAAGGCAAAACCTACTTCCCCACAGTTTCCGGAAAAAAAGGCAGAATTATTAGAAAGAAATAGAGCTGCTGCATCACGATCGAGACAGAGAAGAGTATGCTTTTAATGTTTATTTGTATTTATAAATATTATTATTTAGTAGAGTAGTTAGTACATGATAAAATTGAACTCGGCCTGCCCTTTCCTTTCCTCCGACCTCGTTTTTATTACATCTGGTCAAGAATGTCGAGATGAGATCTGACTAATTAATTTAAACTCGCTTAATTTTTAACAGAAACAATGGGTATGCAGTCTAGAATCAAAGTGTCAAACGCTGGAAGCTATGCTATCTCAAACTCGTGCTGAATTAGCCAAACAAAACTCGGACAACCAAATGCTGAGGAATGAACTCACTCGGCATGCGAATTGTGATGTATCACGATTGAAAAACCACACCAGCGAAATTACTATTTTAGTTCAACAACCCGTTAACCAACCGAATATATTAAGGCAAATTCCTCAGACTATTTTAACTGCTGTAAGTCAGAGTGGAGTATCGACTTCTTCACAACAACTTACATCTCAATCTCCAGTCGTGGTTGTTATACCTCGAAATAAAGCAAAACGTGGTAGACCTCGGAAAGGAAATGAACGACGGATTGATCCTTTAACAGTTCAGCCAAGAATTCCTGAATCCACTTATGAAATTCCATTTAAAGTTCAAATTCAACCCGTTTCTCGAACAATAACTACTAACTTAACGTGATGGATGGACCTATGGGATTGCGATTCTGAACTATTTTGAAATGGCGAAGTGCAATGAAAAAATCTGTTCTGTGCGGGGCATATAATTGGATAATATAGGAGAGCACAGCTTTCGGATCGGGGTCAGGATCATTGACTTGACTTCAACTGTTTATGTCCTTTGATGGAATAGGAATAATTTGGTTCCCTGGTGTGAAAACAAGTATTGTTGATTTCATTTGAACTGATTTTAAACAAACCCTAATTATTTATTTATTGAATCAAAATTACTCTATTCAGAATATTTATTACATCGATTCACTATTTCACGAACGAAATAAAAAGGTATCGAGCATTTTCACTATACAAACTAATCCAAATGACTTTCTCTTACAGCAAAATATTAAAAATATATATTTTATAATTGAAGGCTATGCAATTGGTCAAATGGTAGTTGAGGATGAGTCAACTCGGTCAACTAAAAATCTAACTTAAAAAAAACGGCTGCTTATACTAAAGATAAGTTATAATGGCTAATTCAGACATCTATAGAACAATAATAAAAAAGCTTACTTGCGTCACGACTCATTGATGGCCTGTTTTTAAAATTGTCATAGTATGATTTGATATACTTTTACAAGATGATCTGCTCCTGCAGATGCAAATTGTGATTTTTCTTTTGGATTGAATTTAATTCTCTTAATTGTGTCGTGGTGGGCCATACTGAAACAGTTATATCATAAATTATGATATTTTCAATTTACAAAACTTTTAAATTTAATTTCAAAATATTAAAATACTTACTTTTCGTCTAATCTTAGAATCATAATTAGATTTCCAGGAGAGCCGGGTTTATATTGGTAAAACTTTATTATCCCTGATTCCAGGCCTATTGACAGTATGCCATCAGAATTAACAGAAGCAGCCGACACAGCCGATTCAAATGTCTCAATTGCATCTTGTTCGTATTTTCCACTAAATTCAGTAAATTCGGAAAATGATTTAATAATTCTTGTATGCATGTTAACTGAATTGGTAGCCACGATTACTGCACTTGATCCAGTTAGACAAAACAATAAAAAATGGTACTTCCGGTACTTACTCATTTTTTTCTTTCCATACAACTAATTTCTTATCTCTTGCTCCTGTCACAAAAAAACTTCCACATGGAGCCCAAGTTCCCACCCACAGTGCTCGGGTATGAAAGTTTCCAGAGTCAAGAATTTCAATTTTAAAATTTTTTAACTCTTCATCAGCCTTTGAAACAGTCCAAACTGCCCAGGTTCGGTCTCTAGAAACTGAGAGAAGCCGTTTTCCATCTGGACTAAATTCCATACCGGTTACGTTGAGTTTGTGGAAGGGGAACTCTCCCATATTTTTCCAACTTGTCGCACACCTACAAAATTAGATTGATACGAATACAAATTAAATAATACCACGTTCTAACTAACTACAATTAAAATACAGGCAATCAATTACCATTACCATAATATAATGGCTGAAAATTGTGGTTTCGATGCTTGCGATGCACTTGCTACGAGGGGATCAACATGAGATGTTGCTATACATGCGATTTCGTATACGTGCCCATAAAGTTTGGAAACCTCTAGCCAGAGAGTTTGAGATCGAATGAAATCTTCGTCTAACCGTGTTTCAATAGGTTGATCGAGAGCAGATACAGTGGAATCAGTGTTTTCGGACTGGTTGGATAATCCTAGAGCTGGCAAAAAGGCTGCTTTTGCAGCTAGAAATATCCAATTCCAATGAGCATTCGTCGTATTTTACAGTCAAGTTCAATTGTGTTAAATGACACTCTATTTGAGACTAAAATTGCGTACCATCTTTGTTATGAATAATGATTTGACTTGTATCTTCAAGGTTCTTATAAAATACTTCCGTTGGTTGGAATGCCCTAAGAATTTTCTCTTCAGCCCCACTTACTATCTTGTCACCAACTGTTCGACACGCGAATAGGTCATGTCCGTGGATTTGAGGCCTTGAAATTTCATGCCATCGATTCAAACCCCATGGGACATGTATCCTTGTAGTTTGATCTTCACTCGTGGTAACGACATAATGCCCGGCAGGGTCGTAATCCATGTCGGAAACTGGACCAAAGTGTCCCGTTACGCTAGGCCGTAACTCCCACTCACCCTATAAAACCATTAAAACGTAATAAAATGAGAATCGATATGAACAATTAGACATGAATAAATACGTACGGTTTTGTTATATTAAAAAAAAACGTAATAAAATACCCAGCAAACTGATTTCAAGTCAAACCAGTTTTGAGTTTTGATCTGATTTGTTCTCTAATCTAAGGTCGAACAGATTCCCGCTGCTTTATTTTATTATTAGTCTAGCCTTGAATTTTATTGAGGGTCGAATCAGTTCGACTTTGGTTTTGAAACAAGTTCGGCGTTGAGGTAGATTATATTGGTGTTAAATTAAAATGGAGTTGGACTTGATACTCCTTAAAATTATGCAAATTTGACAATCTGAATATTCTGCTTCTAACGTCTTACACGAATCCTGACTGTTGGATTCAAATATTGGCCGACAAACCTCGACCTAGGTTCGAATAAGTTACTAATGTACATATAGAAATATAGTATAGGAACTAGGAACTACCTCATTAGATGTCCAAATCTGAATTGATCCTTGAAATCCAGAACTAACAACATTATACATGTTAAATTTAGCTCCGTAACCACCGGGAGTCATTCCGCCGATAACACCGAATCTAGACTTTTCCATCCAAATATCTCCTGAATTTTCCCAGATGATTATTGACTGGTCGCTTGAGCATGACAATAACTCTCCTAGAACCAACGGAACCAACTAATATAAATAACATTTTAGTGTGGTCTTACACCTTTTAGACAACTTTATTTTTTAATTTCTGGATTTCCAATTTTATAGTAAATTATGTTTTTAATTATCCTGTTGCGTCCACAAACCTTTGGAATTCCAATTTAAAGAATTTATCCAGCCTTCATGTCCTATAATCATTGAATCAAACACGACAGAGAAATCCTTAAATTGATGAACTTGGAATTCAAAATTGCTCTGATCCGCTTTCGACTTTGTCAACCTCCATACAGCGATAAAAGAATCTTGCCCTCCAGTCGCCATTAGAGTATCGCCACTATCTAATTTCAAGCCACAGTTTGTTACAGTTTCTCAACAAGACAGTGGAGTAATTATTAGTGCAAGTGCCAAGTTGTACACATGTATTTTTACCAAGAGTAACAAAATCAACGCATCTGACCCAGTCTTCGTGTTTGCTCAATGTTGTCACCAACGAAAATACGTCACCAGTATCCTCCAGGGATTTAAAATCGTTCAATTCGTACAATAGAACAGATCCTGAATCCATTCCTAGGGTTAGAGCAACATCATTGTTTCCAAAAGCATGAAACGCTAGTTCTGTTGCAAGGGATTTTCGTAAATTGATTTCTTGACAAAGTTCCATTCTTAGATCTGGTGAAAATCATAGTTTGCTCGCTTAATTAGTAAATACATGTAAATATTTCATAATTCAATTAACATTTTAACATTAATTTAATTTCAGCCTATTATCAGGCGATTTAATATTATTGATATTTTGTGTTTGACCTTAAGAATGAACAACTATACCGTGTGTATCAACGAAGTACAAAACTATCTTCGATTCTGATGTTATACAGCCTAGCATGAAATTAGTGTCCGACACTTGAATTCCATCGCAAACGGTCAAAGAAACGTCTTTTAACTCCTGTACAAACTTAGGAATGTAACTGATTCCTGAAATTGGGCACTCCCCTTTCTCGGTATTCTCACTGGATTCCCAAATAATCAAATTACCGCCAGCACAACATGATACAGCCCATTTGAATCTGTTTCTCCTAAAATGAACAAAAAATAGATCCAATCTGCAATCAGGGCATGATCTATAACCTACAACCTATCATAATGAATGAGCCAGCTTATTCATTATTGTGTCATCTTATATCTGTTGTTGTGTGTTGTTATTACATGACAATAATGATGAACTTTCAACTTTGAACTTACAAGTTTTTGATGAATCGAACGCAGTTAACACGGCCTTTGTGTGCCACAAACGTATTTTGGACTTTCTCTTCCTAAAAACATAGTAAATATACATGTTAATTAATATCAAATATTGAATCTCACAACCTCAACACTACAAACTATGCATCATCTTGATCTATGTAAAGTCTCTGAACGTCTAAAAGTGAAAAGCAATGCAAAATGCAATGTCAAATGATATACAATACACAGTAAATACACAATAGATGATAGAAGACTCAAGACAAACCACACAAAAACCAACCTGGAGATCGTAAACAGCGACTGCACGATTCGATCCATAAAGAATGAACTTGTCGGCCAACTCCATGCAGTTGTATGTGCAGTTACAGGCCGCGGAAATGTACTCCACATTTACCTTCATTTTCTTCTGTGTTCTGTGTTTTGATCTTTGATCTTCTTGCTCTTGCTTTGTGCTTGTCAGTGCAGATGTCTGATTCCGAAATTTCTGAGAAGGTGTAATGTATAGTATTATGTATTAGTTTGTAGTTTGTGGTTTGTATTGTGTATTTTAGTTGCAACTTGCAACTTGCAACAACACCTCTTGCAATTTAAATTTAATTTCAGAAGTTCAAAGTTAACGTTTTGAAACCGTAATGAATGAAATCTAGAATGAATGTAGAAGGAAATTTGTTATTTATTTTGTCCTTCAAGTTCCAGCTAGCAATTAGCATGTGCATGTTTTAAAATTAGCTTACCGCCAAGTTAGGTTTTTCAATGCTTCCGGAACGGCTCCGTTAAAAACGCCGACTACCGATTACAGAACTGCCGATGGATGATCTGTCCTAAAAAACCATAAAAAACCCATGAAATTAATATACATATATGTCCCTCCCTAGCCCTACATCCCTAGTCCTTAATTAATGTTAGACGATGATATCGTCTGTATGTGTATCTACTGCCAAAGCAGAATATTCCTGTGAGTTACTCTTAATGTATTGGGGCTGTCTCACCATCTAAATTAATATCTTGCTAAAAAATTAATTTTCTAATTTGCTAATTCGCATGATATTCAAACTGAGTAGTAATGTGTGATGTGCATGCAATCTTTTATATATTGAGCTCCCGTGGCGGGTGTATGCATCATATTTCCTCCTTAACCAGAAATGTGATCCCAAAACAAATCCGGCTATCGAAATTAACCCCACAAGGAGACGGTAATAGGCTATGTTTCAGGTCCCTGGCCACACCCTAAAGGGGTCCTTTCATAAGGGTACTATGTAAAAAACGGCACAATCAGGTCATGTGATCTATCAATCGAATCACAATGTCTGTCGGAATTCAACCACGTGGTTTTTAATGTCATTGTCATGCCTTACCCCCTTTTGAAGTTATAAAATAAAACGTGAATTAAATATAATGTTAATATTGTGTATCTTAGATTGAATAGATAAAGGTAATTACTCCTGTATGCGAAGAAAAAGCGTTACGCATTTGGGATTTGGGCCACCCACCCTCCCCAATAAAATAAAAACTATTATTATACCTCATTATCAGCTCGCCTATTAAAAATAGGATTAGAGCTAATGATGTCAACCAGTATGACTCTATCTGTCCGTCCTTTTCGTCAATGTAAATAAAGGCAACGATAAGCAGGCCAGAAGCAAATGGAAGCAGGTCGCAACATTAAAACGTTTTTCGAGGAAATCGTATTGGTTTCAATCCCAAATTTAAATATATGATTTTTATCCCCTTTTCTAAATCTTCTTCTATTCATTGAGAGGATATGGGTGTGTGTGTGAGAGAGAGGAGAGGACGGAATTCCCCGTCTACTATAACATGGGAGAGGATGGGTGTGTGAGAGAGAGGAGAAGAAGGGAATTCTCCGTCTACTATAACATGGGAGAGGATGGGTGTGTGAGAGAGAGGAGAAGAAGGGAATTCTCCGTCTACTATAATAACATTGGAGAGGATGGGTGTGTGAGAGAGAGGAGAGGACGGAATTCCCCGTCTACTATAACATGGGATAGGATGGGTGTGTGAGAGAGAGGAGAAGAAGGGAATTCTCCGTCTACTATAATAACATTGGAGAGGATGGGTGTGTGAGAGAGAGGAGAGGACGGAATTCCCCGTCTACTATAACATGGGATAGGATGGGTGTGTGAGAGAGAGGAGAGGACGGAATTCCCCGTCTACTATAACATGGGATAGGATGGGTGTGTGAGAGAGAGGAGAGGACGGAATTCCCCGTCTACTATAACATGGGAGAGGATGGGTGTGTGAGAGAGAGGAGAGGACGGAATTCCCCGTCTACTATAACATGGGAGAGGATGGGTGTGTGAGAGAGAGGAGAGGACGGAATTCCCCGTCTACTATAACATGGGAGAGGATGGGTGTGTGAGAGAGAGGAGAGGACGGAATTCCCCGTCTACTATAACATGGGATAGGATGGGTGTGTGAGAGAGAGGAGAGGACGGAATTCCCCGTCTACTATAACATGGGAGAGGATGGGTGTGTGAGAGAGAGGAGAGGACGGAATTCCCCGTCTACTATAACATGGGAGAGGATGGGTGTGTGAGAGAGAGGAGAGGACGGAATTCCCCGTCTACTATAACATGGGAGAGGATGGGTGTGTGAGAGAGAGGAGAGGACGGAATTCCCCGTCTACTATAACATGGGAGAGGATGGGTGTGTGAGAGAGAGGAGAGGACGGAATTCCCCGTCTACTATAACATGGGAGAGGATGGGTGTGTGAGAGAGAGGAGAGGACGGAATTCCCCGTCTACTATAACATGGGAGAGGATGGGTGTGTGAGAGAGAGGAGAGGACGGAATTCCCCGTCTACTATAACATGGGAGAGGATGGGTGTGTGAGAGAGAGGAGAAGAAGGGAATTCTCCGTCTACTATAACATGGGAAAGGATGGGTGTGTGAGAGAGAGGAGAGGACGGAATTCCCCGTCTACTATAACATGGGAGAGGATGGGTGTGTGAGAGAGAGGAGAGGACGGAATTCCCCGTCTACTATAACATGGGATAGGATGGGTGTGTGAGAGAGAGGAGAGGACGGAATTCCCCGTCTACTATAACATGGGAGAGGATGGGTGTGTGAGAGAGAGGAGAGGACGGAATTCCCGGTCTACTATAACATGGGAGAGGATGGGTGTGTGAGAGAGAGGAGAGGACGGAATTCCCCGTCTACTATAACATGGGAGAGGATGGGTGTGTGAGAGAGAGGAGAGGACGGAATTCCCCGTCTACTATAACATGGGAGAGGATGGGTGTGTGAGAGAGAGGAGAGGACGGAATTCCCCGTCTACTATAACATGGGATAGGATGGGTGTGTGAGAGAGAGGAGAGGACGGAATTCCCCGTCTACTATAACATGGGATAGGATGGGTGTGTGAGAGAGAGGAGAGGACGGAATTCCCCGTCTACTATAACATGGGAGAGGATGGGTGTGTGAGAGAGAGGAGAGGACGGAATTCCCCGTCTACTATAACATGGGAGAGGATGGGTGTGTGAGAGAGAGGAGAGGACGGAATTCCCCGTCTACTATAACATGGGAGAGGATGGGTGTGTGAGAGAGAGGAGAGGACGGAATTCCCCGTCTACTATAACATGGGAGAGGATGGGTGTGTGAGAGAGAGGAGAGGACGGAATTCCCCGTCTACTATAACATGGGAGAGGATGGGTGTGTGAGAGAGAGGAGAGGACGGAATTCCCCGTCTACTATAACATGGGAGAGGATGGGTGTGTGAGAGAGAGGAGAGGACGGAATTCCCCGTCTACTATAACATGGGAGAGGATGGGTGTGTGAGAGAGAGGAGAAGAAGGGAATTCTCCGTCTACTATAACATGGGAAAGGATGGGTGTGTGAGAGAGAGGAGGAGAGGGAATCCCCCGTCTACTATAACATGGGAAAGGATGGGTGTGTAAGAGAGAGGAGGGGAGGGAATCCCCCGTCTACTATAACATGGGAAAGGATGGGTGTGGTGTGTGAGAGAGAGGAGAGGACAGAATCCGGGTCATTTTCAGCGAAAGAGGTCATTTTATTTTATGGACGAATCACCTCGGTCGCAAGTCGGCAGTTCTATCGGCAGTCGGCGGTTTTAACGGAGCCATCGGGAACCTTTCCTTTATGTCCTTCCTCCAACCATGGTATTGTTTTGGTAAATTGTGATCAAAATATATACTATAGATCATAGTACTACACAAAGACAATTGCTTGGCAGTGGCCATCTTTGATCTTGTTGTTGCTGGTTGCTCGTGTAGTGCAGATAGAGCGTAGAACGTAGCTCTGTCTTCCTGGTCACAACATTGCATGTTATTTAAAAGTACAAGTACATGCAAAGTGCAATGTACAAGAAATAGAATTGTTGAAATTGTAAAGTTATATTAAAACCTATAATTTGAGTCTATGACATGACAAGTAAGTGGAAAGGCTACGTGCAATGCACAATGTGCTGTGCAATGTGTATATTTGTTTGAATCAATTTCGTTCAATTAATAGTAATTCATTTTACAAATTATGATTATTGATTATGGCGATTCCATTATTCCATTATTTCCATAACTCATTACCTCTTCTGTCTTCTGTTTGAGCTTATTTCATATTTCATATTTACTCAGAATCGGAATACCTCAAACATCATTCTATGTTCTAGCTTTGAGCTTCTAGCACAGCACATACCCAATACTACTACAATAACACAATACTACAATACTACAATACAATCATCAATCATACAATGTGCAATGATTGATTGAAGGAAGGAAAGTTAGGAAAGGTGAAGGTCAAATTAGTATACTTCATTATGCATTAAGAGTGAATTAATAGGTAGAATTCGGTGATCGGTGTGTGACCATGATCAATGATGAATGAAGTGATTAATACTACACGACGACATCAAAATCGGAAGTCGGAACAAGTACCTTGCTATGTTACCTTGTTTGTTGTTACGGTTTGTGGGACCAGTATATAGCATTAGCACTTCATTAAGTGCAAAATTTACACATTTATATTACATGTACTTTAAATTATAACCTATGCTTTTTTATATTCCTTTCTATTCTAGCTGGTTGTACTAATAGTACATAGTAATCCATACCAAAACTAAGGAAATCATCGACTTCTCAAGTTTCAAAGGAGGAGAAAGACAAGCCACAAAGAAGGAAAGGGTCTACTGGGTTTTGGTGCCTGGGTACTCCTGAATACGCTATACATTTAATATGAATCTATTTGGGATTGTTCCGTAATTCGTTGATATTATGCTTGTTACAAGAGTTCTAGTATACACTCTTTATAAAGGAAATGGTTCTTGCTAAGAAACCGAAAACTCAGCTCGTAAGAAAAAAACCGTCAGGATCCAAGATCAAGTAGTATATTTGCTTCAGAAAATGATCTTCCTAGTACAGCAATGTGGGCAATATAGAAATCCTCATTCAGTCTTGGATCTGCTGCCAAGCAAGTCGATCAACACTCTAAGTACAAGTAAGCATCCTAAGAATCCTAGACTTTCTCCGAAAAGGTGTCATCATTCCTATTCCTAAAAAAAATCCTCCTGTACTGTCATTATATTTCCATTTGAGTCATTCTTTGTTCATCAAATCAACTTTTGTGCCATTCGTACGAATCAAAACTTATTCATCTACCATGTTTTTGGGTTATTGGTTGTTTCTGTTTCGCAATTTCTAGACCAATATTGGGTCTAGATTGTCTGGAAGGTAGTGAAAGAACTTCTGTCGGATGGCTGGAATTGACATGCATCTTGTATTCCTGTTAATGTCGTTAATACAATATTGAATTGCATTGGCATTCTAGTGTCGTGTCTCAGAAAACATCAAATCCTAAGCAAAAAATGCTGGAATGATGAACAATCGGTCCACAAGATAACGAAGAACGAAGGAATGTTCGAGAATTCTTAATCTGACAGTTGTAAATCACCCCAAACCATACTACAATTCTTTGCTCCGTTCCGTTACAGAAATTCGAAGAACCAGACGATAATAAACCAAAAACATTATCTGACTGATCTGAAATCCTCTAGAAAATCAATACTTCTACCGGTATAACGATCAAGAATGCCAATCATTCAAGGTAAGGATAAAAAACGTGTGACATGATTTTAAAGTATCGGTCAGATTATAATTGAGGCTGTATCCAGTAAACAACTTCTTTTTAAACATTTTTAAGCCTATCAACAAAAAACATACAAATGGCAACTTACGGTTAGTTAGTACTGTTAGTAGTCCGTGTACTTTTAATTACGCTAGTTTATTTGTGCCTTGGACGCTTAATTCTATAAAAACTGTTACAAAAACACGAAAACATCAAAGATATAATTTAATGTGCTTTTCATTTACGGTGAGTGGTGACGGATAATATTATTATAATCTACATAGGCATATCTTCAATCTTACATACACTCATAATATTCATATTCATAATATTTAATTAGGCATTGAATTGATGGTTGGGGAAAAGCTTTTAATATTAATTTCTTATGCCGCAATACAAACGAGCGATACCATAACACGTACGCAATTCACAAAATCTGCGTCTCTTGTAGTTTAAAGAAATAGAGAGCAAAGCAAAGTGAAATTGATATATAATTTAGTTACTTCAATCGTCTCGTCAAATTAAATAATCCATAATCCTAAACATATTATATCAATTAGCCTTTTGGCCACTTATATTCCAAATTACAAACATTCAAAGCTATCCAATCCCTTAAGTAAGTTGAAAAAGTTCTTAATTTGCGTTTTGACGTACAGCTCTTTGATCAAAAGCGTTTTATTGAACTAAATAGAGTAGATAAGAATTTAATGTATTTGGCCTACAATAACTAAATCTGAGTTACAGAAAGCGCAGTTAATGCTAAGTTACGATGATAATTATGACTTTTTAATACATGTTCACTCGGATTAACTACCATTTTTAATATCATTAGTCTTTCATCGAGTTCAGTTCCTACTCGTCCTTCCTTAACTGTACTAAAACTAATTATAGAAGCTTTCATTTTCGACTTATTGAAAATAAACGAGCCACGAAGTAATTCCTTTTTAAGAGGGTAACGTGTGACGTGAATTGAGATCTGGTTTGCCTAAAACCATTTGTTTCATTTTCGTAAACATCACTTCCAGTGCCAGAACCGGGTAGATAGTTCATTCCCCCAGAGAATTGGCCAACTCGGAATTAAGTCTGACAAAGTGTTTTCGTTAGTTTTTTTTCTCAAAATCCGGAGGTTTGGATAAACATTCTACATTCTGAAACAATGGTAGGGAACTGACTATCCTACTAGCTATATTATTATTTTCTAGTTTGTTTTCTTTTAGGATTAAGTTACAAGTACAGGCTACAGCGGTATACAATTGCAAACAATGCATAGTGACAATGTTATCGGTCTTCTGAAACGATGCATTTGCTTATGGCTTCTAACTGGCAGTTCTGGCTTCGATGGATATAATCTCAATCAATACACAATAGCATTTGATATATATTACTTCAGTATCAATTAATCAGCATACTCTGTTGTTTCCATGCTATTCATAGCATGCATTATATTGTTGGTGAACTTGAATGATAGCATCCAGACATGGCTTTACCGATTACGCCTGAGTCGGAGACACCCTACCTGGCCCGAAGGGCCAGGGGTATACCCCCATGGCCCAAAGGGCTAGGGGCATACCCTCTTGGCCCGAAGGGCCAAGGCAGGCGGATACCCTCCACCGGTGGAGGACTGCGTACTGCCCGAAGGGCCATTAAATACAAAATGTCAAATCAAGTTGGGGCACTCGGGTCCCTAAAGAGCCACATTTTGCATACTATAGGGTCAATTGATGCTGAATTGAATTTTTCACTAATTTACGTCAAAGATATTTTCCAAATGGATGAGACTGTCTACAGAAATTAAATACAAACTCGGACCTCTGATCCACATATTTTTAGCCCGAGTCAGGGCTTATGGAATCATGATGTCCGTCCGTCTGTCCGTGACACGCTAGCGGCCAAACGGCTGGACCGATCAACTTGAAATTTGGGACAGGGACACTTGTATATTATGCAAATGCGAAGGCTAAGTTCGAAGGTGGGAAAAATCTGTCGATCGGTTGGCCCGTGGGGGTTATGCAAAGTAGTGTTGCCAAGGGTTTAAAATACAGACAAATTGAAGCATCCTGACTCGAGCTATATACGACTGCACACTGTAGGTTTTTGTGGTGAATCCACAAATCATAATTAACTAAACGTAGATGCCGAGAAAATTATCTGCCCATGTACTTATGTTCGTTGTATTTAAAAAATTCCTGAAAATATATAATCATCAAAATTGTCATAAAATATTAAATTTTAGTCTGGTGTTCGATGTTCATTTTTTGTCGTCATCTAAAAGAATTTTTTTTAAATTAATTGCCAATTTTACAGTTCGAAAGTTAAATTTTTTCTTGATTTTTGGAATTTCTAAGCCTTCAGAATATTCAAAAACATTGTGTTTTCTTGAAAATTTTAAGAGAACTGAATGTTTGTTGTTTCTATCAAACCAATCTTCAAAATCTCGAAAAGCCTTAAAATTGGACTGAAAAAGGTTGTTGTATGAGATGAGTATAGTATTTGATTTTGAAACCGACGATTTCGACCAGTTTTTACTCTTGGAAATTTTTTAAACATGGCTAGCATAAAATTGGGCAGATATTTTTCTCGTCTTTCAAGTCGAATCGAAGATTCCAGTTTGTAAAATTTCCCTTTTTTGTAATGTTCTTTTGTTCTTTAAAAACGGCATGTGTGCATGTGCAAATTCAAATTCCATGATGGATATAATGAATATTCAGAATATTGGTTCGTTTTCTTTGGAATAGTTATAGTATTTTTTATAAGCAAGTATACGAAATTTGATGATTCCAATCTTGTCTTTAAAAACCCGTGTGGGTGTGTGTCCCTAAAAAAGGGAATTTCATCAGGGTGAACTCAAAGAAATGCTTGAAACTTTTTGTGTCACCACTACAAGTCATATGAAGCATAAAAAATTGAAAAACTAACATCACTAATATCACTGTTACAAAAATCGACGAATATAAAATATCTTTGAAATGCGCATAAAACCACAAGTTTTCGTTAGATTTTCAAAATTTTTCGAGATCTCTTTTTCAGAGTTGTTGCTGAAGAAAATTAAAAGATTTGAATTTTAAAAAAATTCAAACTTTTTTGGAATTTTTAAATATTTTGAGCTCTTGAAATTAGCTTAGAGATACTTTAAAAACAAGATTTTTCTCGATATTTTTTTGAAAATTAAAGTCTTGACGTTTTCTTAAGGCACAACTCATTGACATTCAAAAACTCGAAACATTTTGTCGAAATGTTTCGAGTTTTTCGAGTCAAAATGATTTTGAAAATCGAACCAAAAAAACTCGTGGTTTTATAAGCATTTCAAAAACTCAATTTTCATGATATTTTATATTCGTCGATTTTTGTAACACTGTAAATATCAATAGTGCTGCTAGTTTTTAAATTTTTATGCTTCATATGACTTGTAGTAGTGACACAAAAAGTTTCAAGCATTTCCTTGACAGTTCACCCTGATGAACTTCCCTGTAGTAATCGAATGAAAATTTTGGTAATTAATCCTTCATTTCCAATAATCACTTTGTATTTGTACGTGGGAATTTCGTAGACATGAATCTCGAATATTTTTTTGATTCATATTTCATATTCGATTCTGGTTAATTTTGATGAAAAAGTTTATAAATATATACAAGGACCCAAAATTTTGAAACCCAAAAACATCGAGAAATTGTGAGAAGATATTTGTATTCACTTCTTTAACAAAATCAACTCTTAAAATTGATTAAAAATTGGAGTTTAAAAAATTAAAATACGGACAAAGAGTTCGTCGCTTTATGACATGAGCAGTTAAAAATGTCAATTTAGATGATTGTTTAGTTTCGGAAATTTTTTAAACAGATAACAGAAAAACGTGGACTGTTAATTTTTACTATCCATACCATATCTATGGTTCTCAACTTACAACACAACCAAACCTTAGCAAATAGAGGCTCGCAAACTCGCAAGTCGCAGCTTTGACTCAGGCTAATATTGTACACTCACTAGGATTATCTTTAATTTGTATTTTGAGGTGTTTTGAAATGAAAAAAAGACTATTTAAAAGACTGGGGGAGGGGCTTAGAAAAATTTAAAAGTGGGCGTGGTCCCAAAAAAATTTCGCCTCCGGCGGGGGGCGCCTGCCGGCGAGGCCCCTCCCGGGGGGACACCCTCGACCGGTGGGGCCCTAACCCCCGGGTTACACCCTACCTCAGCAGAATCGTAAATCCATGTCTGATAGCATCCATTCATCAGAAAGGGTCCAAACCTTAAACCATGAGGATTTTAGAGATACTCTTCTGAACTGTAGCTATTATATGGCGTGAATGCCTCAGCCTGTCAGCCCAACAAATTTCCTCGTCCTTTTGATAGAGTTGAAGTTGAAAGGGCTTTGTAAACACACATACTGGCTTTAGTACCCTTTTGTTTGCCTTGTGGTAAATATCGACTGGAAATTTTGTAATGGTTACTAAAATCTACTGCCAATAATTGAATTCATATATTCAATATTATATTGTGCTCTGAATAAATTCCAGTCAAACCCGAACTAATGGATTTCAATCCAAACTCTGTTTTTATTCTAGAAAACCCAACTTATTTCACGGATCGTGTACACGAGATGGAAATGAGTAAGGTATGCTACTCAAAAAATGGCACCGGAGTTTCTATATCAAAACGGGAAGGATTTCAGAACTTTCCGAACCGGAAGAGAGATCCTTTAGCATCAGATGATACTGATAGTAACGAAATAGATGTATTTCTAAGCAGTTACGACAGTAATAGTAGCAGTTTCGCGTGTAATGAAGCTAATTCTCGGGAAAATCCGTGGATTAAAAATGAACACGGTCATGGCAAAGGACTGGCTCTTAAAATTGGTCAATTCTTTTGGAAATCAAAATCAAAGCACTCCGTAGGAAGCGAAAGCCAAGCGAGTGGATCAACAATCGAATCATTCGGAATAAGTTCACCACGATTTACACCAGATTCATCTCCATCAATTTGTACCAGTTCATTGGAAGGAGGGGACTCGTCACATTCTTCAAGTTCTAATCAAATATCTCCGAAGGATAGAAGTAATGTAGATAAAAATGTTCAAAGTATAGATGACCGAACTGCCTTTTATCGTTTTGACGATTGTGAGAGATATGCTGCCAATATGTACTATAATATGGGAGACAGTTCTTCATACACTTGCAGAGTTCAGCAGGCACGACCCAGAAATAATTCGGTTCCATTATCAAATACGTCTACAGAGAAGAATGGAGACACAATAGGAATAAATGGGATTCAAGACTGCACACTGCCGTATTACAATAATACCACTTTCTCGACTTTCCCAAATCCAAGAAGGCATTCTATATCGTATTCCTCAGGGTCTTCAACTACTGAGACAGGGAAGAGGGATCTACATGAGCAGCTTATTGAACATGATCGAGACGGCTATTTGAAGCCTAATGAGCCCCGTAACTTGAGGAACGTGAAGAATCTTTGCTACATTAATGAGCCTCTACACACAAATGGGGATTCGGATGGAGGTCGGGTTCAAGTTCACGTCGATGTCCATACACCGACTTCTTCCTCATTAAATACAGAATTTGAAGCTTTTAATTCACCCAGAAAACATTGGAGTTTTGAGACAAGTGCTGGGACAACTGAAGACTCCCAAGCAACTGTTGTCGCATCTTCCGTCTTCGTACCATTCTACCACAATGGAGAACCCTCAAGTACGAGTAGAGGTGGGAAGAACAATAATAATGGAAGCATCAATCCGAAAGACAAAGTTCTTCCCATGTACATGAGCCGTTCAGTTGGAACAACTGATTGTGAGCCTTATTGTTCTCTCTGCTCCTCTACAGCCATGCTTTCATCAATATCAAGTAAGCCAATTTCTCTTTATAAGCTTATTTTTTAGCTTGCTGTATGCTTTTTTCTGTTTAAGTAATTGGCCAATGAGTCATAGTCGGAGAGAGTTGGTCTTCACAGTCTTCAGTGTGTGAAGTCTGTGAAGTGAACCACTCATTCGACCGATTCTCCGAATTGACAGGATCTGTTTTATACAAATGCAGTATGTGCAGGTTGATTGGTTGTCATGTTTTGGTTAAAATGTAAAAAGGTATTGACAGCGGGAGGTCTTATGATACTTATGATAGATTTATCAGAATTTTGTGTTCTTTAAACAATTATGTTTTATGGGCCTACATGCTTTACCCGTATACTGAGCCGTTGAGCGTTGGTGCAGTAAGTGTTACCCTTTTACCGTCCATAATCCTTATGAAGCCAAGATAACAAGACTTATTTTGGGGTTTAAGAGGCGATTCCTTCACTCAAAATCTGGAAAGAGTTAAACTTTGTGTCAACCGTAAAAAACATTACTAGGCCAAAGCAAAGGTCGTGTTAGTGTTATGTCATTGGTCCGTAATATTACTAGGGGTACATTAAAATACATTTGGTATTATTGTGTATATAGTTTACGATGGGTAGGCACGTCTCGTATTTAGAATTAGAATCCTCACGGGATTAGGTTGAGATTAAATCCAGAAATAAGGGTTCCTCGTTCTTTAAATTGTGTGAGACTTGTAGAAAGAAGCTGAGGGGCCCTATTGAAGGAGTCAAGCCTCTAGGATTATAGTGACATTCGGGTTTGATTTGAGCACACGAGTGCAATTTCAATGATCTAGAAAAACGACAACTGAACCTAAACATGACATGACATATCTGGAAGTGGTATTCAAAAAAGTCCATTTAACTTATATTATGCGGGTGTGCGTGCATATTTCAGAAGCGATTCAAAGACAGTTGTATGTGCATAAGGCATGTATAAGGACATCTGCTTCCCGACATCTTGCCCCTTCTTCTCTTTTTCGAGCATTTGTGTCAACTCGAGAACAATAATTATAATTATCATGATGAGCTTCAGCTTCTGAGAATGAGAAAACACTTGGAAAGATGTCGAGTTTTCGAGGTTCTGGAGTGCAGAAAAGTAGAGAGACATGGGATATCACTTACAATCTATTTCGTCTTGGACGCTCTGACATCCGATATGAAATACGGAAAGGTTGGGACTCGGCTGGAATTTTTATCGAAGAAGGGAGAGAGGGTAGCCGGGTAGCCGGTGCGGGACCGAAACAGAACATCAGAATTTTTAGAATTGGCAGGATGTGTGGGTGTTTCATTGCAGTTCATGATGTAATCCATTTTAAATGTTGAATGTTCAAGCGATATATAGATAGATATGTCATATAGGTGTATATGAGGGACTATTTCAAACAGAACAGAATAACCAGAAGAGATAGATAACTGCAATGGACTAAAGGAGTTGGCATGAAAGTTGAGTTGAAGTCTGAATGAAAGGCTCTCTTCTGGTCCTATGATTTTTTCTCTCGTTTATTTGAATTCAGATTTAATTTAGTGTAAGAGGAAGTGACGGAGAATGAAGAAGATCCTTGTTAAAGATGAGCGGAAGGTGGATGATGATGATGAAGATCTAAGAACGTTAAATAAAGGGATGTTTAACACATGGGCCATCTTAAGGGCACGCGTTCATGTCTGCAAAAGTGTAAAAGTCTGGGCTTTTGAATCTGTTGAAGGCAAGAATCGGTTATGTATGGACTTGATTTCCTGCCTTGCTCAGTGCACAATTCCACCAGTCGAGTCCCCCCTGATTTCGACTTTGACAACATCGGCCCTGATAAATGGAGTGATGAACAGATGAAGATGAAGTTCTGAAAGGGAGGGACCTGAACTGCTGTTATGTTGGTCTAGGTGCATTTCAACTCTATATATATGGTCTACTGGATTTGGGTAAGTAGAGTCGAGGACTTCATAATGGATATGACCTTAGAAGGGCCAACTTGATGGGTTCTCCTGTCTTCGGATCGAATGACATGGGAGTCGGGTAGCGGTAGGCGGTAGCGAGCGGGTTTTTATTTTGCTCGGTGCACAAGCAGGCTTGGAAGAAGGGTACAAAGTACAAGTACATTAGGTCCTGACTTTTCTTGAAAGTCATCAAGTTCTTAATCCCATTAAGGTTTGAAATGGGTTTTAAGGGACGGCCAACTGGTGTTTTTATACCTTTTCAGCTTAACCTTTGGTAAATGTCTAGGTTTTTGATGGTTTGAAATAATAAGGTCCTGTTTTATAGCCTTTTTGGAACTGGCCCTTAAAACAATGCTACATTGTTTGTCAACAGTGGCAGGGTCTGCTAAATAGGACCTTTTGTTCTAAATTAACCCAAACACGCCAATAATACAAGGAAGGAAAGTCCGTAGTAAGTTAGTAAGCTAAATTCTAACTATGAATTGAATGTTCCAGGGCTCTGTTAGATTTTTGGTACCGTGCCGTGTGAGAAGTTTGGTTACAAAAAGTAACGTAGACCTTAAATTGGTTATTTGAAGGCTGTTATTGTTATGTGACATGACATATGCTCCCGAATTGAAGACTTATCGACGAAGCAGAAGCAGTCAATTTAGGTTAAGACCGTTGTATGCCCGACAGTACAGATGCGTATGGTTAGCCGTTGGTGACATGATGGGTTGACTTTTTGAAACCTTATTGTTGTCGTAAAATTCGGGAAGGGAAATCTTAGTTCTTGTAATATCTTCCCCTCCAGTAATTGAGCTATTAAAAGATTGTGAACAACCCGTTAACAACATACTCTCTCCTCAGTCCTCTACTTATTACAAGAGCGTCAATGTCGATAAGTACTTGGATGGAGTATGTTATCCTATAAAAATCCATGGATGAGATTTGGTTTCTCTTTCTCGTAATTCGCATATATGAAGATAACGATGATGATGAGATCACCAGCTCATACTACGGAGTTATTTTCTTAATAAATGTGTTCATTTGATAATTATTAGAAAGCGTTGGGAATTTGCTAAGCCTATGAATGATTTTAAACACGTTGCTCCGACGGTGTTTTTGGAACTTGGAAAAGTGACAAAATTATTAATGAAACGGTAGTTGACTCTGACTTGATGGTAAACATAAACGTAACCTTAAACTAAATCCTTGACATCAATTTGCTCTCTTTCTGCCAAAAGTTACATATTTAGTTTACTATATTATTCGATATACGCTTTTACCAGTTGTACTAATTCTATTCTGCGCTTAAGCCCTAAATAAGCCTTTTCGTTTAAATTCGAACAGGCTATGATTTCGATTTTGTATCCAAAGCGATCCGATCTGGTTTCAGGAAGGAGATACCGAATCCACCAGGAAGAGTGGGAGATTACGGCTTTTGAGAGTGTGTAATAATTTACATTTCTGAGCCTGGGTGGTGTCATTTCAGTCATTTAGTTATGATCTGTGAGGAGTCAAATTTTTCCACAAACATCAGAACTCAAAAATCCAACTGGCTTTTTTGTCGAAGAATCTTTCGGATTCGACTTTTTGAACGAGGAGAGGAAGTGGGATTATAGGGTTACATTGAATTATTATGAAGTCACCGATGATCATTCAGGTTCTAGAACTTTAGAACTTTGTATAAGCACTTGTTTAAATTTGATGGATGATACTCATGGGAAGATAGACATTTTTAGCGTTACCTTTCTAACGCGAACTAATCTGGGATGTCGGATCGGTTTACCTTCTGAGAAATGAGAGGATGAATCGGTGCATAAAGGCATAACAGAAACAGGGTATCCGACTTTAAGGGAAATCTCCCCATATGTGTCTATTAAATCCAAAATATATAATTCTTTACCTCGCTCGGCGCAGCCTTAACTTTTGTAAGTTATAACGTCCGTAAAAATTCAAGAGATGAGAGAATGACGGGTTAGCTAAAAGTTTTGTGTAAAAGATGAAGAGATTGAGATGGCAATGAGCCAGATCTATCAGCCTTGTTTCAAGGGATTCCGTTGTTATGCCTAACTAATGAGAATACAAAGTATCATCGGAAGGGCTTTTAATAAATGAGTTCGAATCTGTTTCATGTTTACTTGCTTTAAATGCATGCGTCGTCCCTACTTTAAATAACTATTTCCTTTTCCTCTGTCTTTGGCTGGTTGTGGTATCTGGTATTGGTTGCATAGTGTTTGTGGAAGTCGTTTTTCTTGTTCCTTGACTTATTGCTTACTTTTCGGTGCAAGAAAACCGGACGGAAATGAAAACTTATCTTTAGTTTAGAAATATGATGTTAAATGTTGAGGAAGATTGACTAGTTAGGAAAACATTGAGGGAGACCGAGGCAGCAGGAGAGAGGAAGAGACAAGCGTTTGGAAAGGGTTGGATTCATGAGTGTTTTCTCTCCTTTTTTGGAACCTCATAGATCACAAGATTCCAAACGTCTTTGACTGACTGATGAAAAGTATGAGATGCTTAGACTGCTTAATCAGTTCGTGGTATTTTGTCACCTCGCACATTACAAATCTGTACTTGGCACTGTCTGTTATTCTTTTCCTATTCTGAAAATGAAATCAGTTCGGAAGGTTTGTATTTACAAGAGCTCGTAAGACTGCATCTTGACTAGGGAAGGGAAGTAGTTTTTTTTAAGCTAAGTATGTTTAAAATTGAATGTAAAAGTATAAGTTATTTCGAAACGATATATAAAGATGCGAAACTAGGCCGTTTCGTAACTGCCTTGTCACTTTGTCAGATAAGAGTTCTAAGGAAATAAAATAAGAGCCTCCCGAAATAAGTCCCCACTTTCACAGGGATTCGAAAAACTTACTCCTCTGGGGATGGGGAACTTCCAGCATGATTTACGGTAGCCAGTTGTGAAACTAACCGACTCGACCGAAGTTGCACATCATTGACTGTACTGTAACAGCTACAATAATGCAGGAACTTCCGTCTACTTAAAAATACGCATCCTAACCTCCGGATGTGCCAGTCTTTGTAATGAATCTTTCTCGTTTACTTTCCCTTGCAATTTTTTACAGGAATATTTTAGCGTACGTCGAGTGAAATGCTTCTGTTGAAGTCTATTACCGTTTATTTATGGAACAACCAACGGGATCGGGTGCGGATATATATTATATTGTATGGGATATGAAGTGCTTGAAGCGAGACTTTATAACTCAAGTGTTTGTAGTATATTGTATTTAGGGAGTAAATGTGTTAGGTGTATTGAAGGAATTGCTCCGAAATGCTGCAATATCATTATGTACATATGCGACATACCAAAGCACTGAGGAGGTTAAAAGTTTTAGAACCATCGATTTCCAAATGTATTTCCGCTATGCTGGATAATCCTCCACTAACTAAGCTAATAGGGACCTTGTACATTGACACCAAGAGGTTTTGTAGGCATTTTAAAATTTTAAAACGGTTTCCGTTTCACAATGAGCTGAGAATTGGGAAGTGAGTTCAATTGAGTGGGTGGTGGTGGAATGTAATCTAATGCAGGATGTTAAATGAAATCTTAAATGAACGATAGGCTTTCGGTTCAACTTAAAAAAGTACCAAGAAAAAAATGAAGCTTGATGAGTTTCTTCCATCCTTTGTTGTTGTTATTGTTTCATTTGGTTTAAAAAAAACATTCGGAAATCTTTGTATTGTTATTGTAATTGAATCTGGTTTGTAATTCGGGTTTTCTCCCTTGTGTCTCTCCCCTTTCGTTGTCTTCGACTTGGCAGGTGATGTCCTGGGTTTTAAAAATCGTTGTCTTGTGTCTGTTAATGTATATATTATTTCGTAGATATGAAGAAAGTTGGTTGGTTGGGAAATAATAATAGACTTAGAGAATACAAAATAGCGTTTAAACTCTTGGGAATCGGAATAGGTTCGATTTTTGTGTTATTCTTCTTACGCATCTCATTCCATTGCTGTTTTGGGGAGTTTAATTTGTTAGAATGCTTAACAGTTCAACTGTAGATTGTTTTATGGTTTTTATTCTACATGGATAAACGTAACTGAATACTTTTACTTTTTCCCTGTGAGGTTTTTTTTTCTGGTGGTATTGGGAATTGAAATGCTTAAAATAGTGTGTATTGGATAGTGGATTGGATATGTCGATGTATTGGTGTGGGAGTATCGCTTGTTCCATTGCAGAGCAGGTTGAATGCTCAATTGCTTAAAGAATATTATTGTTATTAAAGTTACAGGTTGAAGTTTCCATATATTCAAGATCCCATGGGATGAATATTGACGGATAGTAAAAACTTATCGAATTACCTCAATAGCTACTTATTGGCATTGGATTTCGGATTTCCCTTTCGTTTGAAGGGACTCCATGTAGGATCTTTTACTTGGACTGGATCCCTTGAATGGAAAGGGAATGGGTGTAGAAGTATGAATGAAGTCTTTAGATTGAGGCTGTTGTTGTTTTGACAAGGTTAAGCGGTGGGATTGTGTGTGGCAGTAAATTTTCTCAGGATTTCCCGTAATCGGTATTTTATTCGGTATAAGTGCCTCAATGAATAACGAATAAGATGAACCCTATTTTTTGTTAAGCTGAAGGTTTCTTTCTAAGATTTTTGTAAAAATGGGTAAACGGATGAGAAACTTTTGTACAATTAGCTTTTAAAAAACGTGTGAAAGGTTAAAGGGTTTTATTGGGAGAATGATTCTTAAATTGCATAGGAACCAAACGAGATTTCTCTTTCACAAGTTGTGACATGGGTGTTGGGGTTCAATAGAGATATTATATTAATCCGGCAATTTAAGAAATTGTACGATAATGATAAGGGAGTACCAGGAGTGTATGAAAATTAAGGGTTTTAAAGGGTTTATTGGGAGAAATAAGAGGATTTTAAAAATGGTGTAGTTCTGGTGATCAAAGGGTATTTCCCGTATCGAATTTCCCTGTGGTCTCATCAGATCCGATCCGTTTTTTAAAAGGGTTGAGGGATACGGGATCGGTGCGGGTGATTCTTTTTAACATTTTTTATCATTGGAGGGCAAGCCAAATTATGACATTTATCTAAGTACACGAGGAGAAGTTGTGAAGTTCATCTGGGTAATGAATGATAGTCTGGCAGGATGATCTCGACTCCTACCAAATAAATGCCTGTCCCTCCCCAAAGTTTATTTCTACTTTCTGAAAGATTATTATTGTGAAAAAACAGATTGCCCTTTAACTGCGTAGGAGGTCATGGGAGATAGCCTCTAGTGTATTGAACATTATGGCCCGGTCCTGACGACGGCCTGGGTGATGTGATTATTTAGATTTTCCCCAGAGACCTCAGGACATTTAAGAGTTCATATGCAGATGCAGATGCGGATGTATATTCAATTTTTAGGCGTGGAATTGAAGCCAGTTTTCTTCTGTTTTGTTTAGACGGACTAATGTTGTGTTTTCAGACTTTTAAAGAATTCCAAAGTCTTCGGGGGTGAGATTGAGATTTGAAGTTTCAAAATTTTGGATCTGGTCGATGGTCTGAATGGTCGGTAGTGTTTTATATTCCTGCTTTTATGAATGAGTAGGGCTAATTGAGGAAGACTTGAATTTGGTACTATTGTACTTTTACGAGGAGTATAATATTATGAACATCTTGGTTGGTGGAGATTGTATGTCTCTTTTCACTAAACCTTTTGAAAACCTTGAATATTGTCTTCGACAATTAGTCAAATTGAGCTACTCGGTTCATTCATAAAAGCTCAAAAGTACGAGAGTTTGTACCATATTCTGCATGGAGAGGGTGGATGTATATTTACATGATGTAGATGAATAGGATGAAGGAGCTTAAAGATTTCATTCAAACTTAAGTTTGTTAGAGGTTCGTTTTTGGATAGGGAAATAAGTCAAGATATCTAAAAACCGAATTCTTAAGCCGTTCTCATTCTAAATATTATTTGGCTGAGATAGGAATAGCCGGAAAGGTTTTGGTTTTAAATTTGCTTGACAATGATATTAGTCTTAATTTTGGAAGTTGGTCGTATTAGAACTTTGGAAGGGTGAGTTTTAGTTATTGGATTCAGAATTTCAGTTTAGGTTATGTTTTATTTAGGTTGTATTAGGGTATGTTTAAGGATTTGAATTGAAATATGTGAGAACTTTTTTCTTCTTTCATACTTAAATAGCAAGTTAGAAGTTTTTGACATTTTGTCTTGTGAAGACATCCATGAATCTTACTCCTCTTGCATGGTGGGGGTCCCCATTAAGTGTATCAATTAACTGATGTTTTGTCGGTTTGTACATCATAAATAGGACGTATAGATAGGATCCTCCATCCGCAAGCGATCTCAACTTGGGACTTGGGGCTTTTCCCGAAGCAAAGGGAAGGGTCAGACTTCTTGAAGTCTATGTTATGAAGTACCATCAATTAGAAGCGAATGGGTTTTAGTTTGGCTTGGCGTTTCGGAGCTATATTTCTATATGGTACTTTGTTAGAGATTCAGGACAGAAACGGGCTGCATGGTTGTGTTGTATAGCTCTAGATCCTGATTTTACTTCTGATTATTATTATAGGATTGACGTTAAAGGATTAGATTAAAAATAAAAATACGAGGGAAAGTATATTAGTAAAAGTTGAACATTAACTTTGTTTGTGTAACTGTAATCCATTCATTTTTCCTCTGTATTTGATGTTTTGAAGTTGTAGCAGGCTTGTCAAAGGGAGTATTCACAATTTCACAAGATTTGAGATGAGAAATACAGCGAGGGTCAAATAGGCGATCAATGAGCCTTTTGATTTCTTATTTCGCCGACTAACTTACTGAATATCACTACTTTTTACTGATGTAATCTTTTTGTAACTGAGAAGATATAAAAAATTATGACTAGACTATGTGTTACCGTGAATAACTGAAGGGCTAAGCGGAGGGTAGATATTCAATCTTTTTATTATTATTAAGTCTCATATAGTAAATTTCATTTAATTCAGTTAGCTGTGCCTTACTCTCGTCTCGTGTTGTAGAATGTTGACTTTAGGAAAGTTTACTAAGATGATGGACGACTTGAGGACTGGAGGATGTATGACTAAATAATTTATACATTTGTCTTACGTTATCTCTATTTTGGATGATTTGTGAAGCAATGTTTCGTCATTCGGCTAATGGAATTTCCTATCTGCTCACAACATAAACCCTGTACTCTACATGAGCCAAATGAATAATGATAATGAAAGTTAGAATTAGAATCCTTCCAATGCGAATTAAAGAGAATTATTCGAGTAAGGACTATTGGGGATATCCTGCTTCAATATCAATATATACCCATGAAACTTTGTAGCGATTAATTATGTTATTATGTATTTTAAGTTGTGGTTTTCCTTAGATTTTCCAGTACAATTCGCCTAATTTTGTTCATTGGTTCAGTATTTGTTCGACAGAAGTTTTATGACCGGAGAATAGTAAAACTTAAGGTTAATAGAAGTTTTAGTGCGTATTGTTCTCTGTTACTCGTTGTCATCTTGAGTGCCAGTCTTGAAGTTTGAATAGTGAAAACGGAAGATGAGAATTGCCGAAAGAGGCTAATTTGTTCAAAGGATTGTATTAGAACGGGATAGTAATTTTGTTTTTGTACTTTGCCTTTCAGAAAAGACAAGAATGGATGTAGCAATAGTTTCCTGTCAGGAGTGTTTTTTCTCCAAGAATGCTGAAACTCACATACGTGGCTTCTTCGACAAGTTGGTAACGTCGGATAAACAGAAGATGGATGTTGTGTAAGTATATCTTGAGACTGAATTTGATTATTATCTCTTTTCATTAATTAACCCAGTTATTTTTAATGTCGCATTCTTATAGATTGCAGTCACATGATACGAAAGATCTGGATCAACCCAATGTTGCTACCGAAATTCACCGGTCCAAAGTACAAATCCTTATTATTTCACACCTTTTCTTACAGCGACTGAAAGCTGAAGCGTCTACACGAGTTCGCCTGTCTCCTGTTAACCGTGTATTCCGATCGAAACGAGTTATTGCGGTTCTAGTTGGAGTAAATCAAACGGAGATCATTGAAGGCTATGAAGGAGGTACGATTTTTGAGCTTCCGTTTTGCACTTTGAAGTTTTTATTAATAGTGCATGTTTATGCTTCAAACTTTCAAACGCGAGGTGGTACAAGTTATGATGAAAACTGAAACATTTGCTATTTGCAGTGTTGGCACGGTTTGGGGAATGGTTCCATGTCGAATTACGATCAACAAGCAAGTTGGATTCAGATTTTTGCAAGAGGTTTACTGAGCAAGTTGTCAAGATTTACAACGTGGAGCTTAGTAATACAAGCAATTTTTCAGTATTTCCAAAAAAAGTGACAAGAGAACAGCCAAAGATCGTTATGATATTCAAAAAACCTATAAACGAGGGTGATGAAATCCAAATAGAATTTAGTTGTGGCCGTAAAACTGAAGGTCTGACTTACTTGAAAATGGAGAATCCATATACAGCAATCATCCGAGTTCCAGGTTTGAGCATTTCATCTTTTATGTCCAATTTTGTATTTTAATAAATTGCTTTTGAATCTTACTCCTAACAATTTATTTTGATAAATTAGTTGTTTGCACTTGTGGTTGATGGTGAGCTTTACATGGCATTGGAAAATTATATGTGGTTTTTGTAAGAAAAATTTTTATGTTGATGGTTATTTGTTTTCAGATAATTTATCGCCGGAAAGAACATGTCTAGTTGAAGTTGCTGTTTTTGTAAATAAACATAAATTGGGTGCAACTTGGGTGAAGTCTGAGCTACAAGCGAAGTTTAGTGACGAAGATGCCATTGAAAGAATGGCGAATGTAAGCGTTAGTGAAATGCTGTCCTGATGTATTGGAACTGGTTGTGGATTAAAAACTTTTTTTTTCTTTAGATGCTGCCTGGTTTTTTGAACGTATTGGATGATCATGTTTCGAAGGCCTTATCCAAAAATTATAGAGAGTGTACTGATTACGTGACTGATCCAACGATTGAGATTATGAATGACGTTCTTATTTGCAAAGGTGCGGGTTGTTGATCATATTCATTCTTCCTACGAATTATGCAGGCTAATAAATGCTATTGTTTGGATTAATAATATTAATTTTAATTTTATAGGGGACGAATTTCCTACTATTATGCATTTTGCCGCGTATTATGGCCTGGAACACACAGTGTTCACACTGTTTGATGAGGCTGACGGTTTAGAACAATGCAGAGTCCTAAATGAAAAGGGGGACTCGCCGTCTGACATTGCAGTCACTAGAGGATATGAGAATACGATGAACATAATCAGTGATTATCAAGATATAAGTAATTCTTGGAAAGCTTTAAGATACATGCAAGACCTGTGTGGAAGGGCTAGTGTAGTTTCACTTAATGAACAAAAGATTGTTACTAAAGTTAAGAGATCGCAAGACATAATTCAGGAAGAAATTTCATATGAGAATGTACCGACAACAAATAAACAAGGATCGCAGCGTACAGACGAATTTACTGAAATTACAGAAGAGGAAAAGGGAAGCGATGGATCTTATTTAAATCTAAAACCTATGCAAAACGATTTCCACGATTACGAAAAAGTTCAAGAACCTACACATACTGATAGTATAGATGAAACCAAATTTGAAACTGATGCACCCAGACCGACCTTAAGGAGTCCTAAAAAACAACAATTAGACTATATAAATGTAAATCCGAAAACCAGAGGGGTTGAAAATTTAGGCGAAATTCGTCGTCGGCGGGAGGCAGTAGCCAACAGCCCGAAACCAAAATATCCACACCGTCGGGAAACTGAGAGAAGGCGACCAGTTTCTCCTATGCAAAATTATGATGTCCCCCGTTTGGCAAATCAAGATTATTCAATTCCACCAACAGGGGATGCCAGACCTGTTTTATTGAAGACAGGATGCCAGAACTCTCCTATCCTTATAAAGAAGGTTACTGGATCCATACCTACACAAGACGGATATTTGATCATGGATATGGATTGCAACGAAAATACAAAGCTGGAAGAGCCTTCTTGTGATGACTTGAAAGATATGTCTCAGGATGGTGGGGATGACTTCATTTCTAAATCGTTGCTGATCAATGATGTGAAGTCGCAAAGTTGCAATGAGATCCACCGTTCGGAAAGTGTTTCTTCAAAAGCCACAGAAGCTTTCTCTGATCCAGGATCTTCCATTTACACAGGTCCCAAAGATAGACAGAAAGAAAACGAAAGTGTTGTTTTAGATCCTATAGATGAAGAATTAATTCAACTAATGAAAGAATATTCAAGCAGCGGATACACAATGCGACAGATTGAGTTATTATTTGAAAACTGGAAGACCCGAACTGACGTACAGAGGTCGATCGAAGATAAGAAAATTTATATGAAGACTATGAAGGCTGAGTACAAACGCATACAGCACCAAGCCATGCAGAATGCCAAGAAGCCATCTCCTCTAGAGCGTATTAAGGTTCTCATCACAGGTGCTTACCATAAACCTAATCGAAAAGTAGTTGTTTGAGCTCTACAACTTTGTAAATCCTTAACAATACTAACTTGGTTTATTACAGGACGGAAAAAGAGCGTTTCGCCTCTGTCTCCGGTGTCTCCAGTTACTTATGAACAGTCGGACGTGAAGGTTTTTAACCAATTTACGTCTAAGCCGGAAGATATTCGGAAAGGTAATAAAAATGAGTTTAATAAATGATAACGTGTGATTCGCAAAAGAACAATAATTATAATTATCCGTTTTTTTTTACTTTCAGTTTCTCAATCGCGTGCTTCTGATCGAGGAAGTTATGGAAGTCATAGTAGTGGTGGCAGTATTCCTGACAGCGGAGTATCTGAACCAGATTCAGAAAAAGATAAGGATAGGGACAAGGAAGGCAGTTCTAAACTAGAAGGATCAAGTAGTCCGCAGCCATTTGTCTGGAGTGACCCTTTGAACAAGCGCTTCTGTCCCTCGTACATAGGCCCTGACGCGCCACCAGCTCAAACAATTCCAGAACGAAGCTTCGACGACAACAACAGTTCATATAAAGTTCCTCCCCCTGCTCGACCCTTAACTAATCCACCTCCTCCCATACCTCATAAACCATCTATTTCCACAGAATACCCGCTAAATTATAACCAGCCTCCTCCACCGCCTCAAAAACCTTGGCAAAGGAAGCTGGATCAGATTGAAAGTCCACCTCCTCCTCCTCCAAGAACTTATGTGAGTATTATTTTAATTTGCGAGAATAGTCAATTGATTAATCTACGTACCTAACTTGTTTTGATTTTGCATTGTAGAAACCCCCCAATGTGTTCAACTATATTGATTATAAACAAAAAAATAAAGACGTATATCCAAACGGAAAGGGTAAGCCTTACTCGAGAAAATTGTATTGCGTTTGTGTGCTTTCAAAATTTCACAATAAAGTTTTTACATTTTGTTTTATGTCTGTCTACAGATTCCAAATTAAAGGACCAGGAAAGAGTACCGTATAACAATATTCAGTAAGATAAGATCTGTACAAAGTAGGACACTTTCATAGAAATCTGTATCAGAGCTTTATAATGTCTTGTTAGTAATAGTTAAGAATAGTCATGACTGAATCGTACTTAATTCTTCTAAGGCGCTTATTGTTGCCAAATCACAAGTTATGCATATCGAAATAATGTCTCTGGAGCCTTTACATAGCCTGTTGCAACTAGATACTTATTTATCTATATCGGCATGTACTGTTCCATCTTAATTGGAACCCCATGAATTACTTTTTTGAATACTCAAATCGATTATCAAGGTACATTGAGGATAGAACCCTTAATCAAATATAATGTTACATAATTACATTTAATATATTATAATTTTTTTATACTTTTGACAATTGACAAACTTGCAAAGTAATTTATTGATTTTGTTTTGTGACTTGGAATATTCACTAGATAGAAATATATAAATGTAGGTATATTGAATTGAATATTTAAAAAATATCGAAACGTGCTATTCACAGTAGGTAAATTGTAAGTAAATACCTATTTGTACTTATAATTAAAGTTTAGAAATTACCTAACCTAGGCATATTTAAAATACTTACATACTGATTTCTGACACTGACCTTTAAATAAATAAAATGATTTCCGTATGGAATTTGGACTACTAATACCACCGATGTATTCGTATATTTTTATTTATTGATGAATAATAGCTATTTACTGCAAATACGAATCTTCGGGTTTCCTGCGTGATGTCATCATCAAAATAGCAAGACTATAGTTTTAAAGGGATTATGTTCATAAGTTCATATGTAAATCTTGCTACATTACCCCTTGGCATGGCACACGGGTTCCTACACTCAGACTCGACTGTATATTTACTAATTAATTCGTGGTTTTCCTCGTAGTTCCCCTACTTTATATTGTAAATTTTAAGCTGACCACCTCCGAAGGATGCGATCAGGACAGGAATCCTTTTAAAAACTTTATTTGTGGAACTGTACCAAAACTTTTCAGGGAATAAGTAGGGCTATTTCGTTTGAGTATAACTGAATGAGTTTTCTTGCAAATTGAACTGTTACAAAATCTTAATTATACTTAAAAAACAAAAATGAATAGCAGTTTAGAAACATCATCAAGGGCCAATAGTGATGTTAAACCTGTTCCACCTCCCCGACCACCCCGTAAAGATTCTATTAAGTCAGTAACTGTAAGTACGAATTTTAATTACTGGATAGGATATGGAAAGAAAATCCCTTCTTTCACTTTGGAATCAAGTGAATATTGACTTGACACTCAATATAATTTTTTGATGAAATCTTACCGTCATATTTTAAGGAATCCGATGATAACCAATTTGAACATCAAGTACCATTAAAGTCCCCTAAGCCGACACCGACAGGTAAGGTTAACTAATTAAAATTACTGTCGAAAGCCCTTCTTTATAATTCAATGTTCAATCTGATCAAAGGAGTATAGCATTATAATTATAATTGCAATTATATTGTCAACCCGATTTTGGATGGGGAGTTATTTCGGGGTTTAATTAACATTTAATTAAATGTTACGTTTGACCGTTTAACGCTATAAAATTCCATACTTTTTAACCCATATCAAATGAGAAAGCAAGTTTCGAAGCTTATGCGTATGCTCGAAAATTCCATACAAATTTCAGAATTTGAAGATAAATTCATAATTAAGAACTGGAATGGAATGATATTTATATCTCACGATTTATTTTTTAGAAACCTTCAAAAGCCTGAAGACCCACTCGTATGAAAACATCTACAACTAAATCATGGTGTGATGTCTCAAGAAGGGACCATCTCTGTAAACGTAAATACTCACTTTTAAAGCTGGAGTTTTAATAAAAGCTTCATTATCTTCATAGTGTACTTAACATGAGAATATAAATATTCACCTATTCCGGATCTTTATGAATCAGATACATCCAGAAGAATGCATTGTTTCTTTGCATCAAAATAACCTTTCATGGCAAATCCTGTAACGCATACGATCAACATCGCTATCCATTGTTCACCTGTCCTATTGTTGCTTCCACGTTATTCAGGTTACTACCATTACCTCAAAGAAGGCGCAAGGTGTTCGTAATGCAATTTAATATATCCCATCGATCGAAGCCACCACCTTAACCTAACTCTCATTATTAACACCTCTCTCATTGTTTGTAAATTATTCATGGACCAAAACTGCGCTTTTAAAATGACAAAACCTTTATAAAAAGTCATTCCAAATGATGAAAAAATTCATCTCGTAATGTAAGTCTATCTGGCTAAAAAATATTCTAGAAAATCAATCTCAAAAATTCATAAAAAATGGATTTTTATTCCATTCCACAATTATATTCAAATCAAAATGGTTCCAAAAAACTGGAAAATTAACTTCCAAGCTTCCATGCAAAAAGAAACACGACGAAAGCAAATTGGCATACTCTTCCTTTTCTAGTAACATCTTGACATTTTAAAGTCATCATAATTGTCTACATGATATGTGAACCAGTTCAAAGGTATCATTAGAACTACCGGCGGATGTCTTACTAACACTGAATTAGCAAATTGGGATTAAATCACGTAATATATGTATGTGTATCTGAATAAATATACCTGGTTTCTTACATCGGGTGCTTAATTATCCTTTTCAAGTACCCCACGTACTAACGTAAAAATTCTAGAACAGATACAGAAATTATTATGTGATACATTTGTCTGCATATCAACATACAAACATAAGCCTACGGAAGAAGTTACTAAAGTGAAGATCCTAATTGATCCATTTCAATTGACACATGGGCGATAATTATATAGCTTCTGTTACATTTTTTCATAGCATTTTTTTCATACCTCCATATGTATCCCTATTAGATGATAACAGGGACAATTACAAATCACAAATCCAACTCAAAGCAAACCAATAACACAAGAATAATTTGAATTCTATAATAATGTGTATAGTGAATGAGGTTGGAACGGAGACGGAGAGTAGGCCAGTCACCCACCGGTAAATCCTTGATTGATGAATATAATGTATGGAAGTGTTATAGTTATTATTACAGAGCCTTGCATTTAATAGCTTATCTTGGAATCATATATAGTCAAGTCCACATTCACATATTTACATGCTCAGAAAAAGAGTACTAAAAATAACCTTTTATTAAATAGGGAGCCTCTCTATAGACCGTTTAAATCATCTCTCTCTCGGTATTGATAAATGTTTTTGTGCTAAGAGAACATATACATAAACCTAGCCTAGGTCACCCTCGTAAAAGGGATTTCAATTGACCTCGTTTGTGGACAAAAATACCACATTAGAGACCGACTGCATCTGCATAACAAATAACATGTAAATGGTCCACCACCATGCATTTCTAGTGGCACAATATTAAAGGGTTGACACTTGACAGGTAATACACAGGTGTCTGAGTGAATCGGGTATGGACCATTCGTAAATCACTCATGGACTTTATGGAAATCTAATCAGAAATATCCGAGTATAAATACGGAAGGGGGTGTGGTTCCAAATAAAGTCAGAATTATGATGCAGAATCTGTTATTTCTGGCATTTTTTATGAAACTGGAACTTAAAAATTTCTTAAATTTAAATTATCTGTATCTAAAGAGCGAAAAATTCCATTCGACAGTCGTCATTCAGTTAATATATCCGCTGAGGGATGACATGCCCAGTTTTTACATTAATCGATCATTAAAAGTTAATGACAGATTTTAAAGGATATGGAGTATGGAGGGCCTACACGGGCAATTACATTTCTTTGTACAAAAAAACATCTTGTACGAAGGGACGGGTACCTTTGAAGGGCTGTAATAAAATAACCGACACAAGTATAAAAAACTGAAGCTGAAAGTCTGAAGGGCTACAGATTTTTTTGTATAAAATTAAATAAGCTCTGGAAGAATTTCTGTTGTTGTATGCCGTTTTTTACGCGTCTCTATTATAATAGAGTATTCGGAAGTCTAGGTCAAGATTTAAGATTTATAAGAACTTTCTGAAAGGGAATCTGTTCTTCTTTTATCTCCTTTTCCATTATTATCATGTTGGATTTATCACCTTGTACGATATACGACATTCAACATTACATAGGACAAGAATTTACGGGATATTACAATTGATAAGAACCATTACCTGAACAATGTGTGTAAAAATGGGTACAAGTATCAGGAGGTATTTTATTTATTATCCGAGGATTCTCGAGAATAATACAGTCACAATCCCCAGAGGGTTTAACAAAAAAAACTATTAAAGTCCTCGACCTACTGTCCCCAACAACCATGACCATCCGGATGATGAGGATCAGAATCTTTCGTTCTTTTAAATTTATGGCAAGATGAATATTTAAATTTAATAGCCATAAACCACATTATTATAACCATATCCGATTAAAAGTAAAATAGAGCAACTTTTAGGCTTTATAAATTCTTCAGAGATTTATTTCTAGTTTTTTTTGTAAGAAAAATGACATACCTACTTTTTTACAAACTTTGGACATAATCATACTAACAATGATGATGACGTTATTAATAATATTAGCTCCTGAGTTATCCATCTAAAAGTCCTCTTGAGTCTCAGACAGAACTTTGCTTTACACTTGAACCTTTTAGTGAAGTCAGGGAAAACGGATAAAATGCCTTGGGTGATTTTCTGTATACAATAAATGCTGAAATTGCCCCCCCCCCCCAAAAAAAAATAAGTCCCCACAAGAAGTAAATGCAGTGTTTCTGAACCCAATAATACCAGACAAATTACATACAATAAAAAATCTTCAGTTTAAAGCAAAAACAGCTACTTTTCGATGATTTTTTAACAAAATATCGTATCCCACTCCCACAAAATAATTTCCTAAAAAAAATAACTCGCCCCTTGTTCCAGCATTTACGGTAGCTCTTATAGTAAAGCCATTTTCAAATTACTACATTTGCGTGCTAAAGGATTCGTAAAAATTGGTAAGTTTGTTGGTAATAAAAGTAGGACATGAGGATGAGGAAGGTGTGTAGGAGAGTCAATGGAATGTCTTCAATGGATTCATCATCATCTTCTCATCCCCAACTTTTTAAGGCTGACTTCATAACGTCTTTTAAACCGAAAGATTCTTTATAAGCCGCAGGAATGTGGTTTTGAGACGAGGAAAAGAACGGACCAAAAGAGCCCCGTCTATCTACTCTCGTCTTCAGGGCATAACTTCTGATCACTTGTAACGTTTAATACCTTGGACCAAGTTGGTCATCGAGTTTGAATCATCATCCTTCCTCGTATTAAAATATCCTATATTGTATGTCGTAGCCAAGATGAATGAATAAATCAGGAACAGCGTCTCTGAATCTGTCATTTTAATCCCTTTTAACCTTTAAACTGAACTTTTTTCAAGTGTGTGCTTTTTTAATTTTCAAAAGCGAATCTTATTCCATACAATACCAAGTTGAGGATAATCATTAAAGGACTATTTGTATTCTTACTTATCATTTGATCAAAGAAAATTTGATAAGTGTACAATACAAGGGTATTTATGTATTCCGTCTGCATACAGAGAGCGTTTGCAGAGATTCACCTTACAGAACCCACACCTGTGTGTCCATTTCCCCATAAATATTACGTAGCTCTCTTCAGCACTTGAAGATTCTAGTTTCGAAGATTTCAAAGCAACAAGAGATATACAGCCTATAAAGAATGGATGGTTGGTGGTTTTGGACGGTGGACGAGGGTTGATTTTAGTTGGGTTTACCAAAAATCAGGTTGCCATTACAGATATTATTCATATTGAGATACAGTTCCTCCAACAAGTATTCGAGGAGGGTGACTTCTCGCCGTCGAAGTCTTGAGAGCCGTAAAGGCTCAGAAAACAGGCTTATTTAGCAGAAGAGGAACATTTTTTGAATCGTATTCGTATAATATATATAATGTAGGAATCAACAATGAGTTCCGAATGATCATTACATCCATATATTATATACTACCTCTGCATACCACCAACACCAACAATACTACGAGAGGCTAACTCTTTGAAATTGAACGAAGAACCTGGCTCTGACCAACCAACAAGCCAACAACTCGGGTTTATATTTTATAAGCATTTTTAAGGTTTGGTTGCTTATCTTCTTCGTAGGATTCGGCAATGCCTTGTAATGATTTGATATAGAGTCGATGGTTCCGAATTCTGATGATGATGATGGCATATAGCCTATTCCTAAAAAGGTATCTCTCCCTCCTTAACTAGCTAACTCTTTCATTTCTTCATACCTCTTTAAGTATTAAAGGATTTACAGGTGGTGATGATGGTGGTGGTGGTGGTGGCGAACAGGTAAGGTGAGGTAGATAAACCCTAGGGGAAGCCTGAAACTCTCTTGATTCAAGACTCGTATTTTAGTTCTTAGACTTGGAAATGGGCTCTAGATATATGGTATAAAAGAGTCGAATGTTTCCATACTGCTTGATTGTTGCCGTGTATTTCTCTATAATGTACATGTAATATGAAACGCCTCTATGCATATAACTTCCACTTCTTGGCCAACAATGTCTTTTACCTGACAATGAACCAAAGGAGGACTGGTGGTGGTATGGGGATCGGGAAGCGTCTACTAAGATCAGTCTACATTAGCATCACGCACAGGTGCATTCATCCTGTGGCCCTCGACGAAATTTATAATAGTTAGTAAGCAACTTTTTTCAGGAAAAGTTAGATTCGTTTTGGAACAGGAAGGATCCGGGACAATATTTTTCGGAGAATCAAGGACTAGATTTCAGTGTGATCAGACACGGCTAAGGATACTGAGCCGATAGTAAATAAGAATAAAAATAGGAAGTGGAGTACCGGATATTTACATTTGAAACCGGTGTGAATTACTAGAATTATTGTTTGGATTTCTAAAAAAATCGAATAGATATCAAGTTCATTTCCGAAAGGGTTGTTATAGAAGAAGTGTGTGGTACAAGATAAAATATTTGCATTTGACTCCGGTTCGACTTGAAAAAAGTGAGACGTGAGCCCGAAGAAGGATAGGAGGATTGTTTTGTGTGGATCGGTATTAGCCTTGGTTTTTTCGTTAAATTCGACATGTTGAACAGATCTTCGGCTTTATAGAGCTAGTGGATCTTAGTTTTTTCAAGGTATGTTACCAAATCCATACGTATTAAAATATCTTGAAGTTTTTTAAAGTGTTTTTCAGAAGGACCCAAACTAATAAAAGAGTTCCCTTCATTTTATGACCCTCTTCATGCAGATCCGTAATGTTCAAAACATGGTTCATACGTGTGTCTCATGCTATATGGATTATTAGTACATGGAGAAGGTTGAAGGTTTTGTTTTTTAGTCTTCTTGGACAGAACCAAGGAGGTTTAAGAGCCCAAGAAATGGAGTTTACCATTTAAATATAACTTAAGTCTACGACTTGGATGGACACTTCTGAGAAAAATTTAATGTGGGTTCCTTCCCTACCCTTAAGGAGACCAAGAAAGGCCGTTAAGACATATATTTTATTGAGATCCTTAGTTTACAGTTCCATTTTATTTTTCTAAAATGGAACACTTACTTTCGAACAGGCTCCCATATACATACATAATCGTAATAATAAGACAACACGAGTAATAAACCTTTTGTTGTGAAACCCTCAATTATAATAACATCTACGAGTTGGGACTTTTAGGGTTGAGATGTTCCATTTCGTCTTCCTTCATTGTCTATGAACCGATTTACGTGTTGAGGTCCAAGGAGGGTTGCATTACTACAAGGGCTATTTAACTACATTTATAAATTATAAAGTATAGACCATATAAGAGCGGTATATTCCTCTTTGTTCGGACTTTGAAGCCTCTGGAGGGTGGTTTTGAGAATGACTTAAAATTCTGCGATAATAAGAGAGAGAGATACTGTATTTAGAGTTTGAAAGTTTCGAAATGGCTTTACCATGTTCCCTTTTTAGATTAGAGGGATATGGGTTGAATTTAGACCCTGGTGGAAAGGTGTGTGGGATTACCCAGTCTGGAGACCCGACTTCGACTGCCTGGTGATGAAGGAATTTGAGCCAAAAATCCCCACTTAGTTTACCAAAAGTATTCGAAAATAGTCTACCTGTGTAAAATATTGGGACCTTGAATGTAAAACTGTCAAAAGCAGTTGAAATGGATTTAATGCTTAATTCCTCGATGTTTGAGCTTCTTTCAATTGATGGGCAATTGCGATAAATCCTAAATACTGCTAGGGATAATATATAGAGAAATGTTTTGACAGTTGGAAAACCCGCTATACTGTACCAATTTTATTAATAAATCGTTGAAATTTTAGAAAAATTAAATCAATAGAGTAGATTTCTATATTTTTCTAGCATTTTTCAAGGAATTTACAACCTATTTTTCAGCTTTGTAATCAAATTACTAGGAGTAAGCTTCAAATTCAAGCTTGTAAACTTTATGTAACAGATTTAGTAATTATAATTATATTTGAAATGCTATTCTGGGTCTAATTCTTAGATGAATTTGATAGTTGATTATGATACATAAGAAGGGCAAGGATACACAGCATTTTTTGAGATCAATAGGAGCATGTGCATTTTAAAATTTATTTTAGTTTTAATCTGCCTTTGCTCATTAATTAGTTCTACAAGAAATACCGTTTCAAAAACAGTACGATAGAGCCAAAAACAAAATTCGCAACTAATTTTAACGCTCAAAATAATTTTAGCTATTTCTGGCAACAGACATAATAAGCGATTTAGAATGAAACCCCACCATAGAGGCATGCGGATATCCTAATTTCCGAAATAAATTCAAAACTGCAATTTCTCCATCTGTTCCGTCTCTGTACAGATAAAGTATAAAGGAAACCAACACAAATCCGTCAGATTCCAACTGTGATGATGAGTTGGTTATTTTTATATTTTTATTCGACTTTGAATGGAAGTTCCGTTATCGTACGTTTTTTAAAGCGGCTTTCTCTGATCTCCGATTCTATTCCTAATTTCCATGTTATTAAATAAATGGCGAGGTAAAAAAAGTAGGTCCTCTATCTCCTCGCGTGTATTTCGAAGGTCTCTTCTCTAATGTCAATAATTGTAGGGTTTTGGGTGTGTGATTTTAATCAAGTATGCGAATTTTTATCTGTCTTTTCAATTAAAAAACATTTTTAATCGTATATA
The DNA here is from genome assembly GCA_906901685.1 of Desoria tigrina. Lineage (NCBI taxonomy): Eukaryota > Metazoa > Arthropoda > Collembola > Entomobryomorpha > Isotomidae > Desoria > Desoria tigrina. The sequence continues at coordinate 3,027,149 of CAJQTU010000010.1, read as the reverse complement.
TCACCGCTTTTCAGTAGATTTATTTTAGAAACATTTTTGGAAATTATGATTTTCTAAGCCTTCAAAGTAAAAATTGACTGTTTTTAGTTTAGAGGTTTGATTGAAGATATATTCATTCCTTCCTTTTTACTGACATGTGGATCGAAACAACATTATTACACCTTAATTTCATTCCATTACAAATTCTTGCAAGTATAAATATACTCGCAGTTTGTGAAATAATGTATAGAATCAAATCAATTCCAAACAAAGTAAACATTTGCTATTTTTGACAGGATAATAATAAGTCACAATTTGAGAGCATGTCAAAAGACAAATATAATATATCAAATGTAAAAAAAATCGTCTCCGCGTAAGTTTGTCCCATAATAATACTGAAGTTTAGTGAATGTTGATTTCCCAATGAGTAATTTCCACAAGGATTTCTCAGGCGATTGAGGAAACTGACCTCTTAAAAGAGGAATGAATGCAAGTAAACTCTGTTTCTTTAACCTCTTAAAGAGTTTCTATGTATTACGATGTTCTGTATTACAATTTACAAACGAAATTAAATTTTACTTATCATAATGCATCCCATAATCATCAAAATCCCAGAGTCTGCTACTCCTCAGTTGTTACATAGTAAACTCTACAATTGTTTGAATTTAATAGAATCGCAATGTGGGATATTAATATGAGTTTTATTGCAGAAAGTCGGAGAGGATGAAGTTCGCTTCAGTTGTTAGTGATATGTATTACGAGTAGGCTATCAACTGCTATGTAACTCTAAGTAATAATTTATAAGTGTAGTTTAGCATCCTGCCTTTATGAGAACAGTTCGCACAGAACAGACTCAATTTTATAAAATGCCACAAAGTCTATATGAAAATATGTTATAAAAATAAACCCAAATACGTAATAACAATATAAGTTACAAGTCCGTCAAGAGAGTTGAGTATGAATAGACATACTTCGACTTCCAATAATAATTAAAGCAAAATAAGTAAGACATATTTCTGTGCCAAGCTAGAAGTAGACTACTGCCAATTTAGTCAAGTAGAGCTCGGATAATTGGAGCTATTTATATTGAGCTAAAACAAAAAACATAGTATTTTTTATTAATTGTAAAAAATGTCGTATATTTTCCAGTGTTGCTTTAATTCGCTAGAAATATATTTTAATATCAAATTTAATAGATTTAAAGCTGTTGGAAACTTTGGTTTAACAATTCAAATAGCATTGCAATCACAAAATCTTATGACAGAACTTCCAATCAGATCTCTCATAATAATAATAGCCTATTTCCGAACAGATCCGTCAACCTGCAAATTAAGGCTGCCCCCGTCTCCCAAAAAACCGTTAGCCATTGTTCCATGACGCTTGTCAAAGTCGTCAGTTATCTCATTCCGATTGGGAATAAAAGGACAAGTTATTGAGAAGTTGGTTACCCTCTTGGGTCCAGTCATCATTATTTGTATATCCATTATTCATTATTATTTTAATATATTCCAAGTTAAACCGGTAGATTTATAATTGGCAGTAGTTCCTCTGTAGTAGTAGTTGTAAAGTTGTTATATTGAGTTGGACGGATCACTCTTTCCTCGGAAGAGTCGTCGAAAGTCGAAACTGATATTGGTAGTAGTGGTGGTGGTGGTGGCTTGAGGAATGCGATGAGGAGACAAAAAGGTCATCATCATCTCAGACATTAGTTGGGTAGGACGCGATTACTAACTATTTGTTGCTGAGATATTGAACAATAGAGATGATAATGAAAACGACTCTTCCGATGAATGATCTTGGATCCCTTGCCAAGAAGACAAGTCCAAGAGAATCAAGAAGTCGGAGTCCAATAAACTTGGGATCTGATGGGCTCTGGCTTGAATATTAATTGCTTTCCTCCTCGCAAAATCCTTACAAAGTATTAGATTGTAATAGTATTAGGAACGACTCCTTATGCATATTTAATCGGTTAGAGCCATTCATCACATCCAACATCGCAGGGGAAAAGTCCCATCAGGGTTCAACCGTTTGGCACAAGAATTCCTTTTGATATTCAGATTTAGCGTCCGGCTAACGTTTCGGTCCCATGAAAGTTGGTGTTTTTTAGCAGATGAATTAAAATCGGAAATCAGGGATCCGTAAAGTTCAAGGAAAATCAATTTTATTCTCAAGAGATGAGAAGGGATTTTTTTAAGCAATTTCAAGGAATAATTTGCAGAAAGTTGGCGTTTTTTGACATAACAGCAGGGGGATTATTGGTGAATATAGTTTATGGAACGGAATTTACTGTTCGTATAAAACTTTGACAAAGTCTTTAGCAGAAAGAAGGCATGGGTAACACATCGGATCGTTGGATTGTAATACGTAAATGGTCAGAGATGCCTGATTCTTAATGTAATAATTTTTTTCGTCCACCTCCAAACATTTTTGAAACATGGTTTAGTAGTAGTGGTGGTTGTAGTTGTAGTAGCGGTTGACTAAGGCCGAACAACGGGTTTTGACCATTCCACCCAGGCATAATAATGCATGTTGTTGTATAAAATATTCAGGATTCTCAGTGAGAACGTTGTAATATTATTCCTTGGGATGATGATCAGAAATGATCAGTTGAAAAGGCAATAGATTCCCTATATTCCTTGAATCCTGATGCAAAAACCGGAATTTCGCTCTTATGCATGGATTCGAAAATCTAACTAAATGCCACTTCCCCACCCTTTTCCATAGCTTTTGTTGCTTTTAAGGGTAGGTTTTAAGAGGCAGTATGAATTAGGGAGTTAGTATTCCCAGCCGTATTAATAAAATACAAATACAAATTACTGCTCGAGAGGGTTGGAGGTAGCAAATAAGCCATTATTATTTCAAGATTCGAGAAGTTGACATTTGCATAAGACACTGCCCTATCGGCTCTGTTTGTTTCCTGTACTGAAGAAGAAGCCAAGAGGAACGTTTTTTGCCATAGCTTTCCTTCCAGCTCTTTTACTTTCAAATGCAGCAGAGTGTAATAAACATATCTGCGTTATGCAAATCTTATATAGTGTCACTTATCTTAAATCTTGGATCTTGACTTCTCATGCAGTTACACGACGTTTTTTCCAAAGGTTTGTGTAGTTAGATGATGACGGCTTATTCGAAAAATGCGAATAACGCTTCAAATTTACACTTTCCATATATTTCCATCCTAAATTGGTGATGTGATAAGTAGCTGGGTAAACCGTAAACGGCAGTAGTAGCAAAGTTAGATGGGGGGCCTGCCCCAAGCCAAAGTGCTTATTTATTACTTATAGTTACTACGTACTGGAGGACAAAGAACTGTCAATTGATAGAGTCATTATTTTAATTTTTTTCTGAACATTTTAATTGATTTTACGGTTAGTTGACTTCAGAAGTTCAGTCGGTATTTTGAGCTTAGCTTCCCGAGTTAGCATTTTCTTAATGTATTTTTGTTTATAAGATCCTTGATTTTTTTATGTCGTACTTCTTACGGACATCAGTCTTATTATGTTTTTTCAGGAACACTCCGGTTCGTTTATTATGTTAAATATATTTGAATGAAAGGGCTTGGTACATGAACAAGTCCCTGTTGTTAAGTATTCCAAGTAATTTATTCACGGATGTGGATGGAGGAATTTCGAGGGTATGATGCTTGAAGATGCAACAGGCTTGGCTTTTTTGTCAAAAGAAATGATTTAAGAGTGACATAATTCTTATTCATTTCGGGACTCTGATAAATTATGAGCTTCCAGTTTTTTACAATTTTTACAGATATCTTTTCCGCAAGAAATATTATGTATATTATAGGGAATCCATCAATTAAACTGTTTTTCACGCGGATGTAACAAAATAAGTTGTTTTTAGTAGAGTGAAAAAATTGAAAAATTATTAGGAACGTGTGAATTCCACTATGCTCTATAATAATATGATTGCAAATTGCATGTGGATTGGAGATGGATGATTGATATTTTGTATATATGTGGTATATAGCGTGTGTGTGGTGTAACAGGAGAATTAAGTCCGCAAATTAGATGATTAAAGGTGTAAACTGTAAAAATGTCAGGTTCTGAACCGTTAAAATTATTGGAATGCCAGGGGACGAGTTTTTTTTTTCTCTTAAAACCCTAGTGGATTTAGTTGTATTATCCCAGGAATCAGGAATGAAGTGTTACAATTCATAACTACAAATTATGAAAGAGCCATTCAAATTAAATCATGATATGATTCTCACTCAACGGTAATTCGTCAAATAGGACCAGTCTGCCAAAATAAAAAAATCCTCTGCTATTGAATGCAGTAATATCAGTCAGGAACTTGGGCTATAGTATAATAATATTCCGGCTAAATGATGATGATTTAAATGTTAAAGGGTAAAAAGTTGGGAGTTATTTCATATCGTTAGTGTTAGTAGTGCTTCCTACTCAAACAAGTCTTAAGTCAAAGGGATGGAGGTAGGTAGTCAATCGGCTTTTAAGAGAAATGGGTAGGATGTTGTAGTAAATAAATTTCTGATGGGTTTGCAGCATTTTCCTGAATTGCATGTACGTTCGTCTCCGTTCAGTTTTGAATCTGTTGAATGTTGATTGTTGATTCATTCATTATCGGGGGATGGGAAGGTCAACAATCTGCACTGACCTCATTGTTGTCCCATTAGAAGAAGACCCGAGTGGTCAAACTACTTTTTTCCTAACCGAGGAATCAACCAAGTTCTCTATAGTTTTGGAGATGAGATTCACAAATCAAACCGTCTCTCTAGCAGAGCTTGCGGTACATATTCTAATAATGTTTGTAGTTTTTAAACTCTAAGTTAACTAACGTCTTTTCCCGTATGCTATTACAACACAGGGTTCGTGGTCTTCGTCATTTTTCGATACCTGTTAGCATGAGCATGTACACATAAAGCTGGAATGGAATCTGGTTCTGTCGGACCGCATTTCGGTACTTCTGGTTTTTTATTATTTCACCTCCTCGACCAAGTAGGAAAAGGGATGAACTGATGTACTTTTTGCAGAATTGAACTTTGCAGTTATTCGCTTCGTAGCATTGCATAGTTTCTTCATAGTTGTTCCTGACTGTATGGAATCATCGTCTAGGATAATGTAAAATTGGAGGAATTTGTATCATAAAGGTTAAGGTGAAGGTTGTTACTTCCTATTTGGAACGAATTTTTTCATCCTGATATTCCTGATGACCACCAGCAATAAAAATGACCTCTGACATGATTTTTTTACCTTTAATTAAGTACAATTCGTGAGGAAGTTGACCTGGTGAGATTCTAATATTATTCTTGAGCGAAGGGTAGTACGTAGGATGCATGAATAAATCTTGAGAGGATGATGAATGGTGATGATTGTGATTATGATAAATAATTCCGGTGATGATGATGAATGGGAAATCAATCACCTTTTAGATTTTAAAATGGCAGGTCGTTCGGAATGTTTATTAATAATACTAGGAGGACTGCAAGCCTGCAAGGGAGTGATTAACAAACGATTGTTTCCTTGAGGGGGTGGATGATGTATAGGAAATGCCAGAGCTTCTTGTGCATACGTTTAAAAGAATATGAAGTTCAAGTGCAAGATCTCAAAGTATAATTTCTAGAAATAATTTCCATATGCTGTTATTTGAAGCTCTAACAGTTTATAAGTCCTCGGCATCTAATCCTCTAAGTCATGACAATGATTACGATTTCTAGAGATGATTTAATATTCCAGACAAGTAATGCTTCAACAACTTCATCATTGAGAAGGGTAATGCCATGTCGGCATGTTTTAATTCCTTTTTGTATGTTTTGTAAATCTTACAATTAGTGCTGAGATGGGTTTATATTCGGTTCTTAAAATGTCATGCACGTATCGTCTAGGTTTAACACATGGAAACGCTCATACTAACCAGCGAGTACATGCTGATTTTTTGATGAATTTATATACAGATAGATATTATATGTATTTGTAATCGATGTCATCAATCATAACTATACAACTTTCGATTGGTTATTAAAAACACGACCAAAACCTTCTCCATCTACAATGACGATGTATTTTGGTTTTAAAAAAAACTTTCAAAAATCCTGCAACTACCTATATAAAATATGTATATTAAACATTGAAATATTTTTTAATTATTATTTTTTTCCGTTTCTTACAGATGTTGTCCTCGTGGAGGACAGCGGCATCGCTTATAGCAGCCGCTTGTACTGTTTTAACCCTGGTCAATTCTCAGGTATTAAGCAAACTAAAGAGGATCACCTACCTGTTGTCGCTTTTAAAAAATTACGTTATTTATCTGGTTATCGGAATCTAATAATCAATGTTGTTCTAAATTGCAGGAATCTTCCCTATTTCAGTGTCCAAATGGTAAGAATCCTCTTTATAATTTAATAGCCCCATCTCCTCTGCCGTTTCAGCTAAAGTGGTATTTACGATCCGTCAGAACTAATTTGTCAATGTGTACAATTGCAACTTAACAATCTGGGAAAGACAATCGGTTGGACATTTTTCTACAATTTTCCTTTTATTTGTAAACAATCCCTCAACAATGACACCCCTTCTTCATTCTTCTTTTGCCACATGTCCCCAACAACCATAACATATCTGCAACAATGCTTAAAAAATTCAAGAAGAATAAGCTAATTCACACTCATTACATTACTACCTCAGCCTGTAGTGTAATTAATCCCGTCGAATGCATTTTAACAATATGCAATTTGTCACTTCGTTTTTGGTTTTAAATGGTTGAGGGAGGGCTTCTTCCTTTCCTATAATTCCTCTGAATTTCTCATCAAATGATTCATCACACTTTCTTTACGTTTCCACATCCAAACCACCGACATACGATAAACATGAACATGAGACTGCAAAACGTACTGACCCTTGTCATCCACAGATCTCAACTCATTTTCGAACCTATCCGATGAGTTTACACATATTTTTACAATCAAGGGCTGATTGATTCGGCTTTTATAGCCAATTGCATGACGGATTCGAGAAGTTTCATAGAGTATATTTTACATATAAAATAACTCATCAACAATTGGCTGTAACACTTTGAGAACCCATGCTGATACAGTGATACCGCAAGCAAACCCATTACTATTAAGAGCGCTCAATAATGCAACAAAAAATGTAACACATGTCTTTTTAATACAACTCTCTGCTTTCCTTTCTGTAATTACGACAAGAATATCGTCTTGAATTAAAATGCCCACACTTCTTATTACGATTGAATTGTTAATTATCGAAGATTCCAACTCCTTTCATTGTAAGTGTTGTAATCATCCGGAATCAGGCTGACAATCACAAATCCCCCACAATCTCTCAAATGAGACTTTTACAATTCGCAACGTTCCGTCCCGATTCACTGTACAGGGATAAATAGTATTAATAAATGCGAAATACGAGATTTAAACTGATGAAACAAGATGACTCAGGAGAAAAAGAAGACATTAAAAATGAATAGAGACATAAGATAAGTCTATCAGGGGGAAGGGTATTTTAAGCCGACTTTTAGCTTCGTAGGCGTTGCATGCAAGTAAACCAGAAAATGTAATCATCTTCAGTTATAAAAATCATTAAAAACCAAACCTATGATAAGTTGCTAAGAATTATTGCAAATGCCCAGTTGTGGTGATTGCAGCTTCTTTTGTTAGAAAGTAAGATTGGGAGTAGGAATCAAGGATTAAGTTCTTAAAGCAGTGTAGTGTATTCCTGGTAGGGAGGGATTAAGAGATTAAAAGTCGTTATAAAAACAGATTAGGATTTAATTGTCGGTGGTGGTGAAAATTAATTTTAGATTTTATTTTCTCATCTGCATTTTAAATCTTGAGAAGTGACATTATATTGTTGAGGATGTATTGTTTGAAATGTGGTCAAACAGAGTTTGATGGAATTGTAGAGGTTTTTTTCCCTTGTACATTTAGCTCATGTCAATTTTAACCCTGTTGGCTCGGGGCTCATCAGGACACTAGCGGAGATCACACCTATCAAATCTACTTACTGGTTACATTGTTGTTTATGATGATTTGATGAGGATAAATAATGTTAGTGATGAGCCCTCCCTTGTGGGTTTGGCATATTTGAAATTTGATTGTGACTGTGCTTGTCAGAAATGTGTCTATTCTTAAATTGTATTTTATTTGCCTAGCTTTTTATTTTCGGGCTTTCTGGGACAATCGTCAACGTTGAGACTGTAGTCATCTCCACCTGAATAATGCCTGATTATTTCCTGTTAATTTGTAAACTCAGAGTGTTACTTGAATTGTGATACTTTTGAAATGTTCAAATCTTCTGATTGAAAGAGATGTGGAATAGATAAGGAAGGGTTAGTACAGTAGGATTACTACCAGGAACTTGAAATGTGTCTCTAATGACAGTTTCATTTAAGGTTGATCTTTGTAATTAGAATGATTCTGTATTTGATTATGGGATTGTTTACCAAATTTACCATTGTCAAATTGTCAGTTGACACAATCCTCATTTTTGTCAGAGATCTTTCGTCATTGTGTTGTGACTTGAACAGAGAAGATACATTGGCTAAAGTGACAAATTTTTAGGGATTTAGTCCTTCCTAATTGTCATGTGTCAAATGTCAACTTCAATTTAATTTTGAGCTCATTTCCAAGTCATCTTGTTTATTAAACTGGACAATAAAATAATAGAAGCAATACTAGATGATACGTCCACGTTTGCTTTATCAAGAATACCTTGTAAAATTCATAGGACTATTGCATACAGAAACAAACCGCCTTAAAAACCTTAGGGCCGAGACCATACGTGCTTGAAAGAATTCCATAGTGTAGTATTTTAAATTAGGTCAGACATTGGCTATTCATGATTCAACGATGATGATGATTACTTTTATCATCATCAGTCCTCAATAATCCCGATGATGAGCGGTTGACGGCTATTATTGACCCACGTACCTCCTCCATCAATACGTGATTTGCTCAAATTCCATTAAATTTGGAATGACTAGCGTGAAGTTAACTATCTTGAGGACAGGACATAAACATACACATAGGGCATAATTTATAATCATCTGAAATCCATCCACAAATCAGTACTCATCATCCATATGATTTCATATCATTTTTAAGAGATTTCAAAACCTAAGAACATCATGCACGGCACATTTTGACCCATACCGTCCTCATCCATGCTCTTAATCAAAGCCTTTCCTTTACGACGAATGAAGCAATTCGAAATTTGAATAGCACAACCTGCACATAATCTAGTGTCGAATGGACACCTCGACCGACACCTACGGTCATTCACAACTCACAATTTGCATACAGCTTGGAGGAGACTCTTGAGCTGAGGAAATTATACACTCGAATCCTCAAATCTAGCCCCGTAACAAAGACCATTGTTATTAACTCGTTGGAGATTATCATTAAAATGGCTCGGCCAGAGTACTTAAGCACTTGATAATTCGATAACTCCATCCCAGTCTCTATATTTTTATATGGACGAAGTGATATTATAATTTAAAATGGGACAGGCAACAAGAGCGCCGTGTGTAGGAGAATGTTTCGAAAAGACTCCGAGGATTTGATTTCATTGTTATTATCACACGCAAGGCTCCCTTTGTCACTAGTAACAAAAATTCTTGCAAATTCCAAAATGAGGTTTATGGCTTTTCAAGGCTTGGGATTGCATTTTCCATTGTTGTCTTCCTCGACAAATTATAGAGGAGAGGGTGGGGATGCAAATTGAAGCGTATGATATTCTTATATGATTCGACTTGATGATCTTTCTCTAATGATCACATCGCATCTTATAGTTTTGAGGGTGTTACTTACAACTTACATCGCACGAATTAGCCCATTCCATATCATCATCATACAAGTTGCATTTTGTGGGGAAAAGGCTGGGCATTCAGGACTTTAATTAGAAAACGAGAGCCAGCAATTAATAAGATGGAGCAAGGCCATTTAGAATTTCAGAGTCTGGGGGATTGTGAATTGTGAATGGGAAAAAAATGTCGTCGTGTCATGATAATATGCTTGTATTATTGAATAATGCCGAATGGGATAATGGAAATGGGACTGATGCCTGACTGACAGTCCATCAAGAAGTGATTATAAGGAAATTGTACCTACATTTGTTAAATGGTTTGGATTAACTTATTTAAAACATTTGAGCCTTTAATCAGTATAAAGTAGAATGGATTTTAATAGAAAAAAAAGCTGAAGGGCATTACTTTTACAGCACTAATAATATTATTAAACTGTATCCAACGATCAAAGAATTGAAATGGAGTCTGCAGGATACCAGCATATGTGCTATGAAAAAATTGGCTATTCAAGTGTCACACACGCGTTACCATCCATTGGTTTTAAGGGAGTTTTATTTCTGTACAATAAAATGGATTTTTTTGTACATTTGCCGAAGGTATGCTTGCTGTGCACTTTGGACTTGCAACTTTAAATACAGAATTCTAGAGCATACCTAAAGAGCCATGGGATCCCTGTTGTTGATTGTTTAGAAAAGTATAGATTTTTTTATAATTCTTCCTTCCTTATAAATCATAATTGCAAGTAAGAATACGAACCAAGCCCAGTATTTTTTTCGAATAAAATATGACTATTAAGTAAGCAGTAATCTAGTAAATAACTCTCCTTCATTGGCTTTTTGACTTTTTATAGCTACAGAGAAGCTAAAAATCCACCTTAATGCTGAACAATAATAGATCTCTTATATAGAGGCTATTTGGTGGTAGTGCGGTGGTGGGTGTGGTGACTCCAATTTATAAATTTTTATTATTATAATCCATTCCTCAAGCTTATGACAGATAAAAAGGGATTGCAATTCCTTGTTGTGGTTGCTTATTATTATTAAGAGGGCCTGAAAGTGCTGAGAAATTGGTCTTATTTTCTGAATCTGCAGCCGTATTAGTACTTTATAATAGGGACTGCTAATAATCCTTAACTAAACTAGATCCGTGAGAGATGATTAAGGAGATAAATCAGAATGAATGGGATTATCTACTGAATATGAAATGAAACATGGTCTTAGAATGAGCAGGAACAGAAGGTTCGTGATTTCGCCATGGTCAATAATATAATATTATTAGGTAGGTAGTAGGTAGTAGCTGTGGTAAAATAATCCTTGTGACTTTTCTACTGCATTCTAATAATCGTTCTGTTCTATATTAAATAGTTGCAAATATTTTGCAAATTTCAAATACTGCATGATGTAGATTGGAGACTATACGGGATAGGATGTGTGAGTGATCCCAAGAAGGTTTGTTAGCGTTGGTGGTTTTGATTGTTAGTTGTTCGTTGAATTGAACTGAATTTGATCACACAAATCCTGAGGCAATTTAAAAAAAAACAAAGTATTACATGGAAGGGCAACAATTGTTGAATTGGTCTTAAAGAACTGGCTATTCTGTACTAATAATGTTCCTCGTCGTCTTACATATAGAGCCCAATCATGAGGAGGGAATTAAAGAATTGAAGACCCTCTTCTGTAAGAACCAAAGGTTTCAACGAGAAAAACAAGCTTTTTGTCTGGCTTTTTGGTGTGGTTTTTGGTTCAAATAATGTTGCATTGGCTTTTGGGTTCACAGCCTGATCTTCCATAATAATAATAACAATTGCATCTACATCATCATCATCAGCAAGCGTTTTGAAAATCACAATAGAATTTTCAACTTACAACGGGAGAGTGCAAAGCTCACCTACAACTTGTAGTATGTATATAGCGTCGTAGACTTTGAAGAAAAATCACACATGTAAAATAAAATGCTAACCCAAAGTCATGTTTTATAGAAAGATGCTCCTTGATTGCATTCCCAAAAGTCTTGATCCTAAATGTTGGCTCTGTTAGCCCACTTTTGGATTAAAAAAGATTTTTTACCTTCACTTTGATACATGTAAATCTGAAACCACTGCCACCACCACCATCACCACCACCGCCGAATCATCATCCGGATGGTCAAGAATACAGGGCTATATATTTCTCATAAAGGGTACTAACAAACTAAACCGACCAACAATCCCAGCTTTGTATATTAGGAGTAAAATAATAGAAAAATCAAGGATTCAAACATTACAGATTAAACTATTTAATAGGACTGTGATTAACTTGCAAAAGTATGTAGTATGAATTAACTTTATCCCATCAGCTTTTACTTCTATTCAACTTGGGTCATATTAAATACCTACAAAAGATCAAAGCCCTAACGAACTCGTCAAGTCTCCTTTCCACTACACGAGTAATTGTGCATTTTTATCTCCCAATTTTAAATGCTGAATTAACGAATTAAACACTTGATTGTCATCAGAACTCGAATCATCAAGACATATATATATACATATATGAGGATGATGAATGGTTTAACTCTTTGAATAAGGAGAAAAAAAATTAAGGAAAGGGACGTCTTTAATTCTTTTGGTTAATAAATCTCTCGGACTGTCCTTTCCAAACTTCTTGAAGAATTCGCGAAAGAAAGGAAGAAAACGAGTCGGTTGAGGAGGAAAGGGTAATAAATAAGTTCGATCTCAATATGTACAATGTTTGACTAAGGAGGTAGGTATAGAGCTATGCAGATTGTAATAGATCCGTGTAATATGCATGCAAATCTCTAATATAATTATTCCGAATTGATTTAGCTTAGTCAACCTGAAAGGTTGGTTAATTTCCTTTGAACATTTTTGTGAATAGGAGAAGATGAGGCTTTTATCGAAAATTTTGTAGGACATGAGACTTAGTTGAGGATGATTCTGTGTTGATACTTTGATACTCAGGACACAGTATGGATGTTGTATTCTGTTCTTCTTGATAAATGTGGTTTATTATTCCACCTACATTTTTTCTCCAAACACGCATCCTGTCTGTCTACCTGTGCGTAATTGTTGAAAGGAAAAAATCATTAGAAAAACTACTCGCAAAACTCTGATAACTGGTCAAACAATGTAAATATCTGTTCTGCAATCAGATTTATTTAAAAAGGAACACCTCAAGCCTTTAAGAAGACTACTTAGGCCGCCCAACCCTTCGAATTCTTGCTTGTAGGTTGAGTTAAGTTAACGTGGTTAGTTAACTGCAATCAAAAGTAGTAGTTAAGTTGCAGGCGTGTATAGTATATTGTACATATGGGTTAGGTTTAGAGGATATGGGATTGTGAAGACTTGCTAAACTTCCTAAAACGCATCCTGTGTCCATATCTAAACTTACTAGTACAGAGCTAAGAGAAACAATGCAATTTTTTTCGCCGAAAGGGACTAAACCCTTTTATTGTAATTAATTATTACAAATACATCAATTTATCTTAACTAGATCAATTAGGGTTGGCTTTAGGTGGTTATGTTACAGGTAGGTGTTTAGTTTAATTCGTTCTCTAGAGGTTCAGATTTGCCGAAGAATCTTAATTTAGAATTTAAATTCTTAGAAAAGCTGCTGATATCTTGATTGCAACTTCATTGCTTATTTTTTTGTTTACCCGTCAAACTCCGATTGGGATTTGTTTGTCCTTTTTAAATTGATATTAATTTAATAGATAGAGATTCAATGGAGATAAGCTGTAACTTGTGAGTTCAAATTGTAGAACAATTATTGCAAACCTTCCGATGCATTGCGAATTAATCAAAAGTGACGGGGATTTGCATTGAGGATTTGAATGCTCTATAAATTATTCTAACACTAAATTGACGATAAGGATGATGACGAAATCGGAAAGTGTGACATGCTTTGAGCTTTGACTTTAACAAACCCTACTAATAGCATTAAGACACAATGCATTTTTATAACTTGATTTAAATCGACTTTGCAAATTGACAAATTGTTCTGTTTGTTCATACCATATTGGCTGAACGTGTGATCTATATAAGATGAGATGATAATTCGATGTAATAATAATAATAATTCACCTATGATATTTCATTCTCTCATTGTTGTTACAGGTTGGGAGATACATGGACTTCATTGTTATAAGTATTTTAGTATAAGACATTCATGGGAAAGAGCTGCTCAACTGTGTCAAAGGTAATGTTATTACTTATGTAGTATATTATTATTTTCATTCTCCCTGCTTTTAAACATAATGGCTATTGTCTGTCATCTATAATAATTTCGGAACTTACTTACAATCTATACGTGTTATTATACTGAATTTGCTTTTCTGACGGGACATCCATGCGTTTCTTGAAGTTAGGCTTTGGATTAAGGGGTACAAGCGGTTTTTAGCCGTAATATGGATGTCTCTTTCAATAATAAACCAACCTTTTATTCTTCTTCTATAAAACATCAATTGCTGAAAAATTCAGAATTTTTCCCATGAGATTACAAAATCTTATACGAGTATACGATGTCCATTCATCGTAATCCACTTCCTCATTTTAAAATCATATTTAAATCCGCAGAGAGTTAGTTCTCAGGTATTAGATAATCCGTGCCCATAATTCCACCACCACCACCACTTAGCTTCTTCGCTATTATGGTTCAAAATTACACACGGATTCCTCCACCTGAATAATGTCATGAAAAGCTACCACAGAGCCTGAGTAGAGGTAAACAGAGAGAAGAGTGTATGACAGGGATATGTCATGAATACTTGAGGTTTATGATGTGGTCGAATTTTCGAAAAAGTCTCCCAGAGCTAAAAATGCATAAAAATAAAAATCTTTGAGCCGAACAACAGGAGAACACTCGGTATAAAATATTTAAATGTTGTAAAAGAGCTTTCTCTCACGAGTTTCAAATTTTTTGGAAGTAAAAATACAAGTAAATTCCATCCCATCATATCATCACGGAGTTGTTAAAATAGTAATTGTGAATTGTAGTAGTTGTGTCTTGGGTTTCCTGTCAGTTGAAATCACAGCTCGTGCCTTTCGCACATAGTAAAACACATATCAGCATGATAGAAATTACAGATCTTAAAAATAAAAGTATCCCTCGTCCGTGCGTAATAATACATTGGTGAGGGAAATGGATGAAACTTAATTGGATTTGTATTTGTCTCATCAGTCATTTTGATGGAATTAGAACGGTCTGTCAGGAGGAAAGTTGAACTTTGTGGTTTATAAGAAATGGGTCAGGGAAATAAACAGGGTATCAACTTACTTTCACACGATGATACGTCTGTATGATCACCGTGTACTTGTGGATTTAAATCTATTAAAGAGATTGAGCTCCAATTTTAGATTGTTTTTGGCAGAGGAGTATGAGTAGTATGTGTTATTGAAATTTATGCTGATTTGTGACAGGTAAACAACCGCATGAATTTGACTAAAATAGTTATAATTTAGAAAAGGAATCATCTTTTTTTAAGGTCGGTGAGGAAAACATCTAGATCAAATTTAAACTTTATTTTTTGTATTAACACTCTCACTTTTGGACTTTTTCTTAACCACGATGATGAAAATCGGAAAATTTAATTCGCGTATGAGGATGGCAAGAAATTTTATCATAAAAATTAGAATTTATATGTTCGAGTCATTGTTGCGAAACAAGCATTCGGAGCCAAACAATCTAAAATTCTTAAAAATCGCAACAATCATTCACAAAAGCATTTTCCATTTGTTTTTTCCATTAAAAACATCAAATATCAGTGAATCATCATAAGATGCGATGTGATCTAATATTATTGTACGTGTTCCTTATGTCACATTAGGCAATCCAAGTAAATAACACACTCAGGTAGAAGTAGAAAGGAGATCCTCACGATTGTTCATAACAAAAAAAAATCAAATAAGACAGCCGAAATTATGACAGGTTAGTGTTTTTGAGTTTCAGAGCTAAACGATTATTAAATGTGAAATTGGGAAGGAGATTATACACGGAAAGTAGAATTGCTACATTACAACACAAAATGACACTTATTAATCCAACAATTTAAGTAAATAAAGGGCTCATTTGACACTTTTTATTTCTCAATTATCTTTCTAAATTTCAAATATCTTCCAAGATAAATGAATTTTCATGACTAGAGAAACCCGAGAAAATTAGTAAAATCGAAAGCACTGTTGACTGTGCTAACTAGGATGAGGACATAACCATTCCCATTAGCACAATCATATCTCAAGAGTCTTAAAGAGCCGTCATATCTCAGTAGAAGCATTTAAAATTATAATGCAGGAATGCCTTATATTTTGTAGAGAGGCACGAGTACAAAGCCGAGCTAATCAGTCATCAAATGATATCATTGAAGGAAAAAGGAAAGTTAACGATGACAAATCTGCTGTGCTTTGTCAGATAAACGATTCCTTTTGTAGACTTAAATTATTTTACGACGATAAGGTTTCCAAATGCGGAAGAACCGTACGATAACACCTCCCAGGTTAACGGAGGTTAAGATTTAGATTTTTTTCAACGATATACGGAACTCTGAACAAATAGAAGGGAAACCGAACCGAAGAGACTGTAGAGGAAGTAGTATAACCTATTTATTATAGATCGCCGATTTATGTAAATCCGTGCCAAAAAGACGAGAAGGGCCAATTTGCGAATTTGCAAGTTGGAAAGTAGCATGCAGAGGAGTGTTGTCTACAACGATGTTGTTATTACGGAACCATCGTTTTTAAAAATTAGCAGGTTTTGGTTACGGAGAGGAACGGTAAACCGGACGGGATTTCGTCCGATTCATTTTATTATTCATGAGCATTAGGATAGTGTAAAAGTTACCTTAATTTCGACACGGGGTTTTCGAGGGTGCCTTTAACTCTTAGCTCTGCTTAAGTTTTAAATGCAGAAAAATGCAGATTCCAAATAACTTTCATCTCTCTCATTTTCAAGAGGCCTTTTAAAGTTGGAAGAGCAAGAGTTCATAAAATGCATAATAATGGGAAATGGTTCTCAGTTGGAGATATTCGAAAAGTTGAACATTTTTTAGAATATAACAACTGAGCTGAGGAAGTTCATGTATGTCGTATGGGATTTTTTGGATCGGATCAGTTATGTTGTACAGAGATGATGAAAAGCTTCTTTTTTTCTGAAATAAAA
Source organism: Desoria tigrina (assembly GCA_906901685.1). Taxonomy (NCBI): domain Eukaryota; kingdom Metazoa; phylum Arthropoda; class Collembola; order Entomobryomorpha; family Isotomidae; genus Desoria; species Desoria tigrina. The sequence continues at coordinate 3,010,236 of CAJQTU010000010.1, read as the reverse complement.
AAGAGGTAAGACAGGTTTTGTTTTTTGGCAAAGGACCCAATTTCAGTTTGAAGTCAAGTTCAAAAAGTTCACACATTCTGGCCATACAGCCTCGATATGATATCATAGGTGGTTGGTTGGAAGGGCATATTATTATATTAGATTCATGATGTTACGAATATGTTATAATAAATCCCGTGATGATAGCCAAGTCAATTTAGTACTGTTATAATAATATTAAGTATTCTTATTTTCTTGTGTTATGACGATGTCCCCCATATCATTGACATAATTGATTGTTATGTTGTCGGTCTGGGATCAGAAAAAAATATTCGATTTTTTAAAGGTCTCTGTGTCCTGTCTTCAGTCTCAAAGAAAATGAAATGCTATTTTGTTGAGCTGATTTTGATCTTATTGTGACGATAATTCATACTGGGCTTTCGACAGGTTAAATATGGTGCTGCTAAAGTCAGAAAATTTATTTTAAACAAACAACTAGGGCACCAGCATCCTATGCCCAATAAATAGGATTGTCTAAAACCGTTTTTTAACTTAAAAGGCCGACAGTTCAGGTATTGTTTACAAGGCCTCGTTTAAACGCTACTTATGAAAGGCATTAATTTTCCCAAACTCCGCCTAAAACCAATAGCAAAATGAATAAATATTGTCTAGAACCTAGATTCTGTTTTGTCTTTCACAGTAGGGATTCTTAAAAGGTTTAGAAATGTTTGAAAAAAAAATCCCAAATCCTTCAAATTCTGTTGCCCCAAAGCCAAAAAGGAAGAATAACAGATCTGCCCTGTCTCTGTATTTCGAAACTTTGAAAAAGAATCAAAATTAATTAAAGATCCTCCTTTGGCAAGTCGAATGGTCACTGGCTAAGTGCCATTGTAATAACCTCAGAGCTTTAATGTTATCAATTATGTTTACCACCCAGAGGGAAATTTAGCCGTTAATTGTTAAGTTGAGTTAGTTAGCTCGTGTAGAATTGGATGTTATAAATGGACTTTGGATATAGATTTTGTTAATTAAAATGAATAGATTGGAAATTAAGATTAAGATGCAATAACTTGGAAGATGACAATTTATAGGATTTTTACATCTATAAAAGTTTTTTTGGAATGATACTTAAATTGCAAATACATTAATTATTATTTCCTAATCGAATGCCCACCCTCGGAATAGAATGCCAAGAATTATGAACTGTCCTTTACATAGTGAATATAATCTTGTAATAAACCGTCCAACGAATGTACTGATGTATCGTAGATATAACGTTTTTATACCGTTTCATACACATCGAAACATGTTCACAATGAAAACTGTGTTTTAAAATATTAAAAATGCATGAAATATCGAAAATCTCAAATTGCCCCAACCATAGAGCAAAATTACATACGTCATTCGAAAGCCCTTGATCATAGCTTTCGAATGACGTATCAAATGATTAATCTCAAATTGCCCCAGTCATAGAGCAAAATTACATACGTCCTTCGAAAGCCCTTGATCGTAGCTTTCGAATGACGTATCACACATATATGTTTGTAATTTGACCTCTTTGACCCCTCCCCACCCGTCAGGGGGTGACCCCACCCCCAAATCATATACGTCCTTCCAAAGCCCTTGATCATAGCTTTCGAATGACGTATCACACATATATGTTTGTAATTTGACCTCTTTGACCCCTCCCCACCCGTCAGGGGGTGACCCCACCCCCAAATCATATACACCTTTGAATAGCCCTTGCCAATAGCTTTCCATCGATGTATCACACATGGGGGGTTGCTATTTGAAAAAATGTTGACCTTTGACCTTTCCCCCCTTGACCCTTGACCTGCAGAGCCCCCAAACGAACTTGACCTCCGCTTGGATGTCCTATATAGATATCCGAAAGAAAAATTTCAAAAAGTTAAGCCGTTCTCGAGTTATCGTGTTTACGGACGGACGGACGGACGGACGGACAGACGGACGGACAGACGGACGGACGGACGGACACCAGACCATTCGCATTATGTATCTACGATACATAATAATTATGTCCTTTTCTCTCTCTCTCGGACTTGATTACATTTTATAGCCCATTAGGACCTTTGCTTGAGTAAAAGTAATTTAAAATTTAGAGAGGAATCTGCAGCAATATGTAACAATAAGTCGGTCTAGATAATAGTATTTCCTAAGTTGGACTCGTCATTTTTTAATCTTAAATTGCTGGCTTATTTGACAGTTTTACTTGGACTTGGAGTAACTAGTGTCCAAATAAGTACCTGTGTTATGTTGTGGATGCAATTAATCCATGTCTCTGATATTGATTAAATTAATTGTGTTAAGCAACAACAGACTAGCTAGTAGTATTTTTAATTGCTTAATTTTTGTTTTGGTTTTCTAGTTTGTACCTTTAATTGGATATGTCAGGTTGTCAGATTTTTTTTTCTCCTTATTTGGAGAGTTACAGTTGACATTTCAGGGCACTTGTTTTGATCGAATTATCCCAAGAGTTTATGCGATTGTAAATATACAGTTATTTGGTCCCGGAAAGTTTACTTACTGACGTAAATAGGCAGAAGTATTTTTACGTTGTGGAAAACATTTTTGGCTTTGAAATTTTATTGGATGATAAAACAGATTTAGAGAATCAGCTTCTGACTTTAATGACTCAAATTAGCTAAATTATTAAACGCATGAGCATCTGGAACATTAATTCGGCCTACCGATTTTTATATTCATAAATAACATCCCAACTGTCTACCTATATATAACTCGTCTTGAACGGAACGTGCAAGGCCATATATGTGAGTACGCTTACTGTGGAAAGTAGAGACAGGGAAATGTATGTTAGTTATCTCTCTATTCAATACCCACATCAATTTAAAAACAATCCAACGGTTTTGTTTTGTTGTTGCCCGTTGTTTGTTGATGAACCAAAATAAACCATGTTAAAGGATGATACTCGCTTGGTCTTCAAGTACACAAGTTTATAAAACATCGTAACATATTGAGACTTTGAATCTACAAAATGCATGCAAATCGGACTATGAACAGCCTTTTCAAAGAACCAAAGAGCGATGAATGAGGCTCAAAAGTGTTTCACGAGGCCAATTCGTAACTCGTAAGAGTCGTGAGAGGTGTTACATACTTGAATCTGCATCGTGCCTGTCTGTACCTATAAAATACACAATATATTTGTTTATTGAAGATGAAGATAGATCTACGTATTTGTAGTTGGGTTACAAACCAATCGTCGCTCTGCAATGGATAACAACCAGAATTTTTTGAGAAATCCTAAGAGGTCCCTAAAAAATTAATGAATCTACTCCAGCTAAATTGAATTAGAATCTAGAAGCCATGGCGTGGAGCTTGTGTTTTAACAAATGTGCCAATTTCCAATTTCCATATACGCATACTTACTATCCTAACGATAGTAAAACCCAAACGTATCTTCCTAATGGGTACAACATGATCATTATAATATAGTCCATGTATTAGTTAAAGACAAGATATTGCACACAAAAAATATTGAAAGCCAGGCACTCAAACGTCGAAAAAACCTCCCACATCCACCGATCACCGATGATTAGCCTTTCATTATAGTTTATCCACTTTTCGCAATGCACAATCACGACGACAATGGGGAACCGAACCCTTGGTTATCAGGGGATAATATCTGCTTTCATTTTGTAATTCCGCACGTTGGAAGTGACTTATGATTGATCATAAAAAGGTTTGTTAATGCAAATTGACAAATACAACAACATCTCCAATTTCAACGAAATGAAAGCTCATGTACAGTTAGTTAATCATCAAGAATATAAAAAGACGGTCTCTTTTGAATCGGAAAGCAGATAAGGCACTACAAGAGGTGGTTTCACGAAAGTAAGACAGGAGTTTTTAGTTTTTATTACACAGTGTGGTCAGTCAGTCAGTCAGTCAGCAAACTGATGATTTTTACGACTCTTTGCACCTTGTCTATTAAACTATTAAAGTCTTTGCAATTTATTGAAAAATAGGAACAGTCTTGGTAGAGCCTTCTTGAAAGAACAAGTAGCAAACGTAGGAACCGACATAATAATTATAACATGCCGGCAATCCCTTTCAATACGAACAAAACTAATAAACTCATTTGAAGATGTCTTTATAGCACTTACTGAGTTGGGCATTCAAATCGGCTAAAATCATGATGCATCTCTGACATGTCAAGTCACGACGGAATGGTCAGGATTTGCTCACTTCATTTCCAACTTTGTATTTTTACAAGGAATCTGCTGGCTTTTACGATTTTCTTTGCATATTATATTGGGGAATATATGGAGAGAGAGACTGATCTATATGAGTCATTAATTATCATAAGTAATTAAACACGATTGACAGGCCATCATCATGATCGAGAATCAACCTAGAATGCTAGAATGAGAGCCTCGAGCTTGTAAAGTAGTGTACGAATACGTAGAAGCAAATTATCATCAATTATTCTCAATATCTCAATATACGTCCTGATTAGAAAGTAATAACTCAACAGAGTCTGTAACTTAACTGTTCTAGCCTCTGAGTTTTTGAGGTTTTGGATTTTTAGAGCTGCAAAGCATTTTAAAGTAAGATAGTCTTAATCCTGCTGTTATTTTATAATAATCCACAAGTCAATCGGCTTCTTACCTGTCTCTTCCACTACCTCGTTCTTTTTGGGTGGTTTGGTTATTAGGTGAGAATATAATCAAAGGAATTTTTACTTGGGATTAGAGTAAATAGTTTTTAAAAACCTTAGGAAAGTAGAACAAGTCTCCTTTTATCTCTCCACCCAGGTGTTTGATGTGTTGAAGGATTCAAGTTTATTGGACTTAAAAATGCTACCTTCAAAATTCACAAGTCATTCAAAATTCCATAATCTGACAGATTGGGAGATTGAGAGATCGTAAAAAAAGTCCATTTCTTGATCTGATAGCACGAAGGCCTTGACTTTCGACTCAAATTCCGAATGACTGTTGAATGTTCTTTTTCTAAATGTATTTTTTATCAAACGAAATCTGTCATGTATATACGATGAAAGAGACCAATATCATTCTGAGGGTTTAGAGAAGGTGATTTGAGGACATTTAAGGAGAAATGGCACATCTTCGTAAAAAAATAACTTTAAAAGTCGATTAAGTGTCGAGGTCAAGATGAGGCGATGGCTTCCTTAAACTATTAAGAGTATTTTTTTGTTAATTTGTTATTGTTGTATCATGCAGCAGAGGTAGTGTTTCTATGTATCATAAATCTGAAAATTCCTTGAAACACATTATCCAAACAGCTCCTTATTCATTGATAACAAATGGTCATTTCCTTTTCCAAGTTATCGGAACCCCAAAGTAATGCACTTTTAAAGTGTAATTGTCAGGGGGTAGTCTTGAAAGGAATACTCTGTAATTTTTTAAATCTTAACATAACATCACTTCAAAGTGAGATGGTAATTAACTACGGATGCTTATTATTATTATTTTAACCGTTCAAATCTCAAGAAAAAGTCACAAACACAAGGACCCTAGTTGTTTGGAAGGAAACAAAAATATTTATTTACAAAACCACGAGATTCATCAAATTTCTGACTTTATCTTTTATAAAAAACCATCTTCCTCCAAAGTACAACTAGCGAGTAAATCCGTTTAATCTCAAGTTCCGTTTTTCCTCTACTTACAATGACATTTTCATGCTTTTATTTTTATTAATTACAATGGCCACGAGATGCTGGTGTCGAGCTTAATTGTTCTTTCATAAGACCTCAACATTACGGCTCCGTGTTGCCATATTTAAAAATTAAAATCAACAGCTAAGAATGGGACTCTTCCAACATTACTACACAAGGATGAGTTAAGATTAATTTAAGAAGCACCCTGAGGTACGAAAATGGAAGGATTATATATTATTATGGACATGGCTGATGCTGAATTGGATGAGCTAAACCTTCAAAAAAATCCCGTCTTCCTTATAAGTTATATTTGCTATGTGGATCTTATATAGCCGGTCGTTGCCCTACGTTTCTTATGGAGAGTTGTCGGTTGTCGTTGTTGTAGACGTAACTAGAAACACAGAGGTAGAGAAGATCAGCATCATGCAGACAACATAAATACATTTATTTTCTACATTGTATCAAGAGTAAAGTAGTAATGTAATACACGGCACAACAGTACAGTGATGGTAACATTGGCATGCTTAATGGCATTGGATATGTTTTAAGATGATGAAGTTTGTAAAAAATGCTTTTTTTGACCATCCTTAAATATGGGATGGGCAGGGGTTGCGGAGTATGTGTATTTTAAAGGTAGACAAATCGGAATATTTGTCGTCTTAAGTTAGTTAGTAGATGACTATTTCTGTACAGGATGATTTAAGCAGTGGACCGGGGGGGTTTTAACTTATTTTATGAAAAGAAATCGGCTAATTTTTTAAATGCTCTAAGACTCAATTCGTATCTGAAATTCAGTAATAAATTCATTTGAACTACAATTCAAAAATTGGTTTGTATATTAAAAATCACTGTAGACAATAGATGTATTTAGAATATGCGACAAAAACAATCACTTTCGTCGTTCTTGATTTTAAAAGTGGACAATGAAATGGAACCAAAATCAGATTTTTGGATGTCTTGCCTGATTAAGGAAATTTTTCAACAAAATCTAATGATACTAAACGGTGCAAGCGGTTGTAAAACAAAAGTCAAGAACTGTAATGTTTAAAAAAAGCGTAACCTCAGTTTAAAAACAAAAACTTACTCATTACACTTACAAACAATCAGATCATAGGGATTGCGACTGGTGTTACAAATTTTACAACCAGATACCAAACATCAGAATCTATGAAAAAATAGGCGAAGAAAAAAACCAACTGAAAAACTCACCCTTCAAATCAACAGGGAATAAACTATACCACGAGATAACTATGCGCAATCAGATAATCAAAGCAAGGACTTTACTCTAGCTCTAGTTAAATTGATTAGAGGAGAGTAGGTACGAACTTGTTAACTTTCATTTAACGATTTAACCTCGACATTTTCATATCCGATAATACCACCTCTCAAGTAGTTTGCACTTAAGATAAAAAATGTCATGCTAAATAATAACCTATATATTAAATACTGATATAGTTAAACTAATATATCTAGAGAAATGCTTACTATTTTGAAGCAGTTTTTTATTTGTTACGAATCTGTCTGATTTGTGGTTCTGGTCACCATTCAGTTGAGTATAAGGACACTTTTGAAAGTGATTTTTAAGCCTGAGGAAGACGGATTACAGATTAGTTCAGTTATAATTTATAATATGTCCTGGTATTTGATTATCCTCTGCTAATTTCTTGACTACCCTTTTTAATATTTACGCATGAAGTCTAATTGACCCAATTTCCTAAGCCAGAGACTAAGAATGATCAGTATATTTTGATAAAATTCATTTCGTGGATTGTTGATGGAAAAAATGTCATCGTGAGCTTAAAAGTCAACCTGCCCTTTAATGGAATTTATTTTGAGATCGTTACATTAAGAATGACTGCAATGGAATGTAAGCGTCAAGTCAAACAATGACAATCTACAATGCCGAATCTATCTGCAAGTGAAAATATTCCATTCAACCCTTAAGTCCCAGCTAAATTGGCTGTTAAAAGGAGTTCAAGGTGAATTATGCTCGAGTTGAAGTAATATTGTATCTCTGAGACTATCTCATTTAATTTGCATAATCGTGAGCAGTCCAATGTTTTAAAGTTTTTTAAGCCAGAGAGTGTGATCCGGCAATTATTTTGCTAGTACCATTCTCCAATTACAATCTCACTCTAAAGCACAGATTTTCATATGATGGAATTTTCTGCAAGACCTTATAACTAAATAAGTTGGAATGGACGAGGGATGTTTATTTGATTTAGATTCTTAATAATTTGGCCTGAAAAGATTTAGGAATGTCGAGAGACTTGAAATTGTGTTATTTGATGTGTATTTTGTCTAAAGGCGAATAAGAAGAATAAGACTCGAGTGTTTAAGTTCAAATGAAATATCAGGTTTCTTGTTTACCGATCCTATCTCTAATTGTTTTTCATTTAAAATTTAAAACCCTCATCTTCTTCTTCTACAGCGCTTATCTAAAATCTTGCTTACAATGGGAAATTAACGATTCTGTTTTGTGTTTTTATAATTACGACTAGTTATACAAGAGCTATTTTATTGATTTATGTATTTTTTCGTTCCCTTACAGATATGGTAGTGAATTAGTAGAAGTAGACTCTTGGTCAAGTCATAACTGGACCGTCGCGTTGGCCAGGAGGTTCTCCCATGGAGATCCTAACTTTTGGTTGGGATTCAATACTTTGGACGACCTTCGAACCAACACGCTTGACTCGTCTAGCGGTTCCCTCCTGTCACAATATGCAGGTACGATTGAGCTTGGATTTTAAATTGAGTTTTTTCGTGTAATAAGGACCAACCGTTTAAAGAGTATCAAGATCAGAGGAAGGTAAAAGGATGAGATGAGATCATCACCCCAAGGAAAATCAGCAACAAATATTTTAAACGCTGATTTGGATTAGTTTATAAATTGTAGGAGTAAACTCTGCCCTAGATTCCAAATCCATTGTTTATCGACATGATTTCCTTTTGATTTTTCGTTTGTTTCGAATCTGTAGTTCTAAATGATTTGAAGCACTTATTTAAATTGACCATTTTAATTACAGGGTTCTGGGCCCAAGGGCAACCCAATACCAAATCAGGGAAATGTGTTCAGTCCTCAACCGGAGGTTCCATGGCCGCAGGACTTCAGTCATGGGAACTTACCACGTGTGAAACCCTATTGCCATTTGTCTGTCGGGCTTCAGCTTGCCCCCAAGGTAAGAACTTGATTTTCGATACCGTTTATGATGCTTATTTCAGTGTAGAATGATGAATCCTGACCTCCGACCTGTTTTTCAAGGTGCCTTTTTATGTTCAAACGGCCGATGCATTAACAATGCCTTCAAATGCGACAAGCAAGACGATTGTGGAGACAGTAGTGACGAGTTGGACTGTCCAGATTTGTGCCGATTCCACAAGACATCCGTCGGAGCCTTTGTCGAGAGTCCTGGATTTCCCCAGAGGTACCCATCCCTCTCCGATTGCAAATGGACTTTGGAAGCTCCTGAAGGTCACTCTATTGTTCTGCAGGTAAAAACACCTAAAAATAAGGACGGTTTAATTTTAAGTTTTAGATCTGGCATGTGCTATATGTGCAACAATAGAAGAAAAGATTTATTTGCAGTTTATGTTTTGCACTACTTCAGTATTTTGCATTCTATTAGATAATGGAAGGGTAGTGACTTGCAGGAAATAGTTTACACATTTCACGCCTAAACTATTCCAAGTCTATCTCCTAACCACAACAAAACGGGGATAAAGATAGGTTAATACTTGACTAAACTTAACTTGGGATGAGAAGTTTGTGAAGATATTTCGTGCCTCTCTTGCCTTCCTTGTTGGGAGAGTGATGGAATAATAAGATGCCCATTCTGGTCTATTTTTTTGACATTCAAATTTCAAATTTGAAAACCATAATATGCCAAGTTCGTCTAGATTGAACATCTTAATGTTTTCAAATTGTGAGAAAAAGGGATTTGGCAAACTTCGCAGGGGAGTTGAGGGCATGAAATTGCAATTGCATAAGAGACACTTCATGCCTCAGCATAAAATTGTTGGGGTATCAGTTACATTCGAGTTGACTTGTGCTTGGCACTAAAGTAACCTTTCGGTAAAGACTGACTGTCAACAGGAACAAGATCAGTTCCTAAAAGGGAATTCCAACGAGTCAAGCTTCATTAACGCTTTTAAGATGATGATGATTTGATAATGATGATGGGTTCATTTACTGCTACTAATAAATAAATGGATTCGTAATGTATACTGATTGTGAAATGACTCATAAAAATTGATGAAAATTTGACAGTTCTCTGAGTTCGAAACGGAAAAAGGCTTTGACACGGTACAAGTCCTGGGTGGAGCTCGAACGGAATCGGCTGCTGTGAGCGTGGCGACACTTTCCGGTCGATTGAATTCCAGTGCCGTCTTCACGTCTGCAAGTAACTTCATGATTGTCAAATTCCGATCGGATGCATCTGTCGAGAAAAAGGGATTCCGGTAAGCTATGCCATTTAATTGTCATTTTAAATCTAGAATATGGAGACTGATTTTTAGTTCTAGGAATTTTTTTTTATACGGACTTGGTAGTTATAATAGTCTAGGACAGTGATCTATAGGGTAGCTCGAGTATGGAAAAGTCCTACATCAAAGATCAATTTTCAGTATTGATAATTGAACACCATTAGCTATAACTACTACTAATAATTTTAATCATTAGTGGTAATAGGTCAGTATCTCGGTAGTGTTAGTGATTTATATTGATCGAGGAAATGTAAAATTTTTAATAAACCCGTGTTAATTGTGATCGGTAATTATGATGATGGTAAAAACTGACAGGAAGGGATGTATGTAGCAGAAGAACTACAAAGAATTAAAGTAAACATCTAGGTTAAGTTTGCACATTTTAATGGAGGGTACGGACCATTTATTTTTGGATATTTAAATACATTTAAGTAGTTTAATAGTTCTGTAGTGTAGTAGGATGTAGGGGGATGACGTTGGGGACGTGAGTAATTTGGACTAAATATTCCAACAACTTGCTTCAATTGACAATAAGATTCTTTGCGATTTATAAATAGGAGAAAAAGGGCAGAAGAAGGCATAGGACTTTTAACAAAACATGAGTCCCTATTTGTTTAACAAGAATGGGACTCAGATGTCGGTTATTATCATTATTATTGTGGAAGTACCGTAGAAGACGGTTTGCATCATCACTTAAAGGTGTATATTCTGTAATAGGTTTAACTCTTAAAAATGTTATGCATCTCTATCCATGTATATTTAGATGCTCGTATTTGTAGAGTCGGTTGCATTTTTGCATTTCTATTTATTTGCCGTGGGAGATGATGACGAATGAGTCCTTAAAAGTACGACGGGGTGTTTGAGCATGAACACATCCTACCTGACGTCCACGTTTAGTTAAGCTACACACGTATATCAAAAAATAGTTGGCAACTCTAGAAGTAACTTGTTTATAGTCTTCATCTTCTGATCATAGGAAGGAGAAAAATATCCATCCAAGTTTGCGAAACGGGAATAACGGAACCAGGACTGCCATTTACGAAACTTCCTTTTGTTACCTGGCAATTGTAGTAGTGATAAGATGATGATGATGATGAAGGTGGTGGTAGTGGCATGGCATGGTCCGTAGTTGTAGTAGTGCATTTTGGATTCATAGCCACTAGGTATGACCAAACGTATTTTTTTGCAAGTCTTTAAAGCAAAGTCGATGCAATTCTATTAAATCAAATCCACCCTCAATGTCCAATTCAGATTTACTAAGCATTTTTTCCCCTTTTGAAAGGAATAGGGTTTGAGTTTGAAGATAAGTCAGATTTTTTCAGAGGATCGTTTGATATTGTTCATGTTTAATGATGGATGAGAGTTAGTTTTTGCCAATTTGCAATTTCAGCAATTCTGCATTACCCTCTCTTTGGATGCTGTCTTTATAAGGACTTATCCCGGTTTATCTTCCTTAAGAATTGCAAGGAAAAAAAGTAGGACACCTAGGCGAGGATTATTTGCCTGCTAATATTTAGATATCTTCATACTTCATCCTTCATTATGACTAATGTATGAAGGCGTAGGAGTAAGTGTGAAAGAGTACTGTTCCTCTTATTTAGAATTTAAGCGAGAAATATGATTTAATTCCCGAGATCGTTTGTCAATTCAAATCTTAACACACTTCGGGCTCGTTCCGGTTTAGAAATTTGCAAAGTTAAATATGTCAATCTCCATTCAGAGCGATTTTAAATCTGGTTGTATAAAAGCAGGGCTCTCATTTGTAGTAGTAACTAGTAATATCCGTAATAGGTTTTATCAACTATAGATAAATTCGCAAATTCCTAATTCACGTCACGTCTGTAAAAAATCAGGATGGATATAATTCACATAATAATCATTTCATAATGGACATTTTGTGCGTGAAAAAATGGCCCAGAAAGTCTCGGTTAGGTTAGAACCAGACGAGATGTACATGATTTTTTCCGAGGCTTAAATTCCTAATACTTTCACAGGTTAGATAGTAGGTTATCGAGGTCCATCAGCATCATCATCATCATCACCATATCAATGCCAATGGCTACTAAACGGTAATAATGGTAGCAAAGATCACGTAGCTAGGTATATAACAGGGGCTACAGAGTCCGAGTTATCAAAAGTGTTACATGTCAAAAATTTGTTTGAAATGTTTAGAAAAAATTGCCAACCAGATAGTATGATGATGATTATGATGAGGTTTGGATTCTAAACTTTAAACCACTTCTACTAACAGCAATAAATAAATAACATCTCTACGACCTACCATTCAATTAGTCGTCACGATTCATGGAGTAAAAATGTACTTGAATATTTTCATCAGAAGTGACCATGCCGAGTTTTAGCACTTTTATTGGCGAACTAAACCTGAAATTCATAAAAACATCTTTTCTGTACTTAAAATACTTGTGCAGAAAAGATGTAGTTTTGTTACCTGTAGTCTTGTTAGTTGTCAATTTATAAAAAATGTAAAAAACTGAGGGTGAATTTTATATTCAATCGATGATGATGATGAGCTATATTGGTTTGTATAGGCAAGAAATTTTGCAAATGAATGGTCTCGCTGCATCTGTTGTCTGTGGTTGGATAATCTAGATTCTTGGAATCATTATTGTTGTCAATTGTTGTTGAGAATGTACAGGAGTACAAATACAAGGTCCCTTTGATAGTATTTTTAAGGAAAAATGTTGGTTTACCAACTTTTGATTCTCATAAGACGGCGACGATTTGGACCATTTCTACGTCAATCGGACACGATCAGTTAGTTCTCTGTGTTTGTAGTTAAGGTTGCAGTCATCGAAAAATGGGAGCTAGAAGCTACAGAACTACATTAGACTCCTTGACTATAATAATACCTAGACAGTAATAATGACGATAATGATAATTTCCAAATTACACAATCCGGTTTTAAAGAGATTTGTGAGAAAATGATGTTGCGAATACTTTTGGCAAAAATCGAAACTGTTATGCTGAAAAATGTTTGACATTGACATGAATGATGATTTCTTTACTATATGAATTTCTTAACCTATTTTATTATAGAGCCACATGGAAGACGGAGCCTCAATCTTGTGGTGGTACTTTGAGGGCTACGAGTCACTCCCAAGTTTTGACCTCACCCGGTTACCCCAATCGATACCCTGGGGGGTTGGAATGTGTCTATGTTATCAATTCGCCTTCTGGAAAGCTTATCACTCTTAAAGTATGTGATTTATTTTGAAATTTAAGTTTTTTTTAACTAACATTTTTAAGCTATATTTAGGGACTATTAGTATTAAAATCCCATGTTTGTAATAATTTGCATTATAAACAGATCCGTTGACTTCTGGTATTGTATGCTACTAATATTATACCCTCATCTTTTTATGACAACCTAGGTCGAGGACTTTGGTCTAACTGCACCAAGGGACAATCTCCTAATCCGTGATGGTGACAGTCCCTCCTCTCCAAAATTGGCCTTATTGACCGGATCGGCAAGTGAGAATCCAAAGTATGTCACCAGCACAGGAAGTCAGTTGTACTTGTACTTGACGACTTCTGGAAATGGGGGCAGTCCGGGATTCCAATTGAAATACTACCAAGGTACAGTACGGGATCGGTTTACTTTGTAATTACTAATTAGAAAAACTAAAAACGGGTGTACAAAAGGGGCACAAGATAATATGGCAATCCAGATTCATCAACGAAACAATGATATAATTATTATTGAATTATTGATCAACAACCTTCCTGCCTTTATGAAATGATTTATGAGTGTTGTCGAGGATGAATAACATATTTATAATTATTACTTTAGAATTTATGGCTATTATCATTCAGTTTACTTGAGTTTTTAGAAACCAGCCCGAAAACGATAACTCGTTTCAATTCCGTCTCATTTTCAATAATAGTTTCATTAATTAGCTATAAAATTCATACACTTGCAAAAATATAAATTAATTAAAGTTTAAGCAAACACCAGAGTTATTTTTCACAGCAGATTCTTATCAAGATAATAAGAACGGTCGTCGACGTTTATGCCCTTGGAAATTGTATATTTTAAGCGGATGATGAAGAGGAGAGAAAGCTCATCCTCTTTTTAACAGCTTTTACTTTGACTTTAAATCTTAGAAAATTTCCACCTTCATGTGCTTCAAGTTCAACATTAGGAATTCCAAAATCAAGAAGATAAATTTTTATCTCCTGTCGACACGCATATTCTGTCAGGACAATTCTTAGTGCAGTTAGGATTTTAAAATTTTGACAAGTTCAGTGGGTAATCTTGTACTCTCTGAAGGTTAGCAATGTTAGCATACATATTTCTCAAGTCGGAAGCAGGCGAGCAGTAGGAGTGTTAAGTTGTAAAAAAAGTGCCGTGTCAAAGGATCATCATGAATTTAGCTGTATATTATGTTTTAAAATGCAAACTTCACAGTATGGCAAAATAACGTCATCGTCATAGTCCTATTCTATCGGCAAGTCCAAAAACCTGCCAACTTGCATATAGCCATGCCACCTCCGCTCCCAATAATCTTCCTTAGCCTTTTATATATTCTAGATTTCTTTAGGTAGTAGCTTTTTAGGTAAGCTTATTGAAATATCTACATGGTAGTAAATCTAGTAAATAGTTAAATCCTAATAGACTTACTAAACCAGATTATGCATTTGAATAATATGCGTGTGTATCTTCTGTGTTTTACTGAACTCTGTGAATTACTTTAACTTAAATCTCACAAGTCTCACACACACAACTCCTTCGAGAATTCATTCATAAGCAAGTACCTTCCGACTTATCCTCAATTCACAACAATTCAATTTAATAATCAAGAAGACTCATGCATATTTCGTTTCATTTCATAGGTCTGTTCTATATATCCTATTATATTGTTGTTTGCTCTGTATGTATACAAATGCAAATTCTTTGTAGGGCATGAAATCCTTAGTAAATAAATCTTTAATTTCTTTTGACTCATCGAGTTACATTTTTTTTAAATTAATAAGCCTCCTTCCCCACCCCCTGTTAGTATACTGTTTGAATGGGTTGCAAATTGTGGGAGTAGATTTACTGTCGGGTTGTAGTATTGGTTCTTGCTAAAACTTGTATGTCGGTGAATTAATTGTTTCTTTGAGAATCTCTGTGACGTATTTTTGGCATCAATTCTTATGTTGTTATTTTGTTTGTAGTGTTTTAAGAGCTGGTACAATAAGTACTTTTGAGCTGTTTTAAGAGTCAAGGGTCTTATGAATTCGGAAAACACATTTATTGGCGAATAAATCATGGGCGTTTATGAGAAAGATGATGCGGATTCTAGAAATTCGAAAATCTACAATCTTAACCTAGTTTTTTTCGGTAGAGAATAAAGATGCAAATTAGTTCATCTCAAAGTCGATTGAAAGGGATCTTTTTCTTTGGGTTGAACGAGTGATGTATGGCACTTGGCACTGTTTTTTAATTATTTTTTGGGTAAAAAAGTCGGATACATTATAAGTGTTAAGTCGAGGACTTGAGACGGATCCTCATCAGAAGGAGATTAGATCTTAGATATTTTTTGCGAAGTGCTAAGTAAATTTGCAATTTTGCACCTTGTAGTAAATTAGTGATTTAAACACTTAGTTTTATAGGAGAAAAGATAAAGAGGGAACCTACTTATTAAAAATTTGTGAGGACTATGAGGACTCCTTTTGCTTAATTGTAATTCCTCCTTGCACTTGAATCGACGAGAGTCATGTCATCATCAATCATCCAGTGAGATATGGGAATGTGGATCCTTGATTGTAATGCGGCCCCCACCAAGTAGGATTTATGGAATTATTTTGATATGACTTTCCAAGTAGTTGCAATCTAATGAATGGATGATAGCGATGCGGTTTTTTTAAGGTTACACTCTGCAAGTGTGTATAATATACACCACATATCGGCCCAAGTGGTCATAAAACGTGTTAATATCGCTAAAGAATTTAGGTGAAGATGAGACTTGGAGATTATAAGCCTGCAGATTGCAGTTTGCGGCATTGGTATCCGCAGTGTTTGTATATTTGCGTGAAATGGCCATTAAAGTTGAATGAGCTGTCTCTGAGGCTTGATTTCAATTAGATGTGTGCTATAGTAATTTTTATGGGCTTAATTAAGAAGATAATGTTGGAATTGGCATTTTTTCGACTTTTTCTACGTAGGTTTTTGATGATTTAGGGGCAAGATGTAGCTTGGTCAATAATAATGAACGTAAAGGAGTAATTTAAATGTGATGTGACGGGGTAAATGAATAATTTGGATGTTAAATGATGATGTGTTTATGTTCTTGTAGGTTGTGAGCAAGTTTTGTCAATGGCAAATGGGTCAGTCTCATCCCCAGCTTTTGGACTCGGTCCTTATCCAAGTAATCAGGAATGTACGTACCAGATCAAGCGGCCCAAGGGTGGTCCTCTGTCACTCAGATTCACACATTTTGATTTGGACGAGGCGGACTTCGTACAGGTATGCCTTTAATCAATTTTTCTTTAATTGCGTTTACACTTACAGCAATGTTTTGGCAATCAAGTTCAAGAAATTATGAAGCTGGTTGAAAACTACTTCAAGAAAGCGTTATTAATGCTTCCAACCGAAATACAAAATATGAAATTTGCCAACCATCCATCTGCAACCATTTAATGTTCAACTTTTATCAGTCATTTTATTAGGCAATCAAAAGTCATCGTCGTACTAACCTGTGTAGAGGAAAATAAAATCTAATAAGCCGATAAATATAATGTTGGCTGAAAACTGATATTATTTGGACAGATTAAAAGAATTCAATTTTTTAATCAAATTCCCATTAATTAATTAAACTCGTATATCATCATGAAGTTGCACGACTAAAATCTAAAACCGTAGGATTGGTTCTACGATGACACCAATTAGCAAAAAAAATGTCTCATACTTTAGTGCAAGAGTAGTTTAACTAATCAAGTTAGAAGTTACAAATCGCACTCTAATTAGCCATGTTTAACTAAATTAGGAATAATTAGAATAGGAAGATTGCATTAAACTCTCTGCCTTCTACTACATGCCTGTACTAATACAATCAGAGTATTAAGGACAGTGCAGGATGCAGTTCATCATCTCCATCACATCAAACCGATTTAAATTCTTTTGATCCCAATCAGCTTAGAATAATAATATATGAGGAATACAGAGATGCATTGTGATAAATACATTGTTTGCAGGTGGTTATTTGACTGTTTTACTGTCAGAGTCTATAGTCTCACCGGTTGAGCTTAGACACCAACTGTCCCATCCTTTGACATGTTTACCCAAAGGATCCGTTTAATTAGACAGAACAAAGGCAATTAGAACGGGGACTGGTTTCTCCTGTGGTTGTCGTCGTGATCTGTCCCACTGGTCTCAAATCATTGTTTTTCCACATGGCCTGTCTCTAAATTAATTCCGAAATCCATCTACAATCCCTCCTCTACTTTTCCATTAAAAAATCGGCTTAAAAAATATATAGCTACCAGTACCACGGAATTTTTAATGGTTTACTCTGAGCAATTTTTTTTATTATTATTTTAGATTAGTACATAAACAAGTGCAAGTGTCATTGTCAACAGATTTAACTTTAAAGACTCTCAGAAGTGTACTAAGCTTGTAGAGAGGCAGACGCAACCGTTTTTTACAGAGATGGAGGGGACACGGTAAATAGGATGTCTCGCCTTATGCCTCCATATTATTATTTTGAGATAGGGATAATGAGACTCTTACGGGATTTTGCATTAGCCAATTACTTTAGATTTTCTATTAAAGTCTAGAGGATTGAGTTTCTAGCATATTTTTCTACGCGTAAAGAAGTGTCAACCGTTGTAGCTCGTAAAAAACTGATTGATCAAAGGAAAATGTTATTCCTTGGGTATTTTTTATTACAAAGAACTGCTATCACAGTTTCAGAACGTTTTATGGTTCTGTTTGTTCTTAAAAGTCGAGGTTTAGGAAGCAGGAATTAAGATTATTTTAAAAGTGAATTTTGATACATAAATAAAAAAAAAAAATAAGAGGTTGAACCAAAAACGTGTTGGCTTGGATAAGAGCATGTATAGAACGGGTTAAGAACATCGGAATAGTATTTTCTAGCGGAACTAACCATGAGAGAGCTCATAATAATATTATCATTACTTCACATATAAAGCATAGTTATGAGGAGCAAGACCAAGAATCATATTATTAGCTCCTGCTTTAGCTTGAGTGTAAAAAAGCAAGACAGGAAATACAGCTAAATGCTCATCCTTCCTTTTCCATTCTAGAATCTTCACCATTTATATGTGCACTTTTCTTATTAACAAACGCACTTTTAATGAGATGGCAAACCAATTCTTGTACAGATTAAAGGCGAAGTAGAAGGCTTAAAAAAGTCTGGCATTTATTTATGTGACGTAATCTCTGAGAGCTCTGCGGCGATTCTCTAAGAATAGCGATACGTTTACAGTAATGGATAAATTGCGTGGACTGAAGTCAGCTCAAATCTGAAACAAGCAGGGATTTCGATTTATAAGCCAAAAAAACGAATAGAGATAAGATTAGGGTTGAAAGAGGAAAAAAGTTGGGGCTGAAATAGCACTAAAATATTTTGTTTTTGCGAGGTTGAGGAATGGGATTGGCAAAGAGGGATTGGCGACAAAATGACAGTAGTTTTGCATTTTCTGAATTTAAAACGACAAGTGTTTTTTTGTTCTTACGATTTGGCAGGGGAGTATGTTTAACAAGAATATTTTTTAGTAGAATTGTGAATTATTACTTGTTTGCAAGATTCATTTCCACCCCTTCTACTGTAAGGGAAAAATGTCGAAGTAGTTTTCATAGAATGATTGCATAGCTTTTCAAAGCTATAAACTTTTTTTGAAGATTATTCCCGAATTGCATTTTCCGTTAAATCATAAGAAAATGATTATAATTGCCAATTTGAGAAATGATTTACAATTCTCGGATTCCACAGTGTGAGCTATTAACTGTCACCTCGAGCACTTAGCTATCAGTTTCAATATTTTGTTTGAAATATGAGGAGGGTAATTATTCCTTCCGTCTCACTTGTAGTTTCGGGTTTTTATTAGTAATAAAAATTCAGAGGATGGACTATACAGGAATATAGATAGATGCCGATTGGGTTTAATAGATAGCTCAAAATCTGGTGGTACTTAAACTATTTAATTATTATCATAATATGATTATGTTCATGACCATTAATTTCCAGAAGAAGCTGACCACCATGATTGTGAATAAATGGGTGGGAATTTCTCCTTAATAAAGCAATAGGACAAGGGCTATTATTTAGTTGAAGTTGATACTTTTATTTTTTCCAGATTTTTCTCCGTATTTTACAACCACAACAATTGACTATACTATAATAGTTAGGATAATATTGAATCTAGAATTGGAAAACGTCGGAATAGTTAAGTCATCGGATTAGATTGGATTGGCTGTGGTGGGATCAATGATTCTCACGTTTCCTTTCTCAAAAGCCCGTTCTCTTTAATAGCATTACATTATACAGGTCTCGTTGATGGTCGTGAATCAAAATCACACTGGCGTCTGAAGTGAATATTAATGAGTAACCAGAGTCAATGGATTAGAGTGAAGGAATTCAATGAGCTTATTGGGATTTAAATGAAATCCAATCCAATCCCCTCTCTCTCCCTAGGTATTTAGTTAACTGTACTTAATGAAAAGGATGAGCTAGGAAATTGGCCGAGTCAGGTCGTTTAATTTTTCTTTTGCAAGGGGCAACTAAAACCACTTATTCCGTACCAACCGATACCATTCCGAATTATTTGGCTATGAAACATGGAGCATTTAAAAGGATTTATATAACTACTAACTACTTATTATTCATCCTGTTCGGAGAATGACGAATGCTAGTCAACATATCAACAAACATTTCCGTATCTTCAAGTCAGTGAATGAT
Organism: Desoria tigrina; assembly: GCA_906901685.1. Taxonomy (NCBI): domain Eukaryota; kingdom Metazoa; phylum Arthropoda; class Collembola; order Entomobryomorpha; family Isotomidae; genus Desoria; species Desoria tigrina. Next base: position 2,990,196 of record CAJQTU010000010.1, on the reverse strand, counting down.
GAACGATGAACGAGAAATGTAAATGAGTATCATCTCTGGCGATTATACAGGAGAAAAAAGGGTTTATTATCTCAACTTGCCATCAGATCTTGAGACATGAGAGGAAGAAACGGGAGTTTGATTTCATGCAAATCTTGAACAGACGCTTTGAAGAGATATCATACATCCTAACCCAACCTTCTAGTATTTTAGTACAGGCCTTCTGGGATTTGAATTTAATTACAGGCCCAGGCTCTCCACCAACCCCTCCATGTGTATTAATTTTGACAGGAATTCGAAAACTTAAAAACTACTATTACCACATTACATTATTACCACTTAAGTTAGGTTCGTCTGTTGCAATCCGAATTTCTCTACTGTAAAAATATGCATGCAAAAAGAAACGCGGATGGATGATGGGATGAGATGGAATTAATTCCAATCTTGGTATTAAGATTAGGAGGATTTTTTGGATTAAGGATTTAAAGGATTAACGATTTTTGAGAAGAAGAATCAGATGGAATAAGTTAGGTTGTGGGATTCCTTCCTTTTTAAGAGATGCCCATCATCGACAAGTTCTGCGAGAGTCAGTTATTGCTGGCCAAGTTCATTGTCCGTAGACAGGATCAGGATCCACTCTGTAACATAACATTAAGAGAACAACATTTATTATTTCTCCGTCTTATTACATGGAGAATGAGCAAGGCTGAACGTTCAATTTCAATCTTAGTTCTTTAGCAGCTTCCAAATTGAAGATTTCTCATCAGTAGTGACCGGCAAGAGCTCGTTAGTCAGTTTCAATCCAAGGAGATTCCATCTGCTCAATCTAAATATCCTTACAACTTACAATGGAGATGCAATGGAATGAAATACATTTTTATGCAGTTAATTAAGCTCGGGGAAAAAATCGCAGGTTATTATATCACTGTAGGCTGTAGGGACCATGGCTTGAAACAACTTTGGAGCAATGACAGAGCAGAGAATTGTCTTGTAAAATGTATTTGGACATGTATAAATTAAAAGCGTTTTTTTCGAGGATAGGCTTGGGCTCTTAGATCCGATCTCCTAAATAAATACAAAACGGAAATGCAGCCAAAGAGCTTGAAGAAGCTATAAAGCTAGTTTAACCCTACGAAGTAAAATAAACAAACATGAATTAGGAATTAGGATATGATGTTTATTTTGGCTTTTGATTTAAGCCTGAGATGATTGAGATGAGATGGTTGATTTAATCTTGTATGCGGTACGATGATTATAAGTGTTTTTTTTTCTATTAATTTTTTAAGGTTTACGATGGGCCCACCACAGACAGTTTACGGCTCCACTCCGGAAACGGATTCAGTGGTCGGTCGATGCCAAAGTTGACATTAACTGCGGAATCTGGAGAGATGACTGTTCGGTTCAAGACTGACTCTTTGAGGTCGAGGAATGGATGGAGAGCTATTTTCTCTGCCGGTATTTATACAACATATAAATTCGTACTGATGCTTTTTCTAAACATCCGGATTCTTAAAAAGATCATTAAAGTAATCCGGCATGGCTTTGATAGGGTGTGATGTGATATGAATGTGAATTGCATTCACAATTAGTTACACGTACACAGCAATGTGCAGACCCCGGAAAAAATTAATAATGAAAATCCCCTGCATCTTGACGCTTTATAAAACAAGCTTAAAGAAGATGTATGTTGGGCAGATGTCGTTTGCCAAAATATTTTCTATGAAAAAATGCAAATCCGCAAATGAAATTAGATACAGAATGAAGTATGAAATGATATGACATTAAAATTATTAATTCATTTATAGATTGTCCTGTCCTCCGACCCGGAAAACGAGCCCTGGCCAGCAACCGTGACATTGCTTTCGGTACATCGGTCACATTCACGTGTCCAACTGGGCAAGAATTTGCCACGGGACAGCAGAAGATCCTTACTGAATGTAGACCTGGAGGTGTTTGGTCCATTGATTACATCCCCGACTGTCAAGGTATGAGAGAGGGGGAGAGATATGCTATTGTGTTTCCTGAAAGATGTGTCAAATGATGTACATCATCAGTCATTGTTCCTACGAAGAATAATGGAATTAGGAGAGGGTACAGTACTGGCAATAAAATGCTAATAATCTTGATTGGTTTATTTTTGGCAGAGGTTTACTGTGGTCCTGTTCCGCAAATTTCCAACGGTTTTGCCATCGGGTCAACTAATGTCACTTACCTTGGCTCGGCTACTTATCAATGCTATGCCGGTTTCGCGTTCCCATCTAGCAAAGCCACCGAAGTCATTACTTGTCTCGCCTCCGGCAAATGGGAGAAATTACCTCTGTGCATGGGTAAGTCATTTCGTCCAAGGAGTTCGGCAGAGTAAATTGCAGGGATGTGTGATTCAATCTTGATCCCAAATCTTGGTTTCATGCTTGATCTCATGATGAGATAATCGAAATAAATAAATAAATTTAGCATCTAAAAAAATTACTAATAGTTTTTTACAAGGCTTAGATCATAGCAAGCAGACAATGTTTTAACCGTCAAAGATCTTAAATGTTATTTTGTAACAAAATGGATGCTTTTATATTTTGTTTCGATATTTCCTGTGTTTATGATAATCATTCCTAAAAGATCACACTTCCAAACTGATACATATGCATAGCTTTTTGCTTGCACGTGAAATCTACCAAGAAATCAGCCTTTATGCTTCACGTACATTTGTAGTTTAAAATAAGTTGGGCTAACGCGTATAAGTGTTTTCATATTCACCGTCACGGTTCCTGAGCCCATTCGCCATTTTTTATACTTTATACGAATAACATTGTTTGTAGCAACAATTAATCATGTAGCATGGTGAAGTATTGAAATAAGAATCCAGTAGCTACATAGGTGCAGAGCCTTTAAATGTTTTGGTTCTTGATTGTTAGGTTTCAATGACTAAAGACACTACAAGTGTTTGTATTGGGAATGAATTAATGAAATTGATACATGATGTCTTGAATGTTATATATAGCCTCCCAATGTCCATCCCTTCCGGAAACACCTAATGCTAAGCAAGCGATCTTGAGCGGTGGAGGTCGAAGTTATGGAACAATTGTGAGGTTCGACTGTGACCCTGGATATATTCGCAACGGACCTCCTACTCTGTTGTGCATGAGCAACGGAACTTGGTCTGGAGATGTGCCGACTTGCTCAAGTATGCAAATATTTTGGAAATCACAATTATTTTATCGAAAATTTAAGTTATAAAACTTAAATAAATATGACTCAATATGAAAATTAGGGAAAGAATGTCACCAAGTCCCCAAGATCAAGAACGGTTTCGTTGTTGACTCGGAGCGAGAATACCTTTTCGATGACGAAGCACGAGTCCAATGTCACAAGGGCTACAGGCTTTTGGGACAGAGTGTCATTAAATGTGGACCCGACCAGTTGTTTGAAGACCTTCCCGTTTGCGAAGACATTGACGAATGTTCCAACTCCCAATGTGATTTAGCCTCGACGGAATGTAGCAACGTTCCTGGATCTTTCTACTGTAAATGCCGATCCGGATTTACCCCAATGTTGGACTGCAAGAGCAGTATCGGAGATTTAGGACTTGGAGGTGGTGGAATGACCGGTGTCCCTGATCATGCTATCACCGTCTCTTCGGCTCAGGAAGATCACCCCAAGGAGTTGATTCGGCTTGGAAGCAATGCGGGATGGTGTGGGGCTAGTTTTGCCAAGGGTAACAATTGGGTCTTGATCGATCTGAAGGCTCCGACTGTTGTTCGTGGATTTAGAACCCAGGGAGTTAACAAGGTTGGAGGTGGCGTAGCTTATGCTTCTGGAATTCGAGTTCAGGTACAATTTCAATCTTATTGATTAAAAGATATGCAATTACAGGCTTTTATAATAAACTTGATTTCTATCTCTAGTATACCGATGATCTTACTGATGTCTTCAAAGATTATACCAACCCCGATGGATCCTCTGTCGAATTCCGAATCCTGGAACCTACCCTTTCCGTTCTTAACTTGCCAATTCCAATTGAAGCCCGATACTTGAGACTCATCATCCAAGACTATGTCATGTCCCCCTGTCTTCAGCTTGAACTTATGGGTTGTACCCGAATGGAATGTACCGACGTCAATGAGTGTGGAAAGGATAACGGTGGATGTCATCAGAAATGTATTAACAGTCCGGGATCTTCATCCTGCGCTTGTAATGTTGGATACGAACTTTACACTCAAAATGGAACTGCCGGATTCTTCATTGAAGGAAGTGAGACTGGAATTAAGGATGGTGATACGTACAGGATGAACAAGACTTGTGTCCCTAAAATGTGTCCCGGATTAAGTGCTCCCGAAAACGGACTTTTGCTTTCCACGAAGGAGAAAAATCATTATGGAGATCAAGTGTCATTCCAGTGCAACTTTGGATACGTTATTTCCGGAAGTTATGGGCTAGCCTGTACTTCTGCTGGCGCTTGGAATGGAACTGCACCCAAATGTCAACGTATGTTAATTACTTTTAAAACATGGAAATTTTAGACTTTAATTCTTTAAATTAAGAAATTATATTAATGTATTTATTTTTTTAGCTGCCAAGTGTATACCTCTCCAAGACCAACCCGGAGAAGGCTTATCTCTCAATCGACAGGATACTGAAGATATTTTAATCGGATTCCAAGAAAATGTTACCTTCACTTGCTCAGAAAGTGGTCGTCCTTTAAGGAGCTCGGCAACTGCACCCTTCCGACAATGTGTCTACGATCCTAAACCAGGATTCCCAGACTACTGGCTTTCTGGAGCTGCCCCCGAGTGTCCCAAGGTTGACTGCGGCTTCCCCGTCGAAACCCCAGGAGCCGAATACGGTCGTTTTACAGACACCTCTTTCCAATCCTCATTCTTCTTCGGTTGTCAGGAAACTTTTAAACTAGCTGGTCAATCCTCACGAAACGACAATATCGTACGATGTCAGTCTGATGGAGTTTGGGACTTTGGAAACCTCAGATGCGAGGGACCTGTCTGTGAAGATCCTTTGAGACCCCCAGATGGTATCCAAATTTCTCAGACCTACGAACAAGGCGGAGAAGTTATGTTCGATTGTACCCGACCCGGATATATCCCAATCAATCCATACCCCGTTACTTGTCAACGAAACGCTGAATGCCGAGTCATCAAACCTATTGGATTAACCTCCGGACTTATTCCCGACTCAGCTATCAATGTGACGACTCAGAGACCTAATTACGAGGGCAAATTCATCCGACTTAACTCCGTCACTGGGTGGTGTAGTATGCAAGAAGCCTTCCCTTACGTCACAATTGATTTGGGGAAAGTTCATCGTGTGAAAGCCATTTTGGTTAAGGGTGTTATTACCAACGATGTGGTGAGTAGAATTTAATTACTTGATGCATTTGTTGAACAATCAAAGAATTACAAGGATATTTGTTGACATTTCTTGATGATTTAATTTCAGGTTGGACGACCAACGGAAATCCGATTCTTCTACAAGCAGCAGGAAGCCGAGAATTTCGTCGTCTACTTCCCTAACTTCAATCTAACGACAAGGGATCCCGGAAATTACGGAGAGTTGGCCATGATCACCCTCCCCCAATCCGTTTCCGCCCGTTTCGTTATCCTCGGAGTTGTAAACTATTTGGAGAACCCTTGTCTGAAATTCGAACTGTTGGGCTGTGACGAAGAAACAGAAGACGCCAACTTGCTTGGATGGGACTCTGGTTACCCTGTCTGTGTCGACAATGAGCCCCCAGTGTTTGAAAACTGTCCCGATCAATCCGTCGTGGTACAGAAGGGTCGAGATGGACTAGAACCGATCAATTTCCCAGAACCAACTGCCACCGACAACAGCGGTATGATTGCCCGTATGGAAATCCGTCCTCCTGGATTCAAAATGCCATTGAACGTCTTTGAAGATATGTTGGTCGAATACCTTGCTTTCGATTTCGACGGGAATGTTGCCATCTGCCATATTAACATCACCGTTCCCGATGATACTCCACCGCAATTAAGCTGTCCTCAGAGCTACGTCGTCGAACTTTTAGACAAACAGGCTAGCTACCAAGTTTACTTTAATGAGACCAGGCGACGAATCAATGCCACTGATGCATCTGGTCCAGTTACAATTGAGTTTATCCCCGACAGTGCCATCATCCCTGTTGGTGGATTCGAAAATGTATCCGTCGTCGCATCTGATCGACATGGAAATCAAGCTTCCTGTAATTTCCAAGTTTCTGTCCAAGCAACACCTTGTGTCGATTGGGAACTTACACCACCGGCTCATGGAAACCTGAACTGCGTTCCAGCATTAGACGGTCTCCAATGCCTAGCTACTTGTAAACAAGGATTCCGATTTACAGATGGAGAGCCTATGAAATCCTTCACTTGCAGAGATAAGGCCAGGAAATGGACTCCTTCTCGAGTTGTTCCCGACTGCGTTTCCGAAGATACTGAAATGGCAAGATATCAAGTCGATTCAGTTATCAAATACAGGGCTAATGGAGCTGTACCAACGAGCTGTCTTCCACAATACGTTGAATTCTTGAAGAGTCCACAGGTCAACTTGAACACCATCCTGTCCCAAAGATGTTCAGCCGTTAATGTTAACATGAACGTCTCCTTCGTAGACACCAGAGCTGTTCTTATGGAAGAAAATGTCGTCCAATTTACTTATGTGTTGGAAGTTACCCCAACCGTCAAGCAAACCCAATTGTATGACCTCTGCGGATCTACCCTCAACCTCATCTTTGACCTTTCTGTTCCATATGCTTCGGCTGTTCTGGAACCATTATTGAACGTATCATCTGTATCAAATCAATGTCCACCTTTGAGGGCTTTGACTTCTAAGATCGGTCGAGGATTTACTTGTGGAACTGGAGAAGTTTTGAACACCGAGACATCCTCCGTTCCACGTTGTCTTCATTGTCCTGCTGGAACTTTTGCTGCTGAAGGTGAAAGGGAATGTGTCCCATGTCCACGAGGATTCTACCAAAGCCGTGCAAGGCAGGGCGTTTGTTCCAAATGTCCAGCTGGAACCTTCACAAGAGAGTCCGGTTCCAAGAACGTAGATGAATGTGTCCCAGTTTGTGGGTATGGAACGTACTCCCCCACTGGATTAGTCCCATGTCTTGAATGTCCCCGAAACAGCTACACCGGAACTCCACCCCCAGACGGTTTCAAGGAATGTACCTCATGTCCTTCAAATATGTTTACCTACCAGCCTGCCACCCCAGGACCAGAAAACTGCCGAGCCAAATGTCCACCAGGTTACTATTCTCCAACTGGCTTGGCCCCTTGTGCTCCTTGTCCTGCTGGATTCTACCAACCCAAGGAAGGCTTGACTCGATGCTCTGAATGTCCTCAGGAAACATCCACCCCCAAAACCGGAGCTCAGACCAAGGAAGAATGTAAAACGATCCAATGTTCCGACGATTATTGTAGCAACGGAGGGTTGTGTATTGCTCAGAATCATGGACCAACCTGTGTCTGTCCTGCTGGTTTTACCGGAAAACAGTGCGAATCCGATATCGACGAATGTAAATCTGCCCCTTGTTACAACGGAGCGACTTGTGTCGATGAGCCACAGGGTTATCGATGTGTTTGTCCCATGGGATATTCTGGAGTCAATTGCCAGGAACAACAGTCCAACTGCAAGAACGATACCTGTCCCGAACAGGCTATGTGCAAAACGGAGCCTGGAATTGGAAACCATACCTGCCTCTGTAAGAATGGGTACACCGGAACCAACTGTGACGTCACTATTGATCCCTGTACATCAAATGGCAATCCTTGCGAAAATCATGCCAAATGTATTCCTCTTCAACAAGGCCGATTCCGATGTGAATGCGAAGCCGGATGGGAAGGACCACTCTGTGAAGCCAATATTGATGATTGTGCCGAGCTGCCCTGTCTTCTTAATGCCAACTGTACCGATCTTGTTAACGACTTTAGCTGTACTTGTCCCAAGGGATTCACTGGAAAGAGATGTGAAACGAAAGTGGATCTCTGTGGAAATTCTCCTTGCATGCATGGACTATGTGTGGACCGTCTTTTCGACCATCAATGCGTCTGTGACCCAGGATGGAAGGGAGAAAGTTGTGACATCAATATCAATGAATGCATGGTAAATCCTTGTATCAACAATGGAGAGTGTGTCGATGAAATCGGAGACTATCGATGTGTTTGCGAGAACGAATATACTGGAAAGAATTGTCAACACCATGTCGATGACTGTGCCTCTGAACCATGTCAAAATTCCGGAAGTTGCCTAGACCGAGATAACGGATTTGAATGCCTTTGCAGGCCAGGATTTGTTGGTATGTTTTTTTTTATTAATTTATGACTGATTTAAATCGTTTTAAAAATGCAGGCTTATAATATCTAATTAATTTTTTAATTAGGTCTTCAATGCGAAGCTGCAATTGACGAATGTCTCAGTAACCCCTGCAACCCTGAAGGTACTGAAGCTTGTATCGATCTTGACAACAAGTTCCAATGTCAATGCAAACCCGGATACACTGGAGATCAATGCGAGGTAATTATTGGATTCGGTTATCGAATTTCTTAAATCGGATTAAAATGAATTGTATCTCTATTTAATATTTTTTTTAATTCGCAGATTAACGTCAACGAATGTGAATTCGATCCTTGTCGAAACGGAGGTACTTGCGTTGATGGAGTCAACAGTTTCACTTGTCGCTGTCTGCAAGGATGGGGTGGGAAACTGTGTGAGGACGATGTACCTTTCTGTGATTCCGATCCTTGTCAAAATGACGCGGAATGTATCAACCTCTTCCAAGACTACTTCTGTGTTTGTCCTTCTGGAACGGATGGAAAGCAGTGCGAAACGGCTCCAGACCGTTGTATCGGAGACCCTTGCATGAACAGTGGATCTTGTAAAGACTACGGTTCAGGTCTCAACTGTACCTGCCCCTCTGACTTTGGTGGAATTGGATGTCAATACGAATTCGATGCCTGTGCCGAAGGAGTTTGTCAAAACGGAGCAACTTGCTTAGATAATGGACCTGGGTACAAGTGTATCTGCCCTGAGGGATATACCGGAAGGAATTGCGATCAAAGCATTCCACATTGTAAATCTAACTCGTGTCCCCCAACAGCTACTTGCGTTGATCTTAGCGATGGATTCTACTGCAAATGTCCATTTAATTTGACTGGAGAAGATTGCAGGAAAAGTAAGTTTTCCTATACAAATATAAATACATGAAACATACGGGGATTTAATTAATTTTAATCATATTATTTCTTTCTAATTGCAGCAATCCAAGTGGATTATGACTTGGTATTCACTGACGAGGAAGGAACCGGAAGTGCCCAACAAGTGATCCCCTTCCAGATCAACAAAGAATTCGCTGGATTCTCGATGGCTCTCTGGGTTAAGTTCACCCATAATGATGACACTGGAACGTTCTTGAACTACTATGTCGTTAAGTCGCCCATTTCAACTCGGGAACGCCGACTTGCCATCCAAGCCCATAGTGCCGGTATGTTAGTATCCCTGTTCCAAGACGAGACGGAAGTTTATCTTCCATTCCGAGATTATGCACCAGTCAACGACGGACAATGGCATCATGTTACCCTGTTGTACGACAAGAGGAATTCATCCCTCGTCCTTGTAACTGATGGTCTCATTGCTGGAAAGAGCGAAGGCTATGGACAAGGCAAAGACTTCCCTGAATTGTAAGGACCGATTGATTTCCTCTTCGAATTAAAATTTAAAACTTCAGAAACTAATTTTAATTTTGTACTAATTTACAGCGGTTGGATTTCTCTGGGAGCCCCAGCCTCTGAATCTGGTCGTGCCCCACAGGACTCTGGATTTATTGGAAGCTTAAGCCGCGTTCAAGTTTGGAACAGACCATTGGACCACACCAAAGAAATTCAAAAACAAGTCCGTGGATGCAGAACCGAGCCCGTCATCTACCAAGGCTTGATCGTGCCATGGAACGGATATGACAAAATCTCTGGAGGGGTTGAACGAGTCGTACCTTCCGGATGTGGTGACCGAGTTTGTCCCCCTGGAATGAGCGGAAGCCGATGTGACGTGATTACTATGGACAAGATTCCACCTCAAGTTACTCATTGCCCCGGAAGTATGTGGGTTATCACTCGAAATGGATCAGCCACCGTCACTTGGGATGAACCCGTCTTCACTGATAACGTTGGAGTTGTAAGGGTTGTTGAGAAACAAGGATTCAGACCTGGCCAAACTCTCCTCTGGGGCAACTACGATATTGCGTACGTTGCTTATGATCAGGCTGGAAATAATGCCATGTGCCGATTCAAGGTCTATGTTCTTGGTAAGTATATGATAAGTTGTGTAATGGGAATCACAATATTGTAGTATCCATTTCGGGGTCAACATTATAATTGACTGTTTAACAGCTGAATTCTGCCCTGCCATTTCCGACCCTGATGGTGGATCGTCTCAATGTACCGGTTGGGGCCCAGGAGGTCATTTCAAGGCCTGTGAAGTCTCTTGTAATTCTGGACTCAAGTTCTCTCAATCGGTTCCCAAATTCTTTGCTTGTGGTGCGGAAGGATTCTGGCATCCGAGCCAGGATATTGATCGACCCTTGGTTTATCCATCTTGCACATGTAATTATTTTTCCATAAACGAAATTTGATCCATAATAACCAAACTAAATAAAATCTTACTCATTACTTTCCCAACAGCTTCGAGACCAGCACAACGTGTCTTCAAAATCAAACTCCAGTTCCCAAGTGCAGGCTTGTGTAACGAAGCCGGACAGGGTGTCCTAAAAGAACGGATCAAGTTAGCCATCTCCAAGTTGAACCAGGACTGGCGATTCTGTGCCACTAAAACCAAGGATGGAGCCGACTGCCAAGACCTAAACATTGGAGTTCTGTGCGACAAGAAGGCGAGGTCCACTCGTGCCATCAAGAAGCGTCAGACTGACAACGAAGACGTCTACGATGTTCGGATCAGTTTCCCCGCCCAAAGCGATCCCGTTACAAATGTTAATACCAACGAGAGGTCCCACATCCAGAAGCTTCTCCAAAGTTTAATTTTAGAGAATGATGCCTTCAACGTTCAGGATGTTCTTCCCAACACCGCAGCCGACCCAACATCACTTGACTTGGTTTCCGACTATGCATGCGCTCCAGGGCATGTGGTTGTAGGAGCAGACTGTGTTCCTTGTTCTGCTGGAACTTTCTTCAGTTCCAACAATGCCACTTGTCAAGTCTGTCCTATTGGAACCTACCAAAGCGAGATTAGCCAGTTGGAATGCAAGGCTTGTCCAAGCATTGCCGGAAAACTCGGAGTAACCAAGATTCTTGGTGCAAGATCTCCCAAAGAATGTAAGGAGAGATGTCCAGCCGGTAAATACTTCGATGAAGCTTCAGAACTCTGCCGAAGCTGTGGGTACGGACAATTCCAGCCAGAAGAAGGACAATTCTCTTGCAAACTTTGCGGGCTTGGAAAGACAACAAGGACCACGGATGCGGTTTCAGAATTAGAATGCCGGGATGAATGCCCAAGTGGTCAACAATTGAGTTCGGAGGGGATTTGCGTCCCATGTCCAAGAGGAACTTTCAGGGCTCAAGGAATTCATCCAGCCTGTGTTAGCTGCCCTATTGATCGAACCACACAATCTGCGGGAGCTTCTGCTGTTGAGGATTGCACTTTGCCCATTTGTAGACCAGGTAAGGATTTTTTAATAGCTAGACTCTAGCATTTCCAAATCAATACAATTTTTACAGGTCATAAAGATAAAACCCGGCTATTAAATTTTAGGTAACTACCTCAACACCACAGCTAATCGATGTACCACTTGTGCCAGGGGATCTTATCAACCTGAAGCCCAGCAGACGACATGTATCGACTGTCCAGCAGATACTTCTACCAAATCAGTCGGCTCTGTAAGTAATCCAGTGTATAAAAGATGATTTCCTTGGAATTATATATCCTATATATAAGATTCCCGGCGTTTTGCCGCCCGGACATTTCCCACCCGTCATTTTCATGGTGGCTACTTCCCACCCGGACAGTTCCCTTCCGGACATTTCCCACCCAAAGCGGACACTTCCCACCCTCGAACAGACTACCAGAATTCTCTACTTTGTGAATGATCCTTTAATTTCCTATGTCAAGACCGTACTAAATTCCCCATGTCAAGACCGTACTAAATTCCCCATGTCAAGACCGTACTAAATTCCCCATGTCAAAACCGTACTAATTTCCCCATGTCAAGACCGTACTAAATTCCCCATGTCAAGACCGTACTAATTTCCCCATGTCAAGACCGTACTAAATTCCCCATGTCAAGACCGTACTAAATTCCCCATGTCAAGACCGTACTAAATTCCCCATGTCAAGACCGTACTAAATTCCCCATGTCAAGACCGTACTAAATTCCCCATGTCAAGACCGTAGTAAATTCCCCATGTCAAGACCGTACTAATTTCCCCATGTCAAGACCGTAGTAATTTCCCCATGTCAAGACCGTACTAAATTCCCCATGTCAAGACCGTACTAAATTCCCCATGTCAAGACCGTACTAAATTCCCCATGTCAAGACCGTACTAAATTCCCCATGTCAAGACCGTACTAAATTCCCCATGTCAAGACCGTACTAATTTCCCCATGTCAAGACCGTACTAAATTCCCCATGTCAAGACCGTACTAAATTCCCCATGTCAAGACCGTACTAAATTCCCCATGTCAAGACCGTACTAAATTCCCCATGTCAAGACCGTACTAAATTCCCCATGTCAAGACCGTAGTAAATTCCCCATGTCAAGACCGTAGTAATTTCCCCATGTCAAGACCGTAGTAATTTCCCCATGTCAAGACCGTACTAATTTCCCTATGTCAAGACCGTAGTAAATTCCCCATGTCAAGACCGTACTAAATTCCCCATGTCAAGACCGTAGTAATTTCCCCATGTCAAGACCGTAGTAATTTCCCCATGTCAAGACCGTACTAATTTCCCTATGTCAAGACCGTAGTAAAAGTCCTATGTCAAGACCGTACTAATTTCCCTATGTCAAGACCGTACTAATTTCCCTATGTCAAGACCGTACTAATTTCCCTATGTCAAGACCGTACTAAAAGTCCTATGTCAAGACCGTAGTAATTTCCCTATGTCAAGACCGTACTAATTTCCCTATGTCAAGACCGTAGTAATTTCCCTATGTCAACCTAACCTAACATAACCTAACTTAACCTAACCTAACCTAACTTAGCCTAACCTAACCTAACCTAACCTAACTTAACCTAACCTAACCTAACCTATAGGACTTTTACTACGGTCTTAGGAATTTTAGTACGGTCTTCACATAGGACGTTTAGTACAGGCATGGCATTGTAATTTCTAGGATGATGTTAACTAAGATAACAAGGGTCATTCATATATGCGTATTTTATTAGCTTAGGGTGGGAACTGTCCGGGTGGGAAATGTCCGGGTGCCAAAGTAGGGTGGGAACTGTCCGCTTTTTTGTGTGGGAAATGTCCGGGTGGGAACTGTCCGCTTTGGACGGGAAGTGTCCGGGTGGCAAATGTCCAGGGCGGCAAAACGCCGGACACGATATATAATACCTCTACAAACGGCTCTTTGATCACGGGGAAAGTCTACTTTGACAGAAGAAAAACCTTTAAGATTGGTTTTCGTTTTATGTCACGTTTATCTGTCTCGTCGGATCCGACGTATCAAAGCCCTTGAGGGTTCTTATGTAAAGAATTTGACACAAAAAAATTTAGAATCACGCCAAGCAATTCCATACATTTCCTATAATATCTCTCCTTCCACCCGTAAACTTATCGAGCCGTTCAATCTCTTTTAACAAGTTCCTTTCTTCTTGTCAAATGAATCAGAATCTCATTCATTGAAGTGTTAATCCGGATCTTTCCCTTTATACTTCTCTTTGACGGGAATTGATTTTTCCAGTTTTTTATTGTGATTTCTTGATTTCACAGACTAAATACGAAGACTGTTCCAATCCCTGCAATGTCAACGGTGCGGAGACTCTGTGCGATTCTAATGCCTTGTGCCTCCACGATCCCGACACCCATGACTATCGATGTGAATGCAAACCTGGATTCAATGGAACTGGAGACTCATGCTTTGGTAATTTTTTAATGAAGAAAAAATTAAGTCTTCGAAAGCTGCAGTGTCTGTATGAAAATGGCTAATTGATTTTGGATTGTAAAATAGATTTATGCGAAGGATACTGTCATAACGAAGGGAAATGTAGCAAGGACAAAAAGGGACAACCTTTCTGTACCTGTTCCGGCAGTTTTGTCGGGAAACGGTGCATGGAGAAGTCTGATTTCGCTTATATTGCTGGTGGGGTTGCATCAGTCGTCTTCCTCATCATTTTGTTGTTCCTTCTGATTTGGATGATTTGTGTTAGGTAAATGAGCGATAGATTTAATATTTTTGAAAAAATAATACCATTTAAAACCCGGAATTTCATAATTTTTATGCTTCAATTTTGAAATGCAATTTCAGATCTACGAAGAGGAAAGAACCCAAGAAATTGTTAGCAGCATCTACGATTCCAGACCCTACGGGAGGATCTCAAGTCAATTTCTATTACGGAGCTCCAAGTGCGGCTCCATACGCGGAAAGTATAGCCCCATCACATCATTCAACGTATGCACATTACTACGATGACGAAGAAGATGGATGGGACATGCCCAACTTTTATAATGAAACTTATATGAAAGGTAAGGATAATCATAGTTAAAAAATGGAATTAAACGCGTATTTTTTTTCATCGTATTTAACGTGACATTTTTAAATAAAATTACAGAAGGGTTCACTAATGGCGGAGGCCAGTTAAATAGCTTAGCCAGATCTAACGCAAGTATTTATGGGAACAAAGATGACCTTTATGACAGACTGAGGCGACATGCCTACCAAGGGAAGAAAGGTGAGGATGAGTGATTGTAAAAAGCTGTAAATCTATATTTTTAAGAAAAACTAACTAACTCTCATCAACTCTGACCTCTCTGAAGTTTCAAATTTTCAAAATTTTAAAATGCACAAATTTTTAAGATCCTATACTCGCCTGTTTTCTCTAAAGAAACTTTTTCATATAGAAACATAAAAAGATGAGTTATTTTTGATTTCTTAAATTTAAAGTTTCGAAACTTTTTAATTACAGAGAAGAATGGGAATGACACTACGAGCGATAGTGATGCTCAATAAATTAACCCGTAGCTGAATCAAGTAACTTATTTATTGTCTACAATTACGATTATATACAAAATGTACTACACAACATTATTACCTACACGTTGTTTGTAAGTCCAAATCTAATTTCAATGCAAAATAATGAAGTATATAATATTTATATTCTTTCTCTAATTGTACTTCATTTCAATCATTATAAATGGTAATGATTCAGTAATTTAAGACGAAATTTTGTAACGATTTTTAATTTTTATTTACTATCTACTATTACGAACGAGCTGTTTTGTACATTGTGAAAAGGAATTAGATTAGTGAATCATTATTAATTAGCGTCTTGCATTTTTGCAACTTGCAACTGCTATATACACTATACATATTATGTATTTTAGTTACTACGCCTAAATCTTTACAAACCAATCAGTATAATTAGTTAAAATCTGTCTCGAAAAATAGTAAATTAGAAAATTAATTAATCGCCTTTCAATTCCAAATACTTCAAACCAGAAAGAAGCGGAGGGTCATACGAGAATTACTTATTAATATTCAATAATCGTGCAATTTTGTAAGTCTTTGAAGTAGACAATCACGGACAAATTTTGTCAATTGTTGTTTGTCAGTATGTTGGGGTTTTCATTTATTATGTTTTATTTTTTAAAGAGAAAAACGTACATGATAATTTACCTGTTGTTTTGTTCATTTTATATTCAGTATAATCAGTAATTCAATGTATTTTAATACAAATTATCGCCAATATTTATGATCGTATCGTAGCAATACTATACGGATGGGGATGGGATGTCATTTCTTTTGGGGGAATCTCTAATTTCTTTTAAAATAGCGTTCTATTCTATATATTTAACCAAATTTTAACCTCCATTTCCTAACGTTTAAGAGTTATACAAAATTATAAATTACGTTTATTTCCTCTGGGTTGCCATTCTTAATATCTACTTAAGTAGACTTAGATAATTAATTAGCATAACGTATGTTTGTAAAGTGTGATAGGAATAGGAGTAAATATATAAGCAAGAATGTTTTTGAGGCCCTGACTGTAAAGATTATATGTAGAGTTATGTAAATGTTGTTATGAATGCATTAAATTAACTTAAATAACTGTTACAATTGAATTCCTTAAAAAAAGGATTGGATGATAGCGTTGCTCAAAGTGTCTGAGAAATTCCAGAGTGCCCTTTTAAATGTAGGGGAACCCGTGTTTTCAATTTTAAGGTAGTTAGTGTTAAACTACAAATAGCCATTAAAAGTTGCGTGTGAGTGAGTATTTTTATATATGATTAAGGAAATATTTGTAGTAATATATGAATTACATCCCATTATGTGTACAGTAAACGTAAGTAATGATGTGATGCTGATCTTATGTCATGAAAGAATATTAAAATAAGATTTACACGATAGAAAATACGAAGACAATTTTCTTATCCATATCTATTTACATAAAAAAGGCCATTTGTGGGGAAGTGATGTTCCATCTATACGTTTCTTACTGGGTTGACCTATCGAAAAACTGAAATAGCCAAGAATTCTTAAATAAATTTTGCATTCCGGATGGCTATGTAGCGTTTCAAAATTTCGTGACCTGCGACCTAGGCTAATGTGACCTTACGAGTATTTATACATAAAAAGCAGTGTGACATATCAATTTTGACCGCTGTTCATCGATAAATACTTTGGCTATGTTGAAATTTCAAAATGTTGACCTCTTGACCTTGAAACGGTCAAAGTCGTTGAAATTTTGAAATCATCGTGTGACATATCGATTGACAACTTCTTTCGCCGAGAAATCTTTTGGTTGTGCTGGAATTTCGAAATTTTGACCCCTTGACCTTGAAACGGTCAAAGTCGTCGAAATTTCGAAATCATCGTGTGACATATCGATTGACAACTTCTTTCGCCGGGAAATCTTTTGGTTGTGCTGGAATTTCGAAATTTTGACCCCTTGACCTTGAAACGGTCAAAGTCGTCGAAATTTCGAAATCATCGTGTGACATATCGATTGACAACTTCTTTCGCCGATAAAACTTTCGGTTAAGTTAAAATTTTGAGCACATGCTCTTTGAAGGTGTTTAAATTCTCGAAATCTCTTCAGAAATTTATTTTAAGAGTTGAAAATAAAATGTGAAGGTGCAGGTGTGGTTTAAAAAACATTGCACCTCCTCAGCTCCGGCTCCGGTAGCATGCCTCATTCAAAAATTTTTGGAATAGTTTAAATCCGAAAGTAAGGGCTTTAAAATCGTAAAAAGTTAGCTTGCTCCTCAAAAATGACATCTTCTTCTTCCAACATTTATCTATTTTAGGTACCGAGATAGTAATAGTGGCTTTGACAAGTGTCGTACGAGTCAACAGTAGTTCTGAGGTCCTGCCCGTCGTCGACATATAGAAAGAGAATATTATAAGAGAAGGGAATACGGCGGAGGCTGCTAAGTATGGTTAAAGGGGTTGTCGATTAATATTGAATATTGATGTGTACTTCAGGGGTACAAGATATTATAGCAGTTATGAGGCAATAGATGTATTGAGAATTAATTGATTGAGGGACGAGGGGTGTTCCCAGATTTTTGAGATTTTGTGGAAGTAGTTCAAACTTCCTTGGGGTAGTGCAGTACTGGGGGTTTTGAAGTTCCGGATTTGTGGGTGTTTAGATTCACCTTTGTCTTGGGCGTATGTCTGAAGTTAACTAATACTATCGCTTATCGACTGAGCTCCACTATGGCCCGATACGGGCCTCTGGCTGCCTAGTTTTGCCATAATTCAGATTGCGACTGCCTTGTTTGAACAGTTGCATATGGTTGTTTAAACAAGTTATTATGATTCATATGAGTTCAACGCAACGGTCCATGGCAAATTCTGAGACTTGAGTAGATAGATAGATAGATAGATTTATTATAGCTCTTTCTAGGGAACTCCCATAGAGCACATTTTCAATTACAAAATAGTGTTTACATAAATTTAATGACTACTGGTTAGGTATTTAATTATTAATATTATATAAACTAATCCATATTCATAAGGTTAAGGTATACTTCTCTCCTTTTTAAACCACATAATACATAATTAGATAATTTCGCAAAATCATCAGTTTCTAATTCCAATAATTTTGTTTTAT
Source organism: Desoria tigrina (assembly GCA_906901685.1). Lineage (NCBI taxonomy): Eukaryota > Metazoa > Arthropoda > Collembola > Entomobryomorpha > Isotomidae > Desoria > Desoria tigrina. Next base: position 2,971,929 of record CAJQTU010000010.1, on the reverse strand, counting down.
AATTTACTCTAGTTGTGTTTACATCATGTTTTATAAAGAGTTTTCTTGCTGAACTATGCACTAAACATTCGAACAGGAAATGGTATAGATCCTCGTTTGCATCTAAGTTACATAGGCTACATATACTCGAAGCCTGTAGTTCGTAGCTTGTACCTTTGTATCTAAACTTATTTCTATTTAAACGTACTTGGGCTAACAATCTTATCTTGTGAAATTGAATGCCTGATATGTCTACCAGACGATTTCCGCTACTTAAGTTTGAACAGTAAATGTTGGGGCCAATTTCCTCTCTCCTCTTGGATCGGTTCAAGATGACCCCTTTTTATGCTTTATGCAATGACTCTCTCACTGCTGGAAATCCAATGTGTTTCGGATGAGCCAGGTTGTAAAGCTGGCGTAAATAACCTTTCCGAACTGATGGGAATGAATTTAATGAACAATTAAAAGGCTAAAGTCAGTACTTTCGACAATACTCCTAGTTTATTCAAAACTCCAATTCAAACCCGAAAATGGCTGAGCTCCGTCTCTCACCAAGTCTCAACACACACAATCATGCACGCAACACCGCGTGTTCCTTCCATGAAAAATAATACATTACAACGCATACTCATAGATGCCTCACATAACAATTTACAAAACATGAACTTTCACCATTCTAAGGAAACCTTAAATATATACATATCTTATCTCAAATGCTTATCTTAAATGTCTTATCCTAAGGGTACATCGCCCCAACAGTAATTAAAATTAATGGATGATTCGGATCTTAATTTGTCTGCATTTATAATTTCAAGACCAATAATGAGTGCTCGGGCAGAATAACCTGTCGTATGCAATTTGAATCTCCTTAGCAACAAATTTGAAAGCAAAATTGGTCGTTTTATATTAATTCAGGCTCAAGAGAAGCTATTTTTCTAAGTTGAGGCAAAGAGTACATGGTGTTGGCCATGGTAACGGTTTCACCTTAGTATGCGTTCACCCCCCCCCCCTGGAAATCTTTAGTCAGACCTACAGCCTCAGGGGTGCATTGTATCGAAAAAATTGAAAGAATAAAAAAGGTGGAAAATTCACTTTGCCAGTGTCATTTAATCTCAAATGTTAATTTTTTGTGATTTAAACACGCTAAACCATATAAGACTAAATTTTAAATCGCCGTTTTTCGGCTAAATCACTATATTCTGGCCAATAGCACAACCTTTTATTGATTGTCATATAGGAAAAACTATACAATTTTTTTATTTAAAAAAAATCGGTTGAAAACCGACCAAGATATGCATGTTCAAAGTTTCCTTATAGGCAACATCATGTAGCTGCTATATCATATAGCCGTCGTTATAGTACCGGATATAAGTATAGGCCAGAAACAGTAATAAGATAAGTACTTCAAGTCAAATCTTCCAAAAGAAATATCCTATCGCCCTAGTATTCTTAGAATCCCGCAGTTGCAGGCGTTAAAACGTTGTGGCTAAAAACGAGGTATTTTAAGTGATAATAACCGAAAAACTAAAAATTTCAGAACTAAAGCTTCCGTATTTTATTCGTTTAACTACACCGTCTATTCGTCCGACGTCCGTGCTCTACCTCAGAACGGCTGAACTTTTTCAATTCTTTTTTTCGAATACTTCATAATTAGGTCCTAGCCCAGCGTGAGTTTGAATTTGGACTAAATTGGACACACCCCTGCCCGCAAAAAATTAGAAATCAAGCACCAAACATGTCTTTAACATGTATATCTCCACCTGCACTCTCTAATTCATACATTTTCTACATGTCTAACAAATGAATCTTCTACCTATCCAACTCATATATATATATATATGCTATACTCAAACACATACGGGACCACCCCCACCCACACTGGGGGTGTGCCCGCACCAGATGGGACAACTTGAGATTTCAATGCTAAATAACTCATATATGCCAGTGACACCCCCAATTGACACGGGACCACCCCCACCCACACTGGGGGTGTGCCCGCACCAGATGGGACAACTTGAGATTTCAATGCTAAATAACTCCTACATGCCAGTGACACCCCCAATTGACACGGGACCACCCCACCCACACTGGGGGTGTGCCCGCACCAGATGGGACAACTTGAGATTTCAATGCTAAATAACTCCTACATGCCAGTGACACCCCCAATTGACACGGGACCACCCCACCCACACTGGGGGTTTGCCCGCCCCAGATGGGACAACTTGAGATTTCAATGCTAAATAACTCATATATGCCAGTGACACCCCCAATTGACACGGGACCACCCCCACCCACACTGGGGGTGTGCCCGCACCAGATGGGACAACTTGAGATTTCAATGCTAAATAACTCCTACATGCCAGTGACACCCCCAATTGACACAGGACCACCCCACCCACACTGGGGGTGTGCCCGCACCAGATGGGACAACTTGAGATTTCAATGCTAAATAACTCCTACATGCCAGTGACACCCCCAATTGACACGGGATCACCCCACCCACACTGGGGGTGTGCCCGCACCAGATGGGACAACTTGAGATTTCAATGCTAAATAACTCATATATGCCAGTGACACCCCCAATTGACACAGGACCAACCCCACCCACACTAGGGGTGTGCCCGCACCAGATGGGACAACTTGAGATTTCAATGCTAAATAACTCCTACATGCCAGTGACACCCCCAATTGACACGGGACCACCCCCACCCACACTGAGGGTGCGCCCGCGTCAAATGGGGCAACTTGAGATTTCAACAACAGTTTGTTTCGAATTCAAATAAAATTAACCCACGCTCCCAAACACATTATACTGCATAATTCTTGAACGGGTTAACCTGGGGTCATTAGATTTTATAAACATCGTATGGAGCTCAAGACAAATAATGGGTTTTCAGTTGGGCCGAATCGGTCGCATCCCTGGGGGTTGGCCTATCTCCCCAATGTTAAATTATTATTTCGAAATTCTCCTGATAGACTATATATATCGATACCATTACTACTGCAATACATATAGTTACAATAAGAGCATTATATCAGTGACACCACCTAGATATAAACCTATCCCATCCATGTTATTTTTTTCCATTTTTCACCCATGGGCTATGGAAAACTTTTCTACTACAACTGCAGAGCCTAATATAGGCCCCACCCACTTTTCTTCGCCCTATCCCTCCCATGTTCAATTGTTTTTTTTATTTTTACCTATGGTCTATAGATAACTATTTTGTGAGATCTGCAGATCATAATTTAGGCCGAATGCACTTAAACATTATAAACTTATATATTACTACCATATAAATTATTTTTCACATCGTTACATCTTAAAGTTTACAACACTTCGTTACATTAATTACAAGAATTTATTGTGTATGTCTTTAAATAAAAGGCCTATGTATTTGGATCCTCTTACATATCCGCGATCCGAGTAAATATACTCTTCAAATTGAAATAAAATACTTTGTAAAGTAGCTGATGCCATTATATAAATACTTACGGAATATTAAATAAGCCCCTTTCACTTAAAACAATTAAATAAACTACAGCTAAAAAGAGACTTCTAAGTTGAGTCGCTCTCAAAAGAAGAAAACAAGAACAATCTTCAAGTTTTTTAAATACTTCTGTTTCTGAAACTACATTTGCCTCAATATGGGCCTCGATCCAGATAGAGACATTGTAAATACCTAATAATAATAAACCGTTTAAACGCACATCAAATAAGGGTGAAATTCCACGACACGGACACGGTTTTGTACAAGAATCTCAGATTTCGCCACCATAAAGTAAAGTCGTGCACATAATCGACGTGTTAGAGAACGTGCGTCGTGCCGTTGCTAACGGACCACCATTACCCGTCACTACTACTTTTTAACAACTAATGCTGTGATATTGATCTAACCTTCTTGTAAGGGTATCACTATAAGTAAATAAATAACATGGTGGTGGCGCTTTTTTAACATTGTAGTAGATTAGCAAAACGCAAAGGGTGTGACCGATATGACCCAACTTCGAACTGAACGTGAGTTAGAACCCATAAATTGCATATTCGAAAAAACAATTTGAACAACTTGAGCCTTTTTTAGTTAGAGCACGGACGGACAAACAAATGCAAACCATAAAAGGTTTGCACCTTTTAATAAACCGATGTAGCGGGTGTAACCAAGTGTTGAAAACATCAGGTTTTGCACTTTCGCTTTCTGATGTCAGTAGCAGTGGTCTCAAATATATGTCAAAGATGTTCTATAGCTAACAGGAATCGTTTAAGACGCATATCCCAATTTCCTCCAAAATGCCCGTGTTTTATACAGATACAAATTTGTGAACCGGGCAACCACCAACTAACGCCATTCCCTTGGCATAACCTTTGGATGACCCCTACAGGTCAACCAATTTGTACCATCCTCGAACTTGGCCTGGCAGTTATCGCTGCGACATGAATAACGGTCAGACAAGGGCATCCATATAAGCCCTAACCCACGGCCTAAAACTACAGCATTTTTTCCGATTCTATCCAAAAGTAAATAGGAAATTAACATGTTAGAGCAACAAAATAGCAGTGCGATAGATCCATCGTTCTGTTATTGCTCGCTTACTTCATTGCCTTATACAAAATAGTATAACAAGATATTCAAAAAATTAAACTACGAGTTGGGTCCGCCACTCATAAAATAAACTCAGAAAATGTATTTTCAAAATGAAACAATTTAAATGCAACCGAATTCTACTAACACTACAATATATGCAGCCTTTCTACAAGCGTGTAGCTCATTAACTCATCATCGATTTTTCGAATCTTTTGGGTATGACGATGTACGCTATTTCAATATTTTGGAGATAATGACAACGAAAACAATCAATTTAGGTAGTCCTATCTCAGAGTTTTCCATTTTTCACCTCTCTAGTGCTGATGATGCATTAAAACATACGATAGAGCGATATACAGTAACAAACAGTACATGTTCAGTAACAAAATTAGATTAGTAGTTTTAAGACCGGTAACTATCGAAGAAATACACTGTAATATGGCCACTCATTATTTTCATAAAACCGATACTTCGCTCCTATTATTTTTAAATCCCATCCGGTTTGACATGTATCTAAGGGTAAGTAGGGTGAACGTGTTCGTATTGGGCTTGCATAAATATTTCAATGAATATGTAATTAATTGTTAAAGACACACTATGATCATTTCTCGTGTTTTCCTCTTTTACTTTTAATTATGAACTAAACATTAGTAACTTTTACTATTTGAACCATGTTTGGCTGAAATATTTTAAATTCGTTATTAGAAAATGTCTTTAAAAACTAGTCTGTCTTCATCACTTGAATAACAAAGGATGTTATTCTATACAATATAGGAGTAAGGTACATTTTAAAGTGGTACGAGAGAGAGAGAGGCCCATATTGAGGCAAATGTAGTTTCAGAAACAGAAGTATTTAAAAAACTTGAAGATTGTTCTTGTTTTCTTCTTTTGAGAGCGACTCAACTTAGAAGTCTCTTTTTAGCTGTAGTTTTACTTCATAATGCAAGCAACAAAGACAGACTTAGCATAGCAAAATCAATATAAATAGAATAAAACGTTGTAAACGTTAACGACAGCTCGCACAATTCATATAGATTATCGTTCAATATTACTTATCGTGTTGCTTGATTGTATAAAATCAAAATATCATAATTTACTTTCCCCTAGACGCGTTTTAATCCCGAAGCTTTAGTAATTGTTCTATGATGAATTGATTTACATCAAAAAGAATATGATATAACTCGATAAAGATAGTTTCCATAACAAATACGTGAAGAAACTGAAGATTTGAGAATTATTCCAAAAAACATTGACTTATATTCTATATTACTGTTTCCCAATCTGTGAATCCATGTTGCTATTTAAACCTGTACAATTTCGTTAAAAAATATTTAATTGTTTCCTAAATGCAGTTAAAATCAATTTTATCAATTTGTTTAAATACGGTTCTAAATGATATATTCAATTTTTGGATCAATTTGAACAGATCATGAAATAAAACGTTGTAAACGTTAACGGCAGCTCGCAAAATTAATATATATTGTTGTTCAATATTACTTGAAATCGTGTTGGTTTAAATATAACAATCAAAACTATTAAAAATCAATTGTAAAAGATCAAAATATCAAAGTTTACGTTCACCTAGACGATCGATTCTTAATCCCAGTGCTTTAGTAATTGTTCTATGGTCAATTGATTTACATCTACAATAATATACTATGAGACGATGAAGATAGTTTCCATAGCAAATATTTGAAGAAACTGCATAGTTGAGAATTGTCCTAAACTACATTGAATACAACTGTTTCCCAATGTGTCCATCCACTTTGCTATTTAAACCAATACGATTTCCTCGAAAACCATTTTCATGTTCCACAATTCATATCAAACCTCAAAGTTTTTCAAAATTGTTTTAAATCATATATATAAATTGGGTATTAAAACCAATACAATTATGTTAAAACTTAATTCTGTGTTCGGAATTTGATAAACACTAGCGAATATTATGCTTCCATTTCAAAAAAATTGTATTGGTTCTAATCCGGCCTGCTTCTAGGCTGTTTAATTTTGTCTTGATTTACATTGACAAAAACGACGGACACACGGACGGACGGACAGTCTGGTAGACATCATTAGCTCTAAACCTATTTTTAATAGGCGAGCTAATAATATCATAAAATGTCCCAATTAAGGCTCTCGCGAACCCTAAATTATGTTTTGTATATAAAATACGATACCACCTTCAAAATCTGATTATTGTTTCAAAACGTATTGTTTTATATAGATATTTCATTCATGTCGTCTTGATTACCTATTTAAAGCAATATAATTTTTTTGTTTAACATTTGGCATATAAGCTACTACGATTTTCTCGAAAACCATTTTCATGTTGCTCAATTTATATCAAACCTCAAAATTGTTTTAAATTTAGAAAATGAGATAAAACCATAAATATTGATTTGATTTTACGACCAATACGATTTCCTCGAAAAATGTTTTAATGTTAGGCAGATGCAGTTAAAATGCACTTGATCAATTCGTTTAAATCCAAATTACTGTTTTTAAATGAAAGATTCGATGTTTGGATCAATTTGAACATATCATGAAACAATGTTATGAAATGCCCCAATTACGGCTTTTACGAAATCTAGATTGTTGTTTTGTATATAAAAAATTTAAAGACCTTTAAAATATGATTCTTGTTTCAAAACGTTTTGATTTATATATCATTTTTGTTTCTAATATCACTGTTATCCATGGAAGCAGATGATGTTTCCCTTTGTATTAGTTCTGATCCAGCCTGCTTCTGGCACTTTTCAAATTGTCTTGATTTACATTGACAAAAAGGCCGGACGGACGGACGGACAGACGAACTTGTTGACTTCATTAGCTCTAAACCCTATTTTCAATAGGCGAGCTAATAAAAAGTAACAAATATTGAATATAGGGCATGAAATATAAGTCTACAATCATGTTATTCTAAAAACTCTAAATTTTCGTAGAATGGTCGATATTCTGGCATAATAAATGGTAACATTGATAATAAATCATTTCGCTTTTCCAAACTAATCGGCAAAGGCCCATGGTATTTTTGCTGAAGTCTGAATGTTTGCAGACTATTCGACTCCCATGGTCTTCTATTCTCCAACCTTCCTCTTTGATTAGGAGCAATCATTCTGTATTGACTCCAAACCCCAGCATTGTGATCACTTCTAGTCATGATTAAATTCGGATTTTCTGATGAGATTTCTAACCAAGCTACTTCTGTAATTTTGAGATGACTTGGCTTTGGGATTATGTTTCGTAGCAATTTCCAATCAAATATGTCATCTTGGTCCATTATCTGAATACGGAATAGATGCAATGGTCTGGTATTTTGAATTACTTCTATCCACTCAGATGGAACACTAACTTTTGCAGAGTCCCTACGCTTCTCAATTCGGGCAAATAAGCGGTCACAGGGCAGGAAAGTATGGCCGGTACACAGGAATTTTTGCTCAATTTTAGTAAAGTATCGTAGATGAAGTAGATATTCCAACAGGCAGATCATGTGTCAGTTATTGACCTGTCCCGTACATCTGTCACTCCAGAAAACGAAGGTTCGCTGTTGACCCTCCTCTAATGGCAAATAGGCTTGTTGTACTCGTTTAAAAATGCACGAACAAACTTCGGATGCACCTCTGTGTCCGACAGCTTCATTCCACATGCACATTGTTGCTGAATTAGTTGCACCTTCGTATAGGCAGTAGTTAGATAGCTGCCGCTTATAAAAGACATCTGAATGTGTAAGTGTTGGACAGAATAGAACCTTAAAAATTACAAACCTAAGATAAAAACTCATTTCTTAATCAGTATTTTTTAATATGTGTTTATCAAAGCTGCAAGTACTTGTTGTAAGTCGCCACATAATACGACATATGACAAATCTAGAATGCTTCGTTCAATATCCAAGTTCATATGTTGATAGGCTGCATCTGTTGTTGCATGATGTACCGCTATCAAGCGTTGCACTTCCGCCCTTTCATTGTCATTTGGAGCTGAGCGAAGTTGAATTTGAAATGCATCGCAGGATTTGCATGTATCGCGTCTTGGCAAACCGATCTTTAGGCCCGAATTCTTGAAAGCTGCTCTATAAAGAGTTTCACTACTGAACAAGCCCATTTCAATGTAACCAACTCTCACCAAGTCATAGCTGAGAGACTCATATTTTGGGCCGTTTTTAATGCTCTTCCCCTCGGCATAGCTCTTTTACCCTTTGACCAATCCCCTTACGTCAAATTTAAAAACATATTGACTATAAATAATTGATTTTTTCCCAATTTTTTTTTTTTGAAATTCGAAAATTTGGGGGGGGGGGGGTATAATGCTATTTTCAATTAAAAAAAAGGTAGGTCCCTGGCATTTGCGCACTAAGCGACTAGATTTAAAAGACGGAGATCAAAAAGCACAACAAAATGGCTATTTTCGCTAAGTGCGCAAATGCCAGGGACCTAGAGATATTTCGATTTCAAAAAAGCGGTCCGGCGACAAAAAAGGGCTGTACATACATTACGAAATTATGAAAATAAGTTCGACGTCATAAAAAATATATATGTGCACAATTTATTTTATGTTTATATATTAGAAAGAGTGAGCGACTACATTGACCTTTAAGGTCACAAAAACGGTCAGAAATGAATTTTCTTTAAAGTAAGTCAAATTTGACCGGACAAAAAGTAATATGTTAAGCATATAAATCTTAGCATAAGCGTATTAATCATAAGTGATTATTTGACCTTTAAGGTCACAGAAAAGGTCCGAAAGGAATTTTTAACTTTAATCAAATTTGAGCGAAAAAATTCCAAATATGTGACAAATATAAATACCAAAATATACTATTAAAAGTATGCGTGATAATTTGACATTCAAGGCCAATAAAAATGACATACAAGGTCAGAATTAAATGAATAGTAAGGTTAATTAAGTGAAATCATACGTGAAGCATCTCTAGCTTATCTAACTGTTTGTTCTTGTTCACTTATAACCACAAATCTTGAAGATCGTGACGCCTTTGGAGGGGCTAAAATCTTAATAATGTCTGAAATTGGAACATAACAGCTATTTTCTGGTACAAATGAAGTTCCTCCTTTGGGGCCGATGTTCTTCTTCCAGAAGCTCACATTAACTTCATCAGACTCGAGATGATGATGATGATATGATGATGATGAGTCGGTAATTGAATGTGATGAAATATATTTAAACTTGATCGTATCGATGTGGAAAAGGAAATTCTCAAGTTATAGATACAATATTATTATTATTATTATTATTGGATGGATTTTTATTCTTGAAGTTTCTTTTAAAATGTCGAACAAGTTAGCTAGAAGATTAAACATTGATCATTTGATTTGCATATTTTGCTAGCAGATTGGCAGATTTTACATACTAGATATCAGAGAATAAGCATATTGAAATTCGGCAAGTCAAAGCAATCCCTATTTTAATTTTCGTAGAGTTTTAACGACGTTCATATTTCCATACACATAGAGTTTTACATGTAAATTGCAAGCAATAATAATAATATACGAGAATTAGACAACACAATATCATCATATTCAACAAAGCCGAGAGGGAGAGAGAGAGAGAGAGAGATAAAAAGAGAGAGAGGTGGTGGTGGTGGTGTGAACGTAGTTTATGCCGACCCTTTTCACGGGGGTCTCACCACCTAATTAGTCCTAGACTGGCTGGCACCTTCTCGTATGACTTGGTGAGAGTTGGTTACATTGACATGGGCTTGTTCTACTATCTTGCACTAAATGAGGGTTGGACTGCAAGAAACCTCGAAACATTCTGCTGATGGTCAGATCTGAACTTAAATAAAAGTCGCCATTCAGTCTTCGAGAATAGTGTGTTTCATATTTTGGAAACGCATCAATATGAGCCTCCATCATTAATCGAACTTCCGCTCGAGTCCTTCGATGATTTGCGTGTTTTCCTCGTCCGTCCTTAACAAAAATTTGGCCATTCTTGATCCTTTCCTGGAGATAAGCCACAGTACCTCGTTTTATATCGAAGATTTGCATTAGTGTTGTCTTGCAAACTTCTAGTTTTCTCCCATGTACATTTAGGAAGTACCTATTTCAATTTGGTATGTGTTTTAGTGCATGAATGTATTTTGAAACCCAAGTAATAAATTACCTAAACGCATTCCTATCTTGCGCATCATATGACAGTAAATTAATCAGAAAGTTCATCTGAATCTCATAACTGGCCAATTTGTAAAATCCTTCGAAAATACTCAATCGCTGTTCATCTTGAATTTCACATCCCGGCAGATTGCAACGATTCCAACAGGCCCTGTTTTGTATTCAACTCGATTCATTATACATGGAAAGTCAAGCAAATGGTTTTTAATTAGGAAATTACCACTGGTGAAACTTTAGCCGGATGTACAACCCTTCCTTTTCTAGAGACATACTCTTGTCCTGAATTTCGAGCAAATTTCGCAGCGTTATCCAGCCAATTCGAAGGATTTACCTCTCGCTTCCGGTTTTTATTAATATTTGCTATAGATTTATCGGTCAAAGTTACCGATTTTAAATTTTGAAAATCCGTTTTACTTTTGAATCGTAAGAACTGCTAAAAATAAGATTATCAGTTTATAACGTAATGAACAGCAAAGAAACAAAGAGCCAAGCGAAAGAAAGGCAATTCAAGCGAAAGCAGAAGAAAGCATTACAGTCAAGAGAAAAATCCATATTATAATATGGCTGCTATTAGCAACCACCCCCTGCTATATTTATTATTTAGAGTCGTATTTTAAAGTTTGTTTACGACAGGTTATTCTGCCCGAGCAATCAATTGCTTCTAAGATATCATTTTTTGCTTCAATACACTTCTCTACTGTTAAATCTTTCCAGATATTACTTTTACCACTTCTCTCAAAAATTCGTTTAAGGTTATATGACCAGTTGTATTTAGGCGTGTTCTCGTCGACAGAACCTATTAAAGTATTAACTTAATTTTAATGACTTTTTAATTCAATAGCGGCTTCAACAGTATTGTATGCTAGCCATGTCTGGGCTCACAACTATCTCGATGTCATTGAACAAGTGCAGTCCAACTTCCTGAAACGTATCTTTTATTTAGAACACAGAGCTCCTAATTATGCGATTAGATTAGACACAAACTGTAAAACCCTTGAAATCAATGTGATCAAACAGACTTTGAATTTTGTCATACGAGTCCTCTCAAATAAAGATAGAATAGCAATAAACGCCCTAAATACTTTCGGGTACCTATTAATGCGTACGCTAAAAAGATTCAAATACCACCTAATTAGATCAAATGAAGAAAAAGATCAAAGCTGCAACTAAAAAGAATTTTGTTACCACCTTTTATGATGCATCTGTATAGCTAAAAGGATGCCCTATGGTGATGTTTTTTTAAGGTTTATGGGAGACTACACCTGTATATTTTCTTATCAAATATGCTACGCGTATGCATATAAAGATTATCGTACCGTTATCTCTTATTTCCAGCATTTATACCTTGTTTGCTTGCATTAGGACTTGTTTCCTCCTCATTTTCTTCCCAGTAAAGTTACTCAATTTTTAAGAAGCAAACAAGAAACCTATTTTAATAAATAATTCTAAAATATGGCTTCCAACTTCCTTCCATATTATAATTCCGAATCTGAATCCGGTAGTTCAGTTTCAGCCTTATATCCGTTTGGAATTGGGGTTGTAACCAATGAAGACGAAAAGGAATATTCCTTCATATTCAGAATGCTAAAAACCTCAGCAGGTCCACAATATACCCCCACCGTTTTGATAGCTGACAGCGCCGATGCCATCACCAACGGATTTACGTCAGTTTTTGGGGAAGGCTATAGGAGGGTACACTGTTGGGCACATGTCATAAGAAACACTGACAAGAAATTACCCTTAATTAAATCCATGGACGACAGAACCCGAATTCGGAATGACATTTGTTTTCTTCAGGAAGCCCAGAAGAATTTGAAGCTGCTTCGTTACTGCTAATAAAGAAATGGAATTCCAGTACCGTTCGTGATTTCATGGATTATTTCCGTTTAGAACATCAAAACAAACATAGTGGGTGGTACGAAGGAAAAACTACTGGTTATCCTAGTTCAAACAACGCATTAGAATCGACAAGTAGAGTCATCAAAGATGATAGCACTTATCGGGAAAGACTTCCCATTCATCAATTTATTCTAAAAGTTCTATCCATCGTTTCCGGATGGTCTACCGATTGAGATCCTGGACAACCAAATTGTAAAGAGTTTGCTCTGATGCCTATTTTGTCAAAAAAAATTTTGACACATGCATATGATTACTCGAAACTTAACCCAAAGATGCGAGTAAGGAAACAACGAGATGGTTTCATGAGGTTTTACATCCCTTAATCGTCGTCCAATCAATTGTCACTTCGTGAAACCGAATTGCAACAATACGATCGACAAATAAAAACAAATAGTTGGAAAACATTCGACACCTATTTAGGTCGTCAAACGCGTTTGTGGAAAGTTGTTTCGCCTGAACTTGGAGCGGATTGGAAAATGTCTCCTTGCACTTGCGTAGTTTTTAAGAAAAAATACATATGTAAACACATAATCACTGTAGCCGTTCGTTCGGGTAACTATGCGTTTCCTGATATTGCAAAAACTATTCCGATTGGTAAAAAACGAAAAAGGGGTAGACCAGCATTGTCTAAAAAGGCACTTATTGTGCAATAATTTGTAATTTCGACCATTCGTTTCTTGAATTCTTACCAAATAGTTATTAATTAAAGCTGTTGACTTGTGTAATTTGCTCGTTAATTAATCATCATAGGGCATCCTTTTAGCTATACAGATGCATCATAAAAGGTGGTAACAAAATTCTTTTTAGTTGCAGCTTTGATCTTTTTCTTCATTTGATCTAATTAGGTGGTATTTGAATCTTTTTAGCGTACGCATTAATAGGTACCCGAAAGTATTTAGGGCGTTTATTGCTATTCTATCTTTATTTGAGAGGACTCGTATGACAAAATTCAAAGTCTGTTTGATCACATTGGTTTCAAGGGTTTTACAGTTTGTGTCTAATCTAATCGCATAATTAGGAGCTCTGTGTTCTAAATAAAAGATACGTTTCAGGAAGTTGGACTGCACTTGTTCAATGACATCGAGATAGTTGTGAGCCCAGACATGGCTAGCATACAATACTGTTGAAGCCGCTATTGAATTAAAAAGTCTGTACTGAGAATCCCAGCTATCTATTTTGCCTTTAACGAAAAGAAGCCATAGATTTCCAAGAGCTTTAGAACCTTTCTTTTTAAATTGAGTAGCTGCTTTCCTAAATAGTCCCGAACTCGAGAATGGTACACATAAATATGTGTATTGTGATACAATCTCAATTTGTTGACCACCTAAATGAAATGCAATGTTATCTTCTAGTTTTCCTCCTCGTCTGAAAACCATAGCTAGCTATCTGTTTAAAATATTTACGTAATAAATTTATCTTAAGCTGTAGAGCTCTTTTATTTGGGGCAAGTAAAACCATATCGTCTGCAAACATAAGGATATGCAGAATCATTGAACTAGAAATCTTGATTCCGGACAAACCACTGCGTTGAAGGATGCAATGTTATGGATATAAAGAGAAAATAATAGTGGCGAGGCAATTTCACCTTGCATGAGACCTTCTGTGATATCATTGGGATCAGACAATTTAGATTCTAATTTAATCATGGCTTGGCACCTCGAATATAGATCTTGAAAAATTCTTAAGAATTTCTCTGATACTCCTAACTTAAATAATTTTGCCCATAATTTGTCCTGCGGGATGGATGGAAAGGCTCGTTAGAAATCGATAAAGAGGGCGTACACTTTCTGCTTTTTTCTTGTTCCGATTTGGATTGCAGCGTTCAGTTTAAAAATCTGTTCGTCACAGCTCCTTCTTTTTCGAAATCCGGCCTGCTCTTCTGGTAGGACGTTTTCCTTCTCTGCCCAGGTTACAAGTCTTTCAGTTAGAATTTTCGTAAATATTTTTAGCGAACAGTTTAGTAGCGTGATCGGTCTGTAGTTGTTTGGGTTGTTCAATTCTCCTTTTTTGAAAATCATAGAAATAGATGACATTGACCACACTGTCGGAACTTGTTCATTGATGAGTATGTTGTTAAAGATTTCGAGTAATTGCGATTTGGCTTCTTCTGGCAAGTATTTGTAGAACTCGTTTGGGATTCCATTGACACCACAGGCTTTTTTAAATTTCAATGTGTTTAGGGATTTTTCTAGTTCCTCCATTGATATTTCAGTATCTAGAATTGGATGGCGAACATCGACTAATTTGATATGATGAGGTCTTTTCGGCATGATGTTGTAAAACTGTTTCCAGGTTGTTTCTGGAATTGTATTAGGAGGAGTATGTTTACGTCTGAAGGATTTCACCGATGACCAAAATTGATGTGGATTTCTGCAACTGTTTATTTGTTCTCGTCGTGTTGATAAGTCTGTTCGCTTCTTATCTTTTACAAGTTCCTTGTAGGATTTCTTTTGCTCAACATACAAATTGCGAAAACGATCTTGCCAATATTGAAGCCTTGCTATTTTCAAACATATTCCCAAATTAGATTTAGCAATCCTGCACTCTTTGTCAAACCATGGTTTGGGTCTAAAACTTGCCTCTTGATGTATCATATTTAGGTCTTCTGCAGCTTTTTTTATCACCGTATTAAAGTCGCATATATCAATTACTGTGTCATGTTTAAATTCCGACTCAACAGCTTTTGTATATTCTGCATATTTACTTATTTGCCAATTGATTTTGTGAGAAGGAATATGTTTGGGTTTTATTCCTACAGATAGAAAGATTGGAAAGTGGCTCGAATGTGGAATTTTAAGAACCTTCATAGTTCTAATATAGCTCATTAAACACACATTGCACATGAATAAGTCAATACAGCTGCCTCCAGTTTTACAGATGTAAGTTAGTTCTCCCGGAATATCACCAGAAGTTCTTCCATTTAATATTTCCAAGTCTAAAGACTCAATTATTTCTAGCAAGATTTTTCCTCTTTGATTTTTTTGTGGTCGTTACTTTTTCTTAAATTTAGAATAGGGTATGGCAATTCAATTTCGCTTATGTCATTTGTGCCTGACCTGCCATTATAGCCTATGTGCATTCTTTCTGTAATATCTTTTAATAAAGAAGCAAATTCAAAAAGTAGAAAGTCCTTCTCGGGTTTTGGTTGTATGTACGTATTCGTAATGATGAAAACTTCTTTAGATTTTAGGCATTTCAAGATCACGATAATGAAACTTTCATGTTTAAATTCACTGAGAACTTCAAATTTTAAATTGTCAATCAGGATCATAAGGCCACCCATTGCTCTTCCTTTCTCGGCTATTTTTACCGCATTCACTTGAAGTATTTTGAATTTTGCAAATTTTGGATGACAACACAAGTGCCTCTCTAGACCAGGTTTCAGCTAAACAAGTAATGTCTGCATTTTGAAATTTAATATTTTCTTTGTCGTCTAAATTAAACCAGTTTGAAAAACCTTCAATGTTCCAAAATAATACGGATAAATTTACAATGTCTAATGATTTTTTCTTTTGTTGTTGCTCTATGGGAAGTACTCGTCAGATTTGGTTAATTGATCCGTAAGTTACTTGGAATCGTTGAATTTTCCATCTTTTTTCACGTGAAGACTATTTCCTCTCACTGAGCCAGTAATTTGTGGATCTGCTAGTTTTAACGATTTAAGATGAACCCGCAGGAGCTTTTGTTCGTTTTGCTGTTGAATTGGAAGATTATCGTTCAGGTAAATGTTTTGTGTGTGAATTTTCTTCGCCTTTGCTGCTGAAAAGATACGTCTTTTGTCGATTGTACGCACTAATTTGATGAGAATCGGGCGATGTTGAGCTGGTTTTGGCTTATCCAGTCGGAACAAATTGTCTATCAGAATATCTGATATCCCTAGCGCTTTCCAAAACTCCAGAATCGTGGTGTGTAGGGTCTCCCAAGATTCTTTATCGCACTCTGATTCCTTGAATAATTATATTTTTTTCCCTAGCCACCACTTCAATTCTATTAATGGATTTGTCTAGCTGCTCCAGCTTTTCGTGAAATATTTTCATTTCTTACTGGCGATCGGGTTTAATTTGCGATCTTAAAGTACTAAGTGCAAACTCTAGGGCTTCGACCGTCAATGCCATTTTTTCGAAACTATCTGTTGTAAGGAAATAGACTAGAGTTACCCCCCTTATCAACTAGCCCCAGTAGGAGACAGCTACATAAGTCCGAGCAACACTAGCTATGCTTACTTTTGGAACGGTTTTCACCTTGCATGAGACCTTCTGTGATATCATTGGGATCAGACAATTTAGATTCTAATTTAATCATGGCTTGGCACCTCGAATATAGATCTTGAAAAATTCTTAAGAATTTCTCTGATACTCCTAACTTAAATAATTTTGCCCATAATTTGTCCTGCGGGATGGATGGAAAGGCTCGTTAGAAATCGATAAAGAGGGCGTACACTTTCTGCTTTTTTCTTGTTCCGATTTGGATTGCAGCGTTCAGTTTAAAAATCTGTTCGTCACAGCTCCTTCTTTTTCGAAATCCGGCCTGCTCTTCTGGTAGGACGTTTTCCTTCTCTGCCCAGGTTACAAGTCTTTCAGTTAGAATTTTCGTAAATATTTTTAGCGAACAGTTTAGTAGCGTGATCGGTCTGTAGTTGTTTGGGTTGTTCAATTCTCCTTTTTTGAAAATCATAGAAATAGATGACATTGACCACACTGTCGGAACTTGTTCATTGATGAGTATGTTGTTAAAGATTTCGAGTAATTGCGATTTGGCTTCTTCTGGCAAGTATTTGTAGAACTCGTTTGGGATTCCATTGACACCACAGGCTTTTTTAAATTTCAATGTGTTTAGGGATTTTTCTAGTTCCTCCATTGATATTTCAGTATCTAGAATTGGATGGCGAACATCGACTAATTTGATATGATGAGGTCTTTTCGGCATGATGTTGTAAAACTGTTTCCAGGTTGTTTCTGGAATTGTATTAGGAGGAGTATGTTTACGTCTGAAGGATTTCACCGATGACCAAAATTGATGTGGATTTCTGCAACTGTTTATTTGTTCTCGTCGTGTTGATAAGTCTGTTCGCTTCTTATCTTTTACAAGTTCCTTGTAGGATTTCTTTTGCTCAACATACAAATTGCGAAAACGATCTTGCCAATATTGAAGCCTTGCTATTTTCAAACATATTCCCAAATTAGATTTAGCAATCCTGCACTCTTTGTCAAACCATGGTTTGGGTCTAAAACTTGCCTCTTGATGTATCATATTTAGGTCTTCTGCAGCTTTTTTTATCACCGTATTAAAGTCGCATATATCAATTACTGTGTCATGTTTAAATTCCGACTCAACAGCTTTTGTATATTCTGCATATTTACTTATTTGCCAATTGATTTTGTGAGAAGGAATATGTTTGGGTTTTATTCCTACAGATAGAAAGATTGGAAAGTGGCTCGAATGTGGAATTTTAAGAACCTTCATAGTTCTAATATAGCTCATTAAACTCACATTGCACATGAATAAGTCAATACAGCTGCCTCCAGTTTTACAGATGTAAGTTAGTTCTCCCGGAATATCACCAGAAGTTCTTCCATTTAATATTTCCAAGTCTAAAGACTCAATTATTTCTAGCAAGATTTTTCCTCTTTGATTTTTTTGTGGTCGTTACTTTTTCTTAAATTTAGAATAGGGTATGGCAATTCAATTTCGCTTATGTCATTTGTGCCTGACCTGCCATTATAGCCTATGTGCATTCTTTCTGTAATATCTTTTAATAAAGAAGCAAATTCAAAAAGTAGAAAGTCCTTCTCGGGTTTTGGTTGTATGTACGTATTCGTAATGATGAAAACTTCTTTAGATTTTAGGCATTTCAAGATCACGATAATGAAACTTTCATGTTTAAATTCACTGAGAACTTCAAATTTTAAATTGTCAATCAGGATCATAAGGCCACCCATTGCTCTTCCTTTCTCGGCTATTTTTACCGCATTCACTTGAAGTATTTTGAATTTTGCAAATTTTGGATGACAACACAAGTGCCTCTCTAGACCAGGTTTCAGCTAAACAAGTAATGTCTGCATTTTGAAATTTAATATTTTCTTTGTCGTCTAAATTAAACCAGTTTGAAAAACCTTCAATGTTCCAAAATAATACGGATAAATTTACAATGTCTAATGATTTTTTATTTTGTTGTTGCTCTATGGGAAGTACTCGTCAGATTTGGTTAATTGATCCGTAAGTTACTTGGAATCGTTGAATTTTCCATCTTTTTTCACGTGAAGACTATTTCCTCTCACTGAGCCAGTAATTTGTGGATCTGCTAGTTTTAACGATTTAAGATGAACCCGCAGGAGCTTTTGTTCGTTTTGCTGTTGAATTGGAAGATTATCGTTCAGGTAAATGTTTTGTGTGTGAATTTTCTTCGCCTTTGCTGCTGAAAAGATACGTCTTTTGTCGATTGTACGCACTAATTTGATGAGAATCGGGCGATGTTGAGCTGGTTTTGGCTTATCCAGTCGGAACAAATTGTCTATCAGAATATCTGATATCCCTAGCGCTTTCCAAAACTCCAGAATCGTGGTGTGTAGGGTCTCCCAAGATTCTTTATCGCACTCTGATTCCTTGAATAATTATATTTTTTTCCCTAGCCACCACTTCAATTCTATTAATGGATTTGTCTAGCTGCTCCAGCTTTTCGTGAAATATTTTCATTTCTTACTGGCGATCGGGTTTAATTTGCGATCTTAAAGTACTAAGTGCAAACTCTAGGGCTTCGACCGTCAATGCCATTTTTTCGAAACTATCTGTTGTAAGGAAATAGACTAGAGTTACCCCCCTTATCAACTAGCCCCAGTAGGAGACAGCTACATAAGTCCGAGCAACACTAGCTATGCTTACTTTTGGAACGGTCGTAACGGTTCCTCACCCGAGTTGGTTTAACATAACACGGATCCTTTGCCGATGTAGTCCAAGCTCTTTGGCCAACACTATGCAATCAGTGCCGTAGTCATGCTTATATGTGAATAAGAACAATACGCAAAGGGGTTAAGTTTAATGGCGCTTAACACGAAGAGAACAACAGAGCTCAAACCTATGCGTACAGTAAGTGGGAAATGTATAAGGAAACGAACACAAATATTAACGTAGACTAAAGTACCAATCAACGAGTACGGACCTCAGATAAGAGTAGAAAGGGGACGGGCTTGGTGACCCGTAGTTAGGCTCTTGGTGCGAGCGGGCTGGGAAAAGGCTTGGTGATCTTTGTGCTCTATGGTGAAGAGAGGGATCGACAATAGGGCTTGGTGACCCCTAGTTCAGCGCCCGTGGTGAGGGTCGGAAGAACCGATTAGTCTAAGGGGATGGTGCCACCGGGTTCCATAACCGTCTTTACTGACGGGTCAAGGATGAACGGCTCTACTGGTGCAGCATGTTTATCAGATGAACTGGATATGCTGAGGGGTAAGGTACCTTTGGGAACTTATCCTACAGTATTCCAGGCCGAGCTAATGGCAATCATTGCAGCCTGTGGGCCTCTCAGTGAGAGCCCTATGGGTGCAGTCATTAACATATTTGTTGATAGTGAGAGTGTACTGAAATCTTTGATCAGTACAAGCCCAGTGCCGGGACTGGTCAGAGATGGAAGGGACATCATCAATTCACTGTCAACAAACAGAAGTGTTACTTTACACTGGATCCCTGCCCATACCGGGTATGAAGGGAACGAAGCAGTAGATGAACTGGCCAAGGAGGCGTCCCGAATGCCATTCCTTGGCCCAGAACCATCAGTGCCGGTCCCATTTTCATTCATCAAAACATCCATACGGGGACACTTCCAACGGAAGCATACCGAGGAATGGGTGAAACGTCCTGGCTGTCGTCAGACTAAACTGTTTATTCAGGACCCATATAGGGATACTGATTTAACATGGAAACAACTAAGTAGGGGTTCTCTTAGACTCCTTACTCAGATTATCACTGGGCATAATACTCTTCAAAAACATCTATGTACGATGGGATTAGTGGAGAACTCTACTTGCACTCTGTGCAATGTGGAGGACGAAACTAGTACCCACTTCTTAGGTGTGTGCGACAGATATTGTGCCTTGCGTTTTCAAATCTTCGGGTCACACATGCTGTGCCCGGAGGAACTATCAAAAGTGCCCCTCACCAGTATAGCGCAATTTATCGCTAAATCTGGGAGATTCGACCGAGATCGAGAGGGGCGCTAATATCGGCACAGCAAACTTCTTGTTCTTTGGGGAGTCCGTAATAGGCCAGTAATGGCCTTGACGGCTGAGTGGGCAAAGCATATGTGCAATGTCCATTCGACCCACCTAATACATACATACAAGGGCATGGTGACCCTGGCATCAAGCTCTGTGGCGAGGCAATAATGCATAGGGCTTGGTGACCCCTAACTCAGCGGCCGTGGTGAGGCACAACAGAGTCGAAAGGGCTTGGTGACCCTTAGCTTCTAATCCTGGTTCGGAATAGGAGGCCGATAAATAGTTTCGGGAGTGGGCTAGGCTATTTTGGGAGAGCTAAGCCGAACAGACTTGCATTTGTACAACAATGTTGCACGGGACTCGTAAGTCGGACAAGGGCGGTTTTGGTCTCTAAATGACCCGGAGGTAAAGGGCATACACTGGGTGCATGATGGCGGATTGGATCATAATTGGGTATTTAGATAATAGTGGTTAAGTGGGGCAAATCAGAGATTTTAGGGAATGCAATGGCATTTAGTATTGGGGGTTTGAACTACGCGGAATGTCTCTCAGTTCCCCTGTAGGTTTGAGCATTACATATCCCCCCGTTTAAGGCTCTTTCGGAAGACTTTATTAACCATCTAATAAAAATATGACATTACATCGTATAAATTACACTTATAGGAAATATGGAAGTAATTTATACCTAAAGCAAATTATATTTAGTTACAAATATGAGGAATAATTTGTATATATCACACTTCATAATAAACCTAGTTATCTTAAATTGATGAGTGCAATGAGTAATGATAAGTATTTGTACATAGTAGATTATTGTAAATAGTGAGTTGCACCGATTAGTGGACTAAATAAAATTTGTACTTAACTTTCGAAAGAAAGTTGTAATCTTAGTATTAGGACTCTCAAATAGGTTGGAAAGGATGGTCGAATTACTGAATTTTACATTAAATAGAAAATACGAAGGATCGAATGAAAACATTGTTGTAGGTTGAATTCTTAGAAAATGAGACATTATATACGGCATACTACAAATTGTGGTGAGACTGGTAACTTGTAATTATCATGAGATTCGTTGTATTGGGTATGTTCGTATAGGAACATAAGGCAGTTAATGCTAATTTATTGTTTATAGGTATAATAGCACAAATTGTAACGGAGCTAACTAACGAACTAAATGGTTGTATTTGTATGGTAGTTTGAACATTGAAAAATGGTTAGGTGAAATATTTACTTAACATTCAGTCTCTTGATTAAATAATACAATATAGAACGATATAATATGTTGTTGTTGAGTGGAATTAATTATTGAACAGAACTAATTATTGAATTGGACTAATTAATAAACGGAACTGATTAATGAACGGAACTAATTATTGGAAAGTGATGTCCGTCTAGTTTACATGGGTACTTAATGTAATTAAAAGACTACTTAGGAACAATATTAAAACGTAATGATATCTAACTAAACTTCGGGTTACAGATCGATGCATTCGATGTCTTGGGGTTCTTCATCTTTGTCGTCGGTGTCGAGTGGTTCATCTTTAATGGGTCGCCGTCGCTGATTTTCTAGTTGTGCCACTTGGTCATCCGGCAGCATTAGGAGATGGTTGAGATGCGTGTTGACCTTGCAATATGCTGGCCATGTGTCCGGTCTTTCATCTGCGTTGAGGCATACATATGGTCATAGTCCATGTCAGAGGATTCGGCAGTGGTGTTCGGCTTGGGTGCGGAGACTGGTTTAGGTGCTTAGATCTTAGCGACTGCTGCATGCTGTGTCAGGAACAATCGGATCATGTGGAGTTGGGTAGAAAGCATTAGTCAATAGTTCTGGGCTGCTTGGCATTGGATTGAACAAGACGGTTACTGGAACTAAGCTGCTTGGATTCGGATTGTCGATCGTGGTCAAAACTGATGAATATTTAGGAGACTTGGGACTGGGACTACTTGTACTATCTGAGTCTTCAAGATAAAGGGCAGGCTTCGTCTGGGTTTTGAAGACTTGTAAATTAACCGGTTTGCAGTTGGCTTTAGGTCAGATCTAATCAAGTCTAGGAAGCCTTCAAGCCAGTTTGAATGAGGGAAGAAGATCTGGTTTGAGTCTAGCTTCCAACGGGGCAGATCCTTGGATTTCAACTTAGTGACCACAACCTTAAGTGACACATAGGGTTTAACTATTGGTGCTGACTTCTTTGACTTGGAATGTGAAAAGTCTTTCGGGCTTAATTTGGAAGGCCATAGTTGAGCAGTTTGAAGTCGAACAGGATGTCATTTGTTAGGTAGAGTCATATCCGATCTTTCATGAATGACTAGAGGATCCTGGATTGGGATGGAGAACTTGACACATTTGTACCCATCAATCTGAGGTGGAGGTGAAAACCAGGGTGGGAAAGCAGTAGTTACGTTCATAATTTCAAACGCTGCCGACGGGAATGACTTGACGCATGTTGGTAAATATGATGATAGTTGTAGTTTGCGGTGTTTGAGATCTGGAACATGCAGTTTCTGGACGTAGAACCCGGCTTTCGGATGTATTGGTTTCGAAAGTGAGCATCCCCTTGGTCACGCAGGAATCGTGCGATCTGGATCTAACCTGGTTTCGTTTTAGGCTCATAAAAGGACACGGTTGTTTGACTATTGAACCTTGGAGATCTGGGATCATTAAAGAGTGGACCTGGTTTTTACCGTTGAATGGACTGACTCGAAATTGTTGTAGATGATTCAAGTAAAAAATTCAAGATTTATTTACAAAAAGTATCCATCATGATTCCATATCTTGTATTTTGCTGAATCAAAATCTTTTTCCGCAGGGAAAACATGGTAGGGATATTCGATTAAATAATCACTACTACATCATTATGAAGTCTCCAACACTGTCATCTCAAGTTTCATATCTTGGACGTCAAACGTTTCCAACACATCCCAAGTTTCTTCCCGACGCCTATAGACAAGCTACTACATCTCCTTACTCGTATTTATTCATTAATTTACATCCTCGCTGTGAGGATCGTCTTAGAGTGAGATCAGGTATTTTATCAGGAGAAGAAGAAAATATTTACGTTCCAAAATGAAATTTGTGATAGATTTCCAAGGATTTCAGTTAAAATCACAGTTTTGCTTTAAAGAGCTTACTATTTGCAAATTGGGATCAAGTGACTATACACATTTTTTCATCAAGTCTAGCAAAAGTTATTTCGAATTATCTTCCAGGGAACGAAAGACTGTTAAATTTTGTGAAACAAATCTACACCGCATATACTGGAATTCTGGTTATGACAAGTTTAACGAAGTGCAGTCGCATGTGAATAATATTTTAAAAGACGGATCAGTTGTTTACACAAAAGGTCAAGAAAAGGCGGAGATTCTACGCAACGCTTTTAATATACCAGGAGGTGTTCTTGAAACAAGTGAACTAAATCTAGTTCCACTGGGCTCATTCTACAACCTGAAAAACTGTCCGCTTCCATTCCATAAGTATACGTCTTCGTGCTCACACTTTAAGGCCCAATCTTTAGCAAGACAACTTGAAATATTTCAAAATGAGTCATTGCATGAACAGAAATCAGAACTTCTTGAAGAACGTGTTCAAATGCAAACATCCCAAGAGGAAGAAACTCATTGAATAGGCAACAACGGATAATATCAGAGCTATTTCTGAAGTTGCTCTGAATACCTTAAACGGAAACATAAACTTATCGAAAGTGGAAAAAAGGAAATTAAAAAAACATCGAATCGGAATAAGAAATCTTGCCAAAAAATCAGTTTCTACAAAAAAGAAGAAAAAACTTCTTATTCAGAAAGGGGGTTTTCTCCCTCTGCTCTTAGCTCCTCTTCTGTCGGCTGCCTGTACAATCGCTGGTCGTGCAATCAGTTCATCTTTAGGATATTAAAAAAAACATGGCGAAACGTATGAAATTAATCTCAGCAACTAATTTCGATCTGCAAAATATAAAACAAGAAAAAATACAATTCGATCCCGATCAACAATATCAAAATACAAATACCGTTTACACATCAAATATTTTAGATGATGAAACCCTGCCTCTAGATATTAAATTACAGTTGTATAGTAAAACCCTTAAGGCGATGAACGAGAAAATTGAATATCTTCTGAATAAACCTATAAAAGTTGACATTGCTAATGAATTAGATACAAAATCCATGTCAGTACGTGAAAGTGAAAACTTCGACTACAGCAAGGAAACTCTTCTAAATAAAAAAGACATTGGCTTAATTCAAGCATTACCCCCATCCTACCATGACAACGCTGCTACAATAATGAATATTCTGAAACCATACGATAAATTAATTTCATGGGATAAAAGAGGAATGGTAACATTTTTCGGAAATGAAGTGGTGAACGGTTCCAATCTGTCAGATCTAATAAGCTACACAATCAGAAATTTAAAGTGGTCGGCAGATCCTCCAGGAATAAACAGATTTTTAGCAGTTGTAATGCTCAAGCTTGTTGGGGACATCCGACTCAATATAATAAAACTCCGTTCCATGTAGTACGGAGCCTACGAAACCTACATTTCCCCATTTTACCCACTTAACCCACAATTAGTCAACCTTCCTAATATAATTAGGCAAAGCCAATGCAAGGGTTGCAAGGCATTAATGTCCCGGTTCTTTGGAGCCCTTAACCTTCAAAATCGCTTCAGTCGTTCCCCAGCAATATCATTGCTCATATGCAAGTCTGTTGGCTCAGCCAAGCCCAAATTGCCTACCCGAACTCCCGATTCCCCAAATCGTCACTCTGATCGTCCTAGATCAAGCCACTAAGGCTACCATACCTTATCGATTCTTCTGACCCTGACCACGGGCGCTGAACTAGGGGTCACCAAGCCCTATTCGACTCCTCTGTACCTCACCACGGTCGTTGAGTTAGGGGTCACCAAGCCCTGAGCTTTCTTGTCTCGCCACAGAGCTTAAAAGCTGGGGTCACCAAGCCCCACTCCCGTAGGTCACCAAGCCTATCGCCCGCTCGTACCAAGAGCCCAACAAGGGTCACCACGCCCTTCCCCTTTTTCCCCATTTACTCTTATCTACGTTCGATTACTTGCCAATTCGTATTGTTGTTATTGTTAACGTCACTTAGCCTTTCTTCACGATTGTCAGTATAGGCTTGAGCACTACGCGTCTTCTCGTAGGGCTGTTAAACCTAACCCTTTTGTTTCTGCGCGTGCGTGTTTATTTTGCATGTTATCATTGACTGCATTACGGGTTGCATAGGGTTGTTCGTAGAGCTTGGACAACATCGGTAAGGATCCGTGTTAAACCAATCCGGGTGCGGAACCGTTACGACCGTTCCAAAAGTAAGCATAGCTAGCGTTGCTCGGACTTATGTAGCTCTCTCCTTGCGGAGTTGGTTAATAAGGGGAGTAACTCTAGTATATTTCCTTACATATGGGGGCTCGTCCGGGATCCTTTACCACTTCCATCTTTCTGTATGATTGATCACCTTATAGTTAGATTACCTAGTAAATGAAAAGAGGGTATAACGTAGTTTCCTTTTTACTATCCGGGTTCATTAGCGATAGACTTCCGGGGTTTCATTGGAGTAGATTAGACTTGATTTGGGTTTCGATTAGTTTCAGGGCTATTTAATACCCTTAGCCTTGACAGGGTAATACAACCCTTTTGTGGAGCGGGTTACACGCCGTAACGGAGTCCTAGGCCACTCAATCGTAGATCGGGCTACACGCTGTAGTAGGGATCTTTTAGATTCTTTCGAGGAGCGGGTTACACGCCGTAACGTGTACGAATAGGACAAGGTCGTCTTATTTTGGGTCGGTGTGCAACGCCTGCACAGACTTAAGTTTCCCTCATACTCCCACCCCCAACCTTGGATCATTTATCTCCTTATCTTTTGCGCAAGAGTGAGGAGCATAGTTTTCCAGACCATTAACCCTAGTTAATATTGATAGACATTTCTATTAGACAGTTGTAGGATAGTTAGCAGCTCATCCAATCTTCATTTTCCCAAGTCCGATTCATATCTATAGTTATCATGAGTAGAAGAGGCAGAGCAGCAGCTTCTGTTGCTGATGATCCTGATCCGGTTATTAACGTCGTTAACCCGGTCGTGAACGCAGAAGCCCATGTAAATGAGCCTATGCAACCACCTCCGGCTGTAGCTCCTGTTCCTCCTCCAATCGCAATTCCAACTGCAGAGGAGATAGCAAGAGCTATTATTCAGGAACTTCTTCTAGCCGGTCCGCAACATCCCATGTTTAACATGTTAGCTCAACAAGCTCCACCTCTATTCCAGGCTCACCTAGCTCAGAATCAGGCTCCACCACCAATACCAGTAGCTCCCATCCAACCTATTGCAGATAACGGTGTTCAGGGAATGAACTTCCGCCCACTTTTACGGGCAACCGACATTATTATGCCTACGTATGCCGGTGCATCTGATAGGAAGACTCCTTATGAATTCTTAGAAGAATTGGATAAGTACCAGGCAGCTACTGCATTCCCAGACGACGGAATTCTGAATCAGGTCCTTCGCCATGCACTTAAAGGCACCGCTTATCGGTGGTTTGAGTTCAAGAATGGGTTTGCTGACATGCAGTCTTTCAAAGACGCTTTCAGGAAAGAATACCAAGCTATCGGTTACTCAGTCGAGCTTCGAAAGGAGCTCGAAAGTCGGACTCAAGGGGTCGATGAACCTCTTACAACCTTCATTTACGCGATCAACGCTTATTACGAGCGTCTCGATCCTGAAACCCCACAGGCCGATAGAGTAGTTAGGGTTGTTGACAACATGCATCCCGAATATAAATGGGCCTTAGGGAATAAAGAGTTCCAGAATCTTCAACAGCTCGTTGACGCTGCTCACGACGCTCAATCCTTGCTTAAACGCTTCAGGAGCTACACTCCTCCACCCACTGCCGATCGGTCATTGGAACCCTCATTGGCTTGGCACCCTGCACATTCGTACAGGTCAGACAGCAGACATGAAGCACATGTTGTAGCACTTGGATCGGGAAGTACTCAGTCGGCTGACACGAGACTTCGTTTTCCGTCGATCGATCCCTATAGTTACTTCCATCCAACTTCAGATAGTCATAGGGAACAGAGAGGCAGGTCACCTCACAGAGATCAGCGTCGACATAGATCAGGATCCAATCAGCGATTCCGAACTCCATCAAGGGATAGAAACCCACCCTCGTCCTCAAGGGACAATTCTAGGGACCGGCATCAAGCTGAACAAAGGGACAGGTCAAACTCTCAGTCCCGTCCAGTCAGTCCAGCTCGGGCCAGTTCTAGCCCAATTAGAAGAGTCACTTGCTTCAAATGTGGGGAGGATGGTCATGTCCAGAGGTATTGTCCAAGGACTTCAAAAAACCCGCAGAGCCCGAGGATCCGAAGGGATTAGGCCTCGGGTATGAAGTGGACATGTCCAATTTTAGTGTACTTACAACTGACAAACCTCCATTAGTTGAAGTAGAAGTACTTGAATCCAAATTTCCAGCATTATTAGACACAGGAAGTTCCATCTCATTTATAGGACCAGCAGTAATTAACTTGCTTAGAGAACGAGGTATTAAAACGCAACAATCTACTACCAAGGTCCAGTTATTACAGTGTAGTTGTTCCACTATTGAAGAAGTTAGCTTGACTCTCAGATGGAAAGGTCATATTCGAAGGCAAAAGCTTAAATTAGCTTCCAATTGTCCTTACTCACTTCTATTAGGTAGAGATTTCCTTAGAGCAACCCAAATTATACCTGACATTTCCAAAGGGGGCTGGACAATGGGTCCAGAACCTCAAGAATTGATACCCTTCGAGAAACCGAAACGCCAAGTCACCTTCTGTGACGAGGCACTAGTTAATATCGTCTCTACTTTAGAACACCTCGTCGATCAAGCTGATATCTCTGCAGACCAGAAAGTGAAGCTTCTCGAAGTCGTTCTAAAGTATCGGTAAAGTAAAGGTCTTCACAGTCAAACCAGGTTACTGCGAATGGTATCAATTCGAGATTCCTACTGGAGATGCGAAACCAATCATATGTCATCCGAGGCCCATGACTCCAGCTAAAAGGGAGATTCTCGTTGCAAAGGTCAAACAGCTCTTAGCTGACGACATTATTGAACCTTGCGATGGTCCTTGGTCATTTCCTGTCGTCTTACGACCCAAAAAGACAGGAGGTGTACGACTATGTGTAGATTATTTGCCTTTAAATGACTTAGTTCCTGCTGACAAATACCCACTTCCTCGTATCGAACACCTAATCCAACACTTAGGAAAAGCTAGATTCTTCACGTTACTTGACTTAAGCAGTGGTTACTACCAAATTAAATTAAAAGACGAAGACAAAGACAAGACAGCTTTTATCGTCCCAGGTGTAGGGCTTTATCGTTTCAAAGTCATGTCAATGGGACTTAAAAATGCTGGGGCAGCCTTTCAAAGGATGATAGATAAAGTCTTCGGAGAACTCAAATACTTCATAGTTCTACCTTATCAAGACGATGTACTAACCTACTCTGACAATTTTGATCAACACCTTATCGACCTGGATAAGACCCTTAGCAGAATACAGCAGGCCAACTTGACAGTCAATCCTAATAAAGTTAGATTCTGCAAGACCTTGATAGAATACTTAGGGTTTATTATCAGCAAGGACAAAATTTATCCCGACCCAGACAAAGTGCACGCCCTCAAAAACTACCCAAGACCTAGAAACGTAAGGGACATTAGAAAGTTTACAGGGTTCATTGGATTCTACCGACAATTTTACGAACACTTCAGTCAAATTGCCAAACCTCTTTACAACCTACTAAAAAAAGACGTTCCATTTCAATGGACACTTGACACTGAAAAAGCTTTCAACACACTCAAAGACCACTTAATTACTACAACTAACCTCGCCCTTCCTGACTTAAATCAACCCTTCATTATTCAAACAGACGCAAGCTTAGAAGGTATAGCTGCCGTTTTACTCCAAGAAAATTTAGGACGTAGGCATCCCATTCATTTTGCTTCCAGAATATTATTCGATGCTGAGAGAAATTACACCATCACCGAATTAGAATGCTTAGCTGTTATTTTCGGTGTTAGGAAATTCAGAGGCTATATTGAATATACCCATTTCACTATTGAGACTGATCACCAGGCTTTGAAATGGCTTAAGAACATTAAAGAACCTGCTGGCAGATTAGCTCGATGGTCCTTAGAACTACAGTCGTTTGACTACACTATTATCTATCGAAAGGGTAAGAACAATCAGATGGCTGATGCTCTCTCTCGAACTGTTCCCTGTCTTTTAGTCGATCAGATTCTTTCGGTCTCAAAAGACACAGTCTCTTCTTCTCAAAATTCTGATGACACGTTGGGAGAAATAATCGGGTACTTAAGCCAGGGAACTCTCCCAACTAATCCAGTCGAATCTAGTCGGATCATGAAACTATCCAAGTTTGCTTGCCTAAAGGACGGTGTCCTATTCAAGCGAATAGGTCCGACGGATCAACCATGGTCTTCTGAAGATCAGGCATTCAGAATCTGGATTCCCAAATCTATGAGCAGCCAAATTATAAGCATTTTTCACTCCAGTTCTATAGCTGGTCATCTCGGTACTGCTAAGACATTCCGTAGAATAGCTGATAGATGTTATTGGAAGACCAT
This sequence comes from Desoria tigrina, assembly GCA_906901685.1. Taxonomy (NCBI): domain Eukaryota; kingdom Metazoa; phylum Arthropoda; class Collembola; order Entomobryomorpha; family Isotomidae; genus Desoria; species Desoria tigrina. The sequence goes on along the minus strand of CAJQTU010000010.1, from coordinate 2,941,509 downwards.
GAGACTAGATATATCCAAATTCATATCTTCATGTTTAGACTGTCAACAGACAAGAATCCCTACTCTGGCCAAAGCAGGCTTAGCGACTTCTGTCATAGCAGATGCCCCTTGGGATCTTGTTACCTTAGACCTGATGGGTCCTTACACGACCTCGACCAGTCAAAACCACTTCCTCCTGGTCATTGTAGATTATTGTACCAAATGGGTTGAACTCTTCCCTCTCCCCAAAATCATTGACAGATTATGGGAAGTGTTTTGTAGATTCGGTTTCCCTAAAGCACTATTAAGTGACAATGGCACACAGTTTGGCTCGAAAGAGTACATCAGTTTCTGTGCTTGGCTAGGTATCAAAATCTACCAGACACCTACTTACCACCCACAATCCAACATTACGGAAAGATACAATCAGACCATCAAAAACATGATTATTACCACTACCTCTAAACTCAAAGATTGGGACAAAAACCTTAAAGAGTTAGCCTTTGCTCTACGTACCGCAGTCAATGTTACTACGCAATTCACACCCGCATTTCTCAACTACTGTCGAGAACTTAGAACGCCATTTGATAACCAAATGGACCTTCCAACTCAATCGTTAACTCGATGGCCGTGGGGCCAACTTGCCAAACAAATGAGTACCATTCTGTCCGTAGCTCGCGAGAACACGATAGACGCTCAAGCCACGTACCAATCGTATTACAATCTTGGCAAACGACAAATCAATTTCAAGATTAACGATATTGTCCTCGTAAAACAACACGTCTTGTCAAATGCCGCGAAAGGTATTTCGGCAGGTCTTTGTAAGAAATGGTCGGATCCTAGAATTATTAAGACTGTAATTTCGCCAACTATTTATGAGATTTCTGAACTTGACGGGTTAAAATCATTAGGTATTAGACATATATCAGAACTTAAACTATTCGACAACTCCAGCGAACATCCCGCAGCCGACAACGATGCTGCCACAACCAATCACCACGACTCCACCGTTCCTAGAGCCCAGCAGCCCAGCAACCTCAACACGTCTGTCACAAATATCAAATCCATCCCAGATAACCACAACAGCCGTTCGAAAGTTGCCCGATCCCTGCCCAACATAGTAAAGTCCAAGTTGTCGACGCCACGCAAGACTCAACTGCCTATGATTAGTACACCGCCAACTACCGTGCCACTAAATATTGCAGACAACACTATAGTCTCGCCCGCAACAACCAGCACTGCTAGTCCTTCTAGAACGCAGCAAACCTCCAACACCAAAACCGACTGTCGTAACAGAGCAGCCAATTTGGTACTCCCGACTCAAACTCCAAAAGGGAGGCCTCCAGCATTACCAACTCCAAACAGTCCAAACAACGGGTCCAACCGTGACAAAACAGCCAATATTAGCAGCCCGTCACAAAATCAAAACTCTGCACAGCCGAGTCGATACAACCTTCGTGATCGATCAAACTCACGATCACCACCACGTCTCTAACAAGAAAGTCCAGATCCCATAAATGCCAATCCCGTCAACCCATTCGTGAACTTGACATCGCACTCGAACGTCTGTGATGAACACCATACAACCACTGTCCATCCACATGATCCAGACTTCGAAGACAGCACAAAATCAACATCACTGATGCACCAGATGACGTCGACGTTGTGGCCTCAGCTTTCCTTCAATCTCCCAAGTTCTTAAGACTTAATTAATTTTCAAAGTCAGTCTAAATTCCGTCACTCAAAATTCAGTTAGAGCCCGTCAATTCAGTGTTTATGTATATATAAGTTATGTTAAATTGAGTCCAGTCTACAATACAGTAAAATAGTTCCGTTCAAATTCTTATGTTTTCTGTTCGCAGTTATTGCGGTTGAGTTCCTATTTAATTCCGGTTCAACACCATTCAAAGATAAATTGTAACTAATTACAAACCATTGTTCACTAGTATTTACAATAATTTACTATAATATTAAGTACACTTATTATTCTACAGATTAATAATATAAAAAAATAATAATTTGCTATGGGTTTAATTTACGTTCACATTTCCTACGTATGTAAATTTAACGATGTAATTGTCATGTGTTTATTAGATGGTTAATAAAGTTCTTACCAGAGGCCTTAAACGGGGGGATATGTAATGCTCAAGCTTGTTGGGGACATCCGACTCAATATAATAAAACTCCGTTCCATGTAGTACGGAGCCTACGAAACCTACATTTCCCCATTTTACCCACTTAACCCACAATTAGTCAACCTTCCTAATATAATTAGGCAAAGCCAATGCAAGGGTTGCAAGGCATTAATGTCCCGGTTCTTTGGAGCCCTTAACCTTCAAAATCCCTTCAGTCGTTCCCCAGCAATATCATTGCTCATATGCAAGTCTGTTGGCTCAGCCAAGCCCAAATTGCCTACCCGAACTCCCGATTCCCCAAATCGTCACTCTGATCGTCCTAGATCAAGCCACTAAGGCTACCATACCTTATCGATTCTTCTGACCCTGACCACGGGCGCTGAACTAGGGGTCACCAAGCCCTATTCGACTCCTCTGTACCTCACCACGGTCGTTGAGTTAGGGGTCACCAAGCCCTGAGCTTTCTTGTCTCGCCACAGAGCTTAAAAGCTGGGGTCACCAAGCCCCACTCCCGTAGGTCACCAAGCCTATCGCCCGCTCGTACCAAGAGCCCAACAAGGGTCACCACGCCCTTCCCCTTTTTCCCCATTTACTCTTATCTACGTTCGATTACTTGCCAATTCGTATTGTTGTTATTGTTAACGTCACTTAGCCTTTCTTCACGATTGTCAGTATAGGCTTGAGCACTACGCGTCTTCTCGTAGGGCTGTTAAACCTAACCCTTTTGTTTCTGCGCGTGCGTGTTTATTTTGCATGTTATCATTGACTGCATTACGGGTTGCATAGGGTTGTTCGTAGAGCTTGGACAACATCGGTAAGGATCCGTGTTAAACCAATCCGGGTGCGGAACCGTTACGACCGTTCCAAAAGTAAGCATAGCTAGCGTTACTCGGACTTATGTAGCTCTCTCCTTGCGGAGTTGGTTAATAAGGGGAGTAACTCTAGTATATTTCCTTACACAGTTTGCAAGATGTTAGGTGTACCAACGTCTTTGCTGTCGTCTAACGTGAAACAAGATTGGTATGGAACTATTGAACACATACGCCCACGCCAAAATGTTACCGATAGTATTTTAAGAGCTCCTAAGTACCGTAGAATGTTAAATCAATGGGATTCAATGGATCAGAGAGATGTCATAGGACAGCGATCTAATGCTTCCAGTCCATTCACAACACCACAAGCAACACCATCGAAGACTCCAAGCTCTGGATTAAAAAATAAAAACGTAACTCAACGAAAAAAACGACGTAGCGATTAAGTATAGTTTTAAAATGGATCACTGTATAAATACTCATCATAGACGAATTTCATATCCAAATATGACAACACTACAATCCCGGCTGTCCTCGTTCGAAAACTGGCCAACTAATAAAAGACAAAAACCTGCAGAACTTGCTGAGTGTGGATTTTTTATGTCGGGAGTGAAGATCGTGTCATGTGTTTTTATTGTGGCATTGGTGTTTACGATTGGCTTTGCGAAGACAATATTTGGATGGAGCATGCGTTGAATTCAAATAGATGCCCATATTTACTTGTTCACAAAGGGAAAGCAAATCAAAATCAAGAAGAAATTGATCAATTTAAGTCCACCATGGTAATATATTATAACAATGCTCAATTACAAATGTTCAAAATATTATGGCCCAACTTCTAGTAAAATATTCTATAAATTTTTGCAGGCTCAAGAAGTCTTTTACAATGAAAGAGATGATAACACCTTGGATCGAAACGGATTAATTCGTGGTAAATTTTTATGTTCATTATGGCTAAAATTGTTAGCGTTACTGATTCTCATAACTTCTGTTTCTGTGTTACAGATAATCGGAACCTTTTCAACCTTCTACAAGTAAATGCCTGTCGAATCTGTTGTGAAAAAGAAGTAATATTTATGTATTTACCCTGTTGTCATTTATCATACTGTCGAGATTGTGTAACAACCCAAACACGCTGTGTTATATGTAGAGTACCACATCAATATATAGTTAAAGTATACAAGGCCTAACGCCCTTCTATAAATATATATGTATATATACATCTTTCCGAGTTCCAATAAATCCATACAACTTTGTAAATAAATTAGCAGTCTACATTTACTCGTTGCAAAAATGTCATCCTTCGAAGAAGTCTATTACAATCCATCACATCCAAGCAGTTTTGGAGGTATTGACAGACTGGCATGTTAAAAATTAGGAAGCAAGTCAAAAATTAAAAAGTTTTTGCAGTCCCAAAAAACATACAACAAAAACAAAGCCACTAAGCATAAATTCGTTCGTCGTAAAATAGTTGTTCCATCAATTAACTATTTATGGCAAACTGACTTAATAGTCCTTAATAAATACTCAAAACAGAATGATGGTTTTAAGTACATTCTTACATATATAGATGTTCTTAGTAGATACGCCTACGCTATTCCTTTGAAAAAGAAAACAGGTATCGCCACTGTTGATGCTTTCAAACAGATATTTAAGAATTCTGGCGTTCTTCCAAAATACCTTACCTGCGACGAAGGAGTAGGGGGAATAAGGGACTCTAAAACCTCGAGGTAGCCATGGCATGGGACCGATCCCCCGGCCGGGGGGTAGCTAGTGCCCGGGTAGTAGCCTGGCAGTAAATAAATCGATAAAAATGCAATCTATTTCGGGGGAATGCATTTATTATTAGATTAGGATTATTAGATTAGGATTATTAGGTTATTGAATGTCGAGAGCAATCTGCTCTCTCTGGAGTTCCTGGGCGGACCGGGGCTCGAATCCTCGAAGGTGCTCGGGGGTGCTACGGGTCCAGGGCGTCCAAATGGTCCATCCGGCCAGTTTTTTGCCGATGGCCTTTCGACGTACGTAGACAATGAGAGCCAGCATGAAGACATACCATATGCATGAAATTATTCCAGCTATGCAAAATAAAAAATGAATTTTAGAACTAAAAATAGCTAAATCATATAAAAATAGCTAAATCATAAAAATAGATAATAGCTTACTAATATCGGAGATTGAGGTGGTTTTTTCCGGAAAGATGATAAAGGGGGCGTTTTCCATGGATGCTGGGCAGGGTCCTCCGTTGCGGTAAATGCCTTGAACGGCCCCCTTAATTAGGCTATATTCCGGTAAACAAGCCGAAACACCCCCTTCGTACAGTACGAAAACCTCACAATTCGTTGAATTATTGCACATTGTGCAGTTTAAGGAGAAACAGGAATTATCCATTTTGCCGGAGAAACGGATTGGAAATGAGATTGAGGAGGAAGGTAAGTGATAACAATTAGAAGATAGTCCAATTAAGGGCCGCTCATAAATTCCGATTTAATAAAATGCAAATATGGTCAAAACTCGTGTTTTAGAGAATTTCTGGATTTATGCCGTGTAAAACTAAAATATACGCTATAGTGTATTTATATATGAATGGCCCTATAGTATAAACTACCCGTGCTATGCTATAAATGAATACAACATAATTGAATTTTGAATGCTGAATATTTATTTCGAATTATTTCTGATATTTACGAAGCCTGAATTTAAGTGGAGGAGTTGGAGGAACGGATGAGATTTTTGAAGATACGTTGGAAGGGGCGTATTGTCACGATAATAAATTGTCGTGTCTTGATATTAGTATAACATCTTTACAACTTAATATCATCATAGGATATGATAGATTATAAGTTAAAATAGGTTAAGTAAATAGGAAATAAATAACCTCTATGATACAAACACCATAAATTAAGTTAACCTCCCACGATGAATCTAATGCGATGTAATTTTAAGGATAAATCATCGATTTGTGTAACCTTTTTATTTGGAAGTCGTCCAATCAACAAGACGATTAATTTGATTAATGTACTTTTAATCTAAACGATGATCTAATCATCATAAATTGAAATAATTGTTTAGACATTTTACAAATTATTAGATATTTAATGTCATTTAGGAATTTCTCGCTCAATGCGCCATTTATGATTTATTGGTCTAGACTTAGTTACAATAATAACTAAATTTAACCCTAAGTACCTATTGTCTCCCTATATAAGGAATAGTCCTAAACGACATCGGGGCTCTTGAGTCTTTACGCGTCAGTTCATCTCAATCTTTAAGAAGAACTTTTAGGTAGTTAAGTCATATCTTAAATTAATATTTCAAAGTCCTTTTAATTTTAGTTAAGTTAAGAATTTAGTTCAGCCTGTAACCTTGTCCGGAAATAAAGTAACAATACAAAATAAAGAACCCGTGGCCTAGGCTGATCTAAATTCATCTAAATATTCGGCATCATTTAAGGCAATTAGATTAGGACACTTTATTTTCGTGACAATTTGGGGGCTCGTCCGGGATCTCAGATCTTAAGATCTAAAGATTTAAGAAAAAAATACTACAGCATCGGCTATCATCAACACAATCTAACCGGTAAGTACCCCTATGGGTGATTAAAATTATGTACTATAATTAAAAATTATAAATTAGACTCGGGCTATTTGATTTAGGCGAACGAACGAACCAACAATTAACAAATAATTTTTTTTAAAAAAGTAGCTTTTAAATAAAAGGGGAGCTTCGACATACTACATGAACCTACGACATATGTCTTTATTTCTATAATTTGATTCAGAACCACCAAACCCCTAACCCAAAAATAAAATCGCATCAATAAATGCTACTAAGAAGCATTAGTAATTTATTTGACAAATTGTTTTTGATAATATAAAAACCAGATAGATGAATCCTTTAAATATCTCATTAAAACTTAGGAGCTTAGACAGATAGTAGCAAGGATGTGGTAGTATACCAAGTTTAAACGTATAAACAGATTTCATCAACTCCAATATAGGCTTCATTTTCAATTTCATATAGGTTTAAACTTCAATCAGTCAAAATTAAAGAAATTTATGAATCAACAAACTGCCATATGGCGTCCAAATAGATTTTAACTTGAAAAAGATCAACATCATTAAAATTCAATTTATGTTCTCAGAATTTAGCTTCACGTATGTCATCGAATAGTTCACAGAAATAAAAAAATTATTTTACGACAGAACAGACAAACAGTATCAAGAAAAGGCTAACTCTCTCAGACGTATTATACATACTCACATGAACATTCTGGAGTTATATTATTGTTTGGTCAAAGAATAATAATAAGAATAAAGTATTTAACCGAACTAAATTAAAAAGGTTTAGAAGGAATATATTGTGGTTGTTATTTAAAAACATAGAAAATCAATAATTCAAAACGGCCTAAGAAATAATTCAGTCCGTAACATTAAGAGTGAAGAAGTGAAGAAGGGAGTACAGACCTTGCTACTATTAAGAAAGGCTCAGAACATTCGTGTGTATCAATAACTCTGTCAATGCATAATTTGGAATACGTTACTCATAGTAGTAGTCACGAAAACACCGGATACTGGGTCATAAAAATGTCAAGCCAAAGAGATTTATGGTAAAAATGCTTCCCAGGAATATACTTTACTGCCTGGCTTAATCTTCATCCCTCCAAAACAAAAAAAATGCGTCTGCATCTGAACTCTCATTAACTAATAAGATCACATACAAGACAGTAGGGTAGCTCCGAGATCCCGCAAAAGGAAAGCCGTCTAAAAAAATAAAGTTAAAGTAAAAACTCATCGGATTTCATAATTTAATTTAAAGAATTGGTAACATTGAAGTGAATGTAAATTGTTAAGAAATACCGTCCAAAGGAACGATTCAGTTTTAGGGAATATTGGACTGGTGGACTTACAGTGAAAAAAAAAAGTGAGAAATTAAGAGTGTGGTTGGAAAAGTTGGGATCTTGAAAAGGTAATTCCGATTTTAGAAATTATTTGATTTAAGGTACTAGAAATCTACAGAAATAGAACAAATTATTAAGATAATTTACAAACAAAGGCAACAATCGAGTCAGAATAACTAGAGGAGAGAGAAGAGGTGAATTCAGAAGCAGAAATCAATATTATGATTGTAATTATGATACGTGGGCCTCCCAATTTATCATACAATAAAAAGATCAGTTTGAGGTTAATAAAAAAAAAATTCGTTCACAATTAAAAGAATTTGAGTAAAGAATTGAAATTGAAAAATTGAGATAATGCGAGACGATGCACTAAAAGCGTTTTATAGTTCAGTTTCGTTCAAGTTTCAAAAAAAAAAAAAAAAAAAAAAAAAAAAAAAAAAAACTATAAAGGAATTGAGGTCGGAAGTTCCTAGAAGTACTAGCCAAATTAACTTAGTAAATACCCTAGTATCAGACTTAATTTTGTCAAAAAAACTAATATTCTTTCCCTATATATGATCAAGATATCCTAGAGTTTTTCGTCAGTCATTACTCATTAATTATAAATTCGAGTTTTCATTATCCACCTTCAATCCACTTTTAATCCAAGTACACTAGTAGTCATTACAAAAAATTACATTAAATTAATTTTTGTTTTTTTTTACCGAGTTTTCATGCTGCTTAAAAAAAAAAAAAAAAAAACAACGAACGGACAAATTAAAAAAAAAAAAAACGAGGAGATTGGCATTTTAAAACCATATATTGAATAAAAAAAATCAGAGAGACCACAGATCGTAAGAAAAATATCCAGTTAGGTTGATCCATCACAAATACGTAAACGCGGTAAAGGATAGGGAATTATATCTTAATTAGGATGTGTTTCAAGTTAGAACACATAACATTTAAAAAAAACCTATTTATAGTTAATATGTTAAAAAAATTATGCACGATTTCATTCTCCTTTCAAGACTTAAGGAAGGATTGCCTTCCAACTTCTAACATTCACTTACCCACATCGTTTTCCAGTATCGTCCCTCATTCTCTTCATCTGTTAGTAATCAAGATAAGATTTAACATATGGTATTCATTTTCCTACTAATACTCTAAATATCCATTTATGACACCGACAATTATTACCAAATTGTACCAAAGCCTGCACCATAATAAACCATTACTTAGAGTTCGACAAAACTATTCAGATAGACGAAGGCATGACGAGATTCAGGAAGAGCTGGAGATTTTTTTTAACTATAAGCTCATATGTTGAATCTCAGCCTATTTTTACATGGAAAATGATACACGTTACACTTATGTTCCTCACATATACTACAACTAGTAGAATAATCTAATAATACCAAAAGAAAACGGATATAATAGGGAAGTTATTGCGAAGGGATTAAAGTAATGATAATATGGCATCTGAAGCTTGAAACCTGATCGGAAATAAGTTACATGTTCAACTCGAACACATTCATGAATAACTTGAATATCAGTCAACCGATGATATATTAAATCTGTATACATTATACCTACAGATAATAGTAAATGCTCGATATATAGTCGACACACTATATACTGATTCTTGATTACTCAATATGGAAACATTAAAAACATCACAGTTCTGAACCTTTTAGTGATATGACTCCGTAGATTTCCGTTCAAAGAAAGAAAAATAATTTAAAAAAAAAAAAAAAAAAGAGAACTTTCTTTGAAACGTTCAGTCATGATTTGGTTGTGATTTATAGATACAATGTTTACGTGAGTCTATGACAAGGGGAATAGAAATGACGACGTAGTAATGATAAATGAGAACCCGATGTTTATTTCCACTCATATAAATAGTCACAAAAATATCCTCACAAAAAGAGGCGATAAGCAAAATACAAATTTGATCCAAATAATGATTTAAAAAAAAGGCGTGTGACAGCTTTATGTCTTTATTAAAAATCAACTATTGCATAAGAATCCTCCAAAGAGGAAAAAATGAAGAAACCAATACGCAAAATAAAAACCAAATTCGTATTCAAGGGTGTATTGCCGAGTTCCTTTTAACTAGATTCATAATTGTAACTAGTAAATTTTTTTTTGTACAAATCAAAATGGCAAGCCCAACTGATTCTTATCTTATTCTATTAGATTTGGTGCAGGATAATCTTTGTTAATTGTTCGCATTAAAACACAAAGGAGTGTTGAGTGATGATGAGTGAGTGGATGAGATGAGCCACGGAACTGAACTACTAATATTTATTCAATGAATTGGTTAACGAATAAACTGATTCCTAATTCCTTTTCGATAAAATTACTTCATCATGATTACTTTTCTCTGAGACTCTGACGACTATCATAAGAAAATCTCGCATTACGAACAAAGTCGGTAATGTTTTAGCTTCTCGATGTGAGGTTAATAATTCCCTTAAGGTTATGCAACCAACTTTGACAACTTTTTTTTAAAAAAAAGAAAGAGAAAAAAAGGGACTATTTAAATCATTCATAGATTAATTAACATTGTAAGGAGACGACCAGACGTCATAAGTCAGGTAGCATTTACTGATGATTAGTAATAAAAATGAAATAATCCCTTCGATAGTGGAATTACCTTCAAAGATCAATATAACGTAAAGATTGCTTACTCTTAATTCCTCACTCCCTTACTACATTTGCCATTATTGTCAAGATCCTCGAACCTCTGCCGGCTTCTTCGAAATAATAAATCACTTCCCTATTCAGGTGATATAACCAATGAAAATTACAAACTACAAAATCTTACAAATACTCCTCTCAGACGAAAGAATTAACCCTACATTTCTTTGTTCGTAAGTAAAATACTACTATCTAGAAAGTTATTATTATCAAAATGTCCAGTAGTGGAAGGGTTTATTGTCCTTCATTGTTACATTATTGTTGATATAACACTATTTATATTATAAACTCGCGTACGAAATGAAATCAATTTATTTTAATCAAATAAGTTTAAGATTAAAATCCAAATAAATGGAATAAAATAAAAACTAATTAACTCAATAAGTTTGAGTATATTTTCAGGAAACCCAATCCACCTCCCTTGACCGATCGAGTTCTGACGAGTGACATAAATCAAAGAATTCTGGATCTCTCCTGGAAGGAAGCCAAGACGTCAACTAAGATTACACACTCCTTGCAATCAGACCCGAAACTTACCTGGCCAGCCATCGTATCCATCTGTAGCTTGGTACAAACCAAGGTAACAACAAACACCTCTCTAATTAAAGCATGAAATGAGAAAACTTCTAAAAAATAGCTCTGTTTTCATTACCGCTCTGCTTGGCTTACACATATTTCTGAAGAGTAACAACTTTAGGACAGAAAAAAAAAATAAACAAATAAATATAAGGAGATTAGAAAATTAGCTAATTAAGATAAATAGATAATAGATAAGTTATCATAACACATAATCACTTGTAAATGTAGTAAATCTTGACTTAATTAGTATGACATTGAATAATACTACTATCATTTCCCAAAAGTTAGGAGAAGATTTTCAATTAAATCTGATTATTATTATCCTCATCTTAACTTTATTTATAATCGGAGCTTGTCTCATCGAACTGTATATTCGCTTTAAGGAACACATCTTTCCACGATCAGGCGGAATTAATCCCGATCAATGTCAGTCTGAATAAACAAGATCATACCCCAGATATAAAGTTAGGCATGCTTTCTATAACGATAATATTAATCATTGTACTTATTCCTATTCTCTTGATTCTGACTTTTCATTGTACCTGCAACGAAGAAGCATTAATCACAGCACGACGATTCGAAGATAGATCACGAGCAATAAGTAATATGGTATAATGCCAATTCATCTAGTTAAGCCCAAATATAAGAGAAATTTAGTTTTAAGACATGCTATAATAGCTAGACCTACTGTTCTCAACCAAGGAACTTTTCAATATTTCCTGAATTATTTATTTATTCTAACTTGTGTACAACGAAATAACTTAAATGCAATTTTAGATAAAGCTGAATCGGACCCACTTTTTCTCTTGCATATTCATAAGATCATTTATCAATTGATTAAACAATCAAAATTAGACGCTACACCAGTACCTTTTTACTTTTAGCCGTTACAAAGTTTACTTGCATAAATACCACTAATCATTAAGTATAGTATTTATGTATAAGTATAGGGTTTAAGATTAAATTATTTTTTTCTTAATTATGTTAACCCAGTTGATACTCTTGTGCATTCTACTTATAATCCTGTTTGCCTATTACGGATCTGAATTTACTAAATTACATGGTTTAATCTCACAAGCCTTAGAGAAAATACCCGACTTCGAATATTTGTTAGAGTTAGTTAAAATGAATAACTTAACTCAGAATATCAGTATCCCTAAGAATATAAGAGACTAGTATAAGACTAATTCACTCAAACCCCTAAAAGTAATCCTACTTAGATATTGTGGTACCTGTCAAGGAAGTATATACAAATACTACAGTATTTGTTAAGGAACTCTATGGAACTTTAATTCCAATAGCCTTTACTAAATATAGAAGTGATAAGACTTTAGTGAGTTCAGTGATTTGTCGTGACTATTAGGGTTTTATAAAGAGGGACCCATATAAACTATATATCGACTTGCCTATATGTCTCAATTTTACTCCATCATAAACTATTCGTCATTAATAAAATAATAGACTTTATATCCATAATTGATCCAATCGCTTCAAATGACCTTTGGAACCCAACCCAAGATAACTAAATGGCAGAAGCGAATCCAGACCATCAAGATGTGGAACTCGATACAGGATTCCAAACAGGATTAGGAAATAGAACCCCACCCCATACGACATCAGGTGATCATACACTGACCCAAGAACCTCAGCCTTATTCTCAAACTTCGTCCCAACCCCCATTTAACTATCTAGTCTCAGGGGATTGTAGCGGAGAAAATCCCAGTAATTCAATAAATCAAACCGATCAGGAGCCCTCAAGGGTCATTTTAAATAGACCACGGTATCTTTCCACGGAAACTCCATCCACTAGAATCCCGCCCGGTTTTAGTAGTACCCCAGTAGACTCTGGTGATTTGACTCTTAACTCATCGGCTCAAACCATTGTGTGGTCGGGATTGGGACCAACATCACCCTCAGATATAACCAATTACCCGGATACCTTTACGGAAGTAGAATCAGAAACCCATCCGAGACTTCCCTTGGGCTCTACCGTTTCAGGAACAACCCCCTCAACTCACCTTAATACAGGAGTTCGACTTAACACCCACAACCGCAGGAGGAATCGGCAATTGACGGACGTAACCCAATATAGGGATCCCGCTGGAAATCAAAGCTCAGACGAAGACTCTCAAGAGAGCGAAGATCATCGGTCCTTGTTACCATCTCCCCACAGCTCCTCTGCACCTATTGTAACACAGACCCCTTCGGTAGTTAGAGGTCCAATTACAGGAAGGACATTACATTTGGAACCAATCCGAGACCCTAATTCACAACTATCAAACTCTTTTGGAATCTTAAAAATCGGTTCGGACGACGAGGACATTACGCCATTAGAACTAAGAAGTTTCTTGGAGACAATGAATACTACTATTTCGGCTATTCCATCAACAAACCATCCCCGTTATACTGACAATATAGCAGCATCTACGATGTCTACTTGGACAACCGGAAGCCAACCCTTAATGACTACCGACATTCAAAACCCTCCCCATACACGAAATCCTAGACATGTTAGCTTCGCTAGTACAGATACCTTGACTACGGATGCTGATTCAACACGATCCTATATCGATGAGTCAATTCCAGTGAGCTCATACGTTTACTTACCACAAGGGCCAGATATCGCTAGGGATCCACCTAGAACAACAACTGCAGTAGACACTATTGAGCCCGGAGTTACACATCCAACCTCATACAGCGGTTCCACTACCGGGATGCCGTTACTCTCTTCTACATATGCCATCCCTCCCAACCAGGCTGGTGTTTGGGGATGGGGAGCAGATGGATACCCCTCTTGTATTTATCCTATCAACCATGCAACCATTCAAAGAAACGAACCTCCACCCCCCTATCAATCCGTAGATTGGAATGCGGATAATTCAACATATAACCAGAATTATCAGGCCAACACAGGCGTATCCATCAACCCGAATACAGGACCTGGAAGGTCAAGCACTAATGAAACAGGAACTTCTGCGACAGTACATGGTACGTCAGGTCAGTGGCGATATCACCCGTACAGTTTACTTGGACATTCAACTCCATCAGTACCAATAATTTCGACTCATAGTCACCCTCCACCACCTCCTCCGCCTCCTCCTCCGGTAACTCGAGCAGGGAATATTACTACAGTTGGTCAAATTCCTTCGTTCTCTAACTCTGGGACTTCCTCTATCTTGCCAACTGAAGGCGCCCAACTTTCCATTCAAACACGACCTATGCCGCTTTACGATGTCGAGAATATTGCTGATACACTGGTCTACTTAGATAGATTTGAACGACTTACGCTAGGATGGGACTCAAAGAAAAGGCTTAATTACTTCCCATCCCTTCTGACAAACACCGCCTCAGATTGGTTAGTCTCTCTTGAAGACGACTTACAAAAACAAAGAACAACCGACGCGTTTGGAAATATTAGCAACGCGTTTAAGGATCTTACCTGGGAGCAGTTCAAAAAACACTTCCTGGAATATTCTAAAACGGTTCGTGGAGGAGAACTACACCATACACTGTACAATAAGCGACAGGAACGAAACGAGAATGCGGTAGCTTATTACTTCGCTATGAAAAAATTAATTGCCAAAGCAGCCTCCCACATGTCGGATAGTGAGAGTATGGAACTAATCAAGCGAGGACTTAACGTCACGATTCGGAACTTTCTGATCCCTTGGCGCCCGAAAAACTGTGCTGAAATTTTAATGCGTCTTCACGACTTTGAGAAAATTAGAGCAAGTCAGCTTGCAAAACGCAGAAATGAGATATCGGCAGACATTAACCTTTTGGAACTAGATGACAATGAATGGCCAGCGGAACCCATCGATCCACAACCCCATCAATATTCACCCTATAGTCACCAACACCCCCATCATATACATCAAGCTTCGTCACAACCGACTTTAGTACCTATCATGTCAGTTCCTACCGTCGCAGCTCCTCAACAACCTGATCCAGCTGAAGATGGACTCGAAGCAAAGCTCCTTCGAAATTTCAAAGATTTGAAAGGATCAGTCGATAAGATGTTGACTCAACAGAATCAGCAGCAACTACTTCAAGGGGTTCGACGACAATCATATCCTAATTTTAACAATCCACAGGGCCCGTATACCCGTACACCTTATAATCAGGGTTCGTATCAGGGTCTAAATCGCAATTATCCTTCGAATTCATATCCTCCGAATCCACGACCACA
Organism: Desoria tigrina; assembly: GCA_906901685.1. NCBI lineage: Eukaryota > Metazoa > Arthropoda > Collembola > Entomobryomorpha > Isotomidae > Desoria > Desoria tigrina. The sequence continues at coordinate 2,926,236 of CAJQTU010000010.1, read as the reverse complement.
AGGTCCCTCACCCCGAACCGCAATGTACCGCCAACAAAATGCACAATCATTTCAGGAAAGACTGGATCCGCAATCGGGTCCTTCGATACCTCGTTGTTTTGGTTGCCAGCAACTTGGACATTTTAGACGCGACTGCCCAAACCCCAATCCGGAAAACAAATAATTTCAGGTGGATATGAGGGGACGCCTGAAATAAGATTCAAAGTCCCTCCTGCTTCTAATATTTCTTATTTACCTATAATACCCCCTATAAACTCTAGGTCTTACGAAATACATGTAGTTAACTGTACTTCACTGAATTCAATTAATGCTCTGCATTGCGAGGTAACAATTAATAATATTAAGCCCAATGGACAAGCGCTCATTGATACAGGAGCTATGATTTCATTGGTAAGGGCTAATCTCATTAACCCCAAGGATTTGTTACCACCCCCAAATGTAATTGTTAAGACAGCCAATAATGACACTCTAACGATTATCGGTCAAACTACAGTCCATTTAAAGTTAGCTAATATTACAACAACTCATAGGGTCCTAGTGTGTCCAGATATCTCCGTTGATCTAATCGTAGGATTAGACTTTCATAGGAAATACGGTTTGATGCTTGATTTACTGACCGACTCAGTTAAATACCAGTTAGGAGGTCAGCACGTACGAGAAAACGACGTAGAATCAATATTATCGGATGAAACTGAATACGTGAATCTTATTAGTATTAGGACTCCTTCACCATGCATTTCTTCTATATCAGAAAGAGACTTAATTGACTTGACGGGGACGTCAAGCTCTGAGATGTCAGGGGATAGTAGATTCAATCCAGAAAATCGACATGAACTGATTAAATTCGACGAGAACTGGGAGGTAGAAACGGTGTCCGGTTTAAATTCACCAACATTTTCGGCTACTACAAATACCGTCAAGTTTAAGGATATTGAAAATTCAGAAGCATTGACACATACCGACGATGAGATTACGAGCTCAGATTATATAAATATAGATTTAGCAAATAAGGTTAGGTTAGGTGAACAGGAAACTCACTACAATGGAAACAGTGAGTTGTCCAACCCCAGTTCCGAAACACAGGAATTTTATATCAATCCAGAAACATCTGAATCTAGTGAACCAGAATCAGGAAATGTTGAGACATCCGAATTTGCAGAATCTGACAAAACTACGGATAGTAGTAATATGATAAATGAATTGATGGACTCCGGTCTTTCCCAGATAGATGTGACTGAAATAAATAAACCCTATAATCTAGTAGTAGCAACACAGGGCTCTATACCCCCTAGATACAACGGACTTGTTAAAGTTAAAGCGGACTTTAACACTAATGAAGACGTTATGTTTGAACCTAATCAGGAAATGTGCAACAGAAGAGAACTGCTTATTCCCAGAGCCGTTTTAAATCTAAAAGATATCTGTTCTCTCACTATTGCGAATTTAGGATTCAAAACAGCAAGGTTTAGGGCAGGTTCGGTATTAGGAACACTGAGCTCTATAGCAGGTGTAAGCAGATATATGAATGAAAGCACAAACCCTGAGGCTCCCATAGAAGTTCAGTGCATGTCAGTAAACATTATTAGCGACGAAGAGAAGCATAAAAACCTGGACACACTAGACATTAACCCCGCACTCAGTTTGGAAGAAAAAGCCACATTAAAACAGATCCTTTTCGATCATTACTCCTCCTTCTCTTGGAGCCCTACCGACTTAGGTCGTACTCACTTTATCGAACATAGAATCGAGACTGGTGATCATCCACCTATTAAACTACCCCCTTATCGAGTATCATTAACAGAACGAGAAATCATAGATGAACAAATTAAGGATATGTTGCATCGAGGGGTCATATCTAGTTCAAACTCACCTTGGTCCTTTCCGGTCCTTTTGGTAAAGAAGCCTAACAATAAGTTTAGATTTTGTATAGACGTGAGGAAGTTAAATAGTATTACGTTAAATCACTCATCCTACCCGCTCCCAAGGGTCACGGACATTTTAGATACTTTAAGGGGTCAAATTCATTTTTCTTCATTGGATTTGGAATCAGCTTTCTGGCAAGTTCCACTTGCTGAGTCCGACCGACAGAAATGCGCATTCACGACAAGTATGGGAGATCATTACGAGTTTGTAGCAATGCCATTTGGGCTCAAATCTGCTCCAGCTACGTTCCAACGTTTAATGGATGTCGTACTCTGTTCCCTACGATGGTCAATCTGCCTTGTCTATTTGGATGATATAATAGTATTCGGTAGCACGATAGAGGAGCATAATAGCAGAATACGGCAGGTAATTGACCGTCTTAAGGACGCTAACCTAAAAATTCAACCGAAGAAATGCTCTTTTCTTTACGGAGAGATAAAGGTTCTCGGACATGTCGTTTGCCGCGAAGGGATAAAAACTTGCACAAAGAAAATCGAAGCTGTTAAAGATGCACCCAGACCCAAGACGGTAAGGGCTCTCAGATCGTTCCTTGGACTGTGCTCGTACTACAGAAAATTTATCAAGAACTACGCAAAAATTAGTCATCCCTTGAATCAGCTATTACAATTTGACAGTAGTCTAGTTTGGAACGAAGAAAAGGAGTCTTCCTTCACCAAGTTGAAGGACGCCCTAACCTCCGCCCCCATTCTTGCCCACTACGATGAAAGCCTCGAAACCCGACTCACATGTGATGCTAGCAGCTACGGAATTGGAGCAGCCCTTACTCAAGTTCATGAAGATAACAACAAAAAGATAGAAAAACCCGTATGTTACAGCAGCAGGTCACTAAAGGCCTGTGAAAAGAACTATAGCATTTATGAAAAAGAATGTTTAGCTTTCATCTTTGGTCTTAAGGAATTCAGAGTTTACCTTCATGGGCGGTACTTCAAAGTAATTACCGACTGTCAGGCACTTACTTGGTTAAAAACAGCGAAGGATCCAATTAACAACAGAGTTGCTAAATGGTCGATTATAGCATCTTCATATGACTTCGACATCTTACACAAATCAGGAAAATCCCACGTAGACGCAGATATGCTGTCACGCAATCCCTTAGAAGTCGAAGCTGATGTAGAATCGATAACCTCCATCCCCACCTTTCAGATTGAATTAGAAGAAGGACCAGATGAGGAATATACCGAACCCATTCTTAAAATAGACATAGCCGAAGAACAAGCTAAAGATTTATATTGCATTCAGAAAAGATCACTTATAGGGTTCGACGATAAGTATGTTATATTAGATAACATATTATGTCTTAGAGATGTACGATCGACACGACCCCGTACTCTCGTACCAAAAAATATTAGAAGAAATATAATGGAAAGCTATCATTCAGATCCACTGCATGGCCACTTGGGCATTACTAAAACGCTTAAACGATTATCCGCTAGATTTATCTGGCCACAAATGGCAAGGAGTGTCAATTTATTCATTAACGGATGTTTATCCTGTGCTATTAACAAACAGTCTAAAGCTAAGAAACAAGGGCTACTGAATCCAATTCAGATAAAAGAGAAAGCTTACTATCCCTTCGAACTTATCGGAATAGATTGTCTTGGTCCTCTTGTTGAAAGTTATCAAGGAAATTTATACATAATTACGGCAACAGATTATGTTACAAGATGGGTCGAAGCCAAAGCGTTGACTAACATAACCGCAAAGGAAACGGCCGAATTTATCCTACATCAAATAATATGTAGACACTCCACTCCGGGTTGTATATTAACCGACAATGGAACAAATTTTCGATCGAAAGTAGTTACTGAACTTTTAAAGGCACTAAAAATTAAAAATACATTTACAACCGCATATCATCCGCAGACTAACGGTCTGTGCGAACGATTCAATAGTAGTTTGGCTGCAATGTTACGGGCATTTGTCTCGGAAAATCAAAAAGATTGGGATGAGTTTCTTCCATTGATTGTCTACGCCTACAACACCTCTATGAATGAAGGCACAAAGGAGACTCCTTTCTTTTTACTTTACGGGCGAGATAGTATCGAGGCAACAGATGTGGCACTAAAACTCCCGACTCCAAGTATCGAAGCTGACAATTATCTAACTAGATTAAAACAGGCATTCGAAAGGTCTAAGACCACTACTCATGACAAACAGACTAAGGACAAAACGCGATATGACAATACGCGTAGACACGTTGAATTCAAGATAGGAGATCTTGTTTTGCTCTATACTCCTATACGCAAGGTTGGAAGAGCATTCAAACTTATGCCACGATTTACAGGACCCTACAAAATCACGAAAAGGCTATCCGATTTAACATACGAAATAGAAACGAAAAGGACATTAGTCGATGGTTCAATTAAATTAGATCATGAAATAGTCAACGTGGTACGTATGAAAAGATATAGGCCATTTACTGAGCATATCCTTGATTCACAGGAAGAGCCTGCAGACGACATCGAGACTAAGCAAGTCCCAAAACCAGGTGCATACGAATACGACAACGATTATCGGCCACCTAGACACCAAAGGGCTAATCCTCTGAAGTTAAAACCCTCTATTGTTAGGAGATCCCAACGGTTAGCAACCAAGCATGCATTGCGCACTGTTACTATTCGTTCTCCTAGTTCATCCGGTATTAACAGACCCGGTAACACCAATAACCACAATAAATAGAACCGACATGATAGGCCATGAAGGTTTTGCTTTATTAACCTTTATATTAGGTGTAACCCCTGATCGTGCCCAAGCTTACGGACAACTCGAACCCACCCCTAACTTACACCCCAATACCCCATTCGTCATCCAGGAAACTTATTACGAGGCAATTTCAGATAGGGAACTAATTGAACAACTCGAGGGAAGTTGTGTACGTAATAATGTTCCTAGATTATTCTTTTTGGAACGGTTTCAGGCACGGATAGCCAACTTTTCAAGCGTTCTCAAGGCAAAACACCATATGGATATAGCCGGAGAATACGATCTTATGAGAACATATCTCGGGTCGGAGTTAGTGAATTGCCATTTCGGACACTTTACACAATTTTGGGAAATCCGTGTGCCAGTAAAACATATCTGGTGTCATAAGGTAGTGGTTCAAGTTAATAGGATCCCATATAAAAAAGGCAATCAGCTTTGTAAATGGAAATCTGATGTGACCTATCTGTCCTTCTGCAATAAGGCTGCGTATCGGGAAGTTGACTCTCATGCTTGTGCTTCCACTAAACTTTGCAATATGAGACCACTTGGTCATTTTGATGCTTCGCTTAAGTGTGCTTTGGATAACTTTTTCCGTCCATCTGATCTTAAATGTAATTCATTGGATATGGGATGCAGTAAAGATTCGACCCTCTTAACCACAAAGATAGATGATGGCAGATACTACTTAGCTTCATCTCACAAAGTAATCAGAATCATATGCCGTAACGAAACACGCTACTTATCAACTGCTCTAGACGGAACTATTGACTTAACTCTGGGATGCGGCTGCTACCTCATTGTTAATGACTACTATCTCTTACGACAGACACCTCCAAATTGCATTAACTCTAGCATTAGCTTCTCTCATAAACCGGTCACGATTCAGAGAACCCGACAAACTGAACCATCTATTTCCCAGACACCAATTGGTCCCCTAGAAACTACCCCCAAACCGTTAGCTGAAATTACCACCCGTCATAGTTATGTTATTCCCCAGAACACCACCTTAAATGTAGAGTCCACCACCAAAGCATCTCTGCAACTCTCTACTGAATCTGCGGATGTAATCAAATCAGATAGTCAGAATTTCTCGCATGCCGATATTATCCCGATTAGATCCCCTTCTCCTTATCGAAGTATGTTCGACCCGACTGGTAGCACCAAGGCAACAACTTCCTTTGTTAATCCCTTTGACGAATGGTTCATTAATTTTGTTACTGGAGTATCAAACAAAGGCTCTGAAGTTTGGTCCTCTGAGGAAACAGATGTAGAAGATTATATTAGTGACCGGTCTATTAAATCTCGAGAAGATAACACAGTAAACCGTAATCCCAATCATAATAAAATCCCCCGTCGTCAGAGTCCTCCTCGCTTCGATCAATTCATAACACCACCCACATATACCAGTATCCCTATCACTAACTCAGAACTAGAGACCATTACATTAGAAATGGAATCCACCCCCTTAAATCAATCCAATCACACTAGCATGAATTCACCTGAATACCCGAATAAAGTAGAAATGAACTCAGAAGAAGAGAACGGAACTAATAATAATAACATTGTGCCATGGCTTTTTAATATAATCAATAACTATAACGACAATGATATCTTAAATAATTCAACGGAAGTATTTTCAGACGAAGTGATTACGACTACGATGACTTCAAAAATCCAGGATACCATATCAAATCATACCTACACACCCGCTAAGTCTCCGACAACTGTTGCAAATTCTGCACCTTTCACCAAACCCTTGATCACTTGGTCTTTATATTTATGCTTGATAAACATTATATAAATACGAACTTGCTTATTCATTTTAACATGTTTTCAGGTTATGCAAACAAGGAACTTATTCTTATTCTTAGAGTTTAACTTAAATCTAGTTGAGAATTGTCGAGTGTATTCAATAATTACTAAAATATTGGAACTGAGTGATTCATACCTATAAGAAACAACCGAATACATCACTCAGTAGTCCCCGTCAAGACGAACGAACAATAAAGGCTGGCCCACTCTACGATGTCTTTTGTTCATACGTTCAGTCACAGCAGCATTAAACATTAAGACAAGAATTTCTACGATTGTCGTTAAACTACTAACGATTAATAACCTATAAAGTACTTAGAAATGGGCTTCTGCGATGGTCATTATACTCATAATAATGATTTAACGGTCCTTTAAAAATCCTCGATAGTCATTAATCAAATTAATGATTGGTATATCAAAACTCAGTTCCTTCGATAGATACTGAATATGCTTATTTCAATGTCGTTCTGAGAATATAGTAATTGGAAGCTACGATGGTCGTTCCAACAGAAACGATTTAATATCAGTTACATTACAAACCTTCGATAGTCACTTTCTGAGTGATTACTCACAAAATTAGAATTAAATTAAGTAAATAAACAAATAAAAGGTAGACCTGACTAAACCCCTTAGGCTACGATGGTCAGTCATCTACAACGGTAAATGCAGATGGACTTGTGACTCAATATGATACTAGACTCTTCACGTAAATCTGTACCTGGTAGTTAGCGTTGTTGAACCTAGTCCGTCCGTGGTTTCCCACGTATCCGTAGACCTGGAGAGATCCGCCTTTTCTTCCTTCCTTAACGGTGTTCTGATCCTTAACATGGGCTAAATCTTATACGTACGCTTATTTGGCTCAAGGCCAGAAGTAGTTGATAAACATTCTTTACAACAATATAAGAGGACAGTAACCAGAGACCGTGCGATGTCCCGACAATTCACGAAATATCGGGAAGGACAACTTTGAACCGATAGACACCATCTCGTGGCCTAATGAAGGTATCATTGGACTTCGATATCAAGAATAAACGCTAAATCTCGACGACCATACTGTCGAGATAACTACGTTCGGCCGTCTATACCAGACACTTGTCATCACTTGCCAGAAGGACCATAGGCCCATCATGACTTTCTGCGACGGCAAATACCTTTACGTAGCTAAGCAACGCCTTACCTTAAATTTAAATATATAATATTGAGGAGAAAAAGCTTCCTCACCTTAAATTTAAATATGTAATATAGCAAGAAAAGGTAGATCTGGACCTCAAAGGCGCCCATGCCCAGAATTTCGACACCAGTCCTAATACTAAATTACGAACAAAAAAGTCAAGTCATATCCTACAAGTCCAAACGCATTTACAGCGGTCCCCGTTAATTATAATTAGCTAAAACCCAAACCCAATACATACACATTGAATTTAAAATTGACAAAGTAAGATTGTACTAATAAATGAGTTAGTGGATAGCAAAGATGTGGTATTAACTCAAAACATATACACGACGATTCTCATACTATACTTGATCTAGTCTTTAAAACTTTGGTTCCTTGTTAGTACCCAAGAATTAATCAATTACTCGTGCATTACTATTACTTTTATTCGAAAATATACTAAAATATGATTATTGATGTTCTAGACTGGACTATGGGCGACATGTGGCTCGCAGATTCACCCACCTCTTCCTGGAACGTGGACACCGATCGTGAGGACTCGATACTAGCTGAATTCGGAGAGGATGAGTACACCTCACCTACGTCATCACCCGCTCAGTCATCATCTTCATCCTCAACGGACTTCATCAGCGAATTTTACAGACTGCATTCTGCGAGTTCTTCTGTCGTTACCCCACGAGAACCAAGAACCACTAACGTACCCACTATGCCATCAGACTATATTAGACCAGAGGAGTTGCCTCCCACTAGTCGAAAGGAAAAACGCGCCTATCGTCGTGCCATGCACCGATTTTGGCAATTACATGCCGCAATAGTTAACGGTAACCAAACCCTTGCAGCTAACCTCGAAAGAAAGGACACAGCGTTAGAAGGTCCCCGCAAATTAGGTAAAGTAAAGACCACGCCAACCCAAACCAGGTCAGGGAGAATAGAATCTCAACCCTCTAGCTCTAATTTTAGACCCACCCCAAACAACCTAGATCCCATCCCACCTTTGATCCCTATTAACAGCTTGTCTTTATCAAACCCTCCACGCTGTACGTATCCTTATTCACAACGCCACCATCAACGAGGCTACGTTAACAAGAAAAACATCTATATGACCGACGATGGCGTCCCTATATGTTTTATTTGTAATGTTGTGGGACATAAACATTATGTTCATCAACAATAATCTCTTTAAATTGTATTGATCTTAATGTATTATTGAAATGAATTAACTTTTACGAAAACGATGGAATGTTTCAAACTCAAATGTTAATCACATGACTGTAACAACTATTATTATAACAATGCAAATTAACACCGGACAATTAGCCATCTCCATGTTAACTACATAATTTATAAATCTAATGCCACTCTTCAAGACAATCGATAACTTATATCTTCTCGTCAGGTGACTTCGAATTCTAGCAGTGGGAGGATGTCACGATAATAAATTGTCGTGTCTTGATATTAGTATAACATCTTTACAACTTAATATCATCATAGGATATGATAGATTATAAGTTAAAATAGGTTAAGTAAATAGGAAATAAATAACCTCTATGATACAAACACCATAAATTAAGTTAACCTCCCACGATGAATCTAATGCGATGTAATTTTAAGGATAAATCATCGATTTGTGTAACCTTTTTATTTGGAAGTCGTCCAATCAACAAGACGATTAATTTGATTAATGTACTTTTAATCTAAACGATGATCTAATCATCATAAATTGAAATAATTGTTTAGACATTTTACAAATTATTAGATATTTAATGTCATTTAGGAATTTCTCGCTCAATGCGCCATTTATGATTTATTGGTCTAGACTTAGTTACAATAATAACTAAATTTAACCCTAAGTACCTATTGTCTCCCTATATAAGGAATAGTCCTAAACGACATCGGGGCTCTTGAGTCTTTACGCGTCAGTTCATCTCAATCTTTAAGAAGAACTTTTAGGTAGTTAAGTCATATCTTAAATTAATATTTCAAAGTCCTTTTAATTTTAGTTAAGTTAAGAATTTAGTTCAGCCTGTAACCTTGTCCGGAAATAAAGTAACAATACAAAATAAAGAACCCGTGGCCTAGGCTGATCTAAATTCATCTAAATATTCGGCATCATTTAAGGCAATTAGATTAGGACACTTTATTTTCGTGACAGTATGAAGAATCTGAATCCTCTTCTGAGCTGAACGGGGATTCGGATTTGCGTGAAACCACTGAAACTTCACGAGATTGAGAAGGGGTAATTGATCGGGAAGGGGTAGGTGATCGATTTCGAACTGGACGGCTAACGGTGAGACCGGCAGGCGGTATCGGTGGCTTTGACGTTAGGCGGACAGGAATTGGAGTTGGTTTCCGGCCGATGCCTCTCCAGAACATATCCCTATACTGTTCCGTGACTGCAACGGCTTGGTCCGCTTCGACCTTGTTCTTGTAGTACCAGGTGTAGAACATATATATTCCGGTTAGAAAGAGTCCCATCATTAGGATGATCAATATACCACCTGAAATCAACGATGAAATTAAATGATGAAAATATGAAATGGGGAGCAGGACTTGTTACCAATGTTTCCAAAGAGGCAGGATGGGCAAAACTCCTCTTTCCGCTGCCCTTTCGAGCAAATATCCTGGAATCCATCCACAAACTTTTGGGTGAATCCCTCAACCTGTGACCTGGACGGTATACACACCGCCGTCTCCTCGAAAACATACCACGCACATCCGGATGTCGAAATACAATCAAAACAATTGCCTAATTTATAACAATTAGCCATTTTCGCTAATTTTTGAATCCGGAAAGAGAGTTTTAAATTTCGAGCGGGCGGAGTATTTAACCCTTTCGGGGCTGATTCTCTATGCGAACCGGGTAATAAATAAAATCGGTTTGTAATATGGTTTTTGGCCTTTATCCTGAACAGAATAAAGATTTTTTATTTTGTACTTTTTTTGGATTTACACAATTATTTATATATGTACAGCTCTTTGACTCGTTACCAGGAATCTGATATGTCATCACCCCTATTTCGGTATTCCAGTTCATAGTCGATCTGAAACTCCATTTCCTTTAAAAGCTCAATGAACTCTTTGCTGTCGTCTAAACTGAAAATACAAGAGTTACCCAACTGTGGTATAAGGTGAATGGTCCAGTTCCTGACTTTGATTGGGCAGATTTCCAGTCCAGAGTTGTCGAGATGTTGAGAGGGGAGATCAGCCAGGTTGTTTTCTTCAATTTTAGCGATAAAATATTCAAGTATTTCAATTAATTTGGTAAGGTCAGTGTCCGGGATTTGAAAATGTGATAGTTTTTTCCAGTGAATGTTATGAGATCCATTTTGCCAATGTTGTCGTATGCGTATCTCTGGCAGTTTAATGGCTTGGGTGACAGAGTAAAACTCTTCTCGTTCGTAGTAAGGAACCATGTTGATGGAAGAGGTTCACTAACCAAATGATAAGGGTGGATGAATATTTACTCTTTATATAATTCGAAGGCTGTCTCGACCAAATTCTCAAACAGCGTTTCATGCAACAGGTATTGATTAATGATAGGGTGCAATATTCGTACACCGTAAGGAGTCAATACGTCCGATGCATCTTTATAGTTTGTGCGGTTCGTAAGTCCATGAAATTCACTCCGTTTCATTCTTCCATGTCCCTTCTTTGCATAGGCCATCTTACCCGAAAGTGACGCCAAGAAGGCAACATCCATAGAGTACTCGGTGTATAGTTTTTTATGTTTTAATTCAAAGTCGGCAACGCCACTTTCGCTTTTGCCACGGCAAAGAGAATTGAACAATGTGGATGCCACTCTTACAAAAAGGATGGTGGTTAAAAGATCATCCTGGTATGCACTTTTAAGTAATAAAAGCAGTGTCTCAATTCCGAATGAAGGCAAAGCAGAGAATTTATCGTTTTTCCACTCGGGAAGAATACTGCATAGTACTGACCCGTCAAAGCTGTGCTTCCCGTCAAGGGCTCCTTGCAGTGCCTCCATCAACTCTTCTTTCTCGGTTGGTGAAATGAATGAAATCCATTCCGGATCCATTGCGTTGACAGTTGACAAGGTTTTTAAATTTTTTTATCATAATTTTAACATCTCAATCTGCCTCTAAGATAAAAATCTCAATCTGCCTCTCAGATCAAAAATCTCAATCTGCCTCTCAGACCAGAAGTCTCAATCTGCCTCTCCGACCAGAAGTCTCAATCTGCCTCTCAGATCGAAATACTTTTATTACAAATCTCAAATTTAACTATTTATATAATTTACAATCCAATTTGCGACATCCTTAGTTTGTCCTTTATCTCCTTGGAATCCCACAACCCGTTTTGGTTTCTTCGCCCATTCCTCTTTGATTTCGGCGAGAAGTTTATTCAAATACCCCAGGAACTCGTCAAACTGGCCAAGGTTGAAAGTCATGGATCGACCCACCCACCTCGGATAGTTAATTTTGTTCCTCCGTGTCATAACTACTCTAAAGTTGTAGACTCCAAATTTGTTTATATACGGTCGAATAAAGTAAGTTCCTTGCCCAGCTTCTTCGTAGGTAATCGGGTCCCAGTACATCTCATCCTCCATGTTATCCAGTCTGCCTGCATCGTTGTCCAAGCGGGGAAGCCTTTCTCCGAATTCTAGCACATCCACTTCCTGTAGAAGCTTATAGCCCTTTTCTATGAAATCGCCAAGAAATGATTGTGGTATAGATATAAACGTATCTTTGATTTCTGTGTTGGGATTGCGGTCATTTCTCTTCATCAAGTACACGGAGAAGATTCCCTTGAACGGGTCAAAGTATTTGCGAATAAATACGTTTCCCAGTTCGACTGCATCGCTTAAATTGTAAAACTCGTCAGTCCTCTCGATCGAATATTCTTCAAAGTCCTCTGGAATCACCTTGGGTATTATTTTTTGCTTTCGCCTGGAACTGTGTTCGTCCATCATAGCTTTCAGCTTGACCATATCTTTTGGCATTTCGTCAGGGATCTCCAATAGAAATGAATCTTCTCCGAATAACGTTTGTAGAATTGTAGGATCGAAATCAGTTTCAAAACTTTCGTATTGTTCGTCTGTGTTACTCATACCAACTGAGACAGAAGACTAGTAAAATTATTTGTATTTATACAGCCACTGTCAACCGTTCTATTCGGTGCAGCTTAATTGGAAATAAATTGATTTTAAATTAAATTATCTTCGTTACTTCGTTTTGTTCAAATTGATTTTAAATTAAATTTAGTTAATGTGTGTGGATAAAACATGTGTCAAAGGTTTTTTTGATGTCCAAAATTGATTTTAAATCCGATTTGTTGAACCCAATGGGGAATTCCGTTTCCTAATAACGGCGATAATCACATGTGGAAAGGAATAAAAATCCTTACACCTCTCTCCGACCGTGATTGATTTTAAATTTGATTTATCGTTGATTTGTTGAATTCCGGTGGGCATTTTAACCAAAATAGATTTTAAATTACATTACAATGCAGTGTGAGTAATTCTCACAGGAAAAAATCCAGGTATGATTAAATGCACAAATTGAATTTATCTGGTATCGGCCCAGACGCTTTCTTTTAGACCAATCACATCATTCTGTCTGTTTCTTAAAATGATTTCGAAGAGACTTTCTCAGATCACAACATCTTTAGTCGTTTACTGATTCCCTGCACTGAATGGCAGAGTTCTCACACTCAGTGGCAACATAGTTTTACAAGAACATAAGCAAGCGGAAACGGGTCGCATTGAGGCAAGTTGAAACTCACAATACGTATACACTAACTCCATCCCAAAGTAAGGTCTTAGGGCAAGTTGAGACTCATCTAAAGAAACCGTTAAGGGATCAGATTATAAATTCGTTTCAAGCAACCGTTCAGAGTGGAGCTGGCACGGGCAAGAGTTTACTCTTTACTCGAATAACAGATCTCATAACAAAATATAAGCAATCTGCTATTGTATGTTCTCCTGTAGGGGTAGCAGCCGCAATAAATAACGCTACTACTTTACATAGCGAATTTTTAATTGACTACAAGGAGGCAGATTCGTGGGAATCCTTCTGGGTTAATGATTTTGACATTTCAGAAGCTCTGAGACAACGACTTAATAATAAGACTTGGCTCCTAATCGATGAACTATGACAGTGCGGGGCACAATTAATTGCATATTTATCACACCTACTCTGCAAAGCGAGAAATTCGGACCTCCCTTTCGGGAATATAAATTTAATATTTTTTTCCGATTTCTGTCAACTTGCACCTTTTAACGACGATCTGCTATGGGACGATCCCGATAGGGTTTGTCGTTTTTCATCAGTTGGAATAAAGCTGTACCGTAGCATCAAAATTAATTTCAGTTTGAAAGAAGCGTGTAGACAACGTGGTGATTTATTCTTTCAGAGTTTTTTGCATCGACTGCGAAATAAGACCTTGACAGATGAGGACTTGGGGTTTATTCAATCGAGGAAATTAAGTAATTTGCCCGAGGAAGAGGCTAGACGATTTAAAACTTGTGTTAGAATATATCCGACAAATCGGCTTGTTAACCTATACAATTACTATAGGCTATTAGAACTAGGAAACCGAGTTTATGAAATAAAATCTAGCCAATCGCCAGCCCATCCACCACTTGAAGAGGCGGAGCTGAACTTGTACTTGTCAAAATCGGCTAGAGTTCAGCTAACCCGAAACCTTTCCTAGCCTTCCCACCTAGTAAATGGCTCAATGGGGCAGGTCGAATATGTTAAATATGATTGCGATAAGCCTCTAGATCCAAATCCAGCCTGTATTTTTGTGAAATTTGACAAAGTTGTAGGGGACACGTTAAATGGATCAGTTCCAATATTTCCCGTTAATGACTATATTCAGCATCCCTACAAAGATAGCAAAATCAAATTAACATATTCCCCTTTAAAATTAGGCTGGGCACGATCCTATTTTGCATGCCAAGGTTCTACAGAAGACTCTATCGCAATTTTTTTGGCCAAATCCGAGTATTTCTCCCAAGCCACCTACGTAGCTTGTTCAAGAGTAAGAGATCGTCACTCATTATGTTTTCTTGATAAGGCTATACCGGAAAGTAGATTTAAGGACAACAAGTGGTTTGCGGGGATAGAAAAATTAAAAGCTGAATTTATAAGAACAGGGACTTATGACGAGGTTTTTGGGGAATTCTCCTGCATGTAACCTATTATGCTACTTGAGCCTTACAATCATTTTAATTGTATCTAGCGCCCCTGCCGAGAATCTGAACGATTTTGTCAGAGACTCTCAGTACAAAATAATGCAAAGTACCAGAGTTCAATGTTTTTATGGTCAAAAATCCACCTCCCATCATGAAACAATAGCATCTAAATGTCAAAGGTGTCTGGCTCGATTCAAAAGAGACGTCTCACAGCACAACGTTTGCGCTTTTGTGAAATATTATTTTGCAGAGTCGCAATATTACGGAGCTTGTTTTGGTGGATGTGGAGATAGGTTTCGCCAACACCCTCATCCAAGAAAACTAACACTTAAAGAGCAAAAGCCGAAGGAATTCCCTGCACCGATTAAGATATTTAGAGAGGAGGAGCGATGGTTCCATCATCACACCAGATTACCAAAGAGACCATATAACACTTTTATAAATCCGTATAAAGATTTAAATCCTATTATAAGGGCCAAGGTCAACTGTTCAGTGCACTTGTCAGAGTACGCAAAGCTGCATAACCTCTCCATTTCCCCCCCCCCTCAAAATAAAATGGAATCTCCTATTCCGAAAAAGCGTGTCCGTATTTCCATAATCAAATCTGATGAACGAAAAAAGGTTCCAGCCAGATCATTCAAGTGTCTAATTCAAGAATGTGGGCTCGAATTCTCAAGATTCCAAGCTTATTCTTTACACTATCAATTGAAACATGAATGTGGGATGTGCAGTTACGTATTCACCAATCTGGACGAGCATTTTTGCGAAAACGCCACGAGTGGTGGGACTCGGTCAGTCACAACGTTCATGCCCTCAAATCTCGACACTGGAAATTTTAGGCTAACAACATCAGTACACAGAGGGACCATTGCAATTTTTACCTATGATTTTGACGCACAAGTTGAAAGCTTTGAAACCGCATTTCAGATAACAAAAGCCGACTTACATTATCTCTTGAGACAACTGATTACTCACTACAGAGGCATACGAGGGGGTCTTAATATACAAACAGAGTTGGAGCATACGGAAACTGGTGAGAAAAAGCAGAGGAAATTCATCACCCCCTATTTGATTTACACATCCTTAAACTCAATTGAGCCTAATGTCAATACGGCTCTTGAATATTTGCTGGCTTCACTGGAACTGTATCAAGAGGAGGGAAGCAGCTGGAAATTGTCGATTGTATATTTCATGGAGCTGAAGATTGGGGAATATCGACCCTTGTTAGTTCGGGGTTATGTACCAACCCCAAAGGATCTACTAAAAAAAGGATTAATCAACATAAAAACCTATGCCGGCTCCTGTTTCCAGCATTCAATAATATGTTCATTGCTACGACATAGAATCGTTATCCCAGGAATGGAAGGAGTTCACTACAACCAGATGCCTGCCAAGGAACGAAGGAAATTGAATAAATTGTGGGAGAATCCATTCTCCTACTTTCATTTAATCCAAGAGCTTAAACAAACAAAGGAGATTGATTTTAGCCGACATAGTGGCGCAGTTGCGATTTCCGAAATTGATGACTTTACACAATTAAACAATATTTCTGTCTCTGTGTACAGTAATGAAGGAGCTAATATATTTCCTCTAAAAATACCTTCAGTCATTTTACCAAGGCATTGTGACTTGTTAATTCTAAAGGAGCCGGCTCTGGAGTTAGAAGCCCAGATTCCGTATTATGCATCTGCATTAAGCTTTAATTATCACTATGTATGTGTCTCCTCCCTTAAGAAGCTAGTGGGCAGGGTAGTAGCTAAACATTTTATCTGTCGGTATTGTTTCAAACCTATTACTTCACCAAATTCTGACCATGAAGCCAATTGTGGACTCTTGCACAAGAAAAAAATAACCTTTCCACCGGAAAGGGAATATGTATTTCGCCGTCAGTTTATAAGACAGTGCTACGCCTACCGTGTTTTCTTCAACATTCAATGTGTAGCAAAACCTGAAGTACGAGAGCCCTTCAGCCCACCGCTTCCAGATTTAAAATACACACAAGTCGATGCCAAGTTGTACGCTGCTAGCTATTCATTATGCGTCATCGGACCAGAGGATGATTTGCAGTATTCACGTCATTTCGACACACCTGGAATGGTTATGGAGGATTTCTTTAAAACCGTTTTCAAAATTACAACAGAAACGAGGAGGAGAGTGAAAATGGAATCAATTCCTCTTGTGGTGACACCTCAAGATAGAATTAACATTGCAAACGCCAAGAACTGTCCTATCTGTAATGTGAGTTTCCTTAAAAGTGGAGCAGTGAAGCATATTCATCATTCGCATTGCGATTCCCGTTTGCAAGATAAGAAGCAGATCCTGTGTTCAAAATGTAATATGGCAATACAGCAGAAGGTGGTCGTATTTATTGCCCATGGATTTTCAGAGTTAGAAGGCCATATTATTCTCAACTCACTGAAGCCCGAGTATATTAAGAAATGCAAAATACTTGCTCCAACAACAGACAAAATAATGTCAATAACATTAAATGGTCGAAGTAGGTTTATAGATTCTAAACTTCTCATCAACTCAAGCCTTGAAGGTCTTGTGGAAAGACTTAAATCCCGAACGGCCTTTTCTGATTTACACCGAAAATTTCCGTTTTTATTCCGGGGATTCGAAAATCATCCTGACGTGTCTCTACTTCTACTGCCTATGGCTTTTCCGAGCCAATGGTTTACATCCACGGATAAATTTCAGTCTGAAAGCCTTGCCATTGATGCCGACTTTAACAGTGCCACGGATGATGATAAAGACTGGGAGAGACGTGTCCATAATGCCAATACAGTTTTTACACTGTTTCATTGTCGAAACTTTCGCCAATTGAACAAAATTTATCAGCTATCGCGGGTATTACTTGTTGCAGACACTATTTTGGCATTTGTCAAGTTCCTAATGCGCCACTTTGAAGCTTCTCCTCTTCATTCTCCAACTATTAGCACCTACGCATATGACGTGTCAATGATGAACAACACATTTGAATATTTGAAGGATGTGTCAATTCTGGATATGATTATTAAAAATATAAGAGGTGGGATCTCAGTTTCCTGCGTTCGGCAAGTAAATGCCTACAATGAAGAACTCGGAAATTTCAAAGGAAAAAACAGGTCGTACATCACCTCAATCGACTGCTCTAGTATGTACCCATCATGCCTTTTAGAGGATTTGGCGGTCGGTGATTTTTGTTGGATGACAGACGGTGAAATTCAAGAGCTGGATCTGACCAATTATCCAAAGAACAGTGGTACTGGAATAATCCTTGAATGTGATTTGGAGTACCCACAATCTCTAATGGAAAGAGATAATTTTCTACCCCTTGCACCATATAAGCGAAAAATCGATAAATCTGAGCTTTCCCCATCCCAAAGGAAACTATTTGACGCTATTGGTAGTGAAATCCCGTGCCCTTTTGACGATGCCCGACTGCAACTTGATTTTGGGCCCAGAACCTCATATGTTGTTTATATTCATAATCTTGTATACTATCTGGAGAGGGGCCTAATTCTTAAGCGAATCACCAGGGCATTCAAGTTTACTGAAAAACCGTATCTGAGACCAATTGTATCCAAAATCCTAGGGCTACGAAAGGAAGCCATTGAAAATCATGACGAGATCGGAAATCTTGCATTAAAGGTTTTGGCGAATTCTATCTATGGAAAGTTATTACAGAGTACAGGGAAGTATGTCGATATGGAAGTCAGCCTCTGCCGAACCGAGTCCCTTAAATATCTCCGGAAAGACACGTTCCAAAGTTTTGACATTTTGAACGACAAAGTTGTTCTATTTAAAATGGCGCGAAGATCTGTACGTTATGCTAATAATGTTGTGGCCGGCTTTATTGTATTAGAGTCTTCAAAGCTACTGTTATACAAGATGTATGAACGGTTTCAGGCTACATTTGCTGGGTTAGTACTATCATTCGCAAATACTGATTGTTTGAATATGCATATGCCCGATACAGCCTATCTCTACTACAAGAAGATGAAGAGCCTGCAACAGTACTTTGACTTTTCCAATCTCAGACGAGACCACCCATTGTATTCAACGGAAGGTGCAGGGCAGGCTGGTAGGTTCAAAATAGTGCATCCCCTAGTGTCGGAAATCATTTCGATTCGTGTACGCTCATACAGCCTGTTGGTAAAATGTAATGAATGCTCTAGCAATTCTAGCATCGTATGTGAGTATTGTAATGGATACCGTCGGGGTGGAATCGATAAAAACTCACTTAGACGCCTGAGCCATAAATTCTATCAGAATCTATTGAAAGACGAGAATGTAAAGTACGTTACTTCATCGGCTTTGAAACCAGTCAACCACAAGCTGTCACTTGTAACTACAAATCGTGTAGCATTTCATGGATTAAATACGAGTCGCTATTTATTGCCAGACAACACAAGTCTAGCCCATGGGCACTACAAAATAAGGAAACAGGATGGCCTATAAAACCCTAGACCCTCGCCTCAAATTCCCCTTTATACTTGTTTGTGGGAGCAGTTCGTGTGGAAAGACTACGCTAATATTTGACCTTTTAAGGGATCGTGACAAAGTGTTTAACTCTAGTCCTATCAATAACGTCGTGTGGGTGTATGGTGTGCATCAGATAAAGTACGAAGAGTTTGCTCAGACTCATCCCTACATTACTTTTGTATCAATAAATGACAATTACGAGAAGCACCTAAAAAGGAATTCCATAATAGTGTTTGATGACTGCAAGGGGCTTATTGAAACCGACTCAAAGTTAAACTCAAAAATAACCTCATTCTTCACTGCACGCTGTCATCACGAAGGGTATGTGTGTATATTATTGCTTCAGAGACTTCAGGCTAAGAATACGCGAACAATATCTCTAAACTGTAGTTATTTAGTGTTATTCAAGTGTCCCAGAGATAAATCCCAGTGTGGTTATTTGAATCGAGAGTACTGTCCCGGTAAGAAGGATTTTTTAATCAATGCTATAGAAGACGCTACAAAGTCAGGGCCATATCAATACATTCTCCTGGACTTTTGTGTTGAAACTGACGATTTGTGCCGTACTCGAAATTTTATTCTCGCTAACCACCAGAATCTTAAAGTGTATATTCCCACTTAGAATGGCTTTGGAAGAAAATGTAGATTTTTTAAATTCCCTGGTGAAGGCAACAAAGGTTTCAGAGCTTCGTAAGATAATTCAAAATAGCACTGAATCTGAATTGAAAGCAATTTGTGAGATTATATGTAATTTTCATAGATATGTAAATACAAAAGAGGATAGAAAGTGTTTTAGAAAATATCAACCCCTTGCTCGGTATTTGTGTAAAAAAACTGTGCTTCGCCCTCGGCTATTGAGACTGTACTTTATAAAGCAGAGTCGATTAGTTAAGTCCTTAGTAGCATGCGTTCTTCTTAAGGAGATTGAACAAGGCATTGTTTGTACATGTGACATTTAAAATGATAATTCTACGTTTAATCCCCGAGACTTTGTACGCTGATCTCGTTAAGAGAGGTCTCATTCCAGGAAAACCCACAGAAGAAAAGGCTCAGCCCAAACCCAATCCAGATTGGACTACTTTTGACTCAAAATTCAAGTTCAAGAAATAATGAGTATCCAGTCAAAATACCTGGACATCAAAGAGAGTTTCAGTGGCGTTACTGGATTTCACCGGAATAATAAATATCTGAAGCAAAAGGATGTACAGAAGGCCTTAGGACAACTTTTGGCTGTTCAGTACCACAAACCGGTGAGACGAAACTTTCAACGAGCACGGGTGATTACACCATTTAGAAATCAAATTGCAGCTTCAGATCTTATAGATTTAACTAAATTAGGGCCTTTTAATAATAATTATAAATGGCTGTTAATCATCGTGGACATATTCTCAAAATATTTGTACACATACCCACTTCGTAACAAATCTGCGGGGAGTATGTTCCAGGCATTTCAGAAGCACTTTAAAACCCATGGATCAAATTTCAAATTCCTCTGGACGGATAAAGGAACAGAGTACAGAAACTCGCAGATTGGTTCCCTACTTAAGCAGCATAATGTAAAATTGTATCATACAAGCTCTCAGCTAAAAAGTGTATATGCCGAACGAATGGTTCGAACTATTAGAAGTAAGTTGCAGCGGTATTTTACTTACAAAAATACTAGCCGGTGGGTGGATGTTATTCAGGACTTGACAGATAGCCTTAATAACACTTATCAAGAGCGTATGGGATTTGCGCCTGCAGAAATCATAGACAGTGATCGAGAATCAATTGCCTGGAAACGTATGTATGGCAGTTTAATCGGGACTAGGACAAAGGAACCTACGCTGCAGCCAGGAGATCATGTAAGACTTTCAAAGAGTAAATTCCTGTGGGACAAGAGCTTCATTAGGCAATGGACGCAAGAACTTTTTTTAGTAGATAAGATTAAATACACGAGACCAGTGGTCACGTATCTGCTAAAGGACCTTTCTAACGAAAAAATCATCGGCCTCTTTTATCGTGAAGAGCTTCAAAAAGTGGAGGCAGTGTGAGAATGGAATATTCCTTCTCCAACGTTGGAGGAGAGGCGGAAGATAGCTATTTAATAGCTTGTTCTAATCTTTCCCAAAAATACTACCCAGCAAACAAGCCGTCTGATTTCCGCAACTACTTGCACTCAAAATTACTACTCCAAGACCATGAGATTGGGCTGGCAGAGATAAGCTACTATGATAGCTACGTGGAGGAACCAAAGAAGGTTCAAGAAGACGAAGCCATAAAACCCACATTTTTCGGGACAGGGAAAAATGATAACATTATCAAAATTACTGAAAGTAAAATATCACAGGCCATATTTAAAAAGAAGTCGAATAATATCGACCAATTTCTTAATATACTTTTGAATGAAATTCCAGAACGTTTTACAAACCTAAGAATTGTTAGGAACTTTAGTGGTGAGGGCTCTCGTGTCCAGATCGACTTTAGCGATCCGGAAGAAAAATACTATTTGATAATTACTCAGAATCTGGCTAAAATCCTCGGCTTTGAAAGTCTATTTCTCTCCCGTGGTGAAAATATAGCTCCGAACCCTCCTAGCCAGGAGATGTTGGACCGGCTTGATTATGAGGATGAGATGATAGTGTTAAATGTGTAGACAGCGCTTCGACTACCCGTCGAGAGAATATCTACGCGTGTAAATAGTTCCTTAATCTGACTCCAATCGTCTCTGGGAAATTCTTTCTCAGATATCTCTATTTTCTGCCGCTCTGGAGAATGTCAATCAAAGGTCGATGATACGCAAGATTTGGTTACTTACTTAACAGTATCTCTTTATTAAACTCAAAATCTCAAATATATCTCAGTCGAATTCTTTCGCAAAATATTCTAAAAATTTAAGTTTATCGCTTTTCAATCTAGACACCTCGATTCAAGAGGATATCTTTTTCGCTGTCTATTCGCTGGTTGCTCGCACAAGAGTGATCCACTTGATCACACAAATTAACCTTTAACAACAAATTCAATTCATTACAATTGTATTTACATCCACCACTTCCAATTCCAACTTAATAATTATAAACATGTTTCATTACATTACACTCTCGATACTACAGTTACATATCATCCACCTGAACAATACATAAAGAGGCAACTACTAAATATTACAGATCCAAACCAAATCCGATCCGGCAGATCCTTTTCACTTCTTACAACTAGACTAATTTTAACACAGATCCAATCCACATCCAATCTGATGGATCCAGAATTATTGTTCTTACCACAAACACCAATTTTTGTACAGATCCGATCTAAACCCAATCTGGTGGATCTGAATCTTCTTACAACTAATATCAGAACTGTCGTAGATCCGATCCAAGTCCGATCTTGTGGATCTGGTAATTCTTAAAACCAACATCAAACTGTCGCAGATCCGATCCTAGTTCGATCTCGTGGATCTGATAATTTTTAAAGGCAAAACCCAAAACATTTACAGATCCAATCCCAATCCGATCTGATGGATCTCATAATTTTTAAAACTACAACCAAAACTATTACAGATCCCATCCAAATCCGATCTAGTGGATCTGACAATTATTATTACAATATTTAACAAAAACCAATTTCAATTTTACTTAGAGATTCAACATTCTCCCACCAATTTCTTGCCCTTAAAGAAATTTATAATTCAAAAACAAAACAAAATAATAAGCTAAACAATTAGTATATATAAAACGCTAAACTGTGATCTAGAGAATCTACAACCTTCTCCAGTTATTACCATGCTCCCACCAGTTTGATGCTTTAAAGCCCCACCGTACTGAACGAGGCTCCGGTTTCTCTTTAACGTTCTTCACTATGTTGAGCATCCCTATATTCCACCCGTTGAATCCACCATATAGTTTTTTGTGTCGCATGTCTTGCACAACGCGTCGTTGCATGCGTGCCGATAGTTTACCAAAAACTGTCCAACCTACTATCGTTTCCATCGCAGTTAGGCCGGATGATAACTGATGCATCTTCCCAGTCAGCAACAACCCATAGTAATCCGCACCTATGAGAAGTTCGATTTTCGGATCCATTCCACTCCCATCACAAAGGTCATTTAAAGTGATATTCCACTGATTTAGTTCTGTTAGCCAATATCCTCTAGGAACTCGAGGAAGGTTACAACAAATCTTTTCTGAATCTAATACTGTTAGTCGTTGATTTGTTCCGTGGAGGAACAGTGCATATTTCTGATGAGTTGTCTGTCCATTAGAAGTACCTCCAAACAATTCATGTCTTAGGACTTCTTGTGACATAGGCGTCAAATCCATGGCTTCCGCTGTTTCCTTCAACAGGTACGAGCGCATTGATCCACTGTCTAAGAGGGCCCTAACGGTTCTTCTTTCTTTTCCGTTGCCAATCTCGACCATTAGAGTTGGCAAGATAACATCGCCATTACAAGCAATGTTAGTTGAGACAGTCTTCGTCTCTGTCGTCTTCTTCAAAAACTTCGGGCACATCAACTCATGATGTGTGCCATTGCATATTCCACATACAAGCTTTGCCTTGCACATTGGGTCTGAATGTCCACCTCGGATACAGATAGTGCAGCCCGACTTCTTCTGAATCCTCTCCATCTTTTCTTCGTATGTCATCTCTCGAGCCTTGTAACATTCTTGGCCAGAGTGATTGGACTTGTCACACAGAATGCACGCCCATCCAGCAGCACCAACGTGTAGTCCAGCAATCGTCGGCAAGTCGTCTCTGCCGGTGTCCAACCCGCGCCTGCTGCTAGTGAGCTGGCCGATTCCGGACACCTCCGCAGAGGGCTTTTTTGTCTTCTTCTCTCCCACCAGTTCAAATCCCCGTCTGGCCAGATCAATTCTTTCTTCGTTCCGAACCTCTTTCCTCAAAAATTCCATGAGAAAGTCTAGCGATGTCTTCTTCGGAGTCTCGGTAGATCCATCTGATGAGGAGAGAGGGCTTCTTTGCCAGGCTCGTAACACCTCTTCAGGAAGACTGGATTCTACCATTGGTAGCAACAAAATATGTGGTCCTTCTGTTGCTATGTCAATGGATTCTAAAGCATGTAAGTTAGTTTCCAATTTATCATACAAATTAGACAACAAAACCTTATCTCTGGTGCTAGCTCCATGAATAGCCATCTTCAAGAGCTCACGAGCATACACGTCCCCAAGTAACTTTCTATCTCCAAAACGTTCCTGGAGGGCAGAAACTACTTTCGGATAGTTACCTCCGGTCTGAGGATAACGATTAACCAAATCGCTTCCTCTGGTTCCAGGTACCATGGACTGTGCTAGGTACTGAAGTTTGTCACTGTCATGAAGGTCCTCGTCGTCGTCTATCTTCTTAAATTGAGACCAGAAGGAAAGCCATTCAGTCAGCTCCCCGTTGAACTTCTTAATCTCAATCTTAGGAAGCTTATATGTCCTCTTAGTTGTGCGCGATGTTGAAGTAGTACGGGTACTACCAGCCGGGCTGGTGGGTTCTCGAACTCCGTCAAGGGGTGAGAGAACTAAGTTAATCTTTACTCGAGTTCTACGAATCTTGTCATTATATTCTTTGACAGAATATACTTCTGCGTCCACTTCTTCTTCAGGGACATCTTCATCAACTAATGCGTCCAAAATCTTCTGATTGGCCTCATAAATGTTGTTCCAGAGGTCATCGAGTGTTTCCAGTATCACTCGAAGTTCCACAATATCTGGTTCTTCTTTAGCCAACTCAGCTGTAGCCTCATTACAGGCCTTTGTGATCCATGCCCGAACAGGGCGTCGTAATTTCTTTAAACGGTCCATTTTTTTTTCGCAACTCGGTTACAACCAAACACTTTCAAAAACCAATGTCACAAATTCACAAACAAGTCACTTTGTTTATCTTACACCACCGATCACGTCGGGGTCACCAAATGTTAAATGTGTAGACAGCGCTTCGACTACCCGTCGAGAGAATATCTACGCGTGTAAATAGTTCCTTAATCTGACTCCAATCGTCTCTGGGAAATTCTTTCTCAGATATCTCTATTTTCTGCCGCTCTGGAGAATGTCAATCAAAGGTCGATGATACGCAAGATTTGGTTACTTACTTAACAGTATCTCTTTATTAAACTCAAAATCTCAAATATATCTCAGTCGAATTCTTTCGCAAAATATTCTAAAAATTTAAGTTTATCGCTTTTCAATCTAGACACCTCGATTCAAGAGGATATCTTTTTCGCTGTCTATTCGCTGGTTGCTCGCACAAGAGTGATCCACTTGATCACACAAATTAACCTTTAACAACAAATTCAATTCATTACAATTGTATTTACATCCACCACTTCCAATTCCAACTTAATAATTATAAACATGTTTCATTACATTACACTCTCGATACTACAGTTACATATCATCCACCTGAACAATACATAAAGAGGCAACTACTAAATATTACAGATCCAAACCAAATCCGATCCGGCAGATCCTTTTCACTTCTTACAACTAGACTAATTTTAACACAGATCCAATCCACATCCAATCTGATGGATCCAGAATTATTGTTCTTACCACAAACACCAATTTTTGTACAGATCCGATCTAAACCCAATCTGGTGGATCTGAATCTTCTTACAACTAATATCAGAACTGTCGTAGATCCGATCCAAGTCCGATCTTGTGGATCTGGTAATTCTTAAAACCAACATCAAACTGTCGCAGATCCGATCCTAGTTCGATCTCGTGGATCTGATAATTTTTAAAGGCAAAACCCAAAACATTTACAGATCCAATCCCAATCCGATCTGATGGATCTCATAATTTTTAAAACTACAACCAAAACTATTACAGATCCCATCCAAATCCGATCTAGTGGATCTGACAATTATTATTACAATATTTAACAAAAACCAATTTCAATTTTACTTAGAGATTCAACAGATAGTTTCCTTGCAATTCTATGAATCGCACATTGTTGAAATAGAAGAACCTCCCTCTTTCCGCCTAGAGCCACTATTCATTATCATTACTGATGCGCTATTAGAAGCAGATATTGATGTTCAATTTGTTGTCCCTCCCTCAAGAGACAGAGTATTGGTCCAGATTCCAAACAAAAATTACCAAGTCGTGCTACCAGAGCAAATCAACAAATATCTTGGCCTCCAGCCTGATTATAAGTTTTATTTGCAAACAACAGAAGTAATGTTTATTCCCTTTCCACCGCTCCTAAAACCGAATGGAGACATTCAAACAACACATAAACGAATTATAATATTGACTAACCTAACCAAGCCTATGCTGTTTGGAGGTGACTGTCGAAATATAATAAGAAAGTTTCCCAGGAAAAGTGGTCAAAACAAAGAGTTTACGCTCACATTCTCGCCAGTTCAGTACTTATCGAGCCCACATCAAGAGCTCACGTTTGTGCATGTTCAACTTTTGACTGAAGACTTTAAGCCATTAGAGACGGAAGGCGGTCCCACGTTTGCGACATTTCATATTCGAAAACGAAAATGAGGGATATTATCTGTGACGACAAGGCTTGTCTCCTCGAAAAGAGCACGGAGGAGATTGGCGATGGTGTAGGGCAAGTAGGTGGTGGTTCTGGACTTGCTGAGGATCCTGAAGATTTCCAAGTCCCACTTAAGCGGTCAAAAACCATTAAAAGGAAGAGGAAGTTAAAACAGATTGGCAGTGGCAAGTCTAAGACCAGAAAACGTAGAACCACCAGTAATAAAGCACCCAAGAAAAAGAGTCGTCGTAGCAAGAAAGCAGTCAAACCGAAACGCAGGAAATCAAATAAGAAACGATGAATACCGAAATTCTACCGGGAAGTAGCCCTTCCTACTCCAGTTCCCTAGATCTGCTCAGCCTTCCCAGCACAGACGTTGGGATAGTCTCGTCCAGTTTCTTCCCTCATTATCCCATTGCTCCATTCATGGATAACGACCATCCCCTCTCTTTCACCATTCCCCCTACCTCAAATCCGGTGTATATGGACCTCCGAAACAGCTTCCTTTATATAAAGTCCCGTATACTGTTGAATAACAATGAAAAGTGCGATTCAACTCATGTTGTGGCCCCGAACTCTGGTTTCTTTTCCTCACTATTTGACATGGCTGAAGTGACACTTAATCAGGTTCCTATAAGTAAGGCTTCTACGGGTTTGCTTCATTACAAAAGCTATATAGAGCAACTACTCTCCACGGGAAAAGCATATCAGGAGTCTGTACTCTCTAGCCAACTGTTTTACAAGGACAAGGCAGGGGACGATTGGGACCCAGACACAAATGCTGGATTCAAATCTCGAATGGATTTATCAAAGAATTCCATGGAATGGGAAACTATAGGCCAGATACCGGATCCCTTTTTTCTCCAGCCCAGACTGCTCTGTTCTAATGTGGAACTGAAGCTCACGCTGAGGCGATCGCCTGCAGCCTTCTCTCTATGTGGTAAATTACCAACAAAATCACTGGGTGAGAATCCTGCATCAGCCTACAAGCTACAGTTTACAGAGGTAGTCCTTTATATTAAAAAAGCTGAAATTCATCCGGATATAATTAATAAACACGAAGCCGCACTAGCTAAAAGTGCTAGGTTGAATTATCCAATTAGACAGAATCATTGCCGTAGTTTTAATATTCCCATCGGATCGATAACAGCGCTTTCTGAAAACCTATTTTCGGGTTCGATTCCATCCCTAATTTGCGTTGCAATTGTTCCTTCCACAACCGTAGCCGGAGATGTGTCGAAGGGGAGCTTCAACCTCAACCCAAATAATATTGAGAGCGTAGCAGTCTCGGTTGATGGATATTCGAATATGTACCGAAACCTTCAATTTGACAAGAATCACTCTCTGATGGGGTACAATTCGCTTTTACAAGCAGTCCCTGATTTATCATCAGGGATCAATATCGATCGCACAAACTATCAAAAGGGTTCATTTATTGCTATACTTTCCCTCCTACTCCCTTCAGGATCAAACAGGATGACGTACCGAAGACAAGGTCAAATATCTCTGTCTCTCAAATTTCATTCTGCCACCACGGAATCATTGACTATAATATGCATTGCCCAACAGGACTCTTTAATTCAAATTGATGGACAGCGTCAGATTTATTCTGAAGCCCTGCTGAACTAAAATGAACTCTTACGTTATTTACTGCTGCCTTAAGCAGATTCTCAGGAACTCTGGAGTCAAATCAATAGCAGTCATCGCCCAGGACGAGCTGCACCTGTTAAAGTATGAACAAGGGCCGTTAGCAGTAGTGATTAACTCAGACCCACGCAGTGAACCCGGCAAACATTTCATGTGCTGTTATATTTATACTGGACCAAGTAACCAAGTTCAGATTGAGTTTTACGACTCTTATGGACTGGAACCAAGTGACTATGGATTAAAGTTCCCCTACCCTTTGGTGTTTGTAAATAGAAAGGTTTTGCAGCCGTCTCACACCAGAACTTGTGGTTTATTTACACTTGCTATATTATATATGAGAGGGGCTAAGGGTATGAGTGGCCGTCAAATTATTAATCAATTCAGAAACGACGATCTCAGGTACAATGACGAATTTGTAATTAAACTGTATAAATCAATTTCCGGCCGTGCAAGAGGACATAGGTTCAGAACTCAGAGCTGTTGTGCTAGGGACTTGGGGTTATTTAAGTGAAAGTTGAGTGAATGTGAGCCTCAGTTCTCCACAATGCATCACACCGCCCTTTTTTTCGTATTGTTAGCAGTCGGCTCTGCTCAGAACAACTCTCAGATTGAATTTGACTGCATTCAGTGCACAGCCAATGGCTCTTTTGCTTTTTACAAAATAATCTGGTCTACTTATGCATTTCCTTTCTATAAATGCAGTCTCACCCCTTCCATTGCTTCAAAGTTCGGCCTTGTAATAGAAAAGGCATGTGGACCCGAGGAGTGTCATAATATAACAAAGAATGGATTGACAAGAACATTTCCCCGGGCTGATGGAGGTTGTCGGGATCAAAAATCTATTATATTACAACCTGCCGTATGCTCTAATATTACGATTCCTGAGGAAGCAGTGGCCAATCTCAATACTACAAATGAATCGATTCCCCAAACACACGATACGATTTATTTAGTTGTTCGAAACGTAGTGGAGTCTATATTCGTACTGATGGCTATAGTGGTAATTATAATACGGCGGAAGGAACTATTTCATAAAAAACGTATTGTCCAAAGTGTGTAGTCTTGAACCCCAAAAAAATTGTGTCAAATAATTATAGTTTTGCTGTCTTTCGTAAAATATAAATTGTCAATAATGCTAAGGAAATAGAAATAGTGCAAAATCGAATCAAAACATATAGGTTTACTGTATTTATTAGAACCGTGTTGTTAATAAAATTGTAATAAAAAATACAAAAAAACATATTCTGTAATTTTATGTAATATATATTAAACTATAAGGCATCCGAGACATATCTCTCTTCCTCTTGCAACCTACAACATTGGCAGAGGAAGATTGTACAATGGCCAGAGTTGACCTGTTATTAAAACCAGGCAGGTCTGGCCATTGTACATTTTTACTCTCCAGTTTCAACAGTTTGCCTTTTTATAGGTGTAAAGGATACAGTCGGCGGGAAAGGGGGCCATGGGAGAATTGTTAAAGTCATTGATCATATTGAGATCGACTTTTTTGGAGAGGAATCTGGCTTCCATCAAGTGAGTCTTGCACCAGCTTCTAATGATTTGCTGGGCAAGACTGTCTTTCCATCCTTGACACTGAAAGTCTAAAGGAGATAGCTTTTTGGGGACAACTGAAATCTTAACGTCGAAAGGTACAATTAATCGCTTCCCATTCTTTCGCACAGGCCGCGTCGGGATGATTGGTACCTCTGAGGTGAGTGAATTGCCGGCCTCAGTGGTGATGGGTTTCTCTGTAGAGGTTGAGGAAGTGAGGGTTGTGATGGGCTGAGGTGTTGTGACTGTTGAAAGATAGAAAAAGTTGAGGAGGGGAGGGCTTGAAATAGTATGGAATAAAGAGAACTTACGAGTATCGGCTAGAATCTCTGGGACCCGAGTGGTGTTGGTAGGTTTAGTAGTAGGGCTTGGGGTTGTTGTGATGGTTGCTGTTAAAATATAATAAGGTGAAGAGGGGAATTGAAAGAATATTAAATTAATGGGGACTTACGAGTCTCGGCAAGAATCCTTGGAACAAGAGTGCTGGTGGTTGGTCCTTTGGTTGTTGCAGGACATGGGGTTGATGAAGTCGGAGTTGTGGTGAGGGCAACGGGGGAGGCTTTTAAAATAGAATAAGGTTAATGCGGGACTCAAAATAATATTAGAATGAGGACTTACGGGTCTCGGCAAGAATCCTTGGGACAAGAGCGCTGGTGGTTGGTACTTTGGTTGTTGCAGGGCTTGATGAAGTCGGAGTTGTGGTGTGGGCAACGGGGGAGGCTGTTAAAAATAGAATAAGGTTAATGGGGGACTCAAAATAATATTAGAATGAGGACTTACGGGTCTCGGCAAGAATCTCTGGGACAAGAGCGGTGGTGGTTGGTCTAGTAGTAGGGATTGAGGAAGTCGGAGTTGTGATTGAGGCAACGGGAGAGGCTGTAAAAATAGAATAAAGTGAATAGGTGACTTACTATTAGAATGAATGAGGACTTACGAATCGTTGGCTCGATAGATTTCAGAATCTCTGGGACCCGAGTGGTTGGCCGTGTAGGAAGGGGGGTTGTCGTGGCAACGGAAGAGGCTAGAATAAAATATAATAGTAGAGGAAATAATATAGAATAAATGAGGACTTACGGGTCTCGGCAAGAATCCTTGGGACAAGAGTGGGTCTTTGGCTCGTAGTAAGTGTCGTTGTAACGGGCTTGGCAACTAGATGAATAGAAATATTAAAAATCAGAGGAAGGTAGAGGGATGAAAAAAGGTTCAATAATCGGATTTACTCACCCTCTTTAGGCATGTCCCGGTCCAGGGTGGGGGAGAATGGGACTTGTCGGGAAGCCTTAAGCCTGTTTCGTTCTGCAATTATATTTTATTTTTAGATTCACCCAATTTCAGCTTAACCTTACTCAACGTACCTTGAATTCTCTCAAGTTGTTGACACGCCTCGGGGTCGTACGCTGAGTGCCAGATGGTGAACCGTTGAAAATTAATTTTAGAAATACACTGGCCCTTGGGATCACCTTGTCTCAATGTGATGAAAACACAACTCGGTTCTTTAACACAGCCTGTGCATGCCCCCGGAACACGGTTGCAGGGAAGGGCTATTGAAGTCCCCACCAACAGGCACAGATATATATATATACCACGAACCATTTTTGTTTAAGGGAGCAATTTTAGTGTTAGAATTTTTCAATTTAAAATTTCTGAATATTTTAATCTGTCTTCTCTCTCTGGATGGCTAGGAATGAGACTTTTGATAAATAATCTGTCTGTGAGAAGCAGACAAAGCCCCATTAACCTCTGGCCCTGGGTCCGATTGCAGTCATCCAATACCATATTAACTATTGCATCCACATTCCAGATCACACTTTGGGTCCACACCCCCTTCCCAGGGGGTGTGGCCCGGGGGGGGGGGGGGCGCCGCCGCCCCTTGAGATGAAAAAGTATTTCCACTTTTCCTCATTTCCACCAAATTGCCACATTTTGGGCCAAATATCCACCAATTTCCACCAAAGAATATTTCCACTTTATGCTAGTCCCTTGTACTTGATTAAAGGGGTGGATTTAGGCATCTACAGCCATATTTCCACATTTCACGATTTCCACGAAATTGCCACATTTTTGGCCAAATATCCACCAATTGCCACCGGGAAATATTTCCACCAATATTTCCACTTTATGCGGCCATTTTATGTCCATTGTATGTGATAAAAGGGGTGAAGTTAGGCACCTACAGCTATATTTCCACATTTTCATGATTTCCACAAAATTGCCACATTTTCGGCCAAATATCCACCAATTGCCACCGGGAAATATTTCCACCAATATTTCCACTTAATGCAGCGATATGATGTCCCTTGCACGTGATAAAAGGGGTGGATTCTGGCATCTACAGCGATATTTTCACATTTCGTGATTTCCACCAAATTGCCACATTTTTGGCCAAATATCCACCAATTTCCACCGGGAAATATTTCCACCAATATTTCCACTTTATCCGGCCATTTGGGGTCCCTTGTATGCGATAAAAGGGGTGAAGTTAGACCTTTTCAGACACATTTCCACATTTCGTGATTTCCACCAAATTGCCACATTTTTGGCCAAATATCCACCAATTTCCACCAGACAATATTTCCACCAATATTTCCACTTTATATGCGTATAGATTTGAGGTCATACTTGTAGCTTATACGTGATAAATGGTAGACTTGACAATTCAAGGTAGATGAATGTCCATCGTAATAAATAGGTAACAGTATTTCATTCTCTGAGAAACGTTACATGGGATTTACGTTTTATTTATGAAAATATTTAGGAATAAATCCAAAATATTGTTCGAAAGTTTCTTAAGTAGAATAAGTTGTGTATAATATATCAGTGTCACGACCTATCTAGTAATACGTATACGTTTAATTACCTTGTCTTCTATATTTGAATGGAGGATATTTTAGTTTTTGGGATGGAATCAAGCGGTGCAAATAGGGTCTCCTTATCCTTCTCTTCAACAATGGGTGTTATATTTGTATTAATAAGTTATGGTTCTTCCAAAAGAATTTTAGGGGAAATGAAGGGCAATAGCCTGTCTCAGTGGTACTTGCATTATATATAATAGTTTCTGATATCCAAGTGTGCTTAAAATCTCAAAAGAGCCCTCTTAGATAATGAAAACCTTTAATAAATAATCAATAATGAGGTGAATTGTATAGGATAATCACAACTTCACTTCCTCTCTATTTCCCATCAAAAGTTTGTAATATGATTTGCGGATGAAAGCGGCCCATTCATAAGCGGCCCATCAAAATCGGCCATGATAATAAACCTTATACTAACAAGAAGTTAATCCTAATAAATTATATATATATATTTATATTAAGTTTTAAACATAATGGGCCGCTTTTGATGGGCCGCTTATGAATGGGCCACAAATTGTCATGGGCCGCTTATTGTGAGGGTCGGGTATGATGTGGCCGCTAATAATGGGCCGCTATTAATGGGCCGCTTTTGATGGGCCGCTTATGAATGGGCCACAAATTGTCATAGGCCGCTTATTGTGAGGGCCGGGTATGATGTGGCCGCTATTAATGGACCGCTTTTGATGGGCCGCTTATGAATGGGCCATAAATTATCATGGGCCGCTTATTGTGAGGGCCGGGTATGATGTGGCCGCTAATAATGGGCCGCTTTTGATAGGCCGCTTATGAATGGGCCATAAATTATCATGGGCCGCTTATTGTGAGGGCCGGGTATGATGTGGCCGCTTATGAATGGGCCATAAATTATCATGGGCCGCTTATAAATGGGCCATAAATTATAATGGGCCGCTTATTGTGAGGGCCGGGTATGATGTGGCCGCTATTAATGGACCGCTTTTGATGGGCCGCTTATGAATGGGCCATAAATTATCATGGGCCGCTTATTGTGAGGGCCGGGTATGATGTGGCCGCTAATAATGGGCCGCTTTTGATGGGCCGCTTATGAATGGGCCATAAATTATAATGGGCCGCTTATTGTGAGGGCCGGGTATGATGTGGCCGCTAATAATGGGCCGCTTTTGATAGGCCGCTTATGATGGGCCGCTTATGAATGGGCCACAAATTGTCATGGGCCGCTTATTGTGAGGGCCGGGTATGATGTGGCCGCTATTAATGGGCCGCTTTTGATGGGCCACAAATTGTCATGGGCCGCTTATTGCGAGGGCCGCTTTTTCCGTATACCTTTGAGCTCCCGAGCTGAGTCTTACTCATCATGCACACAATCTATCGGGAGAATGCCATCCAAACAAACTCCAGCAACAACATTTTCCCTCCTTTCCATCTGCCTAATATATTACGGGGGCACACATACATGTTGTTTGTGTTTGGATTTTATTTTAATAAGGATCGTTAGTTTTAATAAGGTTGGG
Source organism: Desoria tigrina (assembly GCA_906901685.1). Lineage (NCBI taxonomy): Eukaryota > Metazoa > Arthropoda > Collembola > Entomobryomorpha > Isotomidae > Desoria > Desoria tigrina. The sequence continues at coordinate 2,891,970 of CAJQTU010000010.1, read as the reverse complement.
TTAGAACAATATACCTTCCTACCTATCTATCATACATTAGTATACCTACCAACCTAATATATGCATGCCCCATTTTAGAGAAGGGGAACTATTTAGTCCCAAAATCTCAGTTCACAAAAGTTGCTCGATCGGAAAAGTTGATATTTTTAATCCTTTCGAATTTAACAAAATAATCTGTTAAAATGTCAACAACAACGATCACGGACACCGTAAACAAGGCCCCGATCCTTGACAAAACCGAGGATCCATTTTCTCCTTTGTACGCCCCAAAACATTTTCCAATTCGATTTCCACTCCAACGTTCTCGAAGAACACCACTTCCAATTGACCCGACGATAACCTTTACTACCCTTTCAGGGGCTGTTGTTAAACCCCCACCCGTCGTAAAAGACATGCACGAATATGTAGTGGACATGATACAAGATGTCCGGAAAACAAAAGCTGGCCGTCTAGAATATTTTATCAAGTGGAATAACTACGACGAGAGTCAGAACACATGGGAACCGAGATACCATCTTTTCCCGAACTGTGAAGACTTGCTAAGGGTTTGTCTATTTAAAACTATTAAATATTTATTGAGTATTTGTAAGAGATATTTTTAAGAGTTATTTGTATTTTATGTTATATACTATATGTATGAAATATTTATTTTCAGGAATTTGAACAACGGCGAATGCTTTTTCCTAAGCCCGTCTATTTACCTCGAATAGATTCAAAGGCCTTAGCATCTGCACGACTACAGTTTTATGGACAAAGTGCAGTTGGGCCCACTTCAACTCCGGAATCGGCAACATCCATGGACCCACAGTCAACTCAGAATTCTCAGGTAGAGCCGTCAAAGGATGTTCCACAGCCAAAAGCCAAGCGTACAGCTGGGTTAACACAATGTCCGGCTAAAAAATGCAACTTTTCATTTGAAAATTTGAGCGCAGTGGCAGTGCACAGGCACAAAATTACTCACGAAAAACCCACAAAGTGTTCGGTTTGTAAAAAAGGTTTTAACCGAACCGATTCCTTGAAGCGACATATGGCAAAAAAACATAATTTGTATAATTAATGGAGAATTGACTTTGAAATATTAAATTTTGTATATATGTAAAAAAAAAACCTATTATCCTGTTATTCATTTTTGGAACATACTCATTATTTCATCATTTATAAACCGGATCCTACCCGGCAGTGCAGCCTAACCGGCTAACGGAGTTTCTAAATCTAATTATCTCGAAAATTGCATTTTATTGATTTTTTGGGAGGCCGGCTACTACCCGGGCACTAGCTACCCCCCGGCCGGGGGATCGGTCCCATGCCATGGCTACCTCGGGGTTTTAGAGTTCCTTATTCCCCCTACTCGAAGGCACTGAATTTTTTAATAGAGTTTTCATCAAGTTTTTGAAAGAAAATAAAGTTATGCTGTACCATAATTATTCCGACCTAAAGGCTGCAATGGTTGAAAGATTTAATAGAACTTTGATGACACGTTTGCAAAAGTTCTTCGAATTTACTGATTCGTTTCGTTACGTTGATGTTCTCCCTCATTTAATCACCTCATACAATAACACTGTACATCGTATAATAAAAACCACACCCACTAACGTTAACGAATATAATCAAATGGATGTGTGGATGAACAGTTATAAAGATTTGTATACAAAAAATTGGAGTAAAAAATCCAATTTAAATGTTGGTGATTTTGTTAGAATTAAAAAATCAAAACACGTTTTTGAAAATGGGTATTCGTCTTCATATTCTGAAACTATTTATACAATAAGCAGGGTAATTACAAGTAAACCGGTAACTTACAAAATAAAAGAGAGCGATGACAATGAACTGTTAGGCATTTTCTATAAAGAAGAACTGTCCAAGGTTTTACTAACGCAGTAAATATATAGATAAAATCCTATGCAATGTAAGATATAAGACAAAAAGATGATACCCAGCCATTTTTTACCCCAATCGACCCCGTTAGGGGGAGATTGGGGTAAAAATGGCTGGGTAATATCATCACCTGTTCTTCAATTTTTTGAACTATCGCATCCCGTTCCGCTGTTTGTCTTATTTCTTCTTGAAGGCGAGTCCTTTCTACAACCTCTTTATCCAATTTGGCTATTTCTAAGGCTTTCACAGACAAAGCTTGCTTGATTTGTTCCCGTTTTTCGTCTTCCAAGTCCATGTCTCTCTGCATTTGCTCTGCAAATGTCGACTGACCTTGTCCACGTAAACTTTCGGAAATCGATTCCACATATTTGGTAACGTAATCGTTATCGGATGGGAATACGTCAATCTGCGACTTTACCATTTCGTCGTCCTCTTCTTCAGAATCCTCTTCGTCTTCAAAAGCCTGTTCTGCGATGGTTGCACTTTTCCATTCGGCAGTTTTGATAATTAACTCCCTTTTGTTTTTATTAGTTTCGATGAGCCCCTTCATCTTGATTGACAGTAACCGCTTGTCATGTGTCAATTTCCTCAGCGTCATTCTACTCTCTTCGAGTGTCTCCTTCAGCTGTGGTTGCTCATCTGCAGCGTTAATTAGCTTGTCTTCTAATGTCTTGATCGTTTCTTCACAATATAAAATGCTCGCATCAGCAGTCTCGATTTCCGTATTCAATTGGGTCTGCATTGATGACAAGTTTTCTAACTCCTTGACTTTTTCCACTTCGACTTTGAGAGCTTCATTTCTTCTATGGGAACTATTGGAGGAATTTTGACCGCTTGAACGACGACTGTTCCTCGACGAAACGGAAGGCGTGCCTGGGCGTCGGACAGTATCTACACGGTTTTCAGGTTCATTCTTGCCGTCTTCCGATTCCTGTGATCTTTGCCCTTTTTCCTCCGTTGTTGAACTTGTTCCAGCTTCCATTCCCCGGCTTCTTAAATTGTAAAAGTCCTTGGGGTTTGGACTTCCTCTACCCGCTCCTCGATACATCTCAAAAAACGAAAACAATAACGTCGAGGTATAGATTAGTTTAAATTCAAAATAATTTTTGACGATTATCACAATAATCTCAATAAATGCATGAGGCAAATCCGTATTCCACGTTGACAAATAAAAATGGATGGATCTTGCCTGTTAATAAGTCTGTAGGCTTTATAGTGCGTGACTTTTCACACTGTTACGTAAGTACTGTTCAGCACAGCACGGGCTATATGGAGCGTAGCTAGGCAATCGTCCGGATTACATCACCACCTCCGACAGTAAATGTACTGATGTCGTCTCTCCCACCAGTAAATCCAACCAAACAGACTTCTTGGGATTCTTGATCTTCGATCCAAAATGGCCGTTCCCTCAGGCAAGTACAAGCTTGTAGCACTCCTTCTTGAACTCTGTGTTCTTCCGGCAGTGCCTACTGATTACCTCCTTCGTGGAACTTCTTTGACCTTTGAACTTGATCCGTGACCCCTTCAGACTTTTGGCCGACCTCCTGATGATTAATGATACTGCAGCACACTTCACTGTCTCTTCAGAGTCACCAAATGTTACGTGTGCAAAGGAATGCCCTACCAGGGACTATATTGCACGAGAGTTCTTTTACAATGAAGTGCCCTATTTCCCTAAACTTTCAACTCTAACCCTAACTGAGGAATAAGATGAATAAGGTTTACGTGGACAATAGGTTGTCTTCTAAATTAAACCATGGAATTTATTCAATTAATAATTCGTAACTAATTGCAATAAACTTCCTAAAAAATATATAATTATAAAATAATATCCTTTCTGCCAGGAGCGATATTAAGTGAGACCCGTTCAGCTCAGCGGCTCTAGTTGGAATGGCGTTGGTCGGCTCAGAAAGAAAGAACAAGAAAGGAAAACGTTTTACACAAAACTGCAAGCCGCCAACACTGATATACAATATACACAACTACATACTAAATACATAGACAATTCACAACGTTTTCCATAGGAATTCATACCCAACTACAGATGGCATACACAACTCTAAAGTCCAAATAATATTTAACTAATTCATCACTAATTACCCCTAATTAACCTTTCCCCGTCATTTAACAATAATTATATAGGTTTTAACCCTTTAGCGTGGATGGACTGATATATCCGTTCTTAAATCTTTTGGCTTGTTGCGGAGCGACGGATATATCCGTCCTACTAATTTTTGGCTTTCTGCGGAAAGACGGATATATCCGTTTTTAAAACGCAAACCCAGTTGCGGAGCGACGGATATATCCGTCCAACAAAACCAATTCCTTCGTGAGTCCCGATTCGAAACTCATGGAAACAAAAACACCAAATTGTCGTTTTCTAAAATGAATTTCTCCAGAGTGCCACCACCGATTAAGACAAGGGTCTAGGCTAGAATTTAGTTGATCTCTAGATTTTAAATTCATTTCGGTTGACCCGTGGCAATTTTTTCCAGTGGCATTACTATGCTAAGCGTTACCACGATCAGCGTGGTGCGCCCATACCGTCTGAATTAAGTACTTTGCATAACTTATTATAATGTGATTTTCCTATACACAATTAGGCTTGCTAGGACCAAAAATAAACATTCATTATTGATTTTTATGAAAAAATCTTCCCAGATTAAGAGTCAGCAAACGTCAATTACTGTCCGCATTTTGAATTTATAAATCTCAATTCTTCTACGCACCTTTAAACATTAATTTTTAAGAAATCCCGTGACAACGTCATTGATTTCTCAATATCCGTCCAAGCTAAAGGGTTAACCCAAGGTTGATATACTCTTGGTTTCCTGGGTGTCTTTTATTCAGAAGGTTGTGACAGAACTCCGATTTCGAAAAGAAATTTCGCTCCTGGGGAAAACAAACTATTTTCGTCGTTTCTACGGCAAATTTTAGACAAAATTGTGCCTAATCCATGGAATTTTTCATCAAAATACTGATTTTAGATCTACCTACTCCCAGGACACGATAGTTCATTTCTTAAAAAAAAAGATGAAATAATTCCATCAGGATCATCAATGGTCACTGGTCACCCACACCACAAAAAATCCTATCTATCACGGATTTTGCGTTATAAATAAAAAACCGAAACAATGCATCACCATTTTTGCTTAAAATTTCAGGGTGATCCCATTCGAAATTTGAACTTTTGACCCAGTAGGACGTGTTGCCTATTAAATTGTCTTTCTGATGAAAAACAAATTAGGTTGGGCCCTGTGAGTGCGCTAGTAAAAAAAAATATACTTTTAAATAAACTCAATTTTCCATCTCTCCTTACACAATTTGATATAAATAATACTTCGGTAATTTTTTTATATGAATTGATGTGCATAATAAATTTTAGTACGAGTTTCTAGTTGCATTGGGTCATGAAATATCGGGGTTCAAAATATCCCTCTATGACACTTTTTTTCCTTAGTGATTAATACTCTGGAACCTTAAAAAATAATTAAGTTTCCAAATTTGCATATTTTCCGGCAGTGTGATGAAAGGGGAGAGTGGAAGAAAGAGAGGCGCGAGAGAAGAGAAGTTGAGTGGAGAAATGAAGGGTGTAACATGCAACGGTGTAACAATATTCCATACTCTCTGCCTTCCCATTTTTCAAGGAAACTTATTTCCTTTATTATTTCCCTCCCTTCAAGCTTTGCCGATTCATCGAGACCCATACATGAGTGATAGAGGTTTCTATAGATAGAGTGATAGAGGAACCTGGCCATCACTCATATATGATCGCGAGATCTATTCCTAAACGGGCAGATCCAATTTACCCCAACTCCAAGATACGTGGTTTAGTCATATTATGACTAAACCACGTATGGTATGCTCCATTAAAGTTAGGTTAGGTTACTTTCCCAATTAAAAAACTAACTACATACTAAAAGCAAAAACTCAATGACCAAGCTTAATGTTAATTCACAGAATAGACATAGGTAGGCTCGGACAGCTGAGTTAGAGGCTGATGTCTTGGCGTGAAGGACCTACCTATGTCTATTCTGTGATGTTAATAATTAAGGTAGCCCAGTCAATTGGGCTTATATCATCGCGCAGGCCGTGTGTCCTTCTAATCCTTGTGCACGCTTTATCTTTGGATGGAACCATGCACACTAAAATTCTGAAATTTTGCACAAAGGCCCCAATCGGTTAAAGTATGAATTAGGGCTAGGAATTCAAAGGGCCACAGAACCGTTCGCCAAAATGGCGGTATTCCCATTTTTTGACTCAATATTATTCATTTTATGTACTTATCAAATATCGAAAAATTAGAGTACCTCCATTTTGGCCATCGCTGTAATATCCAATACCCCGAGAGGGTTTTTTTACTGGGATTTTACCTTCAACAATTGTAAAATCCAGGAATTCAATTTCAAATGTTCGGTAACCATGACTTCTCGATTTTCATTAATTGTCGATGTGTACCATGTTGTCAATCCATGTGTCATAAAAAAATTTATTTTGAGGATTTTATATTTTTGTTGCCGTTTGTACTTTATTGTTATTCAAAATGTCACAAAAACGAACCCGATTGTACTGTTGTCTACGGGAAATTAAGATATGCAATAAGAGAATAGAATCAAGTCATCGAAGGACCAAAATTGGAAAAGGAGAAACTCTCATTAAACTCCAGAGATTTGTGGGACATGAAGCAGCCGAACGTTTCGAGGAAAATGATGTCGTTTGTCAATCCTGCTACATCAAGATACAAAAATGCGACACGGGATTTCGAGCTGCCAAACCAAAGATTGATCCTGTACTACAATCTCCGAAAAAACTGAGATCGGAACGAGTTTACCACAATGAGGAAGAGCCGATTGCACCTCCATGTACTACACGCGCGAGAGTCGCCCATCGCGATGGTCAAGATCCCGAGGAAATAGAAGCTGTCGCCGGTTCAAAATCTCCTTCAGTTAATATGCATTCTCCAGTTCCTGGTCCAAGTTGGAAGATGCATACGAACAATATGCCTAAGCCGAAACCCCAAGCTGCAGATATTCCAGCAGAAGACCGTGATTTGGAGCTTTTCTCAATCGATAGTTTGGATATGGATTATGACATTGACGCAAGCATCGGTCAAGAGACAGTATATTCGAAGCCGAGCATGGAATCTCAACAATCGTTTGTAGACCAGTCTACCTTATCAGCGATATCTCAACTATCCTTGACTTCAAACGCGTCTGGAAGAACCATTACGGAACAAATGAGAAGAGGCGATGCAAGAATTGTTTTGCCTGGGATTTCATCCGTCGCAATTAATGAAAGTCGGTGTTTCATTTGTCGGAAGTCTACTGGAAGATCCAGAATTCCAAACACGGCTTTATTCAATCTCTATATGAATACCCGCGTTCTAGTTCCTGAGAACAACAGAATGTGTAAAGACCATGTGGTGGACGGCCTTTTCACGCCTTTTTTCCACCGACTTTGCTACGTCAAAACGATTTTAGTCACCGATAGTTCCAATGTTAAAGTTTCATTATTTAAGATCCTCTTTCAAATGAAACAAGTTTGAAAAAATACGGGGTTGAACATCTGACAAGGTTCCCTTGTAAGTGCTTTCAAATGGTATATACAGCTATATATAGATTTAGTTATAGGTTACTTGTAGAGTACCGAGATAGGAGAGATTAGTAGAGGTAGTGCACTTTTTAAATTGCAATACGATGGTTCAAAGGTATGGAGTAGTTGTCAGAAGTCATCAGCATAAACATAAAATATTCAAATTCCCAATTTGCCCCAACAATAAAGCAAACTCCATACCCCATTTGAATGTACTTGATCATACCTTTCAAACTATATATCACACGTTATTTTAATAACTTGAATTTTTTTTACAACGCCCCCTCAGGGGCGAGTTTTTACATTTTAGGGGGTGTGCCCCTCAAAATGTTTTGCGATTTTGAATAAGTATTGACAATTAGATTTCATCGATGCATCACATAGTGGGCGAAAAAGTTACGACCCTTGACCTTACCCTCTCTTGACCTCTGATTGACATTGCCCCCGAACAAACTTGACCTTGGGTCTTAAGGTCCGAAGTGAGTTTCCGAAAGAAAAATTTCTATCTACGATGCATATCAGTCTGGTGTCTGGGTAGGCTAATTTTTAGAAGGGGGCTTACTTCCGGAGTTTTGTCGACTACATGTGTAGTCGGGTTGCCAGAAGATGAAGAAGATAAAAATTTAACATGGGAGAAGTTAGAAAATCACCACGTTTTCAAATTTGAAAAAATTCCAGTGCGGATACGCTTGGCGTCAGCGATTTGAAACTTTGCTTTTCCAATTCGAAATTAGTTGCTTGAGGAGTAAATAATTCCTCAAGGTTCGGAACATTAGGATTTCCGAGAAATTAATTCGAAAGTGACAAAAACTACAAATGTAGCTAGGTCGCCACGGCACGGGTTAACTATTCGTCAAACACAAAAATTCAGTTTTGGATAATATTTTTGCTGAGTGTAATCGCGCTGGAACTTTTGCGGTGGCAAAAGATGATTGGAAGTTTGAAATTAGCCTATTTTTAGTTTCAGCGGGTACCCCTGTCGAATTCGGCGCGATCAATTATTTCGGCGGCGGCGCCAAAAAATGACCACACCCCCTTGATCGATGTAGATCCGAAATTTGAGGTCGATCTGAGCACTTTCATTTTTTTTCAGTGTAGTGAAAAGACAAAGTAGTGAAATTTTGCCCAGCCCCAGAAACCGTAATGTTACCCCGATCGAGACATCAAGTTTAAAATAAACCATTTTAAAGAATATAGGAAAGTGTTGATATTCGATTGAAATCAGAATTTGACATTTAGAGTCATGTGGGAGTGATCATACCCATGTCAATCTGATTGTCCTTGTTATAGTGTTTACATACCATTGATATCAAAAGACCCGTATGGTCAATATGGATGACCCCTGGGGTAAGTGGTAGTGTTGTCACGATGATGTCATATATGTCAATGTGAGAGCCCATGCGATAGCTACGAGATACGAATCTCAAATTTCCCCCAAATGCACACCGGGGCGCGTCCGTGGGTTAGTTGGGTAATTATATTATCCAATTCTATGGTAGGGGAGGTCCTGCATGTGTCTGCAACATATCACGGTATGTGGCTACAGTATAGCGTTGTAATCCCAATCTACCACAAAATGCCCCCAGGATGAGTGAGCGTCGTCCCGTATATGTGTACATCGTTATACAGGGTCTTCCAAAATTATGTCCACATAGGAAAATTAACATTCGTAAAATTCTTCAATTTTCCACTAGCAACCACACAAAAAACTCATCGCATTGCACACCGCACATCGCACAAAACATATTAATATACAAACGATGCGGATGGGATGGACTATTGACGTGCAAAATGCCACTAGGGTGCAGCAAAATGTAAATTTTATTTTATAAAAATGGTTAATATTAGAGTCTGGTCAAGAAAAATAGACAGTTTTTCTGCACACTTTAAAAATGTCCTGTAACTAAGGGAAAAATAGAAATTAAAACAGAAGGGCCGTTCATGAACAATATGGATTTTTAAATAAGTGTCAAGGTTACAAAAATTTATGGAAGTGTACTTCAACGATTTTATTCCTTATAAAATACGGTTGGAGTACAGCAAAGGGGACCAAAAACTTAGAAAAATTTTGAAAATAAAAAAAGTGCTCCAAAGGCCATGAAACTTCACACACGTACTCCTCGTGACCTCCCCGACAATTTTCTGTCAGGTCGCGTTTTAAGGTCACAGTGACCTTTAGCAACTTTGTCGACTGAAATTTTCAAAATGTCAAAAGTTACTCCAAATGATCCCAAACTTGAGTGACACAATCCTCGTAACCCACTGACCATTTTCTATTCTCGCACATTTTCTGTCAGGTCACGTTTTGATGACCTTAGCCGAAATCGGCTATTTTTAGCCGAAGTGTTTTTTAGGCGTTTTACATAAATTGTCATGTCATGAGTTAACCTTAACGTAATTGTGACCTTTTTATCAGGTCAGAGCGACCTTAGCCGAAATCGGGTATTTTTTTGCCGACTCGGGTATTTTTTTGCCGAATTGTTTTTTTAGGATTTTTAGATATAATGTCATGTCATGCGCTAACTTTGACGTCATGATGACCTTTTCATAGGTCAGGGCGACCTTAGCCAAAATGCCTTGGCTAAATTTAGCCGGACGTAATGTTTTTTACGTGGGTTCATTTAAGAGCATACATTGTGCTTTAAGTACCGCATTAGCGCCCAGGCCAAGCTACTAACGATATTTTATTAATTAGAAATAAAACAGCCAATAACTACCAGGCATTAGTACAAATAATTAAAACTGGTGTTTGATTTGATATTTCGAAGTGTTTAGCAACAATCCATAATCAGTTACCAATAAAAACATCATTTAAGAGGTGATACAGCAAGTACTTGAAAGATTTCGACCGATAGTTCAGGGAGTTCAGGGAGTAAAACAGATTTGACTGAAGAGAGCGACCTTGGACTGTTGCGACTGACTTTGACAGGTGAGAGCGACTTTGGACTGTTTGACTGGACTTTGACTTTTGACTGGATGGATTTTGACTGGACAATTAATATAGCGACTTATTACTAAGCTTGGACTGGACCGACTTGTGAGGCTGTGACTTTGACTTGCGACTTGACTTATCTGACTATGATTAGAATGGAGATTTGGAGATGAAATATGAAAGGGTGAATGGACATGAAACATGGAATGAATGGATTTTAAATGTGAGAATTATGTTGGAATTTTAAGTTTGGCGGTAAATGTAAGTGAATAGATGGCGAGTTATAGGTTCCATACGATTTTAAATTTAATTATGCAAATTCATTAATATGAATAAAAATCATCAATTAAAATTAGGCAATTGTATTTTAAAGTACCATACGAACGGCCCATACTGTTTCAAAACTTTATGTGCTTATTTGGTAACTTATTTGGTAACTATGTGCGACCAAAATTCAATATGCAGAAAAACTGTCTAGTTTTCTTGACCAGACTATAGTACCAATAAATCTTAAAGAAAGAAAATTAACGAGGTTTGATGATTTGAGGTTTAAAGGACCACTTTTAGGCCCATTTTTGAAGCTGAATAACTTTTGTCCACAATGTGATTACACTTCATGTGATTCAATTTTTTGACAAGCGTTCCGGAAGGGCCTTGTCATGTCATAGAAAAAATATTGAAAAGTAGCCACATTGTGGACAGTCGGTAGAAATCATGACCCGAGCGGGTTTTAGGGAATATTTAACGGATTTTTGGCTTCCGTGTCACCTCTTTTTTCATATGACACCCATAGCAACACAGTCAGCATTATATTACGACGCAAATGCAATAAAAAATTGAAATACCTCGTTTTTAAATTCCTTTCGTTTTCAAATTTCAAATTCGTGATTTTTTTATTTTTGTTAATTTACAGTTTTTATTTAAAATGTCGGTTATATATTGTTGTTTAAATCGAGTCGGCCAATGCTCGAAGCGTTTACAACGATACGACAGAAAAATCAAACTCAGCACAAAAGGACTTCGCGAGCTCTTGAAAATTCGGAATATTGATGAAACATTTAAGCAGCAAAAAAAAGGCCAGCCAAGTCCGATATAAGTCCAGAGCCACTACAAAATGCCTACGCCGGGACAATTATCCAAGGTCGCGTACAATTATCAGAGCAAGACAACATCTTGGGTTCCGAGATCAATGAAACTTTTGGATCAGAAACCGTTCAGAGATTCGGATCAGAAGCCATTGAGAGTTCCGGATCAGAAGCTGTTAAGAACTCCGGATCAGAAGCCATTGAGAGTTCCGGATCAGAAGCCGTCGAGAGTTCCGGATCCGAATCTGTTCAGAGTTCCGGATCAGAATCTGTTCAGAGTTCCGGATATGAGAAAGACGAGAACCTGAAATCAGTCATTCACAGCGAGAGATTCCCGAGAGTCAAAATAGCCAAAGGCAGTTTCAATTTAGTCAAACAACAACTATTTCAATTGCTGAATCCGCTTCATCGTCTGCTTCATCAATTCTGGCATTTCGTCACATCACGTCAGGGAACTTCGGCAAGCATAAGAAAATGTTTCGTGTGTGGATCCGAAGTGGATAGAAGGACAGTAACCTGGGGGGCGATTCGACAAGTCTGGTAGAAGCTGAACTACTTCATCCCAAAAACAAATCGAGCCTGCCTTCATCATCTGAATGAGAACCATGAATTTACAGATGAAGCCCTCACTCTCATAGAAGCTACCAAGCAGGTTTTAATCGTCAAAGGTTATGATCTCGGCTTATGGCTACATGAAGTGACGGATATAAAAAAGGCTGCACCCTACTACTTTGACGGGGAGTGACTCAAACCGGAATACTATAAGATGTTCTTCCGTATCAGTAGTGAAGCGTTCGATTTCCTCGTTTTATACCTTCAGGTAGACATGAGAAATACTACATCAAGGTCAATAAGAAATGAATTGTCTATGTTCCTCCTCCTGCTCCGGAACAACGCCAAGCAAGATATGATGGCTCACATGTTTGGAACATCGCAACAAGTGGTAACAAGAACCTACTAAAAATCTTGTACATCTGTCTTCTTTCCGGACACATTATGGATGCTGCTGGTCCGTATTTTTGTGACGCCAAAAATAACGACGCCGCCAATATTAGACATAATTACAAAAATTCAGATCTTGAATATTTTCTCGAGAAAGACGACTATCTTCTAGTAGACCGTGGCTATAGGGATGTCGTAGAGGAGTTACGGGGCCAGAAAATCAATGTCGGCAATGGTAGACAAGAAGACCAACATTATGCCGTGCAAAGGAGCAAACGAAAGCCGCAAAGTTACAATGTCCAGATGGGTGATCGAGGCCGTGAACGGCAGAATAAAAAATGTGTTCCCATTTTTCAAGCATACAATTGAGGCGACATACCTTCCGAAGATAATGCGATTCAATAGAATAGCATGTGCTATTTCTAACCGATTTTTTCCACCAATATTTAAGGACCACAATTTTCATGATGTCGTCGTAGAGGCAGTTCAAAATCATACGCTTGTTGAGAACCCTTTGAAGTTGGAATTGGAAGAAAAGCCCTTAATTCGAATGACGACTCAATGGGAACGAGCCACGGCATTCTCAGTGCGCCAATTTTCAAAACTAAGTTGGGACGATCTGAAACGAATTACTCCTGGAAGTTATCAACTGAAAATAGCAGAAAAATACAACCAGGAACATATGATGGAAGACCCTGAGTATGGGATTTTTCTTCACAGGCAATCTGCAGGAATTATTCGGGATAAAATTAGCTCCCGATTTCAAAACTCAAAATCACATTCAGTATGGATCAAGTTCGTCGAGGAAGGTGAAGGATATATGTCTATCCTGGGATATTATTGCAAATGCAAAGTAGGAGAGCGGACTCTGGGAACATGCAGTGTGGGGCTGAAGGGGGCCTATTCCCTATGAAGCCTGTGAGCCAGCTAACTCAGGGATGCCTGGATGACCTTATGCTGACCTCTTGGAGGTCCTTGGAATAAGGCAAAGGGAACTCAGGAAGAAGTACAGGAATTAGTGGATTTATTCCGGAGAAACGAGACAGAGTTATATATATTATTGGGGATGGGATTTAGGATCCCAATCCCGAGGCGAAGAGCCTCGAAGAATAAGATGTGGCCAGAAGGGCGGATGAGATGAGACTCGAGATTCCGGAGGAATCTGGGTGGTGTCGTCATCCACGTTGATGATGAGGAGATGATCTTCTGATGAGATTGGTGGTCAGTGACGGTAGGGGTCAGGAGACCCTACATCTTCCCCCGCTGAAGTGGGGCAAAAGGTCACGCTGGGTTGAGGCAGCAAATCCACCCTAAAAGTTCCTGATTCGCCGCGTTGCGACGGTCATGGACTTGGAGGTTCTTGATAACCTTTCCTTCCTTCACTTGGTGACTGTTGCTATGGCCCGAGTTGATGGTTGCTATAGGCCAAAATCGACGGTTGCTAGGCGACGAGTTCTGCGGTTGCCATGGTAACAGGACGGCTGACAGCTTGTTGTCATCTATGGGCTGTGAAGATGGGTTTTGGGGGTTAGGTGTCATGAGGTCATCAGAGTGTCCGCCAGCGCTTATGACGGATTAAACCCTGAAAATTCATCATAAACATTTTTTAGGTAGTTGTTCATAAATATAGTTAGTCATTCATATTCATAGGTCATTATTTTTAGGTTTCATTTTTGACTTTTAACATATATTTTTAGGTTTTAAGCTTTATTATTGATTAGAATTAGTAATTTAGGTTCAAAATTTTTTGTATTTAACTAAAAATTGTAACGATAGGATTTTAATTTGTAGACATGAAAATTAGATGTAGTTAGTGCGATTTTATAGACGCAACAAAATTTTATATTACGAAGAGATGTGATTTTACAGACACGTTTAAATTTGATATTACGATGGATTTATATTTCTATCTACGTTTTTTGAGTAAAATTATGACTGATCACGAAATAACGGTTAAATAAATTAGACAGATTTGTACGTTCTTTTTGACAATACGTTTGTAGATCTTTGATTTATAGAGGAATGATAAATTGATATTAATTCAACTTAATTTTGTGTTACCGCGATTTCCTCGAGAAGTAAGTCGTTTCGTAACCCTTGTGGTACTTCGATGCTGTGGATCGTCATGTCAAATTCTCAGCGTCGGTACTGTGAATAAATTTCTCAAATAAAACATCAATTTTAGTTTTTCATGTATCAAATTCATTTTTTGTAATTCATAATATCACGTTTCATGTTTCAGTTTAGTTCAAAATTTCAGTCTGAGTTTAACAATTATGTTAACACATTTTTCTCAAATTGACAAGACCTTTTATGGACTATATTTTGCAATTTTTTTATCAATTATTAAATGACAATGCAATTATACGCATGCCTTCTATCTTCGACGCTATGGTCTTCTTTAACTCACCACTTTTGGATTATTCTTATATTACTTATCTCAAGTTTAATATTTTAATTATAAGTTAACTGACGCTAGAGTCCTTTTATATATACGACTGGTCACCGAGACCTTAACTTCCATGAATATTCATTTTTCTAGATGCGACGCTTGGTCATTTATACTATCCGACCTTAACCTTTTCTTCTTAATTCACCTAGAATTACTTTTTGTATGTTTCCTAACATAGCAATACTGACGCGAGAGTCGTTTTCTCAATATGCTTGATTCTCAAGACTTTTAACTCGTACTTTCCATTCTTCCTAATGCGATAATCAGTTTGTAAATTTTTGCTTGATTCTTCAAGACTTTTACCTTATCCTTTCTATTATTACTGACGCGAAAGTCCCTACTACTATTCCCGAAGCGAAGATTAAGTATAAATTTTAGCTCTTGACGATATCATCTGATTAAATCCTTGATTTTGACATACGTGGAGATGGCTGAAAATATCCAGTACATCAATATTTTCATCTCGTTCGGAACAGAATTGGCAGTTTTTCGGCAGTGATCAATTGCTAAATTTTCCAATTAAGAGTAGACCTTTCCGAATTACACTTCCAGATCCACCTATTTCCTTGACTCTCGATCAAATGATTGTCGCGATTACAGCATCCAATTTCTCCGATTTTCAAGCCCGAGAACTCCTCGCGATTACAGGTTGAAGCTCCCCAATCCATAAGTTTTAATTTTATGATATTCCCATTCACAAAAATACTTTAAACCGATTAGCGCCAAGCTAATCTCGAAAAACTCTCACATATCATATTTATACACGTATTGTATTTTAATCATTATTTTAGGGTTCACCTACTCAAAAGTTCATTTAAATTCTTTCTCAATAGTTTCGTTTTTACTAGCAGTTTTACATTTTTTTCATACCTTTCGGAGCGATATCCAACCAATGAAATTATCAATTCCGATTCCAGTTTGATACACTCTCTGAGCTTAAATATACTTTTGATTAAGTTTGGCTTTCCAATTCTATAAATTTCGTTCTATTACGGTTAGTTTTAGCATTATATACGACGTACGGGGTCAATTTTGGGAGGATTTTCCGAGACAAAGGAACAATCACTTAATTCTTTACTACTCTTTTGATTTAACTTCTCAAATCTTTATGCAAATGCGGACTAAGTATTCTCATTTATTAATGTTTTAATTCATATGTAATTAAGCTGTCTGTAGTCTAATTTTTAAGCTGATTATGATAATTTTGCATGGTTTATCTGGCATATATTTTGAATATTTTAGAGTTCAATTCTGATTTCAACTCAAATAAATATGATAATTTTAACATTTTTCTGTCTGAAATATGAAAGGTTCAACATTATAACTAGCAATATTCAAATTTTATGGTTTTTCTGATCATGTATCGCAAACATAATTTGGTTAGTCTGGTATTTCTAGACGATATTACTGAATCTGGTTAGTTTTAAACGGATGAAAGATTAACTTGTCTAGGTGGAAAGATTTTCTAATTTATAAATAATGAGTACTCTGACCCCTAAATAAAATGTCTGATCTGAATTTCAACTAACTTCACGTATAAATATGGTGTGTACAGAAATAACGTCTGACATGAATTTTTGTTGAGACCTATTTTTAGGGACATAAATTTCTTCTAACATCTTGATTTTTGCTATTTTCCACATTATCAAATATGCAATAATGACAAATTTCTGATTTATGATATCTCAATACAGTGATAAATTCCTCAAACCCTTACAATGCGCAACTATATCGACTATGATGCATTTTTATTACCTAATATTCTCATTTCATTCATACGTTAACCCTCTAGGAAGCAAAATTCTCTAGTTTTTAGTTTTTACCCAAAAAATATTTATAGTATATAGCACCCAGCTAAATGTATTTTTTTTTGTGAGAGCAAGTAGCTCAATTATATGATTAGTACGAGCACCTAGCTCTTTCTTATGAAATATATTAGACTAGGAAAAAGGCCTGTCGCTGACAGGCACAAGATTCAAAACCTAAAATCCACGAAACGGTGTAGGAGAATCGTCGGGGTTCACCGTTTCTAGGATTTTAGGTTTTGAATCTTGTGCCTGTCAGCGACAGGCCTTTTTCCTAGTCTGTTGTGTGAGTTCTGAAGCGTAGTTCATATGATGACCTGCACACAAAATCAAAGAGGCAAAATGATACAATGTGATTTAATTAATTAATTATGTAGGTTTATTACAATTTGGGCCCCGAAGGGAATTTTATTTTGTATGCATGCTATACATGATCATTAAGACACTTAATAACTTCGTCACAAAGCAGACGCCATTCCATGTCTTCATCTACCTGTTTATCAGGGTGGTAGTATAGCGTGGCTTTAAGCACATCTTTTCCGTCAGCCTGAAAAGTTTTCAAACTCCAGTCAGGAAGGTCCAGTTTTCGGTATGTTCGACGGGGGGGAAATTAAGGAAACGCCGTCCTGCGCATTGACCATTTTGAACTTGATTACACGCTAGAACATTTTACGTGTCACATGTACCGTTTTACATTACCTTCTGTGAACATCTCGAAGCTTTTGAAGCGCTAGCTTTAGAGATGCCAAATCTTCTTCCCGGTTTCAAGGTCGATTTTTCTTTAACTCATTGGACGTTCGAACTGAAGGTGGATGTCGCATGTTCTCAAGTGAGATCAGGGTTGGCCTATTTGAGATTTTTTGCCGCCTCATCTCATTTGTCTTAAATATTAGTCATTCATTAAAAATTTGCATACTTGTAAAGAACAAATGAAAAAGTCTCAATATTTTAAAAAATCTCAATCAAAATTAAGTCTGGAATTACAATTTCTGCCTTTCCAAGTTTGTCGGCCCAAGAATAGAGTTGAGACGCTGGAATCTTCTCAAATTTTTTTAGTTTTCCGATTATCTCCGACTTCCATTTGAACTCCGGGAAGCACTTGGCCCTTTCATTTTGAACCCGGTTGAACAGCAGATCGCGTTCGCCGTCCAACAAATCCAAGTCCTGGACCACTCTTTGGAAAAACTCCTCCAGCTCCGAGCGTTTTCCATCTATAACGCTTAATTTTTGAGCCCACGATAACACTTTACCCAGCAAATACCAAATATGCTTTCTTGATTTCCGGTGTTTTAGAAGAGTACTTGCTTTTTCGTTCGGATAACCCGAAACGGTGTTCAACAGAATGATAAGGACGAAGATAATCCAATTTTTGCTTGTTAAAATGGAAGGTCCTCATGATTATAGTCAAAAAGTTGCTTTAGTAATGCAATTAAAAACTTCTACAATGGTTAATAAAATAAATCAGTGTCACTGGACTGGAGAGAATCTTCGGACTCTCTTAATCTTAATACATTAATATAAGAACTTACGATAATGTTCTGTGGCTCAGTAGCTATAAACGGGAGAGGGCCCGTCAGGGAACGGGGGTCCCTTGCAGTCCTTATAACGGCAACAACTACTCCAAACTCAGAAACAGAGGGTTGCAATTGTTGCAGTACGTTTGCGAACCACCACATATATCCCTATTCCAATTTAAAATCAATCAATAAAGAACAAAGATTCGAAAAGCTACGATCTGTTGTGAATCGTATCTACATAACGATCTGGCAGTGATTTACACATCCTTGAATTTTGGAATTTACTTACGTATTCTTGAAGTGAAATCCCGAGTTTGCACTTCGACATTTTCAAGTTGCTAGTTGGGGCCCTTTGATGAAGTTTCTACCGGATGCGTTGTTGTAGTACTTGAAATTAAATATAACTGGAAGGAAAAAAGTTCGACCGGAATGAGGAGTGGATCAGGAGACGGATTGAATATATAATGTGGCCTTCACGATATCCTTTTGTGGTTGCTCTCAATGATGGATTAAGGGTCAATTAAATGGGGCGAGACCCGTTCACTAATAACGTTTGTCATAATTATAGACCAAGCAGTTTAATTTTAAATACCTTTATTCTCTTAATTTTAATTGAAAGTCAGTTATGTGACATTTCTAATTTTATTTTAAATTGAAAGTCAGTTATGTGACATTTCTAATTTACTTCTTTACTAAGTCCTCCAGACTTACTTTACCTTACAATTTAGTTTAAATCGATTCTCATATCACCCCAAGAATTTCTCAAGTTACCCCTGTATTTTAATTTTTAAAATTTTTAGATGTAAGAAAGTAATAGATGTACGTAACGTGCGGGCACCTAGTACTAAATAAATTTTTTTAGAATCAATCTATGTTTTTAGACTAAGGATATTTTTCAAAATTCCTTCCTAATTCCAAATTTTAAAATTAAAGTGCATATTAATGATTTAGCACGGGTTCCTGTGCTTTAAATTGTCTGCCAGTACTATGGCAAGACTAATATCTTTGGGATTCTTAATTTGCCCCTATATTTTAGAACTTTACAAATTACCCCATTGGAAAATATTTCTAAGTAAATTAATTCTGAGGTACTGGACCATGCCAAATAAAAAAAATTTCTGAACCAAAAATAATTTATTAAATTTTCCAAAAAATAAAAATTTTCAAAATTTTCAAAAATTCAAAATTTCCAAAAAAATCATTTTAAAAATTTCCTAAGTCCCTTAATTTTCAAAATTCCCATTTGCATAAGAAATTGATTAGGACAAGAGCCAATTTACGAAAGGACCTTAACTGGTTCTTTCGTAAGGTACTTGTTATACCGATACTATTTTTGTTTTTATTATATTTCTTATAATAGGCAATGATTTAATATCTGGGTTATACCTTCAATCCATCTTAAAATCAACGAATGAATGTGTCATATGAAGCAAAGTAGGTAATTACAACTACTTATTGTATTAGTAATATCTTTTGTAACATTTGTGTTAAAGTTTCATATTGTGTATTTATTAAAATAGGTTGTTCTAGTTCTAAAGGATGAAGTTTATTTTCTCTTTAACCCTCAACAATCCTAGTTTGTCGTCAAAATAGATATGTTGAGGATTTTTATTGTTTAAATTCCATTAGTTAGTGATTTGCTCTATTTACGTATTGTATTTATATACTATTTTTGCGTTGCGTTTTGTTCTTATAATAAAAGAAGATGCTTGAATGGAATAATTTTAATTTGTAATGCAAAAATACAATCACGTCTCTACAAGGCACATTTTTAGGCTTAAAAATAACTTCATCGTACATTTTATTAGAGGATTTCAGTTGTATGGGGTTATCAGATATGCATTATGTAAGTACTGCATTCGGCACGACAAACCTCTACTTGTAAAACCATAATTCCGTAGGGAGTAACTAATGGTTGCATTCTTCACTTTAATTTATTTTGTTCCTGGGCCAGATGTAAAATTCGATCTATGGGAAGTTGAATTTACCTTCCAAGATTTAAAAGAGCAGAGCTAACTTTGGTTGATTCATTGACCATGCTCCTTAGAACCAATGCGAATTTTTGTAGATGAACATCCCAATGTCCATGGCACCCGTCAAGATAAGTCGCTATCATTCGGACTAAATCAGCTATTGTTCGTTTAGCTCCATTAGGTGCTGCGTGATAAGCAGACACTTTTACGTGTTTAACGGACCATAAATTACTCAGTTTTTTAACTACTTTATTAATAAAGTGTGTTCCGTTGTCGGTTATTATGTGCTTCGGAGCACCAAATCTACAGAAGACTTGATCTTCCAATACGTCGGCCACCTTTTTGCCTGTAGCGGAGGTCATGGGAAATAATTCGACCCAGCTACTTAATTGATCGACAACGATTAAACAGAATTTGTTTTTTCGAAATTGACTCTGAGGTCAAGGACCAAGAAAATAGTCTCGAATACTGCCTGTGCCATTGGTACTGAGCCTAACAATCTCTTGGGTTTAGCCCTTTCAATTTTGTACTCTTGACACTTAACGCAAGACTTAACGTAGTGATGAATATCTTGATTCATATTATCCCAGAAAAATCGTTGTTTGATTGCTTCTTGAGTTTTCTTAACTCCCATGTGTCCGGCTTCCGGAGAATCATGAAATTGAATTGGCATGTCTCCTCTTAAACTTTTTGGTAAAACCGGAACAACTAACTTACGACAAGGCGTATAGTTATCTGAAATTACATTCATTCTACCCGACGTCTCGGAATGATTAATTTTCTGACTAGCATGCGAGGAACTTACAGTTCCGATACTTGGTGTATCTTCATTTTGACTGTGTAAGTCAATTATGGGCTTTTTGAAGGGTACGATATTTCGATATAACACATTGTTGCGTACAACATATAACTCATGAAGATTGGGTTTATTGGAACCTGCTTTGGCCAAAAGCGGTTTTTAAGTTAAGTTTTTAATGATGGATTGCATTTCAGGATCATTAGGTTGAGCTTCAATCAACTTTGGCATAAAGTGACGATGAAATGTCAGAGCAAAAACAGGAGTATAGATATCTCTGTCCCCTTCAAGATGATCGGGCTCAAACGGAACTGGAGAAACCGGTGCCCTACTCAGACAATCTGCCACTACATTTTCTGACCCTTGTCGGTGTTCTATTTTGCATCCCCATTCTTCAATTTCTTGTGACCATCAGGTCAATTTACGAGATTTCTGATGATTAGAACGTAAATAAGTTAATGCACTATTATCAGTGAGTACCGTAAATTCTTCATTCCACAAAAAGTCTTTGAACTTATTTATTGCCCAAATTACAGCTAAACATTCTAAGTTAACTGCACTCAGCGCTTTCTCCGGATCCCTAAGTGAACGACTAGCAAAGTATATAACTTTCTCTTTTGCACCAACATACTGACATAAGACAGCAGCTAAACCTATACCACTAGCGTCTGTTCTGACGTAAATTGGACGTGTATAATCTAATCCAGAAAGCATGACATCATTGCACATGGCTTTCTTTAATTGTTCGAAGGCTTTCTGTTGAGGTTCACTTCAATGGAATTTGACAGTCTTTCTCAGCAGCTTGTAAAGTGGAGCTGCGATAGTAGCAAAATCGGGAATAAATGAATAATACCATCCACACATTCCGTGAAACCTTAAAATGTGCTTGACAGTCTTTGGAACTGGAAAATTGACAATTGCTCGGACTTTCTCCGGTTGCTTCAATCAATCCTTGAGGTGTGACAACATGTCCGAGAAAGTCTAATTGATTTTTAGCAAAATGTGACTTTACTAAATTAATCGAGATATTCGCATCTCGTAATCTTGTGAGTACTTTCTGTAAATGAACTAAATGTTCTTCAAAAGTCTTAGAGAACACGATGATGTCATCAACATAGACAAAACAGAAATCCATGGTATATTTTTCAAGGGCTCTATTCATAAGTGTACAAAAAGTAGCACCTGCATTATTAAATCCGAAGGGCATAACTAACCATTCATAAAGAACTCCGTTAGCAAAAAATTAAGTTTTTTTAATACTTTCTGGCTTCATACGAATCTGCCAGTAACCACTTTTACAGTCGATGATGGAAAACCATCCGCCTGTGGGAAGTAAATGAAGAATGAAATTGGCTTTATGCATTGTTGTTGCATTTTTAACCCTAAGTTTATTTATAGGTTTGTAATTGATGGTCATTCTCTTTGACCCATCTGGTTTGTTAACTAGAACAATATTAGAACCGTAAGGAGAGGTTGACGGTCATATTTAACCTTGTTTTAACAAGTCATCTACTTGTTTTAGAATTTCGGTGGCTTGATTAGGAGAATACCACCTAGGACGTTCAGTCGGAATAGGAAAATCAGGGGCTGCAATTTTATGAACTGCAAAATTAGTTTGACCAATTTTTCCATCAGTTCGTGCTACTGTTGAAAATTCCAACAATAACTTCTGAATTTCCGCTTGACGTAAATCAGAATCTACACCAGTTTTGGCTTCCATGATGAACAAAAATTTGCCATTTGCATTGCACATAGAATGAATGAATTCAAATGAGCAGAATCATTGAAATGGAAAGTTAAATCCTGAGAATTTGGAATAATTCCTTCCCTGCAAATTATGTCACTACCGACGATGATTGGGAAAATCAAGTGTTCGACTACGGCAAAGGAATGAGAAATGGTTTTGTGACCCAACTGAAAGGAAAAACGCAATGTACCTAAGGTGTGAATTGAAGTGGAATTACCACATTTAGTTTCAATTCCATTGTCGTACTTAATGTTAGGATTAATTAACCTAGCCTGACGTAACTGAATTAAAGACAATGAAGAACAAGAATCTAACAATCCTTGGAATTTTAACTGATCACGTCCTACAGTTTGAAACGTGATAGTCGGAATTGGAGCACAAGTCGAGGTCAATGTTGGGAGGAGCCTGGGTTTGACTGACCTCGAGACACCCCTTGGTAGTTTAAAGAATTTTGATTTAAATTGGAGTAAGACTGAGAATTGTCTTGTTGATAATAAAATTCACCGGAATTCGGATAAGAAGAGTTTGGAGAAGAACTGTGAGCTGCATTATCATTAGGGACGACATGAGCCATTGCGACAGCGTCAGTACACTGATACGCTTTATGTCCGAATTTTTGACACTTGTAACACTTAGTGTCAGCTAAATTAGTGGAATTGGAACTCTACCCCCACGGTAGTTATTATAGCCACGGCTTTGACCTCGATAATTAGAAGTCTGACCTCTTTGATTTCCGTTTCCTCTTTGACCTGAAAAAAATTGACCTGAAGAAGTTTGATCAGAGGGAGATTGACCTGAAGTCGACTGACCATTACTATTCCCATTGTTCCCTCTGCCTCTATAATTATTGTACGGATGTCTGGAATTTCCCCTATTACCTCTGCCATTGGAATTATGACCTGACTTTTGACCATTTTGTTGACTTTTCAGTAAGTCTTCTCTTGAACCTTTAAGGGGTGGAATAAGAGCTGGCTGTTTGGTTGTATTACGACTGTGCCTGTTCATGTTATCATGCACATCAGCTAATTGGTCTAATAGTCTATCAACTGTCCATGGAGGAACATCCATAATTAAGGCAGAAATGTCTGGCCTTAAGGATTTCCTAATACGCCTTAAGGTAGTCTCGTCTGATTCCAATGTATCAACTTGCTAAGCTAAGTTGAACATTTCATATACGAATTGTTCAGATGGGTCATTTAAGGACTGTCTACGAGTATGCAAAAGCCTAATCCTCGCATTTCGAATAGATTCGTTATCAAAACAAGACTTAAATGCGGTTTCAAATGCATCCCAACTATCTATGGATTTGGACACACTATCATACCACCAAGTAAATTGACCTTTCATGATGATAGGTAAATATGCGTAGTACTTGGCTTCCTCATAAGTCTTACATTTTTGGAAGAAAGTTTCGCTAGTCATGACCTTACAATCATAAACGGGAAGCTCTAATTTGACATTTAAATTAGCTATTTTTACTACCTGTCCTGCAGCAAGGACTTGATTAGCTAGGTTAATTTTTACTTTTGCCTGTTGCTCAGGAGTAAGTCCAGCAAGTAAGGGATCAATAGGTTGAGCACCCGGATTTGACATAACAAGTTCGGAAGAAGTATGAAATGAAGAATAACTACAATCAGAATCATCAACCACTTTATGCAAAGCAGGCGGTGGATTCTCGGAAACTGGATGATTTGAAGATTTTTTTAAATTTGAATTATTTTTTGTAGCCTTTGTTTGTTTTTTTAGTAGGAACGACAGGATTATTTTTTCGTTCTAAACGAGCCTCAGAACGTTCATCTCTCTCAGACTTTGTAAGTAAAGTGTTTTTAGGCATAAATCTATTATGCTAATTACTCCTCGCAAAGCAAGGCTAATTGCATAAAAAAATTGAATTAGTCACCCGTTATTACTTAGCTTTACAAAATTAGAAATGAACTTTCTATCTAATTTTAACTTTATTTAAATTAGATGTCTAGACTCAGTAACACAAGACACGGCTGTTAATTTGTATTGTTTTACACAATTACAATTAACGTAGACGAATTTAGTAGTAATGGACATGGAAGTTAATTGGAATTGTTCCCCACAATTAAATTAACTTTAAGGGTCCTAACAATGCTACACAATTAACTTACAAGAGAATTAGAGACCGGTTAGCAACCTTGTCAATTCCCCTATGTAATTGGCGCTAGTTGAGATCGGTTAGAAATCTTATCACAACTCTCTGTAAATTATGCGAAAAGGACAAACACATACACAAATAATAAGGACTTGAAGTACCCAGAAAGAATGAACGGAAGTTATAGGCCTTGTTGTATACGATTCCTCGAAAACTGAAGTGTGGCGAAGTAGACCAACCGATCCTCAGAAAATACGGAAAATATTCAACTAAAATTGTACAGAACAGAATTTCAATTAGTATATAATCCTCAATAATCATAAATTAATGCCATCCAATCGTAATGTTGTCATAAAACCACAAATATTATTTTTTTTTACGGAATTCTCTCCTCAAATTTGTAAATTTTCAACCAAAATACCGAATTTTTCGAAAAATTTCAACAAAAACGAACGTACCGGGCCTCCCCGATTTAGACCACAGCACAAAATACCAGTAAATTCGTCATTTATAGAGAATGAATCTCTGTATATATAGTAGAGGTGGGATCACAATCCGCATCAACTGCTTCAAGGGTCCCGCCCCTTCAAATGTTATGTGATACTTGAACCTGATATGCAACGGATTGATTCGCCTTAACCTTTCAACTTACGAATACAGGGGATAGCAGACTGGATCCTGTCATGGTATGGTCCAGGTCCTCCGGTGACGTCGTATGGGTCCCTTAAGGGATGATTATGCGATGATCGAATAAAAAGAGAACGGAGGAATTGATTGAATATAACTATGAATTGAATTGTATTGGTTGGAGCGCACCCTGCTACAATGAGATAGCTCAATTCCTCAATTCCAACTGAGGAGGAAGAACCACGTCTTCCTCCTATAATGCTATCTTCGAGCATGATCTTAATCTTATATTTACCGGGAGAGCACACATGACTCTACCCGGTATGCTTAAACTTTATTTATTCTAATGTTACCCCGTACCCCACTCCCTACATCGTTACAACTTGTAAAACCATAATTCCGTAGTGAGTAACTAATGGTTGCATTCTTCACTTTAATTTATTTTGTTCCTGGGCCAAATAAAGATACTTACGTTGTACTAATCTTTAAATTTTCAAAATAATAAAAAAATCAATATCTTAATGCAAAGCTAAGAGCTCAAAAAAATTTATAATTCCGAAAGCTGAAAGCAGAAAGCTCGAGACTTTTTTAAATTAGTTTTATGAGCATTTGAATATGTAAATTTGCATGATTATTCATCATAGCTAACGACGATTAGGGGCGTAAACTTTTCGAGTTGTATAGTCATTTAGACTTGTAGATGTATCAAAAAAGGTTTAATGCAAATCCCGAAGTTCGCTTATAAACCACTCCCTTGACCACTTTTGAACATTGTCAAACATTATTGAACATTTCGTTCAAATTGTGACGGCGTGATTGAAAAAATCCAATAGGGAAAAACCCACCTTCGACCAAGTTGCATTGACTCAATTCAATTTGTACCACTAATTTAAACTCCTTTAGGTCAGTTAACACTAGACGAGATGTTTTTCTCCAAAGGGGCAGCTGGGGGCACTACAAATGCCGTCTATGGGACGGACAGACACAAAACCTTCGCAAAAAGCATCTCCAATACTTAATAAACTGTATTTTGAAATCTTTAAAATACATAAATATTGAAAAAATCAAGTTGCACCGACCATTGAGTAAGATTACAAACGCCATTCGAAAGTACTTGATCATTATCAAAGCTTTTGAATGATGTATCAAATGATTAAACGACACAAAATATCGAAGATCTGAATTGCCCCACACATAATATAGCAAATTAAATAAACCGTCCAACGAATGTACTGATGTATCGTAGATATAACGTTTTTATAACGTTTCATACACATCGAAACATGTTCACAGTGAAAACTGTGTTTTAAAATATTTAAAAAGCATGAAATATCGAAAACCTCAAAATGCAACAACCATAGAGCAAAATTACATACGTCATTCAAAAGCACTTGATCATAGCTTTCAAATGACGTATCAAACGATTAAAACATACAAAATATCAAAATTCGCACATTGCCCAGTCATAGAGCAAAATGACATACGCCATTCGAAAGCCCTTGATCGTAGCTTTCGAACGACGTATCACACATATATGTTTGTAATTTGACCTCTTTGACCCCACCCCACCCGTCAGGTGGTGACTCCACCCCCAAATTATATGCACCATTGAATAGCCCTTGACAATAGCTTTCCATCAATGTATCACACATGGGGGTTGCTATTTGAAAAAATGTTGACCTTTGACCTTTCCCCCTTGACCTTTGACCTGCAAAAGGTCGTGTCATCAATACAAATGTCGTGACATCGGTTTCTTAAAAAGACTTGTTATAATACAATTATTTTTTCCGAGGTCGACTTTTACATCGAGAAAATTGACAGATACCTGAGTATGAGTATAAGTAAATGTTAATTTATCATGTCTGAAAACATTTTTACACCATTCATCAATATTGACAATATCTGTAGGATTTACAATAAGGAAACCATCGTCAATGAATCTGACGTTAAACTCTATTTCTATTTTATTTATGATCGCGCTTTCTAATTCTTTGTGAGCCGTAATATTAGCTGTACTTACTGATGCGGAATTTCCCATCTGAATTCCCTTCTTTTGGTAATAATACCCGTTTTGGAACTTGTAAAGTCCAATTTTTGGACTTAATATTTTTAGTCAAATCCAAGTTTCACAAAATTAGAATAGTTTAGCTGGCTCAATATTAGGTTCACCCTCATGCATTTCATGCACATCCACCGGTATCGATGATCAGGAGAACCCGACAGTTCCTTCCAGTCACTGTCATCAATATCTGGCTTAATGTTTCGTATGGAGACGGATCCCTATAAAAGAGATCCGAAATTCCCATACAAGGTTCAGTTGATTTTTGTATTGTTTCCCGAGAAGGTTAAATCCCTTGAAATTAGTTATTAAGTATCTTATTCCCTTGATTGAGGATTCCCAAGAAGTAAGCTAGGTTAAGCTTCGTCAATTCTGAGCTAATCCCAGAATTGACAGGAATATTCTCAACTTGCCTTAGTGAGTAGTATCCTGAGACGAATTGTTTATATTCCAAGCTCTGCTTGAAGTAATAGATTAAACGGGGTTTAATCTATCTTCCATCAGTTACCGCTTTTACAGCGAAGGGGCAAACGTTTCCAGCGTACAAGCTAAACGGGCTTGCACTTGCCTTCCATCACCACCCGTGGAAAACATCTATTCGGAGGACCGTACCATCAGTCTTCGTTCGGTACGTTACTTCCGCCCCCTCAAATTGAGACCGAAGAATTTCCCCTTTAAAAGGTACGTATCTCATATTTCCTCTTTTAAGGGACGTATTCATATTTCCCCTATTAAGGGACGTAAATCCATCAATAGCATTTGAAGGAATTGAATGAGCCATTCATGTGAACCCTTGGTACTTTACCTTAAAGGACTTATGTTTGAATATAATTCATGTGTTTTCATTGTCATAAATATCCCTAAACTAGTATTTCATCCGTTGCCATATCATAACCTAGTTTGCAATCAAAGCATACAGTATCTGCATCCGGATTTATGAAGTAGCATTAGGTAGTTCATTTCATACTTCTAAGAATTTGTAAGGGACAGAGGGCCTTAGAAAAACCCTTTACAAACGTTAATTAGTTATAGTCGAAAGACAAATGCAATAATTTATTTAGTTGTTGAACGCTTAGCTCAAAAGGAATATGAATTAGATACTTCTGTTTAACAAATTCATCGCAACAATGTATTTTACAGGTCTTTACGTCTAAATTTGTGTACATACTATCTACATCGTAAGTAACTAATGTATAGTTAGTATCAGGATTCAATTTTAAATGAGCTATTAGAATTAAAAAATGAGTTGTATCCAAAATTAAATTTGGAATTCTATTCCTTACTGGTTGCAAATTGAAATCTAAAAGAGCTGAAATATTTCTATTAATGAAACTAACCGTGCTGCTAATTGGTTTTCCGGGTGGAAATAGTGTATTCCTTGTGAATTTTAGGAAGGATGTAAAAGGAAGCGGGTTTATGGTTATACAGTAACAAGTGTTCTAATTTAAAATCCTTGAACAACTTTAATTTCATGGCTCTTACAGTATCAATGAATTTGTCTGTGCTCATATTAAACGATACATTAGTGGATGGAATGTATATATTCAGATTATCTAGTTGTCTACAAATTTCAGAATTGTAATCATCTATTTTCATCACACAGATTCCAGCATTTGTATCTGTATTTTTAACTATAAGTTTGTTCGTTATAACAAAACTTTTTAAATTTTGTAAAACTTTAACATTAACATTGGCTACGGCACTGATTGCATAGTAGTGGCCAAAGAGCTTGGACTATATCGGCAAAGGATCCGTGTTATGTTAAACCAACTCGGGTGAGGAACTGTTTCAAAAGTAAGCATATCTAGTGTTGCTCGGACTTATGTAGTTCCTTCTCCTTGTAGGGTTAGTTGATAAGCAGGGTAACTCTAGTATATTTTATAAAACAAACCTTAAGAATTACGAGTTCTGTTTTTTTTATCGGTTTGAATTTCGAGTTTTTATTGGTTTTTTCAATTTCAATGGTAAAATGCCTAGAACTATTGGTACCTGCTGTCGCTGTGATCCATGACATCCCTAAGTCTGAAAAAGCAAGGCGGCTAACGTCCACGAAACTTTGGAAGGACTTCCGCCAATTCTTACGAAATGTGAAAGAGAATGTTCGAATTTATGACAGATTGGATTCTTTGATGTTGAGGAAGTACGCGTCAACACCCTTAGAAGTACGCAGCACGTCTTTGTGCGTCCAACAACGCCAGTTTAGCAACTGGCCGGGTGTAAGTCCGCTTACCGGTCTGAACTTCTGCAACTCTCACCTTCCCGTCGTTTTCGGGAAATGTCTTCACGACCTTTCCAATGATCCATTTTCCTCTCTTCATATTGGGGTCAACGATCGGCACAATATCGTCAACTTTCACCTGTTGACATGACATGCAATTTGGGGCTTTTGAGTAGTGTTGGGAGATATTCCTTTCTCTACCGTCCCCAGAATTGATCGGCTAGCTCCTCTGACCATCTCTACATCTCTCTGGCGTTGATATCTCCTTCGGCCGACATGTTCATGAAGCCAATTTTGGCGTATGGTTTGAGGATGTCATTTGGGGTGATAGTTGGTCTATCGTAAAGGTCAAATGAGACATCCGTCAGTGAGTGACTATTCACCATATTCTTAGTCTGGACATGTTCTCAGAGTTAGAGAACGCAGTCCGAGCTTGACCTCTCGAATTCTGCTAGGAACGTAGGCCATTCTTCAGGTTTACCTCCGAATTGTGGGAAATCCTTGTATTTTATCTATTTGTATTTTACGAAGCTCATATTCTTGAGTTGAAATTTTTGCTTTTTCTCGGCTTCTGATAAGTCGTCGTTAATTAGTGATTTTCGGTTTCGAACTTTTCAAGTCTTCCTTGAACATACTCGATAAGATTGTTGGTTTCTATTTTCAAGGTTTCTATTTCGGATTTTAGGAGCTCTTCTATTTCCTCAATCGGATCCAGCTCGTCATTGACCTGGATGTCAACTTCCGTTTTCTTGATCGTTGCGTTACTTGAGGCTGTCAAGGGAACTACTGAAGGAGCTTTATTTGATCCTGAGATTGGGATGCTAATGACAAGGCTTTCAGGAATTATGTTCTAATCTAGCGGTTTGCCAGCTTCCTTAGCATCATGCTTCTTCTTCCGGGTTGGAACGTTGCTAGCGTCACTGAATCCTAGTCGATCGGGCTTGTTACCCTTGTTTTCCCGTTCGCCTATCCGAATTTCGGTGCCTTCCTTTCCGATGACTTCTTTGTTCATCTTGCGGGCTTATCGTGGTATGAGCTATCGAATTTGCCGGAGGTAATAATAAATTGAATTGTCTTGCCTGTTTCCGAAGACACGCGTAAGCTTTTGCTGGTGCGTTCAGCAATCCGGAAGCGAGCCACGGGAGTTGAAAGGTTCTCGTCCGTGATGCCCACCCGATGCGTTATGATCTCCTATCACCGATGAGTATAATTGTGGTGTCGATCTCCACCGTGATCTCCAATCACTTGAATTTGAAGATATGTCCCACCCCTTGTATTACCCACCCTTGTGACTGCGGTCTCCGGGATATGGGTAGAAAGTGTCCAATCGTCAGTATTTCCTATCGATATCGAGGTTATACATGTTTAACTAAATATATCGCGAAACAATCTAACCTGGACTTGAGTCTGCTGGTTTTATAGTGCTTTGACTCTCGCACTGTTATTCGGCTGTCGGTCAGTTCGATAGGACGGGCGTGTTCCACGGGGTCCTGGGATGATTAAAAGTATTCTTCTTTCCTCCTTAAGTCACTGGTTGATTCCGGTTTAGATGGACCAAAATGTAGCGTGAACTACTGATCTAACTATTCATTCATAAATGTGTGGACTGTAAAAACACATAACTGAAGTGGATTGGATGAACATTTTTTATGATCCCTATTTCTCGATTTCACTAACTAATCTATATGACTAATCTTTAAGGACCTACTTTAACCTAGCCTGGGTGGCCCAACAGTATCAAAATGATGTTGTTGACTGAGGGGCTAAGCTGGCTACTCTTAAGGGAACCGTCCCCACCCTCCGACGCTGCCCAAGAGGGGCACGCCTTTGACTTTGGAACAAGTCACTTCCCGCAATGATGAGGACTCCTGGGAAGACTTGTTCCTGTTGCCGTATGCTGTCCTCCAAGTTCCCCAACATACAGATGAGGTTACTCCCATTATGGTGGAAAAATTCTATCCCCACCAACTCGGAGTTGGAGTTAGAGGTGGTGCTGAGGCGAGAGCGCACACCGCCCGACTGTATTTTGAAGCCACCCATTCCACCCCAATAGCCTTCGTTAAAATCGATGCAAACAATTCATTTAACGAGTTTCGGAGGGACATGTTTTCGGTTGTCGGGTCGACTATCCGTACCGCATACCCGTTTATAAATGTGTGCTACTGGGAGCCGTCAAAACTCTACTATGGGAGTATTCCCATTCCATCCTTATCAGGTGTTCGCCAAGGTGATCCGTTATGCCCGCCCTTTTCGCCCTCGTTGTGGAGTCCCTTCAGTCGGAACTGAATGTTTGGTATTTGGATGACGGCACTGTAGCAGATAGTCCCGAAAAATCCCTATCGGCCCTGAAAACTATTATTTCAAAGAGGAAGGAGGCTGGACTAACCCTCAACCCGACAAAATGCGAATTGGCGATTTTTGGAGCTGGCGACGCCGACCGTCAAAAAATTCAACACAAATTTTCTGAGATGGTACCGGGCATCCAGGTCATCACTTCTGATTCCGCCAAATTACTGGGTAGTCCGCTGACTGATTCGGCGATTTTTTTAGCCGAAAAAACCGACAATTTAAAAATATTTTCGGCGAGACTCGCTACGCTGACTGCCCACTCCGCCTTGTTTCTTTGCGTCCATCGCAACGCCGCGCCTAATTACTTCCTTCGGTGCGCTCCGTCTTACAAAAAGAGAGGTCTTCTTGCGGACTACGATGCAGTTCTGAAACTCGCAGTAGAGGGCGCACTGAACTGTCACTTATCTCCTGAGGCGTGGTTACTATCGTCATTACCGGTCAAGTTGGGAGGCCTTGGGATCCGGCATGCTGTGGAAACGGCGCTTCCGTGTTTTATCGCGTCGTTCTACAGTGTGTCGCTCCTTGTTGCCTAACTCGTGCCGCCAGAAATTTTGGCCGCCGATTTTTCTCTTGCGGAGGCTGTTGATAGCTGGAGTACCCAAACTCTGTGACCTTCCTGACCCCACCGAAAAGGGTTATCAAGAATGTTGGGAGGGACCTCTCGTCCAGCGAACAGTGGAATCTTTGCTCTTAGCTGCTGGAAGCCAGGCGGGCAAAGCGCGGCTACTAGCAATTACCAAACCATACGCCGGCGATTGGCCCAATGCTCTTCCCTCTCCCCAGCTTGTGACCCACCTCCCCAATGAATCTTTCAGGATTGCATGCGCCCTCCGACTAGGGGCGAACATCTGTGAACCCCATAAGTGCCCATGTGGGGTACTCGTTACTTCAAGGGACTATCATTGCTTCTCCTGCAAAAAAGTGCAGGCCGTTGGTCCCAGCACGAAGGGGCCGACGATGTGATCGCGAGGGGCCTCCGTTCGGCGGAGGTTCCATGCATTCGTGAATCGGCTGGGTGTTCAAGGTCGGACGGTAAACGGCCCGACGGACAGACCCTAATCCCATGGGTAAGAGGGACTATCTATCTATCTACTATCTATCTAAGTCTCTTGTGTGGGACTTTACGTGTGTGGACCCCTACGCCCCCTCTTATGTTGCCCAATTACCCGTACGCTCCGGGTCCGCTGCTGAGACTCCCGAGGAAAAGAAGAGGAGAAAGTACGACTTTCTCCTCGATGGATTCATTTTTGTCCCCATCGCCCCCAGAGACAACTGGGATTTGGGGAAAGGAGGGACTCCGTTTGATCTCCTCAATAGGTCAGAGTCAGTTGATTCTCTTGAATTGTAAATATCGCCAAACAGCATCCATCCAAACTGAGTATTCTGTCCGGTTGGAGATCCCTTCGGTCCGACACGAAATCCAGAGATGAGAATTTGAGCTGTGATTTCAGCTCCACACAGGAAATCGATATATCCCTTAGAGTATATAATATAACTAGAGGAGACAATCAAATATAAACGTGCAAATTTTCTTGTGATTATCCTATTGAATTATAGAGGTTCCGGGGTACCGTAGAAACAAATTATTCAGAGTTTAAAAAATAATTTCCTCAGTTTAGGGGGTATTTCAGAGCGTCTATGCGGATCATAGTACTGCCTATGATGCGGATTCTTTCCTTGCAGGATTGGATGGAAACATTGCATGATTAGTTTTAAGCTGACGACATAAATTTCAGAAATTATAACATGCAATTTATGCTATAGAATGAAAGAAGCAAATAAAAGAGGACTATAGGGGACACTGCGCAATTAAATCCTGACAGTAGTCCGTAGTTGTATCAAAATTTTTGCATACATGATATCCTCCACTAGGGGCAAAAGAAGTCATTTTTGATCATTCGTTGTCATATATCGTATTGAAATACCATACAAAGGTAGAATACAAAATTTGGTATACAAATACAAATACAAAAAGAAACCCGCATGGATCACCCAAGAGGGTCAATGTTGATGAATGTTGGATATCTTTCAGCATCACTTCGTATTTCATTCTATTTCATGTCATGAATTCTGGAATATTTTATAGTGCAGTTTCATCTCTTTTGTTTCTACGGTACCTCGGAACCTCTATAATTAAATCCAATAATCACAAGAAAAATACGGATTGTCTCCTCTGTTATATTATATACTCTAAGATATATCCGGGATGATGAAAATCAGGGTCTCCCAATTTGAGTCCCTCCAAGTGAGTCCATTCAGATTGACATGGCACCCGTGTCAGCTTGTTGTTGATTTTACGAACAACAAGAGCCGAAAGATTGATTTGGAAATCCGAAACTTGAGACTGTAATCTGAATTTTACAAACCCTGTAGCTGACTCTCCGACAGATCCAATCATGCCCCTGATACCAACACAGGTTTTAATGCGTTTCGGTCCCAGCCGGCCTACACAATTTTCACTTATAAAGTTGGACTCGGAACCTTGGTCAAGGAACAAACGCACAGATTGATCCCTACCCACGGAATCCGGACCAGTTGTCAATAACGTGGCCTTGAGAACTGATTTCTGCTGGAAACCCTGAGACGAATGACCAGACAGAACTTCTTTGGAGGATGAGGAACTGGAACACGATTGCTCTGATTGAGGACAAACAGCAGCTGTATGACCAGTTGTAGACTTCACTCTATCCTGATGAATCAACATAAGTTGATAAAAAAATTTTAGTATTTAAGATTTTTTTTTTAAACTTGGAAATATATTTGGAGTCTACGCAAGCAGAGTCCGACCATCAAAGAATATTGGAGATCACTTATCAAAAGGTCATAATCAAACGTAAATAGAGGACATCATTAGGAATAACCTCTCAATTCATTGTAATGATGTTAACAAAAAAAATTGGAGACGAGATTGGATGGGGAAAAAATTGGTCGGGACGAAATGGTTTGGGGACGAGATTGGCAGGGACGAGATTGGACTTGATGAAACGTGCGGGACGAGATAGCCGGACACCTCTATAGACCCTGTTGGGTGAACCATGCGGGTTTCTTGATACCTGAGGTACAAAACTAAAACGCAGACGAAATCCATTACAGATAGATCAATTTTTATCCCCCCCTGCAACTCTGCACCTCGACCATAAATTGTCAACACTTCGGAAAAAGAAAATATTCTGTAAGACGACCCTATCGAGCTTTAAAGTCTATCGAAGTTCAATAAAACATCATTTTAAAAATGTATTTTACTAGTCAGCCTTACCCTATTACAATAAAATACCTTTGTAATAGAGTTCATTAAGGAATTTTACGTGCATTCGTTATTGAGAAGGAGGGATTTAAAGTACCTCCCACTCCATAGCATCACTTTTTCCTTAGCGATAAACTACTCTGGAGCCCTAAATAAAATTACGCATTTCTTTTGAAATCTTGCAGTGCGAACGGGCTAAGTATTCTTTTTCGTAAATTGTTGCTATGGAAAAGATTTTCGAAACCGACTTCTCAGATAAGCCCTTTTGATCCTCAGCCCTTCATATGATGATTGCCACCACAAATCTTGCACGATAGCTTTATGGGGCACTTGGACATGGACACTCAATGTCCTTTGAAGAGACATTTAAAGCACAAATTGAATTTCGAAACTAAATTTCATATTTAAACCAACACGATTTCAAGTATATTATTTTTTCAAGTATAAGTATAATTATTTCAAGATTGAAGAACAGTCTATATGAATTGTGCGAGCTGTCGTTAACGTTTACAACGTTTTATTGCGTCTGTTCACAGTGTGTTGCCCCTGGTTTTCAAACTGGTGCTGCCGACCATCCTTGCCGAAGATACGTCTTTGGCCGATGTAAAGGGGCGATGGAAGCTTCTCACCCACACTGACCTTCCTGACCCCGATCTGAGAGGTATCCAAAAATCGTAGGAAACCTCCTTAGTGCAAAAATCAATTGAAGCGCTTAACATTGCGGCGCCAGCTACTCCCCACGACAAAGCCAGGCTATTGGCCATCTCCAGGACATACGCCGGCCACTGGCTATTTGCCTTTTCTTCCCCCCAACTAGGGACCCACCTTCCAAATGAGTCTTTCCGTATCGCTTGCGCACTTTGCCTGGGGGCAAACGTATGCAAACCTCATAAGTAATTTTGTAGGGTCCAAGTGACAGCAAAGGGCTACTACGGCCTTTCCAATGCAAGAATGCAGGTCGCCGGACTCGCCATGAGGCGGTGAATGACGTTACCGCTAGGGGCCTCCGATCAGCAGAAACACCTTGCATAACGGAACCCTCTGGTTGTTCGAGGGTTGACACGGGGCAAGAAAACCCGACGGACTGACCCTGATCCCTTGTACAAGGAGAAAACACTAGTTTGTGATTTCACGTGTGTTGACACGTTTGTCCCCTCCTACATGGCTCACTCTGCTGCCCGGGCTGGATATGCGGCTGAAACGGCTGAAATTAATAAAAGGAGAAAGTATGACTTGTAAGGAAGGTAATGAATCTTAACACAGGTTAGTTGGAACTTGGAGACTGGTTAATGGAATTTGTATGAGGATGGAATCCCAATCCCATCCTTATCATATATATAAAGCCCCAAGTCGACTGGAATCTCCGTCCACGTCCAATATCAACTACAAGTTCAATCCTGTTCAGTTTGCTTTGCTTTTCAGTTCAAGCTTTGCTATCCCTCTCCCTTACTCTCCACATGTTCCTCTCTTCTCTCTCCACTCTCCACACAACTATACAATTACAAATCTGCTCTCGGATTTTCCCAGTCCCACAACTTTACATTTCGTACACTTGGCTCCCTCTTCCTCCTACACCTCAATGCTCTCTGGCTCTTCTTCTCCTTCCGTGTCGATTTTCAAACCTCTCCGCCCTTATACGCTCATCCTCGAATTTTTCCCTCTCTATGTCTCTATGAATATCTCTTTCTTCCCATCACCATACCCCAATCCATCTCCTACGTCGTTGGAAACGTATGACGGTATGACCAAGGCCAAGCGAAGGGCTTTTCAAATATTTAATGTTAGAGATGTTAGAGGGGATGGCGATCGCCTGATCCGAAGGGGAGGAGGGGGGTGATGGGGGTAAAAATGGTCAGATTACAAACCTATTCGTGCGATATGTCGTTCGCAACGTATGACCAAGGGCTTTTCAAATACCATTTAATGTTAGGGGGGATGGCGATCACCTGATCCGAAGGGGAGGGGGGTGGGGGATGAGTGGGGTTAAAAATAGTCAGATTACAAACATATTCGTGTGATATGTCGTTCGAAACGTATGACAAAGGGCTTTTCGAATATTTAATGTTAGGGGGGATGGCGATCACCTGATCCGAAGGAGAGGGGGGATGGGGTTAAAAATAGTCAGATTACAAACATATTCGTGTGATATGTCGTTCGAAACGTATGACCAAGGGCTTTTCGAATATTTAATGTTAGGGGGGATGGCGATCATCTGATCCGAAGGGGAGGGGGGATGGGGGTAAAAACAGTCAGATTACAAACCTACTAGGCGTAAGCCCGGTAAACACCGGGATTCTAGGTGGTGGGTCAAAATTGTTAACCGAACTTCATTTCTACATCATCAATATCAACGTTTCAAGGATTTTTAACTTCATAATTCTGGCCCACCACCTAGGATCCCGGTTTTTACCGGGCTTACGCCTAGTAATTATAATAATATACTTATCTTATATTTTGGTTGGCGTGATCCTTAACCCTTTCGCACGGGACCCCAAAAAATAAAATTAAGGGAAGCTTAAAAGTTTAAGTGTATCCATGGGAGGTAAAAATTAATCATAGGATAAGGGCCATGGGATCACTAAAGAATCATTATGACCCCTTGTCACGGAGTCCTTTGCGATAAATTTTCATGCAAATTTTAACTCTGAATGTTTTACTGAGATGCAACTAATGTCATTTACGCCGAAAAATGTTCGAATTCTTAGGACAGTACCGATATGTAGTACTAATTCGGTATACCATCTGATAAATCTATAGAGACGCGAATTACTACAAGGTTGCATAAGCTTTAAAAAATTCTCCTCACTGCCTGGTGATTTGTTGATTTCCAAATCCATGCAAAAGTGTCCATGGAAATTTCTAAAAAGCCCATGAAGACCTTAGAGTATATAATAAAACTAGAGGAGACAATCCCATATAAAACTGCCGTTCTTCTTGTGATTATGATTGTTTTAGAAAGGGGCCCGGGGCACCTTAGAAACCAAAAAACGAAGGGGCATTTCAATCCTTGCAATATTAAAGGGCTGGATGAGGTTAGTATAGATGCTAAGTATTGCTACGACGTTAGTGAAGATCGAATCTACAGTGGCGAAGAAAACGCTTGCAAAAGAGACTATTATCGCACTTCACGACATCGGACTCAACGTTTTTGCATTTGTTTCTGATATGGGACCAAAAAACCAAGCATTCTGAAAGTACTATGGCATAGGAAAAATCACCAAAGGAGAATTAGGAAACACTTCATTTCCGCATCCTGTCTCAAAACATGCAGTTTGGGTATTTGCTGATTATCCACATCTATTAAAACTACTACGCAACCATTTAGTCGACAGTGGAATCAATCTACCAAATGGAACGATTTTGGACCAGACCCTTATCGAAACCCTCATTCAAAAACAGACCATAGAACTCCAAAGCTTTCGCATAAACACATTTATTCAAGAGGACGACAAAGACAAAATGTGGAGACAGCGTTCCAGGTTTTTGCCAATACGGTCGCTAAAGCCATTAGAGTTTTGTGCCCTTCCAATGTTGAAGAGGAAAACTCTAAAAACAAACAATCTCTCGGACATCATGAATTCTAGGATTGCTATTCCACATCACAACTCCAGCAAATGCCCTTATGGAATGAGACTCGATGAGCAAAATGCGGTTCTAGACTCGGCCTTCGTAACTTTCTCTACAATAACGATCGGAGGAAGAAAATCCGGATCGTATGCAACGTTTCAGAAAGGATTCTTGATGAGCATCAAATCTCTGAAAGGGCTATTTCTTGATATGAAGAAGGAAGTAGGAGCAGAATTTATTCTCGCATCCCACTTAAATCAGGACTATCTTGAAAATGTGTTCTCACAAGTTAGAGGAATGGGAGGTTTTCAACTGAATCCCTCCGCTTTGGATTTTAAGTATCGCCTAAGGAAGCTAATCTGTTGTAAAGCGTTTCAAACCCCTACGAGTGCACCTGTTCATACAGTGGATTATGTCCCCATGACAAGTTAAAAAATTTTATCTGTCCTTACCACACCTGAAGAGATGCCAAATTGGGTTAAAGAAATGACACTTGGACCAATTACAGATCGTCATTTAAATAATATTGATGGAACAGTTCAGATCACGGATATTTCATTTGACACTGTCTCTACTCAGGATTTAGCTGCTGAAGGTGGAGCAGAGTATATTTCTGGCTACATTTCTAAAAAATTCATCCAAGATTTCCCGGGAATAAGTTTTCAGGGTTCTGGAGAATTAAAATCTTATTTCTGGGTTGCATTCTTATCAAATAACGGACTGACGGAGCCTTCAAAAGAATGATTGTCATATTATAGAAAATTTGACGAAGTGTTTGCCATTCTCCACCCCCGCAATCAATGCAGTTTAGATCGTGGAACTGTCCGGTGTCAACATAACCTGCTAGTCAAGAAGTTTCCAGATTATCCTGAGGAAATCATTAAATTTTACTCAAGGCTCAGAACACAAATTAGGATTCGTTTTCTTAACAAAATAAAGGAAGATGAAAAGTTTAGAAGGATGGAAAGCAAGCGTATTGCAGACTTAAATTGAAAGAAATCAAATTTTTCAGGTGATAGTCAAGATTTGCATAATTCCGAAGACCTTGATTTGGTCGTCGTCGAAGAAGAAGAGCTATTAGATATTTGAAACTTAACTATTTGAAGCATTTAATATTTCAGTGTTACATTACTGAATTTGTATTTATAATTTGATATTAAGTACGCGTAAATCATACGAATCAAGAAGATTTATATTATGATTGCCTATGCATTATTATATTTTATTTTATAATTATTATTATTATATGATTTAAATATTTTGTTGAGATGTTTATACTATTACCATCATTAAAATATATAGTTTGAATTTTATACAACACTTATAATTACATTATTCTTCACAAATTTCTCGCCATCATTCTATGAAAAAATAGGGGTTAATGTTAATGAGAAAGGCTGGTTTTATTGGAGATTTTCATACAATGGAATCATTCATTTTTTATGAATTCCTGACTTTTTTGGGCGTCTTCATGTGCTTTTTAATTTCAACTGTGGTGGACACTTGCATTTTGCATGGATTTGGAAATCAACAAATCACCAAGAAGTGAGGAGAAATTTTTAAAGGCAAGTTATGCAACCTTGTAGTAATTCGCGTCTCTATAGATTTAGGGCCTTGATACCTATTGATAACTCATTTAAAGTCCTTGCTGCTCCTGACTCCACGATGAAAAGTCGTTTTGTCGATTTGTGTGATATAAGTAGGATAAGGAATAATTTAGGCCCAGCCTAAATATATCCCTTATTGTTTCAAGTTAAATGCATTGGTATGTAGGACTGGAGTTAGGTAATTGCCTAACTTATTCTAATATTTTAAATAGGGGATTTGATTATGATTTGGGTCTTTCTACTTTAAATATCGGACCAAGCCGATTCCTATTGAAGGGTATTGGGTTTTTGAGAAAAAAGGTGGAATGCTAATTCCCTAATCCTAGCTGTCTATCTTCATCTTTAGCATCTTTTGGTTTTTAAGCTCTCCATCTAAAAAACATTTTAAACTTTTTCTGACAAGTTCCAAAAGTTCTTTATGGGGAAATGAGGTTAAGATTAAATTCTAATGACTCCAGTTTTGGACTTCCTATACTAACTAAAGGGGACTAACTCATATAAAAAGGCCTGAAAATCTGGTCGAATCTTGTTATTTGTCATGTAAACGTTACCTTGATACTCTATTTCGTAATTTTGTCCGTACTTTTTCCCTTGGAAATTTAAAGTCCTGAAATTTTCGGCATGTAGTTTAAGGTGTTTTTGGTCATTGTAAGGGTAAGCTATCCTAATTATAAATATATTTACTGGTATTTAATTGAGTTGTGCACAGGGAATAATTATTAAATTCTATTTATTAATTACTGTTTTAATTATTAATTAATATTAGCCATCGGGTGAACCCCGGAAGTACCCCTCATCCATGGAGTACCTCCAAGGATCTCTCCCTGGCTCTACGCGGTATTACCCCGCAACTCTCTTCGCGATGGAACCTGCAGTACCCCCTGGAGTTCCCTCTGACCTCTCGGATTCCTCATCCGCCGTCACCATCATCAAGGACTACTCCAAGGATTCTCTACAAGGGCCATCCATACTCTACGTAGCGTAAGGTGCCTCAAGGGAGTATTCGTCAGAAACCAATAGAGACCCCTTTGGGTCCTTGAATCGAGACCATTGGCTTTGTAGAGGCAGAATTGAATCTCCCCCTGTTTCTAATTAATTAGTATTATATTATTATATTGGGTTTAAGGGTTGTTCATAAGCGAAACTTTTTGTACCCTGAAAATTCTTTGACTCCTCGATCCGAGGGCAACGATGTTCCGGAGGAAGCCGTTGGTTCTTCTTGGACTTAAGTTAATTGGGGATTATAGTATTAGTATACTAGAATAATTAAGGGTCGTTCATAGATAACGTAGTTGTCTAATATTTAATTAGTAGTGAACTAGAGGGTTCTGTTAACAAGTAATGTTTAGTATTTCCTTACTTTATATTTACAATTGAGTTTTCATACAGTTATTATGATAGTCTATAGCACTTATTTGAGATTTTAAGGTCTATTCATAAACTTTGTGATCTTAATATATTTCTCGAGTTAATTACATTTATTTGGGTTTGGGTTTAACTGTATTGTTAGTTTTGGGTTTTAAGTTTAGAATTCAAGGTTTGTTCATAAGTAATTAGATCTTCACTTAATTTCAAATATAGCTTTAATTAAATTGAGTTAAGATTCAATTATGTTGTATAGCTATTAGGCTTGTGGATATTTAAGTGTATTGGTTAATTCTAAGAATTAGTCAACTTAATTAGTGGGGTTAAGTTATAGAAAGCTTATTTAAGTTAAGTATAGTTAAGTCTATTTAATTCTGATTAAGTTAACGATATATGGTTTACTATGGTTTACTTTACCCGGGTTACACTTCGAGTTACAATTAGGTTAAACTGAGACTACACTGCCACTTAATAATTGAATAAATAAGGCAAGGGTTTTTCCAGAGTTACAAAATTAAACATTCGTCTAATTAAGTCACTGCTCATTGATTAGGAAATTACTCATTGCACCCTCAGGTTTGGTAACTCCAATTGGTAATAGGAGTTGGACATAAAGAATTAGGAGTCATAAGAGTTAGGAACTTGGTAGGTATGCGAGCAAGGCAGATAAAAACAAAATTCGATAAATTCTATTCAAAATTTCTCCTTGGAGATTCAATTTTACCTGCCTTGGTATGCGAGTACTGTAGGGACTTTAATCTACCTTATCTTTTCATACTACCGTAGTTATTTGTTATAATAGGTCCAAGCTCTTAGAATAATTCCTTATAGTAGAAGCAAATACCCTTCCCCTTATAAGCAGTTGTGTATAGCGTACGTGGTAGAGGGTCCGGTCTATTTTTGAAAGGAACGGGTCC
This sequence comes from Desoria tigrina, assembly GCA_906901685.1. Taxonomy (NCBI): domain Eukaryota; kingdom Metazoa; phylum Arthropoda; class Collembola; order Entomobryomorpha; family Isotomidae; genus Desoria; species Desoria tigrina. The sequence continues at coordinate 2,849,182 of CAJQTU010000010.1, read as the reverse complement.
GAATCTCTGTCGGCTCGTAGTAATTTTTGCTCGACAAAACGACTTTTCATCGTGGCGTCAGGAGCAGTAAGGACTTTAACCAAGATCACTTTACTCATTTCAAATGTACTATGTAATATGATTTTATACCGAGGCGGGGGCCCATACAGCCAGACTATATTTTGAAGCCACGCATACCACTCCAAAAGCTCTCGTTAAAATTGACGCAAACAATGCGTTTAACGAGTTCCGGCGGGATTCCATGATTTCGGCTGTCGGTTCAACTATCCCTACCGCCTACCCTTTTATTAAGTCCTGCTATTGGGAGCCTTCAACCCTATTTTATGGAACAACAGCAATTCAATCCCTTTCAGGGGTGCATCATGGGGACCCCTTGGGCCCAGCCCTTTTCGCCCTTGTGGTTCAGCCTATTGTGGAGTCCCTTAAGGTCGAACTCAACATTTGGTACTTGGATGACGGTACGATCTCAGATGACCCCGAAAAATCCCTTAAGGCCCTCAAAAGTATTATTTCTAAGGGACAAAAAGTTGGGCTGACCCTTAACCCTACCAAATGTGAGTTGGCGATTTTCGGCGCCGACGATGCCGACCGCCGACAAATTCAGCAGCAATTTGAAAACACAATTCCGGGTATTCAAGTTATCGCACCGGAGTCGGCTAAACTTCTCTGAAGTCCACTAACTGATTCGGCGATGGAGAAAGTTTTAGCTGATAAAACGGCGGATCTCACAAAATTTTCGGCGAGACTTGCTACGCTGTCGGCCCACTCCGCCATGTTTCTATTGAGGGCATCAATCGCTACCCCGCGCCTCATTTATTTCCTTCGTTGTGCCCCTTCTTACAAAAAGAGGGGTTTTATGACAGACTATGATGCAGTTCTAAAGCTGGCGGTAGAGGGCATTCTAAATTGTCGACTTTCACCAGAGGCGTGGCTACAATCGTCTTTGCCAGTCAAGATGGGAGGCCTAGGGATCCGACAGGCTGTGGAAACGGCGCTTCCGTGTTTTATCGCGTCGTTTCAGTGTGTCGCCCCTGGTCGCCCTTCTAGCGCCGGCGGACGGACGGTTCTAGAACCTAGGTCAACCTCTTTCTTAATTCAGCGTTTGGGAATCGCTGTTCAGCGGGGTAATGTGGCCTCTATTTTAGGAACTCTTCCAGCCGGTAAGGAGCTGGAAGAGATTTTTTTACTTTAAATACGTAATTTTTAAAGTGATGTCTTTTTAAAGTGATGTCTTTTTTTAGTCTGCGGTACGTTTTAGGGAATCTTTTTGTGAGACGATCAAGTGTCAGGTTTTAAAAAAAAATATAATATGTAAAATGTCAAATACGAAATTCTTAACATACTCTGCGAATACATTCCTTTACTCACTGGATAAATACAATATTGATTTTATACGATCGTGTATCGATGGACTTAGTATTTCAAGCCTCAAAATTTAACAAGTGAACATTAGCAACTGAGCCACTCCGATATTTATCAAACTTGATTCATTCGAGAGATCAACTACATAATGAAATTTATCGGTAGTATCTAATTTATATTAGACCTAGTAAAGCAGGTAGGAAGGTCAAGGATTATGTGCTGGATATTAAAATAGCGACAAGAAGGGTAGAAGAAAGATCATTAAAGTCATTTATGTCATGTCATGGGTAAAGTCATTCTACTGTCACTTGGCAATACTTGGCATGAAGAATACGTCTGAAACTCTGACTATGAGTAAATAGAACGTATTTTAACTTGCAGTTTGGAGTATTATCACATTATCAGTGTCATTCAGCGTGGATTGTTTTAACATTGTTTCAGCAGTAAGAAGCGTGGACGGGGGGGGGGGAGGTGGCTATTAAAATAAAAAGATTTTCCCTGCTTATCTCTTGAGAGCTCTTCACTATGTATTTTCAATTAATATCTTTTCTTAATGCCTTCAAGTAAATCAAAAATTGGTAACTATCTGTGCCCTAAATAGCCCTTGGGGGTTTTTCAATCGGCATTTGGTTATTAGGCAAGGGGATTTAGGGGAAATTAAAAATTCTGAAAGATTCTATGGCATCAATATTTGACGGCACGTAAGTCGACCTTTGTTTTTGCTGTCATCAATATGTGACACCCAATGACAACGACCGCAATTTTAATGGCATCTATATGTAACGTGACGTGAGAAAGGGTTAATGGATAACGCCCTATTTATATTTATTTGTTCTTTAGCTTCCATGTAATGTAAATTCTCCGACTATAAAAAGCCGGAGAATCCTAACTTTAAGTATCATTACAGTTTAGATCCTGAGACGGGGTTGAATTATGTGAGGATTCTCTGAGACTGAGAATCGGTTCCTGAGACGGGTCCCCTGAACTTGTGACGAGTGACGGGTGGTTACTCTAACTAAATTAAACGTCCCTAATGTTACCTTTACCATGGTTCATATACTCTTGGTTTCCTGGGTGTCTTTTCCTCAGGAGGTTGTGCCCCAATTTTGATTTCGAAATTCCATTTTGGTCTACGGGAAAACAAACTATTTTACTCGTTTCTACGGGGATTTTGAGCCAAAATATTTCGAGCTTTCTAAAAAAAATCATGACTTTAGACTCTCAATCGTAACAGCTATCAGTCCCATCCAATTTCAAATATGAAAAAATAGTTTCGAAGATGACTCTAAATCGTATCAGTACGAAAAATATATGACAAAATGCAATCATCTATAATAGTACTAATCCTTATACTTAAATGATTTCATGAACTATAGATATCTGTCAAATATACTAATCAATTAAATAACTCAACGTACTCCTCCCTCCGAAATCTCAACTTCTTCGAAAATGTTGAATTCGTATGGTTCGTAATTAAAACAATCGTCCAATGCAACATCTAATTCATGTAGTTATTTATTCAAACTAGTAAATGATTGAAACGCAGAGTTTTAAGAAAACTTAGTACCTTAGTTGACATTAGTAATAAAAAAGCTGACCTTTGACCGTCTCACAAAAATGTTCCCTAAACAGTATCACCGTAATTAAAAAATAAATTATCACTCTCGAACACACAAACGTCTGAAATCCATTCTGTAAACACAGAAAAAAAACACTTTTAACTTAAAGGTACACAATAAAGCATCGTAAGGACACAAAATCAAAGCAAAAAAATCTCTTCCAGCTCTTTGCCGGCTGGAAGAGTACCAAGAATTGAGGCCACGTTCCCCCTCTGAATAGCGATACCCAAACGCTGAATAAGGAATGAGGAAGACCTTGGTTCCCCAGTCACATCGGAAATCCTCTGCCCGATAGAGGGAATGAGGCGAAGTCCATCCTGACCCCAAATACCGATTGTCTCCACTGCCACAGGGATAAAAATATACCGATTGAGGAGAAAGTCATACTTTTTCCTCTTTTTTCCTCTGCCTCTGCCTCTGGAACTCATTGAAAGCGTTGTTAGCATCGATCTTAACAAAGGCTTTAGGTGTACAATGGGTCGCTTCAAAATATAATCTGGCGGAATGAGCGCCCGCCTCTGCGCCGCCCCTAATTCCGACTCCCAGTTGGTGGGGGGGCGAACTTATCCACCAAAATCGGGGTGACTCTCCGAACCAGAATTTTCGCCGCCAGCCTTCTCCACGTATTTCCGACAGCCACCGGGCGGATCCCACCAGTTTTCTGCTTCAGGGCCGTAAGAGCGGCACCGAAAAAAATATGTCGAAAACATGAATTAACTTCACCTTTTAAGACCAAATTTATGAAAAGTGTGATAGCCTTTGATAGCTTTTCGCTCGTGTCACCCGATCTAATGGACAAGAGATCTTTTATTATTTGGGGGCGGAGACTGTCCAGTCCCCCCGCGGAACCATTAGGAAAAGTCGCTACGGCCCTGGACACTTCTTCCTCTGAAACTGGAACAAGGTCCTCTAATACAGTATCATTGGGGTAATTAGTAGGCTCGGGGTGAGAGGGGTGCTTTTTTTGAAGGGCCTTAAGGGTATCTTCATTATTGGGGGCTATAGTGTCATCCGACAATAGTAACCTAATTGCCCCCTTCACATCGCCGTCTGAGAGTTTTGCCTCCACCTTCTTCGCGATTTCTTGTTGGGGGTCAACTTTTTTTTAAGGTGGGGCGGGGCGGGCGGGGTAGTGGAAGAGCGCTGATCGGGTCAACCGTCCATTTACCAGTGTTGACCTTGACCCATTTGGTTAAATTAGTCACTTCATCAAGGGTCGCGTAGGGAAATAAAAAAAGGTTACCCCAGGAATCCTCATCATTAGCGGAGATTACTTTCTCCAGCGTAGCGGTTAGGGCTTGCGCCACCTGGAGTCGTGCCCCTCTAGGGCAACGCCGAAGAGTGGGGACTGAGCCCTTAAGGGCTGCTAACTTGGTTCCAAATTCGACTTGCTGGGGTTGTTGGCCGACCCACATAATGTTCGAATACGATCCCCTTCCTCCTTGGTCAAGAATAGTATCAGGGAAGGCTTCCCGTAAATACTTCCCAAATGTTGACGTCGATACGGCGACATCCCCTTTCTCGGTCATAAAAGTAGAGTATCGGTCGATTATCTCCGACCTGGAGAGTTTTGACTCCAATCTCTCCTCCAAAGTTATTCGGATCCAATTCAGGGATCTCGCCTTTAGTAATGGTTTAGAGGGCGAGGTGCTACGGCGGCCGGAGTGGGGAGCGGAAAGGCGAGAAGGGTCAACCGTCTGGTCGAGAAAACTGTCACTGACACTGTCACTCATGCCCGAACCCCCTCCGGGGTCGTCAGGGGCCGGGGAGGCCATAATGAAAGATCTCACGAAACCCCAGTTGACAACAACAATGTATTTTTTAAAACCCCGGCCGAAAAGTCGGCCGTCGGCACATCTCACGTAACGGACGGAGTATTCCTCACAATGCTGACAAAAGTCACGAAACTACTGTCACCAAAAAAACCTCCGTTACCACAGTACTGAAGAATTTATAGAAGAAAATTTCTCCGTGCTAAACTATTCCAAATAGGAGTATATTTTTTGTCCCGAGTATACCCGGGGATGAACTGTCATTGCAAACTCTAAAAACCCAACTCACTATTTAAAAACCCTAATTCATTAATTGTAGAGATGCTCATCGTCATAAGTTCTGACTCTGGAATTTCGAATTCTAATTCTGTTAGGATTTGAGTATCTTCAATTTCGGTGTCAACATCCATATGAATATTCTCTTCATAGACTTCTTCCACCATAGAATTGATAAATGCTTGAGAACGCCTTTGTTTTCTTACTTGTAGGATCTTCTTATTGATAGCTTCGATTCGAATTTTTGTTCTGATCTTGACATAATAAGATATAGCTTTTTTGGAATAGATAATATACTGAGCTTAGATATTCAATTAGACGATCAAGCACACCTGGATCTCCATTAAGACTTATTTCATAGGTATACCGGCTTCGGTGAAATGCAGAGAAATAATCTTCAAATTTTAAGAACACTCCTAACCAGAGATCGGATGGGCTGATCAATCCATACCGAGATATAAGTTTTACCCAACCAATATTTTGAGTTACAGTTAGGTTTTGCATGTCGGGATAAGCATTAAGGAACTTTCTTGAAATATACCCTGCTAAGTATTCTGCGCTTCCAAATTTGCACTCTTCTTCTTGGGTCATCTTGAAAAAATCAGGGATCCGTACCGGCTCCTCGGGATTGATATGCGCGAAGAAATCTTCCATGGGTGTTGAAGTAGCGTCAAGACGTATACTTTCTTCGGACTCTGTACTCGACATTAAATCAAGTCGTTTTGAACTCAAATACTGAATTTTCACGATGAACCATACCAGTTCTGGGGCTTCTCAAGTTCCATGAAATTACCATCGCTTACCCTAAATATGGCATCGACTGGGAGTGGCAAGTCATTAAAACCTTCGATTCCTCGAAAAGCAACAAATCCGGATTCAACGAAATCTTGATTCAGATGTGACGTCATTAGGTAGGAACAGGAAATCGGGGATTTTTTCATTTGTGCATACAGTCCTACTAAACTGCCTATCGTCAATTTAAAACCTTTCTGGAAAGATTTTAAACCCGGTCTTTTTGCTGCTTGAACCCTCAATACCATTATATTCTTTAAAAACGACTCCAACAAGACCATTTGTTCTTCATTTTTTATTCCAAAAGGGCATTGAAAAGCAAGAATTTTTTCAGCTTTTGTGTGGGTATTCATCAAATCACAGAAATCGTTCACCAGCTTAAAAAAATTGGATGTCATTTCCTTGTCGGGCAATAAATACTTTATTGCTGTTGCTGTCGAATTCAAAAATAATTGGAAAGCACAACATTCATTCTTTCCCTTTTAGACATGTTAAGATGCTTCTTCGACAACTTTGGGGTTAAATGAAGGTCATGGTTTTGAAATGTTATGATATCTTCAATTATAGTCCGGCTTATTATTTCATTATTGAAATCGGGTCCAAGTTTGATAGAGTGATCAATGAAATGATTCCTTAGGAGTTTGATCAAATGAATGAAATCCGCGAACATCCAGACATTTTCATTAGTATTGGGATGGGGAAAGCTATAAATATCTTCCTTAATTTTGATCCCTAATTCGTTCCATACGCGTATGTTAATAGTACACATGTCGGATACAATCCCCACTATATTTATTCCAACATCGTGTAAGGCCTCAATGATTTCGAACAAAACATTTTTGGTCAGCCTTAAATCAAAGTCAAAGTAAACTATTTGTTTCCAGGAGTAGAACAATCCACGCACGTATATTTCCATCATATTTTTGCAAGGACCAAGAATTATCTGATGTTTTTCTTCAAGTGCAACTCGACTGTCAATTGATACCTCATCGAAACAAATAATGCCTTGTTTTTGCATAGTCGTGAAATCTTTGAATTCGTCACTCATAACTGCTAACACTGGTTTAATTAAACCTGGGTTGACATTGATTCTGGAAGTCCATCGCAAAATACTTCGTTTACTTGGTAGTGGATAGTTTAGAACTTGACGAAGATACAAATAGCAAGAAGACGAGCAGTTGTAGATTCCGATCGCTTTTGCCATATCCTCATTGTCCCAGCGTTTGCGAATTAATTTGCTCAGTATCATGTAAATCTGATTTTCAGTAAAGATGTTGGCGAAGGATTCCACTACACGAGAACGAAAGACTTTTTCCATATTTGTATTTTATTTTTGAGTATCCAGAATTTGCTGATCCATTTGCTTTTGCAAAACTTCTCTCTCTTGTTTTTCGAGTTTTAATTTTGCTTGAAGCGTATGGATATGGATTTTTGCCAAATCATTATTTGATTCTTTAATCAGCATGAGATTTAAGAATATTTTGATGTCTGTATACGAAAATCGAAGATCTATTTGCATAACGTATTCATTAGTTATTATTAACTACAATAATTACTGTTCGTGTAATAGGTTGTAATTTATACCATTATCATTTACATCGGGTAGATTTTGATCTGGGATTGCATATGAAAAGAGTGCTCTGGTTCGCGATGATGCCATTTCCGTAGGTTTATACTTTTTATCACTAAAGTGAAATGAACAGACACCTCCGTTATGTATCTTCTGCTAGTTCTGCTCATCATATTGCATTCCTGTGCTGGAAACCCAGACTTTTCTAATTACGATATCCTCGAGAAATATATGAATGTTCATCGTGGGAGATCGAAAGTACTTATGCGGACATCCGTTGATTAGACATGCACTTGGCATTTTACTGAATGATATGGAAAATATTATTAGAACATTTATTGCCTCTCTATTCTTTATAGTGTAGCTTAATTATAGTTAAAATAACGTACAATCTGGGTTTTATTGATGGGTGGATTCGGTTGATTTAATAGAGAAAGTGGGGACCAGTATCCTTGCAATTTATGAAATCGTATCATATATTTTTCATATTTGAAACTGGATGGGACTGATGAGTTACGATTGAGAGTCTAAAGTCATGATTTTTTTTGAAAAGCTCGAAATTTTTTGGCTCAAAATCCCCGTAGAAACGAATAAAATAGTTTGTTTTCCCGTAGACCAAAATGGAATTTCGAAATCGAAATTGGGGCACAACCTCCTGAGGAAAAGACACCCAGGAAACCATGAGTATATGAACCTTGACCTTTACCTAATTTATGTTGAATAAAATCCGAATCCTAATTAGTTAGGATATTGCCTGTTTCAGTTCTATGTGGGATGGGGTTAAAATTCAACTTTTACCACCAAAGGGTTGTAGGAAGGGTTAAGTGTAAGAGTGGGCGTCAACCTAAATGAGTGGCGTGTATAAGGGTACGCAATGAATGCAATGTAATCAGTGTACTATGCAAGTGGATTGCATTTACCAAAACTCGATTTAGCCTGAAGTCCTAATTTCCACGTTTCATGTAGTTTTACACTACAACTTTCTCCTTGATCGTTTTTTATTTATTCCAGTTGTCATTGACACTGAGATTGGCATATGGGGCCAAGCGGGTCTCCGTTTCATAACAGAAATTAAACAGCGTATCGCCTCCGTGACAGGAGAACCACGAGCCACTTCTTTCCTTATACAACGCATGGGGATCGCTGTACAAATTGGAAACGTTGCGGCTATTTTAGGGACTGCCAGCTGGGAAGGAGCTGGAAGAAGTCTTTTATTCATAATTTTATAATTTCTCAAAGCGCAGCGTAAATTTTTGTTTTTTAAAATTTGTAACGGATTTGGATTTCCGGGTGGGGGATTCTAAGATGTGTATGGAGTTAAGGGGATTGGTTCTCCCAGAGACGCTGTCTCTGAGAATTATATTTATATATTGTAACAACAAGGAGTATCGCATTGGTCGCCTTCTAGTCCTGTAAATCAACCTCATGTCATCCGGCATTTCTCATTGAATTGTCCACTTCAAGAATCTAATATTCCATTAAATTTAGAGCTAAGGGATCAAGTCCAAGGTCATCAACATCATCCACAATCTCCCTGGAGGGGAAGGGTAAATATTGTTAAGTATCGGTCATAGGTTGAGATATCACAGTCAGAAATTTCCATCATAATTATTAATATATATTGAGAGACAAATTGATAGGGGATGGAGCAAGGGTCAAAAGGCTAAGTTATGACAAAGCATCCTAATCAAATTGACTTCCGGAATTCTACGTTTTTTTAAGGTTAGGGAATTTTTTGTGAGCAATATACAAGAGCAGCCTTTTTGAAAAAATTGTATGTAACAGGTCTACAAATACTATTTAGTATACGCTACTACGATTACATAAGGATTTGGTCATAGTTTTCAATATCGACATATTATATATCATTTTGTCGAAAATTTTGGGTAGATTCCGAATCTGCAAAACAAACCCGCGAATGTAACAAAAACTTTCGAGATAAAACCCGAAAACCGGGTAAAAATCGGGTTTTTTCGGATTTTATTTATTTTTAGGTGCTTTATGATTGTATACGTGGACAAAATGATGTAACTGTTTGTTAACAATTTAATTACGAGTTTTTATCACTAACCAGATTGTCATATCTCCAAAGCGTTCGTGAGAAATTCGCCAAATACTAACCCAAAAACGGATTAAAAATCAGTTTTGTACGAGTTTTCCCCATTTTTTATCATGGTATTTTACACGTTGATTTTTGTAACATTCGATTGTTGTTATATTGTCTTAATTTTCGCCTCGTATACTGAGCAGTATAGCATTGAACTCCCCACTTCGCTGCCGCCGGTAGGGGCCCCGCCGGCAGGCGCCAAAATGTAAAAAAATACCGTTGATTTAGGTTAGGAAGATAGGATTAATGTAGGATACCGAGGTATGCGAGGTATGTAGGGGTAGGATGCAGAGTTATGCGAGGTAGATAGGGGTAGGAGTAGGACACCGAGCTATACGAGGTAGGTAGGGGAGGGACACCGATCTATGTGAGGTAGGTAGGGGTAGGATACCGAGCTATGCGAGGTAGGTAGGGGTAGGATACCGAGCTATGCGAGGTAGGTAGGGGTAGGATACCGAGCCATGCTAGGTAGGTAGTGGTAGGATACCGAGCCATGCGAGGTAGGTAGGGGTAGGATACCGAGCCATGCGAGGTAGGTATAGGTAGGTAGGGGTAGGATACCGAGCTATGCGAGGTAAGTAGGGGTAGGATACCGAGCTATGCAAGGTAGTTAGGGGTAGGATATCGAGCTATGCAAGGTAGGTAGGGGTAGGATACCGAGCTAAGCGAAGTAGGTAGGTAGGGGTAGGATACCGAGCTAAGCGAGGTAGGTAGGTAGGGGTGGGATACCGTGCTATTCGATGTAGATAGGGGTAGGTATTTGAACTCATGCATCGAATTGTACCGTTGTTGCTGGGCCTCCGGCAAAACTAAATGGCCCCTGCCCACTATTCGTGGCCTCCCCACCAGTCTTGTTACTCCGACAATTACCATGTGATACAGCTTTTTAAGAAGTCAATAATTAAAATTTCTCTTATAATTACAATATTCTTATAATGCTACTCAATTGGGTATCATGATGATTTGATTGAATGATTTTTTCTAGAATTAGTTAGATGATTAGTTTGTAGTTAATAAGAGTTTATTTGAGGTTTGTGGATGAGTACGAACAATGTCCAGTGGACAAAAATCAATACTGTATTTAAACAGCTAATAAGGTTTGTTAAAGATAAAGAGTAACATGTACTACCAATAAAACGTTGCAAACGTTAAAGACAGCTCGCAAAATGAATATATATTGTTCAATCTTACTTCGTGTTGGTTTAAATATAACAATCAAAACTATTAAAAATCAATTGTAAAAGATCAAAATATCATAGTTTACGTTCACCTAGACGATCGATTTTTAATCCCAAAGCTTTATTAATTGTTATATGGTCAATTGATTTACATCCACAACAATATTACTATGAGACGATCAAAATAATTTCCATAGCAAATATTTGAAGAAACTGCATATTTGAGAATTGTCCTAAACTACATTGAATACAACTGTTTCCCAATGTGTCCATCCACTTTGCTATTTAAACCTGTACAATTTCGTTAAAAAGTATTTTGTTGTTTGACAAATGCAGTTAAAATCTACTTAAACACTTTTTAAATTATAGATTCTATTTTTGGATCAATTTGAACAGTTCATGAAACAATATTATGAAATGTCCCAATTAAAGCTTTTACGAACCTTAGATTGTTGTTTTGCATATAAAATACGTAAATACCTTTAAAATTGGATTATTGTTTCAAAACATATTGATTTATATATATCATTCCTGTTTCCAGAAATGTCGATTTAATTACATATTTAAAGCAAAAGAAATTCTTTAAAAAACATTTTATATATAAACCAATACAATTTCCTCGAAAACCATTTTCATGTTGCACAATTCATATCAAACCCCAATTTTTTTCAAAATTGTTTTAAATTTAGAATAAAGGATAAAAATCATATATATAAATTTGGTATTAAAACCAATACAATTATGTTAAAACTTAATTCTGTGTTCGGAATTTGATAAACACTAGCGAATATTATGCTTCCATTTCAAAAAAATTGTATTGGTTCTAATCCGGCCTGCTTCTAGGCTGTTTAATTTTGTCTTGATTTACATTGACAAAAACGACGGACACACGGACGGACGGACGACCTGGTTGACATCATTAGCTCTAAACCTATTTTTAATAGGCGAGCTAATAAGATACTACAGAAGATTTGAAATTGATGACAAATTGATTTAATTTTGTATAACAACCTCATACTGTGTAATAATATGTAAATTAAAGTAAATCGTTTTGCAGAAGAAAAAATCACGAGTCTTGTGTTGTGTTGGATTGAAATTTATCCCAAACTAAATTGAATTAAAAATAAATAGAATTAAAGTACAATATATGAATTTTGAGAAGCCACTCAAAGATGGAAGAAATTTAGAAACAGTTCATGCTCGTTGAATTACATCATATTATTTCGTCAAATAAAAAAAACTTATTTTGAAACCAATTTACGCATAAACATCAAAAACCTGGCATATTCGTGAATACCATCAGATTGGCCCTGAACAACTTGGGATGATGAAAACTGTTCATTAACAGCGTCTGATGTCTTTCGGAAGCTCAAAGACTTCTTTACCCCGTGCCAAGATCGCAGAGGGGCCATGGCACAGTTTGCGACAGCGAATGACCCAATATCTGCATAGCTTGTTACGAGGAACCCATCGGCCAAGAAGGTTCCGTTCGAAGTCAGTGGCGAATACACACCGACATGGTATTCGACACTGATTTCGATCACTTTTGGACAGGAACTTTCTCCTGCCTCGTCGAGGTACACCATGGCATCTCCAATTTTAATTGAACCAGCTAAAATCGACCTGACCTTATTGGAATCTTGATAAACCAGCAGCAAATGACCCCTTGTCACCTTGAGTGTTTTACCATTTGAAAATTTCAAGCAAAGGAACTCCGCCTTGACATCAGCCTTCTTGTGTAAGAACGTACAAAAGGGTGTTGATTTCTTAAGGACATCCTCAGGATTTCTGCTCCACTGGATAGTCGTTAAAATGTCGGTTGAAACCAGCTCTGAAATTCGTTTCGAACCTCCACTAGCCATACGTACCATTGTCGATGCAGGGAAGCATTTTGATCCTTCATCTGGAGTTGTAGCTTCCTCTTGAGCTTTCTTAGCTAAATCGTCACGTCGCTTGGAAATCAAAGACCTAAGCTCTTGCTGGAGATACTCCATGGTCGCGTCCCTTAAAGCCGTTGGATGCTTGCAGTGACTCAAATTGTAGTAAGGGTACAATGTAAAATTGTTTTCAAGCTCAGTCGGGTCTGATTCCAAGGTGGTCATCCATGCTTTAAATACCTCTGGCGTAAGATCGTGCAAGGAAGTTACCATTGGCGGTGTGCCTCCAGTGATAGTAATTCTGGCGTCATTAAGACCAATGGACTTGAGCTCATTGCAGGTTGTTTCGGAACTGTAGTTTACGCCAGCAGAAATACATTTGAAAATGCCACCCACTTTTGTTGCAATTTTCGACTCCATCTCCTTATTGTAGCTTGCTGTTTGTACTTTGCAGTCTATTCTGATAGCACCCCCAACATAAACGGTATTCACGAAGTGGGAGCCAAATTTACTAAAGAATTCATTGAATCTTTCAGGCGAGTCTGTATAGGAAGATGGAAGCTCTTGAAGCGCTTTGACGATGTCTGGGGTCACGAATTCTTCAGGGTTATCCACTCGGAGGGATGCAAAGCACACTTCGCTCACCACGGAGACCTCCGATTCGCTACCGGAGGATTGTGTACCCTTAACCCACCGTCCGGAAGAGGAGACGCCAACTTTAAGGACCGAGTCGAGGTCTAAACCGTACTGGGACCTCTTTGAATGCTCGTAGGCTTCTTGGTTTTCGAAGCTTAATTGTCGAAATTCTGTGCTTTTCTCTTTGAAATATTTTACAAAGTCTGGGAGTATAAATTTTGTATTCTGGCCAACTAAGAGAGTTACGGACTTGTCATTTTTAAGTACATAATGGTTTTTTCTCGACTCGGTCACAGGGCAATAAGCGTATCCCAACGAATGAAAGTTAAATATTGGTACGATCGCATCGTCAGAAACCATATTCAAATTGTTCTGAACCTGTTGGGCAGCTTCACTCTTTTCGGGAGCAATGTCGTCCTCATTTACTTCATAGACTTGATGTATTGGTTTTACAGACCTGTCCGGACATTCTGAATGAAAGTACCAAGACGTTAGGAGGGAACCTAACTTGTCTCCGGTTGCCCGAAATATGTGAAACATTTCGTTTATCAAGTTGAAATGGGATAAGGTTCCGTCCGGAAGCGAATAAAAATCAGAATCAGCATCTTTTTCTAGTGCGCTGTCTTCAGGTTCATTTTCCACGAAAACTACCTTAACCTGTTGTCAATGAAAAAATAAAAGCTTCAGGTATTTAAAAATTGCAAGCAAAAGAATACATTTGACATTAAAAACGGGGTTATGCTGAAAATTTAATTTCTACGTATCAAAAAATAACAATATCAAATATGAAACAGATTCGGTAGAAACGAGGGAGGGGTTCACCCTCGTTTGTGCTGAGTTGATTATTAACAAAACATTGTATGCAATGCATATTTGAATACAGAAATTAAATTACCTTCGAAATTCCAAGAATGTCATAAACTGCTTCTTCAAGTGTAGCGGTAGCAATTGCAGTTTTTTTTTTAAATTGGGCTTTCTTCATGGAAAGCGATGCAGCATGAGTTCCAACGACCAGCAAGTTATTGTCCTTCCTATCCACGATGTCACTGTCCGCCAACATCTTAAGGGATTTTCTTAGGGCTGAATCGGGTCCTTCTAATCGTTTTTCGGTAGAATTGAAAACAAACAGCACCAGGTTTGGGTAGACCTTCCCACGGAGGTTAAATGGCATTAACTTTATAGGGATGGCGGGACTTTTAAGATCTTGGCTTTTATTTCGGAAGTTCAGAATTTTTGCATGATTCAATGCTTCACGCTTGCTATCTGTGTCCATGGATCCAGGCACGTCGATAAAGGTCAGAGAAGACTTGATTGAGGGACTGACATTTGTTACGGTCAACTTCTTGATGCATTGATGGATATCACACGTCTCAGACTTGAATTCCGAAGTAGTGCATAGCTTTTCGTCTTCGAAGAGCCGGTTTATTGTTGTCGATTTTCCAGTTCCAGACTGTCCAGCCATCATTATCAATACCTTGTCCAATGAACGTCCAATCGTCATTCCAGGAATGGAATACTGAAGAATATGTTTATCTGAAGGGGAGCGTCGGCTTGCATCAAACTCCCCTTTAAGAAGCTTGCCAAGACTGACTTTACTTTCCAGTATCGTCATGATATCGTCTAGAGTTTTCGGTAGCTCCATCTCAGAGGCTTCCATTATCACAATTCGCAAGTCTAGATAATTCATTACAAGTTATGATTACTTGGTATGTCCTATAAGTAAATACATATTCGAACCGTACAGCTAGTGTTAAAAAGATTTGTCGACGGAAGGTCCAATGTCCAAATCATGGTAAACCGACCACCGTTCCTACGACATCTGTTCCTACGACATCCGTTCCTGGACATTCGTTCCTACGACCGTTGTTCCTAACGACAAATGTTCCTAAGACAGTTGTTCCTTACGACAAATGTTCCTAAGACATTCGTTCCTAACGACATTCGTTCCCAACGACAAATGTTCCTAACTATCCAGAAAATCGGATAATCGTTTATTCAGTAAAATTACAATATCACTAATCTAATATTATAATACAAGACCTTCCTAAATCCCTTTTGTCTCCTTCTGCAGCAATGGGAGGCGTTCATAAATTTCGTAGCGAAGGAAGAGAAAGGAACATTTTGTTACACCCACCCGATAAGAATTTTGTCAGGTTTTTCGTTACGAGTTGGAAGGGCTCAGAATAATCGTGTTTTCGTTACGCAGCATGTGAACGTTCCCCTATAATACTCTGCTATCCTATCCTGGACCTTCCACTCCAATCTACTCTCCGCGTTTGCGGCAGGCAGGCACTTTATTTTATCATCCGGACCGGACAAGCCAATGGAGGAGGACTTAAGATTACAGTTAGAGTATAGAGTGTCCGATTTGTGAACAAATTGTGAGGTGTCTAAATCATCATGTCAGTGCAGCGAATGAGATAATTTCCGTCGGGGCATCCCCAATTTTTTTGGAAATAAAATAAATGAGGGGCTGGAGGGAGGAATGGTTGGGGAGCATCAAAATGACAAAATTACAAATATATAAGTGTGATGTGTCATCCAAAAAAGAACTATGGCCAAGGGCTTTTTAACCATTTATGATGTCCGATGGCGAGGGGTAGGAGCTAGGATCTTCTTATCCATTATCCCGCAATTTGTGAGGGTTTGAGGGAGTGGGGGTTCAAAATTAAATGGCCAAATGATCTACATATACCTGTGATACGTCATTCTAAAGGTATGGCCAAAGGCTTTTTTACCGTTTATGATGTTGGAAGGAATAGGATTCTGGATTAAGGATAGGGAGGTCACCCCCTGAGTAGGGAGTGGGGGAGAGTTAATATGATCAAATTACAAAACCTATTCGTGTGATACTGATACGGCGTTCAAAAGAGTGTTAATGAGTCATCTCCAATCTTCTGATCAGGAGGACGGGGCAGGGGGGATGGTAAAAATAGATTACACGCCTATTCGTGTTATACGTCGTTCAAAACGTATGACGAAGGACTATTCACTATTAAACCAACGATCGATTATTTTTTTGCTCGGGTGGAATGTATTACCCCCACGAACAAATGACGTGTGTGTGTGATACTCACGTCGTTCAAATGGTATATTTAGCATTTAGTCAAGACCTACTCCAAGGCGTTTGCTATTTTGTGTGCAGGTCATCATATATGAACTACGCTTCAGTACTCACAAAAAAGACTAGGAAAAAGGCCTGTCGCTGACAGGCACAAGATTCAAAACCTAAAATCCTAGAAACGGTGAACCCCGACGATTTTCATATACCGTTTCGCGGATTTTAGGTTTTGAATCTTGTGCCTGTCAGCGACAGGCCTTTTTCCTATTACAATAATATTATGGAATTCAAGGGAATAGACCACAGAATTGTATAGTATAATAGAATGGACAAAGCAAAAAAATATTGGAAGTCACCTTCCAAAACTCTAGTATTATAATAATATTGATAATATATATACATAATATATCATGTTTCATAGAGATTGAAGAGACTTTAGTGAGCAGAAAATAGACGAAAAAACATTAAGAGTCGAGAGGACGAGAATACTTCATATTCATTTTAAAGTGGTATTCACAATTTAAAGGAACGTTTAATTACTATGTGTGTCTTTGAAAAAAATTGTCAGAAAATATTGCAAGTGAACTTCCAAAAAATCCTCTCATTATAATATTATTGATAATAATTATTATTACAATGTATGGTCTGAAGGAGATGTGACGGTTTTGAAGTAAGTGAGCAACAAATATAAGGGAATATGACGAGGCTAGGGCTGGGAATTTTACATTTATTATTCTTTGAAATGAATTGCAAAATCCTCTCATTATAATATTATTGATTGTAATAGCATTGCAATGTTTAGTTTAAAGGTGATGTGAAGTTTTTTGGATGAGCAGGGAATATATTTAGAGCTGAGGCAAAGGACGAAAAATGTATGGGCAGTTAAATTAAAATCTTGGTCCGAGGTCATAGACACGTTTTTTATTGTTAGGAACAATTATCGTTAGGAACGACCGTCGGCAAGTAACAACGATCCGAGGAACATTTGTCGGGTAGGAACGAATGTCGTTATAGACAACTGTCTTAGTAGCAACGGTCGTAGGAACATTTGTCTGAGAGGAACATTTGTCGTTGAGGAACGGATGTCGTATGAACGAATGTCCGGGAACGAATGTCGTAGGAACAGATGTCGTAACGCCTGTCACCAGATCCCAAATCATACATTCCTGGGTTGGAGTAAGGACCGTGTCCGGGAACATCCTCATCCCTGGAGAACATCATCATCCTAGGAGAACATCAGAGGAACATCTTTGGAGAACATCTTCATCCTAGAAGAACATCTTCATCTCTGGAGAACATCCGAGGAGCATCTTTGGAGAACATCTTCATCCTAGAAGAACATCTTCATCTCTGGAGAACATCCGAGGAACATCTTTGGAGAACATCTTCATCCTAGAAGAACATCTTCATCTCTGGAGAACATCCGAGGAACATCTTTGGAGGACATCCTCTTCAATGGAGAACATCCGAGGAACATTTTTGGAGAACATCCTCATCCCTAGGAGAACATCCTCATCCTAGGAGAACATCCTCATCCTAGGAGAACATCCTAGGGACATCACTAGATACCAGGCAGTCTCACCATATCGCAGATTTCTGTAGCCCGTCCCTACTACATTACACACCCCTGGCAAATTTTTATGGCCCCCGGCTCGGCCCTTTCTCCGAAACACGCAGAATGCACCCAGTGCTGATAGCACGGTATCCCATCTACTCGGACCGTCTGATCCTGCATGGGCTCATTACACCTCGCACACTTGGCAGGAAGCATGTTTCCTGTTCAAGTGTAAAAATAATATTGAGCCTGCGATATGGTGAGACTGCCTGGTATCTAGTGATGTCCCTAGGATGTTCTCCTAGGATGAGGATGTTCTCCAAGGGATGAGGATGTTCTCCAAAAATGTTCCTCGGATGTTCTCCATTGAAGAGGATGTCCTCCAAAGATGTTCCTCGGATGTTCTCCAGAGATGAAGATGTTCTTCTAGGATGAAGATGTTCTCCAAAGATGTTCCTCGGATGTTCTCCAGAGATGAAGATGTTCTTCTAGGATGAAGATGTTCTCCAAAGATGTTCCTCTGATGTTCTCCTAGGATGAGGATGTTCTCCAGGGATGAGGATGTTCCCAGACACGGTCCTTACTCCAACCCATTCCTGAGTCCTACCATGTTTCGAAGAAAATTTATTGAATCACAATGAAGGTACAGAAAAATGGAAGAAGTAAACTTTCACAAACGAATAAAACAACGCATAGCCATTGACAGTTCAACAATAACAAATATACCGATGTAACAAGTGTAACCACGTGTTGAACATAATACATGATATGAACATAATAAACAAATTAAATATCAATTTCCCCCATAAGCCCAGGTTTGCACCCGGGTGTCAGTCGAAGTGGTTTCGTATACGTAAATTATGTTATATTACACAGGAATAATTTAAAACCAATATCTCAATTTCTCCCAAAAGTAGTGTCAGTCAGAGTGATCCAGTAAACGTCAATGATGTTCCATTTCACATTAGAATAATTTAAAACCCATATCTCATTTTCCTTAAAGCCCCCCCCCCCCGGTTTTTACTTTGAAATGTAGCTTCAGAGTGTTATCATGTGTAAATGATAGAAATAGAGTTTACTGTTAACTACCTAAGCGGCAGCTTCCGAATGTCATCGTTTTCTATTCATGTAATGGTTTTTGTGAGGGTTTAATTGATAGACGACAAGGGGTGTGACCGATTTGACCCAAGTTCGAACTTAGCGTCCCTCTTGACCCAAGGAACAAATGCACAAAATTTGGTGACCGTAGATCGAGCCGTTCGTCAGTTCTGACAGACGGACGGACGAACCGCCTAGTCATTCGCATAAAGTGTTTTCAACATCCAATAAAAGATGAAAAATGTCAATAAAAAGTACCAAGTAGAAGTACCCTACCAGAGTACAACTACCAAGTATGCACGCATACGGATGTGTTTTCATTTAATAATTTTAATATTTTTACTTACGTTATCTCAATTCCTCAAGATCCTGTGGTCCTACAAATTTCAAGAACTTGCAAGGTCCCAACCTTGTATTTTAAATCTCTTGATAGTTGATAGTCTTGATTCAATATAACCGTCTGGATATGCCAGAGCCCTCCAAACGGACTAAGGATTGTTAATTCTTCTCATCTCAATTTATACAGCCCATAGAAATGGCTGCCGTACAGATTTCTGTATTCTAAAACACTCCCAATGGAGATTGAGTTAGACTCAACAGTCGAGGTCAATGAAACCCGAAGCTGTTAGATAACAGGCCCTTATCTGACCATATCAGAGCTCAGCCGATAAGCGACGTAATTGGTAAACTAATCACCGTTCCTACGACATCTGTTCCCACGACATTCGTTCCTCAACGACATTCGTTCCTAAGATCGTTGTTCCTTACGACAAATGTTCCAAAACACATTCGTTCCTAAGACCGTTGTTCGTAACGACAAATGTTACAAAAGACATTCGTTCCTAAGACCATTGTTCCTAACGGCAAATGTTCGTAACTCGCCTTGATGAAAATCAAGGGTTATTACGTCGTTGTATTAGGAGGACGAGAAAATAAATAATTCATATACATTTGAAAGTGGTATTTACAATATAAAGGAACGTTTAATTACAATGTATATCTTTGAAAAGAATGAAAATATTTGGAGTAAACCTTCTTAAAATCAAAATCCCCTCATTATAATATTGATAATATTATTATTGCAATGTGAAGTGAGTGAAAAAAAAATATTAGAGACAAAACAAGAGCCTAGTGGACGTCATTTGCTTTTAGTATTCTTGGAAAAGAATTTGCAAAATACTATCATTATAATATTATTCATTGTATTGTAATATCATTGCAATGGTTGGACGCAAAGTTTTTTGGATGAACATAAAACAGATACAGAGCAAAGGCAGAGGACGAAAAATGTACAATATACTCTCATTATAATAAATTATTCATTGTAATAGCATTGCAATGGTTAGACGTGAAGTATGAACAGGAAATAGATTTAGAGGACGGAAAATGTATCAGCAGTTAAATTAAATCTTGGCCCGAGGTCATAGACACGTTTTTTACTGACAATAGTCGTAGGAACAACCGTCAGCTACGAACGAACGTCGTTAGGAACAACGGTCTTAGAAACATTTGGCGTTGAGGAACGGATGTCCCGGAACTAATGTCCTAGGAACCGATGTCGTAGGACAAACCCCTACTCCTAAATTTTGTTGGTGATTATTTAGGTTTTCAGTTTTTTTTAAACCAACTCAGTAAAAAATGCATAGCTGGAGCATCACTTACATTCAGACATTGTACTTTTACGTAGTAGATGACAATAAGTAATGACCTGTGCAAAGTTCAAAAACTGCTGGTTATGAAATGTAGTTAGAGTCCAAGAATACGTAGTACATTGTCCAATAAAAAATAATTAATCTCTAATTAGCTATTGTAATTCAAGATATCAACGATAATCCTGTGGCTGGCTGCTGCTAGTCACAAACTCACAACTACAATCATAAATAATAGATATGAATGTAAACAAATAAAGATGAACTATGTAAAACGTATGACATGACGGAATTGCTTTATGACACCGTATCAAATGATAATGATGAAATGTAAATGCCTTAAATCATGATTATGTCCCCGGTGGAGTTAATATTTCAAATCGTTAATGGTGTGAACTTTAATATTAAGAATTTGATAGAATTTACGTGCAGAGGGAGTTATTTAGGGGAACAACTCAAATCGTTATTAATGGTGCATGTACTAAACTTCAGTGGTGTCATTATATTGACAATTGCATGCTCCGATCGAGATCTCAAGTTTAAAATAAAACTGCACATAATTTTGCTTAACTCTACAAATATTGGTATACAGATGATTGCGTCTAATCAATTGCGCCTATTTATTTGCGCCTACGTACAATTTGCGCCTAATCAATTACGCCTATGAATATTATGCGTTTCCAGCACAAAATCTGGTCACCGATTGCATATACTAAAATACAAAATAAAGACATAATATCAAATATAATATACAGAAATAGAGAAAACTGGAAATTAAATGTGGTCCAATATATAATAATCTCTTTATATTGTATTGGTATAAGGCGTTAACCTACTACCGTCCCCGTAGACATAGTATCTGCTTGGGTTTAGGGAGTTAGAATATCGGACCAAGCCGATTTCTATTGCTGGGTATTGGGACTTTTTGAGGAAAAAAGTAGAATGCTAATCCCTAATCCTATCTTGTCCATCATCATCTTTAGCATCTTTTGGTTTTGTAATGTTCCATTTAAAGAACATTACAAACTTTTTCAGAAAAGTTTGGAAGGTTCTTTATTTGTAAATTAGGATTAGATAAAATTGAAATAAGGTTAAAATTGGACTTTCTATGTATTGTAAAGGAGCCTATCCCATATAAAAAGCCCTGGAAATCTAGTCGACTCTTGTTATTTGTCTGAAGAATGTTACTCTGTTACTCTGAATCGTAATTTTACTCCGTACTTTTATTTCGGAAATGTAAAGTCCGGAAACTTTCGGCATGTAGTTTTAAGGTTATTTTGGTCATTATATGGCCATCGGGTGACCCCCAGAAGTACCCCCTCATCCCTGGAGTACATCGGAAGGATGCCTCCTGACCAGTTCTCTCATCTAAGGACCCTACAGTCCCCCCTGGAGACCCTTGTCCCCCTGGATTCCTCATCCTCGTCTCCGTCAGGAACTACTCCAACGGATTCTCAACAAGGGCTGTTCATAAACGTCGTAGCGTAAGGTGTACAATATTGTATGTATATATAATTAAGTATACCAAACTTGAAGGGCTATTGAGACCGGGTTCCGGTAATATAGGTCCTTAAGGGGAGGTTCCTTAATTATAATCTACGTAGCGTAAGGTATATATATATGTCATTAAATTACACTAATCCTGATGGGACTATTGAGACCGGGATCCGGTAATATAGTTCCTGAAGGAAAGGTGCCTTAAGAGAGCATTGAGCGGTAACCCAAGGGTCGGGTTTAAGTCCTCGACATCATAGCCATTGGTGCTCTAGAGGCTGCCGTTAGTACTTCTAATATTTAGTTACTTGGGAATTACTTAAGTTTATTTTAGTATCAAGGGCCGTTCATAGATAACGCAGTTCGTCTAAACTTTACTTGATAGTAGTAATTAAGGGTTGTTCATAGATAACGAAGTATTGTCTAGCCTTTAACTATAGTTATAATATTAAGGATCGTTCATAGATAGCTTAGCCTGTCTAATCTTTGATTATTAGCTAAAGTATAATTAAGGATCGTTCATAGATAATGAAGCTTTGTCTATTAATTAATTAGAAGTGAATTAGAGGGTTCTGTTCACAAGAACTGTTTAGTAATTCCTCCAGCTATTATTGAGTTGAATTAAATTAGTGTGTTAATATACAGTTGCTAGTTACGATTTAAAGGTCCATTCATAAGGAATGCATTCTGAATTTAAGATAGAGTTAATTAGAATTAATTGAGTTACGGATTCAATTGTTTTCTTAGTATATAGCTACAAGTATAGAATTCAAGGTCTGTTCATAAATAATGGAGATCTTACGATTAAAATCAGGCGTGTGTATATATATAAATTGAGTCTAGTTATAATTAAGTTGAATAACTATAAGCTGTAAGCCTAGATAAGGAATAAGGTTAATCATAGTTAGTTAACTTAATTAGTGGGGTTAAGTTATAGTAAGTTAATTTAAGTTAAGTATAGTTAAGTCTAGCTAAGTAAGATTAAGTTAATTATAATTGATATATTATGGTATGCTTTACCCGGGTTACTCTTCGAATTACTTATAGATTGAACTGAAAGTACACATTCACTTAAGATTTGAATAAATGAAGTCAAGGGTCTTTTCCTGAGCTAACTAATTAACTTAAGGGGCAAATTAGTTCAATCCGCTCATTGAATAGGGAATTACTCATTGAACCCTCAAGGTTTGGTAACTCCAACCGGTAATAGGAGTTAAGACATAAAGAATTTAGGAGTCATAAGAGTAGGGTCTTGGTAGGTATGCAAGTTTACTAGGGACTTTAATCCACGTTAGCTTTTCATACTACCATAGTTATTCATATAATAAGGCCTGGCGCTCTTAAAAAAATAAATTTCTTATAACCCCTTAATACTGAAAAAAACTTAAGTAATTCCCAAGTAACTAAATACTAGAAGTACTAACGGCAGCCTCTAGAGCACCAATGGCCATGATGTCGAGGACTTAAACCCGACCCTAGGGTTACCGCTCAATGCTCTCTTAAGGCACCTTTCCTTCAGGAACTATATTACCGGATCCCGGTCTCAATAGTCCCATCAGGATTAGTGTAATTTAATGACATATATATATACCTTACGCTACGTAGATTATAACCCGGTCTCAATAGCCCTTCAAGTTTGGTATACTTAATTATATATACATACAATATTGTACAACTTACGCTACGACGTTTATGAACGGCCCTTGTTGCGAATCCGTTGGAGTAGTCCTTGACGGAGACGAGGATGAGGAATCCAGGGGGACAAGGGTCTCCAGGGGGGACTGTAGGGTCCTTAGATGAGATAACTGGTCAGGAGGCATCCTTCTGATGTACTTTAGGGATGAGGGGGTTCTTCCGGGGGTCACCCGATGGCTAATATTAATTAGTAACAACACAGTAATTAATATATTATAAATACACAATAATATCCTATGAACAATACAATTAATTACCAAATAAATATAGTTATAATTAGGATTAATCTTACCCATATAATGACCAAAATAACCTTAAAACTACATGCCGAAAGTTTCCGAAATAAAAGTGCGGAGTAAAATTATGATTCAGAGTAACAGAGTAACATTCTTCAGACAAATAACAAGAGTCGACCAGATTTCCAGGGCTTTTTATATGGGATAGGCCCCTTTACAATACATAGAAAGTCCAATTTTAACCTTATTTCAATTTTATCTAATCCTAAGGACATTAACGGATAAGATCGGAAAATTGGGCCCCAGAAAAAATTAATAAATTCGGGACAAACAAAATCCTTGACTACTGAACATTTTCGTATAAGATCGTCTCAAAATCACAAAACTACGCTAGAGGGACATTCTAAACGTCTAAAAAAGAGTGGAATAAGTATGCAATCTATTCCCAGTACACATAGATAAGCAGCGTCAACATTGCGAACATATAACGTCCCACCCCATCTATAGTTTATCGAACCCTGAGACTTATTTAAAGGTGTCTTTATACAACTAACTAGGTCTAAAAATGCCCACAACCCATCGAATTCAGAGCTACGTTATTCAGTTAACCTACGTTAACCTGGCACCGAAGAAACAGGGATTGAATGGATAAGATAAATATATAGTTATAAGCTTAAAATAAGTTATAAGTTTGGAATAAGTAATAGTATTATTTATTAAAAATTAATACTGTAATAAGGAAAAGAAGATACAAAATATCGATAATATTAATCTCCAAACTGCTATTAAAACTTTATCGGAATAGTATTATCGGTCAGCATTTAGTCTTCATTTGCAGGGAAATTCGTTCGCCTCATACAAAGTAATCCAGTCTGCAACTTGACAGTATTCGGTCTTCATTCTTGTACATTCTCTTTCAGAGTCCTTATGCATCATTTGGATTCCTTAATCGCCTTCCTTTTCTTCTCTTTCTTCAGACTCCTTCACTAATATCGATAAACAGCCGTCTATCCCCATGTAACTCGGTGGCTAGACACCGATATTAGTTCCAGAGTCCTGAAAAAGATTACAATTGACAATAGGGACTGAAGGCTACGAAGCCGGCGAAGTATAAAACACCACAATATTTGCACTTGTGTTGTTTATACCGCCAACAACTTAGACTCCCGAGTTACTTTTAAATGAAGTATGTTTTGTAATTGTTAACTGTAATCTTAAATAAAGGAATCAGCATCATCTAGAATTAAAAACCTACAGTGTGCAGTGTATGAAAGCCCGAGTCAGGGCATGGGGATCCAAGCTAAACTTAGATAGGGAGTGTAGTTAATTAATATGAAATTGATTAACTTCACTCCCCATTTATCACGCCAATAGTGGCTTCGACTTAGCTTTAGTCATCATCAGAAGTAGCGCATACTACTTGACCACCACGACGTGCGATGGCCCAGCTTTTTTACCTGGTTAGCTGACCAGGTCCAATTCGTCTCATCGTCCTACGGGTCTGCCATCGGCAAGACAAAGCATCGTAACCCTCTGGAACAAAGCTTCCATTTCCGTCGCCCTTGGGGTGGTAACTGCTTCGCCTTTGCATAGCTTTGATAAAACCCAAATGGAGGAAAGGCAACACCCGTTTTCTATCCTAAAACATGGATAGGAGAGGATAGGATAGGAATACAAAAGAAAGGAAAAAATGCATAAGGAATTGGAATTTTAGATTAATGTTTGTGCATACGGACAGCCAAAATTGGACATTTCCCGTCCATTTGGGGACACCCCTTAGAAAACAGTTGCTTGACTTTGGGAATGAGGCTGAGAAAGACTCTTCGATAAAGTTTATTCTTTCGAACAATGGTTGTTTTTAAAAACAGGGAATCAAAATACAAGATAACACCTGATGACAAATTTACGTAGAGAACCGCTGAATGGGCCCAATTCCATTTCAGACGAGAGTTTTCATAATCGTGGTGCACTGGGATAAAAATTTTTGTAACTCCTGGTGGAATTTTTAAACTTGATGGACATTCCACCTGAATATTTTTCTCGGCTTTCTTCTTTATCGCTTTCCCATTCAATTTTCCTTTCTTGACAGGCCTAATTTTATTATTTTTGTTAACTTTCTTCCCAACAGTTATTCCGAATAATCCACTCTTGTAGATCAATGCTGTAGATGCGGGCCTGATTCCTAAACCCTTAATCGCGAAATCTATGTCACTATCAAACATTCCCAAAAACTCTGTATACATTTTAAAATGATTTTGATAATGAATGTATTTCAAAACCGAAATGAAACTTTCAACTGAATTGAAAATCCGAGACTGAGAAAATTTTGGAATTTCTCATCATACATTGAGATCAAGATTGCTTGACAACGGGCGCTGGAACAAGCGTTGTCAAGGTCATCTTGCATTGAGATCTCATTTCGTGGGAAACACATTAGGTAACCATAGTTTCAGTGTCGACATTTAAAATACATTTCTTATGTAGTAACGTCTAACGTTATTTCGCTTGACCTGTCTACAGTTACCAAATCTTGCTGATCTCTTGAACTTAATAATATATTCAAAAAAATGATCTTTTTTACAGTGGAGACCTTGTCTTGTTTTATGATAGAATATTGTCAGTAAAGACGTGTGACCTCTCTGCAGTTCACACATTTTGCATATGATCTTGACTTTATATAAAATGACATTTTTGGTATTGGTCGTGGTATTTGCCTATTATGCTAATTACTTTATGAGTTTGGAGAGATACACTTGGGTTAATTTAACCTATCATCCAATTACACTACAAAAATACAATATTTTAATACACATTTAAATTAATTTTTTTGTTAATAGGCAAAAATTACAATATTAAAATAATCATAGAATAAAATTTAAGTTACTTCTAGTCTACACGGTTTTTTTCTAATTCGAACTGGTCTAGCATTGACAGAAGATGATTGTATTTTTTTTTATATTGCTTTTCTGAATTTGATTCATTGTATGATTTGACGTTGCAGCTATTTTGTTATCCTTGATTTCTGACAGCTTTAAAATTTGAGAAAGTCCAAGGGTGTTTGTACTGATTTTTGTTTTCGAAATACTGGGAATAATCTTCGAAATTGGCGTTCCATTTAATTCACTTTCTCCAATAGACGTGTTATCTTCAATATTGAGGGCGACTAAGATTGCTTCCGTCTGCTTACTTGGTTCTTCGCTTTTGTCTAAGTGAACATCACTTCTAAAATCACTGAAATTTAAATTTATAAGATGTCTATCCGTACTTGTAGAATTACAGTTGTTGATGGTGGATTGATCGTCCCAATTCTGAAATATTTCCATATCACTCCAGTTAGTATCGTTGTCTTTTATAACTTCCGAATCGTTCTGAATTTCCATTGCGTTGCTTTCATGAACCGAGTACATAGGATTCTCGCAGATTTGTTCAAAATATCACATATCTGTCCAATCTGAAATGTAAATATAATGATTAATATTATAATGCTAATATTAATATATTTGAAGGGTGTTTAAGATAACAATTGCTAAAAATCACGCGCTAACCTTTGCTTTCCTCTACTATTGGAGGACATTTATTTATTATGGCAAACGCCGGCGATTGACATCCCACATCTTTCGATATGTCTGGTAATTTTGTCGGATTTACTGACAGCGAATGAGCATACTCGTCAGACATTTGACAACAGTGTTTACGAACCAACTTGACCCGAAGAATTTTAGCATGTTGACGCTTGACTTTGATTAATTTTTTAATTTCTTCATTAGCCAAGTGTTGTTTAGCCATTTAAAAGTACAATCAATTAAAAAATTACGTCGACAGAGGATATAATCAATTAGATAAATGTAATCAGATAATTATAATTGACCAACAGATCTTTAACAAGACAAAATTAGAATTGAAAATTGACAACAAAATCAAAACACAAAATTCAATTCCAACACACCAACGCGATTTGAAACTTTCAATTTCATTGTCGTTGATTTGTGATAGCATGGCATGAATTAGTTGCCATGGCAATCTAAATTTTTACCATCAGATCATTATAATATACGCTAAAAAAAGTGGGTGCGGGAGGGAGTACCCAAGAGGTCATTTTTTGGAATGAGGTCCAGCCCATACTTAAACTGTAGGTTGTTTATGACCTGAGCTATGCAGGTGTGAAGTTTCAACCCAATCGGAGTATGGCAACTATGATTCTATGAGGGGTGAAAGTGTCAAAAATACTAAGCTGTTCCCATATGAACACATTGAAAAGTGGGTGCGGGAGGGAGTACCCAAGAGGTCATTTTTTGGAATGAGGCCCAGCCCATACTTAAACTGTAGGTTGTTTATGACCTGAGCTATGCATGTGTGAAGTTTTAACCCAATCGGAGTATGGCAACTATGATTCTATGAGGGGTGAAAGTGTCAAAAATATTAAGCTGTTCCCATAAGAACACATTGAAAAGTGGGTGCGGGAGGGAGTACCCAAGAGGTCATTTTTTGGAATGAGGCCCAGCCCATACTTAAACTGTAGGTTGTTTATGACCTGAGCTATGCATGTGTGAAGTTTCAACCCAATCGGAGTATGGCAACTATGATTCTATGAGGGGTGAAAGTGTCAAAAATATTAAGCTGTTCCCATAAGAACACATTGAAAAGTGGGTGCGGGAGGGAGTATTCAAGAGGTCATTTTTTGGAATAAGGCCCAGCCCATACTTATACCTTAGGTTGTTTATGACCTGAGCTATGCATGTGCGAAGTTTCAATCCAATCGGAGTATGGCAACTAGGATTTAAAATTAACTCAAAACAAGGGCCCAACATCCCGATCTTATCCGGTATGTAAATAAAGAACCTTCCAAACTTTTCTGAAAAAGTTTGTAATGTTCTTTAAATGTAACATTACAAAACCAAAAGATGCTAAAGATGATGATGGACAAGCTAGGATTAGGGATTAGCATTCTACTTTTTTCTTCAAAAAGTCCGAAAAATACCCAGCAATAGAAATCGGCTTGGTCCGATATTCTAACTCCCTAAACCTAAATTGTAATCAAATCCCTAATTTAAATGGTTAGATTAAGCTAAGTAATGAGCATGGGTCAGTCGTACATACCAATGTATTTTAATGAAAACAATAAAGGATATATTTAGGCTAGACATAAATTATTCTTTAAATACTCAGGATCAATGTCGCCAGAGCAATTTAGATCGCACTATGCTAGCAACTTTAGTGACAGACTAGAAGTAACCAATGACATTCACGACAATAGCGACCAAGTCCTTGATTCCAATTTCAGTATGGATGAACTATACCCAGCTATTAAGCAGCTATCTGTAAATAAATCGGCTGGTCCTGATATGATTCCCAACGAAGTTTGGAAAAGCTTTAATGAGGATCACAGAACTGTACTACTATGCACCATTAATTCAGCTTGGAGTCAGGGGAAATTACCTTCACAATGGTCGGAATTAACCATTTGCCCATATACAAGAAAGGAGACCATTCAGTTCTAGGAAACTATCGTCCCATATCTCTTGTGAATACTGGATTGAAATTATTCACAGTCCTGATGAGCAACCGACTTAATGGATGGTGTGATCGACAAGATAATATGTGATTACCAATCAGCCTACAAACGGGGAACAGGATGTGAAGACCATATGTTTGTATTAAATGCATCTCTATAATATAATCTACGAAAGAAAAATAGAAGAGTATACGCGTTGTTTGAAAAATTAAGCCTTGTGTTTAATGTTATTTAATTATTAATAATTAATAATAATTATTAATATTAATTAAGATGTTAGGAAAAGTAGGTCTAAGCTCGAAATTCATAAAAATTATTATAGGATTATACAACAAGACTGGTTGGAAGACCACGGAAAGTTGGGCAGGGGCCTTTTATTTTTGCCGGAGGCCCAGCAACGATACAATCCGATTCATAAGTTCAGATACCTACCCCTACCAACCTTATAGCCAAATAGCTCGGTATCCTACCCCGCATAGCTCGGTATCCTACCTAGCATACCTCGGTATCATACTCCTGACTACCTCGTATAGCTCGGTATCTTACCCCTTCCTACCTTGCATAGCTCGGTATTCTACCCCTACCTACCCCGCATAGCTAGGTATCCTACCCTTACCTACCCTTACCTACCCCTACCTACCCTTACCTACCCATACCAACCTCGCATAGCTCGGTATCCTACACCTATCTACCTCGCATAGCTCGGTATCCAACCCCTACCTACCTCGCATAGCTCGGTATCCTATCCCTACCTAACTTCTTAACCTGGATCAACTGTTTTCTTGACGGGGTGTTAAATACTATACTGTCCAGCTTAGGGGGCGAAAACTAATAAAATTGAACAATCGAATGTTACAACAATCAACATGTAAAATGCCTTAAATTGAGAAAACCTTGTAAAAAACTGATTTTTAACCGTGTTTGGGTTAGTTTTTGGCACATCTCTCACGAACGCTTCTGAGATATGACAATCTAGTTAGTGATATAAACTCATTCATAAATTCTTAACTACAATTTGCATCAGTTTTCTCACACATAAAATCATAAAGGACCTTAAAATAAAGGAAATCTAAAAAAATCCGATTTTTAACCGGTTTTCGGTCTCAAAATCTCAAAAACGCTTCGTTGATATGGCACTTTTTATTGCAGATTCGGATTCTACGTCAAATGTGCCACAAAATGGTATATAATATGTCTATATTTAAAAAAAATGACCTGAATATATTATTATTATTATTATATTATACTCTGGAGACTTGTCAACATTACTCGACTTGCTACGTCCCAGGAACCCCTGTCAACCATCGACCACCACTTTAGAGTGCATCTGCTTTATCCCCACGGAGGGGGGGGTTAGTTGAGAGGGGACTATGGGGTTATATGGCACACATTTTAACCCCGCACTGGCCTGTAAGGGAGTCCATGAGGAAAACCTCTAGATCTTATTTAGAGGAAAAAACTCCCGGCCACCACTGGGAATTGACCCAGCGGCTCTATTTAGTTCCACGTACAGTTGTCTGGCGGTGAGACCACTAAGCCACACACCAGCTGCAATGTAATAGTAATAGTGTAAATATGCAAAAGCTAACATAAGTTTTTTTTAATATTAACAATTTTTTTCTTAATCTGAAGGTCATACAAAATTAAGCAACTTTCATAGGTTCCCCGAAAAAAATCAAGACTTTTGTATACGGGGAAGCAGGAGTAGATGGTAGGTCAAAGTATCAGAGCACTGTTTAATGATCGATGATCGAGAAAAAATTAATAATTTTGCCTTTATTCTGACCTTTATTGATCTTTTAGGCTTTCGAGTTACGTGCACAGCTGGTCTCAATTTTTGGACCTAGATCAAGGTTTAAAAAAATTTCGAACAAGTTGCGTGTTGTAGCGCAATCGCAAATGACGCTAATTAACCCTTTATTACAGTCTACAGAGTTCATTTACGAACCAATGCCAATGCGGCCAAATGTTTAATACAAAATGTAGAACCCGATTCTCTATGGTGTCAAGGATTTTCAAGAATACTTCAAAATATTCAAATTATTTAAAAAACGATTTTTCGGATATTTTATTAAAATTTTTTAAATCAAACCCCGCCTCTAAAATACAGTATTATATACTGTGTGAAAAATTTGCAAATTTAGTTCATAAATGAAGCCTCGAGTGTTCCAAAACTTGAAAATGGCACTAAATGCAGCAGCTTTTTATAGAGGCCTCATTTTCAAATAAAAAAAGTCGGGGGAAATGAAGGCAGGACCTGTTGTTGTTAAATTTTTGAATTTTCCGAAATACTTTAAGGGGCCGGAGTAGTTCTGAGGTGGCTATTTTTAATAAAAATGTTGTCATCTTAGCTGTAGCGTGGCTAAGTGAAGTTAACTAAGTGGACTATATTAAGGTAGCATGAACTTTTCTTCCATGGAATTCGGACTAACTGACTTTCTCAAATCACTAACTAATCCCTAATTGACTAGCTAAGATTCGTCTCTGACACTGCAAAGTGTATAGTGAAATGAGCGAAACAAAATGGTTACCTAATTAAACATTTGACTTCAATTAAATGAACCGAAATTTTATTTAAGAAATAATAAATTTGGCAAAATAATGAACTGTGTTTATTCCTCCTTCAATCCTAGCCGAGTACATACTCCAGTACAAGTAAAACCTATGAAATATTATTTTATGTATTTGGTTTTAAAAGGTAAAGTTAACCCATTATTTCGTCCTATTTTTTTGGTGCCTCCCTTACGGCCCTGAAGAAGACGACCGGAAGAATCCGGCCTGTCGCTGTCGGAAATACTTGGAGGAGGTTGTCAGCTAAAAATCGTGTACGAAGAATCACCCCGATTTTAGTTGAGAAGTTCGCCCCCCACCAACATGGTATCGGCATCAAGGGCGGCGCTGAGGCGGGGGCTCATACCGCCAGGTTATATTTTGAAGGAGTTCCGGAGGGATTTGATGTTTTTGGCCGTCGGGTCAACTATCCAAACCGCCTTCCCATTCATAAAGTCCTGCTATTGGGAGCCTTCAACTCTATTTTATGGGACCACAGCTATTCCCTCTCTCTCAGGGGTACACCAGGGGGACCCCTTAGGCCCCGCCCTTTTTGCCCTCGTTGTTCAACCCATTGTAGAGTCCCTAAAGGCTGAACTCATTATCTGGTACCTTGACGATGGCACCGTCTCAGATAGCCCTGAAAAATCCCTTACAGCCCTTAAATCCATTATTAGCTCGCCTATTGAAAATAGTGTTTAGAGCTAATGAAGTCAACCAGACCGTCTGTCCGTCTGTCCGTCCAGCCTTTTTGTCAATGTAAATCAAGACAATTTGAAAAGTGCCAGAAGCAGGCTGGATCAGAACTAATACAAAGGGAAACATCGTCTGCTTCCATGGATAACAGTGATATTCGAAACAAAAATGATATATAAACCAAAACGTTTTGAAACAAGAATCATATTTTAAAGGTCATTAAATTTTTTATATACAAAACAACAATCTAGATTTCGTAAAAGCCGTAATTGGGGCATTTCATAACATTGTTTCATAATGTGTTCAAATTGATCCAAAAATCGAATCTTTCATTTAAAAACAGTAATTTGGATTTAAACGAATTGATAAAGTGCATTTTAACTGCATCTGCCTAACATTAAAACATTTTTCGAGGAAATCATATTAGTCTTAAAATCAAATCAATATTTGTGGTTTTATCTCATTTTCTAAATTTAAAACAATATTGAGAAATTTTGGTGTTTGATATTAATTGTTCAACATGAAACTGGTTTTCGAGAAAATCGTATTGGTTTATATACCAACTGTTTTTAAAAAATTCTATTGCTTTAAATAGGTAATCAAAACAACATGAATGATATATCTATATAAAGCAATACGTTTTGAAACAATAATCCTATTTCGAAGGTGGTATCATATTTTATATACAAAACATAATTTAGGGTTCACGAGAGCCCAAATTGGGAATTTTATGATATTGCTTCATGATCTGTTCAAATTGATCTAAAAATTGAATCTATCATTTAAAAACCGTATTTGGGATTTAAACAAACTGATAAAATTGATTTCAACTGCCATTGTGAAACAATAAAATAATTTTTAACGAAAGTGTACAGGTTTAAATATCACTATGGATTCACAGATTGGGAAACAGTAATATAGAATATAAGTCAATGTTTTTTGGAACAATTCTCAAATATTCAGTTTCTTCACGTATTTGTTATGGAAACTATCTTTATCGAGTTATAGCATATTCTTTTGGATGTAAATCAATTCATGATAGAACAATTACTAAAGCTAGGGGATTAAAACGCAGACGTCTAGGTGAACGTAAATTATGATATTTTGATTTTATACAATCGAGCAACACGATAAGTAATATTGAACGATAATCTATATGAATTGTGCGAGCTGTCGTTAACGTTTACAACGTTTTATTTCGAAAGGAAAAGAAGTTGGGCTGACCCTTAACCATCCTAAGTGCGAATTAACCATTTTCGGCGCGGATGAGGCCGACCGCCGAAATAATCAACAGCAATTTTCAGACACAGTACCAGGTATCCAGATTATTACCCCGGAGTCGGCTAAACTTCTTGGAAGCCCACTCACCGATTCGGCGATGGAGAAAGTTTTAGCCGAAAAAATTACCGACTTGGAAAAATTTTCGGCGCGACCCGCTACGCTGACTACACATTCAGCCCTATACCTACTGATTGAATCTATTGCTACCCCTCGCCTTATATATTTTCTACGTTGTGCCCCGTCTTACAAAAAAATGGGTCTTCTTGCAGACTATGATGCCGAATTGAAGTTGACGGTTGAGGGCGCACTAAATTGTCATTTGTCTCGGGAGGCGTGGCTACAATCTTCCCTGCCAGTTAAATTTGGAGATCTAGGGATCCGACATGATTTGGAAACGGCGCTTCCGTGTTTTATCGCGTCATTCCATAGTGTGTCGCCACTGATTTCCCAACTGGCGCCGCCAGAAATTTTCTCCGCCGAAATTTCTTTAGCGGAAGCTGAAGAGAAATGGACTTCTTTGACCCTTTGTGACCGTCCAGACCCTGCACAGAGGGGTATTCAAAAGTGCTGGGAAGAGCCCCTTGTCCTACAAACGGTAGAGACCCTTAACTTGGCCGCTATTAGCCAAGAAGATAAAGTTCGCGTACTCGCTATAGCAAGACCTCATGCCGGGGACTGGCTGAATGCCCTCCCTTCCCCACAACTCGGATTGCATGTGCCCCTCGCCTAGGGGCGGATATTTGTGAACCCCATAGGTGCCCCTGTGGGGCTGAAGTTACTTCAAGGGGCTACCATGGCATTTCCTGCAAGAAGAGTGCTGGGCGTCGGTCCGGGCATGAGGCGGCTAACGATGTCATTGCGAGGGCTCTCCGTTCCGCGGAGGTTCCCTGTATTCGTGAGCCGGCTGGATGTTCGAGATCCGAGTTCGAGATTTAATTAATTTTCGTAAACAATAATTTCGTAACCAGCCGCAAGCGCTCGTGCTCGCCGAGTCTGTGTCAAAGCTCGTACGAGCACGAGTTTGAGATATCATGGAGCGTTGGCTTCGTTTATTTGATTTTTCACAAACCAAATTAATTTATTTGTGGGTGAAATGAAATGAATACTTTTACCGCCAACTAACGGTTGTTAAAAACTTGACTAAGAAATGTCTTTTCATTCAGCTATAAAACCCCGGTCGATGAGATTTTTGTAGATGAAATTTATGTCGACGTAACTTTTTTCGATGAATTACCCTGAACCCCTCGATCATAGCTTTTGAAAGACGTAATGCCATTTCCTTTCGAAAAATCACAAATTCAAAATTACTTACAAGTTCGACAGCTGTTTGCCAAATTCAACCCGGAAGGATTTCTTGGATCAAGTTGGAATGAAGGGGATAGGAACACAAGCAACAGTTATCCGACTTCTCAATCAATGTGGAATCTACTTGGAGACTGGCTGAAGTATTGCCTTGGCCCATACATTTCCAAACGAAATAAGAGAGGGAGAATCCTTTGGAAATGTTGGAAGTTGAAACAAAGGTTTCGCCGTACGAGAAATCGAGGAAAAAATACCGGAGAATTACTTGAGTTAAGTCGGTGTGTTTTCCCCCACTAGTCGGCTACCTACTCTCGTCCCAAAACTGTGGGCAGGTATCCTATTCCCTGTCCTTAAATCAGTCATTAAATCTGGTTGAAGTGGCTGATTTACTCTACCCCCGAATAGTTCCAACACCTTGTCGAGAAAAAACTCCAAAGACGATTTTCCATGTTCTTTGATCTTTGCCAATGCAGACCTTTCCACTGTATTACCCATTGCTTTTGAAGTACATTCCTGGGAATGAGATGAGCCGCCAGTGGCGCCATCCACTGAATCTTGTGGGGGTGTGATTTCCCTAAGCCGTGTAGTGCGCGCACCTCTACTACATCCTCTCGCATTAAACCATCCGGTCGAGGCCTGAAATGGCTTCCTCCCGAGGGTTGGGCAACTTCCTCGGAAGACGGAGGGTCTAAGATTTTATCCAAAGACTCCATCTCAACCCCCGTCAGAGCTGCTCGCTCGTCCTATAGATCATGAACATCGGGGTTTATTTGCAGCTCTGGGGTTCTTCCCGGTGTCTATCACTAGTAAGGTCATTGCAAGATTTGCAAAGGGGTAATAAAACACTTTGCCCGAGGGTTGAGATGGTTTAGAAATAAATGTTATGAAGAAAATGTTATAAAGAAAATGTTATAAAATTTACCTCGCCAAGTCATAAATATAATATTAAAGCATTATTTTTTAATTTCAACTCAATCAATTGAGCCTTGGGCCAACTATACTATACTAGTATCAACTATACTAGGACCTTGAAATATGAAGTGCACCCTTACTTTCTTGGTTTCTAAGGTGCGTCGGACCCCTTACTAAAAAAATTATAATCACAAGAAAAACGACAGTATTATATGGGATTGTCTCCTCTAGTCTGAACCTACAGTGTGCAGTGTTATATAGCCCGAGTCAGGACGCTTCAATGTGTCTGTATTTTAAACCGATTCCCTTGGCAACACTACTCTGCATGACCCCGACGGGTCAACCGATCGACCGATTTTTCCCACCTTCGAACTTAGCCTTCGGATTTGCAAAATACACAAGTGCCTCAAATTTAAAGTCCACCTGTCCAGCCATTTGGCTTCTATCGTGTCACGGACGGACGGACAGCATCATTCCATAAGCCCTGACTTGGGCTAAAAATTCATAATCACAAGAAAAACGACAGTATTATATGGGGTTGTCTCCACTAGTTTTATTATATATACTCTAAGGCTTAGACGGCATTTCGAAACTTTTATTGATTAAAAACCTATCCAAACAGCTATTAAAGGCAAGTTGCATTGTTAAAGTATCGAAACAACTAAACAACGAACAAACAGCTTGTAACTAACTCATTCATTTCTCCTGTATATGTTATAAATTCAATGTGTTCTGATTATCTCAGATTAATTATTCAGGGGTATTTAGAATTCGGATATCTAGACCATAGACGGGTATTTGGTAGTGCCCCCAGCTCGACTCTGCTGCCCTCAGCTGGGGGCCGTAGGTGCCTCCAGCTCGAATATGCTGCCCCCAGCTGCCCCCAAGGGGCAAAATAAACTTAAAAAAAAACATTTTAAAAAGTGATACGAGTTTATCTGGCCTGGTTTTATCTAACCTAAAGAGGTTTAAATCAGTGGTAGAAACTAATTTGAGTCAATGCAGCTTGGTGGAAAATGGTTTTAAACAACTTATTGGATTTTTTGCCTCAGGGCGTCATAATTTGACCGAAAGTTTCGATAATGTTTGACAATGTTCAAAAGTGGTTAAAAGGGTCAAAATGTGTTTGAATTGCTAAAAAGCGGTTTCTAACACTATAAATTTTTAACTATCTATATGTCTATCAAGGGCAAGGTTTAAGAGTGAACTCGGGAATTTACTTTAAACTTTTTTGTTACAAATAACAATATAAAGCATACAAACTATAAAACTCTAAAATTTCTCGGCCATAATGTTGATAAAAAAATAAAAAAATAAATATTCAAATGCTCATAAAACAACTTTACAACTGTGTCCGATTTTCAAAATTTTTCGAGTTTCATTATATAAAAGATATTTTTCAATGAATTTTCAAAAAAATCTGATGGTTTTGGAGTTACAAAATTTTTTGAGCCCTCAGATTTGCTTCAAAATATTGATTTTCTTGGATTGTTTTGAAATATTAAATCAGTAAAATTTCCTGAAAAGCAACACTTTGAAATAAAAAACTACTAGAACATTTTTGGAGAGTCGGACGATCAGTTGTTTTATGAGCACTTTGGTCTATTTTGTTTCGAGTTGTGAAGTCTCAATTTACGACCTCTTTAACCTATCCTCTATCATGGCATTTACATGATAGAACGACTTATCCGTGCATTGCTATTCCTCAAATTATCATGAGATTTGAGACGATGCAAATTGAAGTTCTTCAACTTCGGTTGAAATGAATGCCTAATAGATTTTAAGCAAATCTATTAGACTGATTCAAGTCTTGCCTTTACAAGCATAACCAAGGCCTATAAAAGGAGTTCAGAAACTCCAGGCCGGGTTGATTTTTGTTTATGCTTTGCACTTTCCTGGTCTGACGTTTGTCCCAGATTTATTTATAGTTAATTTTAGTTTCCGAAACCCTTGGTCGAGTATCTCCCAAGACTTAAGGATTACCTTAGGATATTCTCGTTTCTAACGAATGAACTCAAGCTTCGATTGAGCTTTCCATCCTTCAATCCCCAAGGATAATTGTTGTCTTAAATTCGACTCCGTTGTAGTTTCGCATATACATTCATTCTCATAAAATTGAATCTATAAAAACTGATTCATAATAATTCATATGAAAACCTGTCATCCCTCATTGTAAGAACCTTTGATTGAGGAATAGAAGAAGAGAATTGTATTCTCGCCTGCCTTTGCAATCTTCCTATTCCAATAATTGTGTAGGATCGGGTTCACCGATTTAAAATCCTCACAAAGTTGGCGACCCTGGCAGGATAGCAGGTTTTTGAGAAAGGAATTTATAATCCCGAAATTGTCTGTTTCGCTTTCCTACCCGGATTTTCTCCAAGAAAATGTCTGGAGGACGAAGTAGAGGCAGGCCGAGGGCCCTGCAAGATCCTCCGGAGGAAGGAGCAGTTAAAGGCATTATGCACTCTCCATCTAACGCTGCACAGGGAGGAAATATACCCCCACACATTTCACCACCTCCAAGATACGCTGAAGCCGTTGGAAATCCCGTTGGTCAAAACGCTGACGGAGGCAACCCCAACAATCCCATTCCTCATGCTGATGAACATTTTATGTTCCAGCAGTTAATGGCAATGATGCAACAGCATCAAATTATCATGCAAAATGGTCAGCAAGCTCTGCTTCAGGCTTTGCAACAGAATAGAAATATTCCGATGGACATTCGTCCAATTGCAAATGCCAACCACCCCGTTGAAAATGCTGGGATGAATATTCCCCAGAATCAGAGGCAAGAACCGGCTGGATTATTAAATCCAAGAGGTCAAGTTCCTCAACCACCCGCTCCCGGAGGTCAAGTTCCTCTGAGAACACAGCACCTTAAGTCAGCTCATGCCAAAATCCCGCAATATGCTGGTTCATATGACCACAAAACTCCCTACGATTTCCTCATTGAACTTGAGAAGTACCAAGAGGTCATAGGGTATAATTCCAACGACATGGTAAAGCATGTAGTCCCATTAGCTTTAACTGGTGACGCCTATAATTGGTATAGGTATGAGCCACCATTCCAAAATTGGGTGGATTTTCGGAATAGGCTCCGTGGCGAATTCCAAGCCTTAGGATATTTTGAGGACTTAAAACGAGAACTGGAAAACCGTTCTCAAGGTCCTACAGAGTCATTGACTTCATACATTCGTATCATAAGAGATTACTATGAACGAATAGGGGAGCCAGTCGCTGAAATTGGCGTCGTGACTCGTATTTTGCAAAAAATGCACCCAGAATATAGACAAGCTCTATTGGATAAAGATATTCGCAATATGGATCAACTTAAGATAGAAGCTTATAAGGCCCAGGAGCTTCTAAAACATATTAGAACTTATCGTCCTCCACCAGTATCTGGAAACTTAGAGCCATCCTAGACTTGAAAGCCTCTTATGAAAATTACTCCAATCAAGGAAGATGCCCCGGTGAATATGTCCGTCGAGACAGTTGCAAAACCCTCGAAATTGCACTTTGCATCGGTAGACCCGTTTGCATATCACCATTCGAATCTAAGCAAGTCAGTTCAATTCCAAGGTGAATGCAAGACAGTTACTTCTTTGAACTCTCCTTCGACTCATAAATCTTATGCAAAAACTCCTCTTCGAGAAGACAATTCTTTTTCAAGAGAAAGAAGGTCTTCAGGAGGATCAGATAAGGGAACAGAACGCAGATGCTATTCCTGCGGATCATTAGATCATATTCGTCCCAACTGTCCCAAGCTCAGATCTGAAAGTCCTGTTTCTCAGTCAAAAAACGGGCTTACCCCGAGTCCGAAAAGGCAATAAGGTCTCAAAAAAGGGGAAATAATGCTAGTTTACTAAGTGAAGTAGACATTAGTGCCGCAAATATCACTGCAGAGATAGCTATTAAGAATAAAAGGGCTCAAGTTCGGCCATTCATTTCCGTTAAAATTCTGGAAAGAATTTTTCCTGCCTTCCTCGACACAGGATCTTCCATATCTGTGATAGGGGATGATATAATCTCACTAATTTCGATTAAAGGAATTACACCAAAGAAAGTAAATAATCAAATACGATTTCTTATAGGTGATTTTCTAACAAAAGAGTCAGTGACTCTAGACGTTGACTTTAACGCAGGTTCCAGAAAACAAAATTTCAGATTGATGCCTGGAACAATAAAAACTGTCCTTCTAGGAAGGGATTTTATAGGTCCTTCTATGATAGGAGTTCACATTGGGCTTGGTGGATGGTCTCATGGAAAATATTCTACTGAGATTATACGGTTTACAGAAGCCCCTGAATCATTTCTTGTCAACATTGACGAAGTCCCTAGCACCTTTAATACAGTTCTGATTGAAAACAAATCTCAAGTGCAAGATACTGTATTAAAGGAGTTAGACGAATTAGTATATGAATCAGGACCGTCTGTAGCATCAATTCTAGCTAATTGGGAGTATTACCCCGACACGGAAGAGAATAAGGATTCGATTCCTGAGAGTCCCCTTTTTTCGGCATTACAAGATGAAGAGCTTTTTGAGGAACTTAAGGCTCCGGATTACCTTTCCATCGATGAAAGAAGTCGATTAAACGAAGTAATTAAGGGATTCCTTCAGCTTTTTACCAAGACCCCGGGTCTTTGCACATTGTATGAGCATACGATTGATACCGGAACTCATAAACCGCTAGCGACTACTCTTCGGCCTATGAACCAGGCCAAAAGAAAGATTTTTGACGAAAACTTCTGAGTTACTTCAATACGATATTATTGAAAAAAGTAAGAGTCCCTGGTCGGCC
The DNA here is from genome assembly GCA_906901685.1 of Desoria tigrina. Taxonomy (NCBI): domain Eukaryota; kingdom Metazoa; phylum Arthropoda; class Collembola; order Entomobryomorpha; family Isotomidae; genus Desoria; species Desoria tigrina. Next base: position 2,808,153 of record CAJQTU010000010.1, on the reverse strand, counting down.
AACGGGTTCGTTGTCCCAAAGCCAAACGGAAGTGGTCATCGAGTAGTTATTGATTATAAGCCCATTAACCGAATAACTGTACCCGACCATTACCCAATCAGTAGAATGGATGATATGCTAGCAATTTTAGGGCCATGCTCTTATTTTTCCACCTTTGACTTAACAAAGGGATTCCATCAAATTTTGATGTCAAAATCGGACCGGGAGAAAACGGCATTTCTTTCTCACCACGGTTTGTGGCAATTCAAACGTCTCCCCATGGGACTACGAAATAGTCCGGCAACCTTTATGAGGTGCGTGGATCAAGTCCTCGGAGACCTGAAATGGCAATTTTGTGCGGTTTATTTCGATGATATCATCGTTTTTAGTGGTACATTTGAGGAGCATTTGGACCATATACGCCAAGTATTGGATCGAATACGAGCTTCCGGATTGACTATTCATCCGAAGAAAGTCCAATTATGCCGTAAATCTCTCAAATTTCTTGGTTTCATTATCGAACCTGGTAAATGTCACCCCAACCCGGAGAAAGTGGCATGCCTCCGAAATTACCCAACCCCTAAAACTCAAAAGCATATTCAAAGATTTTAGGGTCTTGTTGGATTTTATCGCCGATTTATTCCCAACTTTTCAAATCACGCAAGACCATTAACTAACTTGCTTAAAAAGGAAACATTGTTTTATTGGAACAATGACTGCCAGGATGCTTTTGATTATCTCAAACAAACATTAACAGAAGTAACTGAGGTTTATCTACCGGATTTAGACGGACAATTCATTATCCAATCCGATGCATCCGAATCAGGACTGGGATCAGTTCTGCTTCAAGAAAAGGATGGGATTAGATATCCCATTTGGTTCAGTAGTAGGGCGTTAAAGCCCAATGAATGTAAATATAGCGTGTCTGAAAAGGAAGCTCTTGGGGTAATTTGGGCCATCGAAAAATATAGGGGTTTTGATGAATACGGACATTTTATCATTGAAACAGATCATCAAGCCCTTTCATGGCTTTCCCGTGTCAAAGAACCTTCCGGAAGACTTGCCCGATGGTTCATGATTCTGCAGATGTACGATTATCTAATTCCTCGCCTAGCTCGGTGTCCTACCCCTACCTACCTCGCATAGCTCGGTATACTACCCCTTCCTACCTCACATAGCTTGGTGTCCTTCCCCTACCTACCTCACCTCGCATAGCTCGGAACCCTACACTAACCCTATGTTCCTAACCTAAATCAACGGTTTTTTTTAACATTTTGGCGCCTGACGGCGAGGCCCCTGCTGTTGGCAGGGGAGTGGGGCGTTCAATGCTATACTGGTCAGTATACGAGGCGAAAATTAAGACAATATAACAACACTCGAATGCAAAGTGTAAAATACCATGATAAAAAATGAGGAAAACTCGTACAAAACTGATTTTTATTCGGTTTTTTGGTTAGTATTTGGCGCATATCTCACGAACGCTTCGGAGATATGACAATCTGGTTAGTGATAAAAACTCGTAATGAAATTGTAATAAACATTTACATCATTTTGTCCACGTATGTAATCATAAAGCCCCTAAAAATAAATACAATTAGAAAAAACCCGATTTTTACCCGGTTTTCGGGTTTTATCTCGAAAGTTTTTGTGACATGCGCGAGTTTTTTTTGCAGATTTAGAATCAACGCAAAATTTGCGATAAAATGATATATAATATGTCGATATTTAAAATTATGACCAAAACCATATGTAACTAGGCGTAAGCCCGGTAAAAACCGGGATCCTAGGTCGTGGGCCAGAAATATGAAATATGGCGTTAAAATATTTGCAACATTGAAATGAAGTTAAGGTTAACAATTTTGATGCGCCAGCTAGAATCCCGGTTTTTACCGGGCTTAGGCCTAGTATGAAATAAAAATATGTCAACACTACTTTACCATAACCGCTTGATGTCGATATATTTTATTTTTTAAGTTTCAGAAAAGAAAAACGTATTTCTTGAATCCATATACATAAAAAACTAATGTCTGGATGTATCTGATGTTCCAGCTATGCATTTCTTACTGGGTTGTCTTATCAAAAATCTGAAATAGCCAAAAATTAACAAATAATTTTTAGAGGGAGGTGGCAATTTTGGAATTTCGAAATTCGGTGACCTGTGACCTACGCTAACGTGACCTAATGATTTTTTTTTCGTAAAGCGGTAATGTGAGACACCGATTTACGATTTACGGTCAAAGTCGTCGAAATTTCGAAATCATCGTGTGACATATCGATTAACAACTTCTTTCGCCGAGAAAACTTTCGGTCAAGTTAAAATTTTGAGTCAATGCTCTTTAAAGCTGTTCAAATTATTCAAATCTCTTATTTATTCTAATCAGAAATTTATTATAAGAGTTTCAAAGAAAATGTAGAGGTGCAAGTGTGGTTTAAAAAACATTGCACCTCCGCAACTCCGGTAGCATGCCTCATTTAAAAAACATATTTTTGGAATAGTTTAAATCCGAAAGTAATGGCTTTAAAAAAAATTTTGCTTGCTCCTCAAAAATTATATCTTCTTCTTCTTCAATGAAAAATGAAAAAGCTCATTTAGCTATTTTAGGTTCCTGGATAGCAATGGAGGCAACAGGAGTTCTGAGGTCCTGCCCGTCTTCGACATATAGAAAGAGAGTATAAGAGAAGGAAATACGGCGGAGGCTGCTAAGTATAATTTAAGGGGTTGTCAATTAATATTGAATATTGATGTTTACTTCAGGGGTACAAGATAGTGTAGGAGTTATGACATGAGGCATTAGATCATATATTAACGATAATCGTTAATATATGGCATTACATGTATTGAGAATTAATTGATTGAGGGACGAGTGGTGCCCAGATTTATGAGATTCTGTGGAAGTAGTTCAAACTTCCTGGGGTAGTGCAGTATTGGGGGTTTAGATTCACATTTGTCTTGGGCGTATGTCTAAAGTTAACTAATACTATCGCTTATCGGCTGAGCTCCACTATGGCCCGATACGGGCCTCTGGCTGCCTAGTATTTCAGAAAGTAGAAATACGGAGCACATTCTTTCGCTGAAAGATGTGAATTTTAAATATAATCGATTTTGAAATTTCCCGCATCAAAATTTTTAGTATGCGCAGCATTTAGTTTTTGTGTGGTATGTTGATTGTCGTGTGGTTATAGTGAGTAAACCTCCCGAAAGAGTAAGCTGGTGGCACCCTGGCACCTAACCGGAGAAGCGATTTCTATAGAAACCGTTTGACCTTTTCAGATGTTTCTAAGGCCTGGGGATCAAAATTTTCAAATTTCGACATTGTCCAAGTGTTTTTCAGCGAAAGGAGTAGTAAATTGTTATGTCATACGATGATTTTGAAAATTCGACCCTTTTGACCGTTATTGAGGTCAGAAACCAAAATTTTGAAATTCCAACATTGCTAAAGTATTTCTGGAAGAACAGCAGTGTCAATCGGTATATCACACGACCATTTACGAACAACATTAGGATAGGTCACGTTAGCCCAGGTCATAGATCACAAAATTTTGAAACCCCATATTGCTATCCGGGACGCAAATTTTTTAAAAGAATTTTTGGCTATCTCAGTTTTTCGATAAATCAATCCATTAAGAAACCTATAGATGGAACATCAGTTACTGACATTCAGACAGCTTTTTTATTATAATAGATAGTAGTAGCGTATACTAATGACACCACTGCACTGAAGTTTAGTACATTTCGATTTGAGTTACTCCTCTAAATAACTCGTCTCTCTCTCTGCACATAAATTCTTAATATCAAAGTTCACACGATTTACGATTTGAAATATTAACTTCACCGGTGACTTAATCATGATTTACGGCATTTGCATTTCATCATTATCATTTGATATGGTGTCATAAAGCAATCACGTCATATCATACGCTTTCCATTGTTTCTCTTTATTTGTTTACATTCATATCTATTATTTATGATTGTATTGTAATTCAGGATTGCTTGACATGACCAAGATTGCTTGACAACAGGGGGCTCAGTGTCTCTACTGGTAAGGGCAAATTGAGGATTTTTGAAAAAACTTCAACTTTCGACTTATTATGTGCCCACCAGCAACAAAAATCCTCGTTAGTAACGAACTTTAAAGGGAAATGACTAATGTCCGGCTAAGCATCGAATAAATCAAAATTCGTTTATAACCCCACCCATATTATCATTGATGCTATGAGCGTATGTTAAAAAAATTATGAAACGGTATTAGATACGTCTAATACCGTCCCATAATAATTATTCTAGAAATAGCGTATTTAAACCTATTACCTTATTATAATATAATAAAACGTTGTAAACGTTGACAAAGCTCGCCAAGTTAAAATTTAACTAATTTCACAGTACAGCAACAACTGAATTTACCAGCACCCACCTCACATAGATCGCTATCCTTTGTTTGTTTGTTTGTTTGTTTATTCTTTAACGTCTATAACCGGTTCAGCCGAAGCTGGTCTCCCACCGGGGACGGAATAGCAAGGAAGGCAGCTTTCGCTCTTAGAGGGATACCGTATTAGTTACACCGAGCCATATCCCCACCTCCCTGCTGAGATTAATTAGCTTATCAAGATATGCTAATCTGCTGTGGAATTGCAGGCTCTCAGTCTCCAGTCAGCTTTTTTGCCCAGACTCAGAACCGACAACCTTACGGTCACCCATCCCAAGTCCTTCGATTCAATCATTGCTTAACTTGAGATCCCTTTACAGAACCTAAGCCTCACTCCTGAACTTGCCTCCCTACTCCTACTTCAACCAACCTCGCATGGCTCGATAGCATACTCCTAACTACCTCACTGAGCTCGATATAATACTCCTAACTACCTCGCTGAGCTCGATCTCCTACTCCTAAGTACCTCGCTGAGCTCGATATCCTACTCATTGCCTTGAATAGCTCGGTATTTTACTCCTACCTTCCTAGATTACAATGTACACTATTTGGGTTCCAAACGAGTTAAGAGTTGTAATTTTACAAATATACTAATTTGATCATGCTGATTACGAAAATCATAATTTAGCTCTCCCAATGGAGGTCTTGTGGGTCAAAAGTAGGTTAGAAAGTTAAAGAAACGGGCGTGAGTTTGAACTTTCCTATATTAATCTCAAGTGCCCTTTTCGTGAAAATTCTAACACCAGCGCAATGTTAATTTCCTGGTGCTCCAAGGTAAGCGCCAATGTTCTGATCGGTTTCGCGAGAAAAAAGTGAAGAAAAGTGGAAAACTCGAGTTTCTCATGCTTCCCCCATCTCGCCGCTGATAACTTTTAGCTGAAGGTTTGGCACCCAAATAGTGTCCATAGTTAGCTCAGTATCCTACTCATATCCACCTTGAATAGCTCGGTATCTTAGTCTTATATACCTCGCGTAGTTGGGTATTCTAATACTAACTACCTCGCATAGCTCGGTATCCTACTCCTCACTACCTTGAATAGCTCGGTATCAACTCATACCTACCACGCATAGCTCAGAATCTTACTCCTACCTACCTCGCATAGCTCGGTAACTGAACATTACTAAACCCACATTTCTAACCAAATATATAAATATATATATTCTGTTGGAAGCAAGTAAATTTTCGTATACTTTCTCTTAAATATTGATTTATGTTGAATAGCATTTGATCCAAAAATATTCTGTTGGAAGCAAGCAAATTTTCTTTTACTTCCTCTTAAATATTGGTTTATGTTGTATGGAATTTGATCCAAAAATGTTCTATTAGCAGCAAGCAAATTTTCTTATACTTTTTCTTAAATATTGTTTTATGTTGTATGGCATTTGATCCAAAAATATTCTGTTAGAAGCAAGCACATTTTGTGATACATTCTCTTAAATATTGATTTATGTTGTATGGCATTTGATCCAAAAATATTCTGTTGGAAGCAAGTAAATTTTCCTATACTTTCTCTTAAGTATTGTTTTATGTTGTATGGCATTTGATCCACTAATATTCTGTTGGAAGCAAGTAAATTTTCGTATTCTTTCTCTTAAATATTGATTTATGTTGAATAGCATTTGATACAAAAATACTCTGTTGGAAGCAAGCAAATTTTCTTATACTTTCTCTTAAATATTGATTTATGTTGAATGGCATTTGATCCAAAAATATTCTGTTCGAAGCAAACAAATTTTCTTATACTTTCTCTGAAATATTGATTTATGTTGAATGGCATTTGATCCAAAAATATTCTGTTCGAAGCAAGCAAATTTTCTTTTACTTCCTCTTAAATATTGATTTATTTTGAATGGCATTTGATCCAAAAATATTCTGTTGGAAGCAAGTAAATTTTCGTATACTTTCTCTTAAATATTGTTTTGTGTTGTATGGCATTTGATCCAAAAATATTCTGTTGGAAGCAAGTAAATTTTCGTATTCTTTCTCTTAAATATTGATTTATGTTGAATAGCATTTGATACAAAAATACTCTGTTGGAAGCAAGCAAATTTTCTTATACTTTCTCTTAAATATTGATTTATGTTGAATGGCATTTGATCCAAAAATATTCTGTTCGAAGCAAACAAATTTTCTTATACTTTCTCTTAAATATTGATTTATGTTGAATGGCATTTGATCCAAAAATATTCTATTCGAAGCAAGCAGATTTTCTTTTACTTCCTCTTAAATATTGATTTATTTTGAATGGCATTTGATCCAAAAATATTCTGTTGGAAGCAAGTAAATTTTCGTATACTTTCTCTTAAATATTGATTTATGTTGAATAGCATTTGATCCAAAAATATTCTGTTGGAAGCAAGCAAATTTTCTTTTACTTCCTCTTAAATATTGGTTTATGTTGTATGGAATTTGATCCAAAAATGTTCTATTAGCAGCAAGCAAATTTTCTTATACTTTTTCTTAAATATTGTTTTATGTTGTATGGCATTTGATCCAAAAATATTCTGTTAGAAGCAAGCACATTTTGTGATACATTCTCTTAAATATTGATTTATGTTGTATGGCATTTGATCCAAAAATATTCTGTTGGAAGCAAGTAAATTTTCCTATACTTTCTCTTAAGTATTGTTTTATGTTGTATGGCATTTGATCCACTAATATTCTGTTGGAAGCAAGTAAATTTTCGTATTCTTTCTCTTAAATATTGATTTATGTTGAATAGCATTTGATACAAAAATACTCTGTTGGAAGCAAGCAAATTTTCTTATACTTTCTCTTAAATATTGATTTATGTTGAATGGCATTTGATCCAAAAATATTCTGTTCCAAGCAAACAAATTTTCTTATACTTTCTCTGAAATATTGATTTATGTTGAATGGCATTTGATCCAAAAATATTCTGTTCGAAGCAAGCAAATTTTCTTTTACTTCCTCTTAAATATTGATTTATTTTGAATGGCATTTGATCCAAAAATATTCTGTTGGAAGCAAGTAAATTTTCGTATACTTTCTCTTAAATATTGTTTTGTGTTGTATGGCATTTGATCCAAAAATATTCTGTTGGAAGCAAGTAAATTTTCGTATTCTTTCTCTTAAATATTGATTTATGTTGAATAGCATTTGATACAAAAATACTCTGTTGGAAGCAAGCAAATTTTCTTATACTTTCTCTTAAATATTGATTTATGTTGAATGGCATTTGATCCAAAAATATTCTGTTCGAAGCAAACAAATTTTATTATACTTTCTCTTAAATATTGATTTATGTTGAATGGCATTTGATCCAAAAATATTCTGTTCGAAGCAAGCAAATTTTCTTTTACTTCCTCTTAAATATTGATTTATTTTGAATGGCATTTGATCCAAAAATATTCTGTTGGAAGCAAGTAAATTTTCGTATACTTTCTCTTAAATATTGTTTTGTGTTGTATGGCATTTGATCCAAAAATATTCTGTTAGAAGCAAGCACATTTTGTGATACATTCTCTTAAATATTGATTTAAGTTAAACAGCATTTGATCCAAAAATATTCTGTTGGAAGCAAGTAAATTTTCCTATACTGTCTCTTAAATATTGTTTTATGTTGTATGGCATTTGATTCAACAATATTCTGTTGGAAGCAAGCTAATTTTCTTATACTTTCTCTTAAATATTGATTTATGTTGAATGGCATTTGATCCAAAAATATTCTGTTCGAAGCAAGTAAATTTTCGTATACTTTCTCTTAAATATTGATTTATGTTGAATAGCATTTGATACAAAAATACTCTGTTGGAAGCAAGCAAATTTTCTTATACTTTCTCTTAAATATTGATTTATGTTGAATGGCATTTGATCCAAAAAAATTCTGTTTGAAGCAAGCAAATTTTCTTTTACTTCCTCTTAAATATTGGTTTATGTTGTATGGAATTTGATCCAAAAATGTTCTATTAGCAGCAAGCAAATTTTCTTATACTTTTTCTTAAATATTGTTTTATGTTGTATGGCATTTGATCCAAAAATATTCTGTTAGAAGCAAGCACATTTTGTGATACATTCTCTTAAATATTGATTTATGTTAAATAGCATTTGATCCAAAAATATTCTGTTGAAAGCAAGCAAATTTTCTTATAGTTTCTCTTAAATATTGATTTATGTTGAATGGCATTTGATCCAAAAATATTCTGTTCGAAGCAAGCAAATTTTCGTATACTTTCTCTTAAATATTGATTTATGTTGAATACCATTTGATCCAAAAATGTTCTATTGGCAGCAAGCAAATTTTCTTATAATTGCTCTTAAATATTGATTTATTTTGAACGGCATTTGATCCAAAAATATTCTGCTGGAAGCAAGCAAATTGTCTTATACTTTTTCTTAAATATTGTTTTATGTTGTATGGCATTTGATCCAAAAATATTCCGTTAGAAGCAAGCACATTTTGTGATACTTTCTCTTAAATATTGATTTATATTAAATAGCATTTGATCCAAAAATATTCTGTTGGAAGCAAGTAAATTCTCCTATACTTTCTCTTAAATATTGATTTATGTTGAAAAGCAATTGATCCAAAAATACTCTGTTGGAAGCAAGCAAATTTTCTTACATTTTCTCTTAAATATTGATTTATGTTGAATGGCATTTGATCCAAAAATATTCTGTTAGAAGCAAGCACATTTTGTGATACATTCTCTTAAATATTGATTTAAGTTAAATAGCATTTGATCCAAAAATATTCTATTGGCAGCAAGCAAATTTTCTTATAATTGCTCTTAAATATTGTTTTATGTTGTATGGCATTTGATCCAAAAATATTCTGTTGGAAGCAAGCAAATTTTCCTAAACTTTCTCTTAAATATTGATTTATGTTAATTGGCATTTGATCGAAATATATTCTGTTGAAAGCAAGCCAATTTTTTTATACTTTCTTTTAAATATTGATTTATTTTGAACGGCATTTGATCCAAAAATGTTCTATTGGCAGCAAGCAAATTTTCTTTTTCTTCCTCTTAAATATTGGTTTATGTTGTATGGAATTTGATCCAAAAATGTTCTGTTGGAAGCAAGCAAATTTTCTTATACTTGCTCTTAAATATCGATTTATGTTAAATAGCATTTGATCCAAAAATATTCTGTTGGAAGCAAACAAATTTTCCTATACTTTCTCTTAAATATTGGTTTATGTTGTATGGAATTTGATCCAAAAATGTTCTATTGGCAGCAAACAAATTTTCTAATAATTGCTCTTTAATATTGATTTATGTTGAATGGCATTTGATCCAAAAATATTCTGCTGGAAGCAAGCAAATTTTATTATACGTTTTCTTAATATTGATTTATGTTAAATAGCATATGATCCAAAAATATTCTGTTGGAAGCAAACAAATTTTCCTATACTTTCTCTTAAATATTGGTTTATGTTGTATGGAATTTGATCCAAAAATGTTCTATTGGCAGCAAACAAATTTTCTAATAATTGCTCTTTAATATTGATTTATGTTGAATGGCATTTGATCCAAAAATATTCTGTTGGAAGCAAACAAATTTTCTTATAATTGCTTTTAAATATTGCTTTATGTTGAAAAGCATTTGATCCAAAAATATTCTGCTGGAAGCAAGCAAATTTTCTTATACTTTTTCTTAAATTTTGTTTTATGTTGTATGGCATTTGATCCAATAATATTCTGTTGGAAGCAAGTAAATTTTCGTACACGTTCTCTTAAATATTGATTTATGTTGAATAGCATTTGATCCAAAAATACTCTGTTGGAAGCAAGCAAATTTTCTTATACTTTCTCTTAAATATTGATTTATGTTGAATGGCATTTGATCCAAAAATATTCTGTTGGAAGCAAGCAAATTTTCCTATACATTCTCTTAAATATTGATTTATTTTGAACGGCATTTGATCCAAAAATATTCTGTTGGAAGCAAACAAATTTTCCTGTACTTTCTCTTAAATATTGATTTGTGTTGTATGGCATTTGATCCAAAAATATTCTGTTCGAAGCAAGCAAATTTTCTTTTACTTCCTCTTGAATATTGGTTTATGTTGTATGGAATTTGATCCAAAAATATTCTGTTGGAAGCAAACAAATTTTCTTATAATTGCTAAATATTGCTTTATTTTGAACGGCATTTGATCCAAAAATATTCTGCTGGAAGCAAGCAAATTTTCTTATACTTTTTCTTAAATATTGTTTTATGTTGTATGGCATTTGATCCAAAAATATTCTGTTAGAAGCAAGCACATTTTGTGATACATTCTCTTAAATATGGATTTATGTTGAATTGATTTCAATTTTGATTAACAAAACCTCGATGCAGATCGAAAAACTCATTTGCGTTGTCAACTTGTTTTAAATTTCGAAAAAGGAATAAAAAACCATATATATAAATTTGATATTAAAACCAATACAATAACGTTGAAACTTGTTTTTATGTTGCGCAATTCATATCAAACCTCAAAATGATTTAAAATTATTTGAGTTGAATGGATTGAAATTTGTATTTAAAAGACTCTGATACAGCTTAAAAACCTTATTGGCGTTGCCAAGTTTTCTTATACTACAGGGTTCAAATTAATTGGTATCTTGTTTTATGTTGTGTGTAATTTGATCCATAAATTTTCTGTTGGAAGCAAGCAAATTTTGTGGTGCTTCCTCTTAGCTTTGTGTAGAGTTGATTTAAACATGCTTCTATGTTGCTTCGTGGTTGAATGCAATTAAAGCCGAGCGTCGTGCCGGACGGACGAACAGGCCGAGATCATAAGCTCGCTGCTTCTATGTACATATGCGAGCTAATAAAACGTTGTAAACGTTAACGACAGCTCGCACAATTCATATAGATTATCGTTCAATATTACTTATCGTGTTGCTCGATTGTATAAAATCAAAATATCATAATTTACGTTCCCCTAGACGACTGCGTTTTAATCCCGAAGCTTTAGTAATTTTGATTTACATCCAAAAGAATATGCTTTAACTCGAAAAAATAGTTTCCATAACAAATACGTGAAGAAACTGAATATTTGAGAATTGTTCCAAAAAACATTGACTTATATTCTATATTACTGTTTCCCAATCTGTGAATCCATGGTGCTATTTAAACCTGTACAATTTCGTTAAAAATTATTTTATTGTTTCACAATTGCAGTTAAAATCAATTTTATCAATTCGTTTAAATCCAAATTACTGTTTTTAAATGAAAGATTCGATTTTTGGATCAATTTGAACAGATCATGATCATTGATATCGCCCCTTGCCCTGACCGTAAACCACAATCCGCTCCTGAAACTTTCACTAAATATTTCGAAAAAGTGAAAGTCTGTTGGTTTCCCTTAGTTACGGAGGACTTTCTCTGCCAGATAACGTAGCAGAATTCCCAGACGTCTATTATTTGTGGTTATACAGTAGTTATTTTATATACTCTAAGGAACGAAAGGTTTTTTAAAAAAAATTATTTGGGGTCACGGTAAAGGCAAAATCCTCGGATCGAACCCAAATCTACTACGAGTTGTAAAATTGAAAATTTATGAATGAAGCTCCAATCGTTTTTTCTAAGTTGAGGCCAACACGCTAAACCCTATAAGACAAAATTTTAAAACGCCGTTTTTTGGCCAAATCACTATTTTCTGTCTAATAGCACAACCTTTTATTGATTCTCATATAAAAAAAATATACTATTTTTTATTTTAATGAAATGTAGCTGCTATATCGTATAGCAGTCGTTATAGTACCGGATATTAGTATATGCCCAGGCACTGTACCAAGTACTTATCATTAAAGCTTCCAAAAAAGAGAGATCCTATTTCCTTAGAATCCTAATCCTACCGTTCTTTGCAGGCGTTGAGCTTTGTGACTCAAACCGAAAAACTAAAAATGTCAGAACTAAAGCTTCCAAATTTTATACCCTCAACTACAAATGGTTAATCAAGGAGGGGGGGTAATTGAACGATTTTTAACATACGTCATTACTAAGCTCTTAATATGTATCACACACACACATGGGCATCGAGGAATCGTACGATTCTTTTTACCGATACCGATACTTGCTAAGTTTCAACGATACCGACTCCGATACTGATTCCCAAGTTTTACGATTCCGATACCGATACCAATAACCGATACTTGGGTAACATACGATACCGATTCCAATAACCGATACTTGGAATTGGAAAACATACGATTCCGATACCGATACCGATTCCAACATGCGATCATTGTATAATATACTTATACAAAATTCTTGAAACTCGGGGGGTAGAGCAAGTTATTGCATTGTATCATCGTATATAAAGAGAACAGGAACGCCAACCAGTTCGTGGCAGCTGTCTGGCTTTAGTCTTCCAATTGGAATAGCTGTTGGCTGTTTTACGATACCGATTCCAAAACCCGATACTTGGAAAACATACGTTACCGATTCCGATACCGATTCCCAAGTTCTACGATTCCGATACCGATTCCAAATACCGATACTTAACTAACATACGATACCGATTCCGATGCCGATTAGTGAGGTAGCGGAATCGCTGTTTTTTAACTTTTACGATACCAAAGAATCGTACGATTCCTCGATGCCCATGTGTGATCATACATGCCAATACTAGAACATGTACTCCATGAACCTTAAAAAGGTTATTAAGGGATGAAATCCCTTAATAAGAACACTCGATCCGTCCGTTCGTCCATCCGTGCTCTAACTCGAGAACGGCATAACTTTTTCTAATTCCTTTTTCGAATACTTCATCATTAGGTCCTAGCGCAGCGTGAGTTCGAATTTGGACTAAATCGGCTACACCCCCTGCCAGTAAAAACTTCGAAACTAAACTCCCATATATTATTATCTTTAACATGTAAATCTCCTATATCTCCCCTCTATAATCCATACATCTTCTATATATCTAACATGTGCATCTTCCACCTATCTAACTCATATATATCCTAAACTCAAACACATACGGGACCGCCCACACTCACACAGCGCACCGGGGATGTACCCGCGCAAAATGGGGCAACTTGAGATTTCATGCTAAATGAGTCCCACATGCCAAGAAAGGACACCCCCAATAGACACGTGACCACCTCTACTCACACCGGGGATTTGAACGCTCCAAATGGGGCCACTTGAGATTTCCATGCTAAATGACTCCTACATGCCAAAGACACTCTCAATAGACACGTGACCACCCCTACTCACACCAGGGATGTGACGCCAAAAGAGGCAACTTAAGATTTCCATGCTAAATGACTCCCGAGTTAAGGAATACCTTCTGGCACCGAATCTTGTAACATTCTTAAAATATTTATTTCTTAAATTCTTTTTGGGAACGATTTCATCCGTTCCGTACGTCATTTCTTAACGGTTTATTTGTTATGTTATGAATGTAAACCTCGACAGTCGTTTTAAGTATGCAAATACAGAGTCCGTCCATCTATCACGTCGACAACTTGAGAACAGTTCGTCCAAGGGTCACCAAATTTTATACACATGAACTAAGAATCCAAACGGAGGCTGATTTTGCAGTTGCGTCAAATCAAACACTCCCTTTGAGCCCTATAAATTAAACCCCCCAAAACCCATCAAAAACCATATCACGAATGGATTCATCTAAAGTTACCAAACTTCATAAACTCGTTGTAAGAGTCAAAACACCAGTTTGTTTCGAATACCCATAAACTAACCCCCCTCCCCTCCAAACACATTATAATGCCTAATTCTTGAACGGGTAAACCTGGAGTCATGAGATTTAATAAAAACGTTGTAAACGTTAACGACAGCTCGCACAATTCATAAAGATTGTTGTTCAAAATTACTTGAAATCTAACTAAAGAAAAACTATTAAAAATGAATTCTATAAAATCAAAATATCATAATTTGCGTTCACCTAGACGACAGCGTTTTAATCCCTAAGCTTAGGTAATTGTTCTGTGATTATTGATTTATATCCACAAGAGTATACTGACACGATCAAGATAGTTTCCATAACAAATATGTGAAAAAACTGACAATTTGAGAATTATTCCAAAATACATTGACTACAATATTACAATATGACTGTTTCCAAATATAATGACTTATATTGTATACTACTGTTTCCCTATGTGTTAATCCACTTCGCTATTTAAACCTGTACAATGTCGTTAACAATTATTTTGTTTTTGACAAATGCAGTTAAAATCTACTTTATCAATTTGTTTAAACCCGAATTACTGTTTTTAAATGATAGATTCGATTTTTAGATCAATTTGAACAGATCGTGAAACAATATTATGGAATGCCCCAATTAAGGCTTTTACGAACCCTAAATTGTTGTTCTGTATAGAAAATATGTACTTTCCTTTAAAAGTTGATTATTGTTTCAAATCGTATTGATTTATATATATCATTCCTGTTTCCAAATATGTTTATCTATTTAAAGAAAAATAAATTCTTTAAAAAACATTTGGTATATAAACCAATACGATTTCCTCGAAAACCATTTTCATGTTTCACGTTTCATATCAAACCTCAAAATGTCTTAAACTTGTTTTAAATTTAGAAAAGGGGCATCCAGGTCATATATATAGATTTGGTATATAAACCAATGCGAATTCCTCGAAACCCATTTTCATGTTTCACAATTCATATCAAACCTCAAAAGCCTGCTTCCATCTGCTTCTGGCACTTTGCAATTTGTCTTGATTTACATTGAGAAAAAGGCCGGACGGACAGACAGACGCACTGGTTGACTTCATTAGCTCTAAACCCTATTTTCAATAGGCGAGCTAATAATGGGTTTGAAGTTGGGTCTAATCGGTTGCACCCCTCGGGGGTTGGCCTGTCTTTAAATTAAATTCCCCTGTATTTGAATCATCATACGTAGCGCGTACACATACCCTTCAAATTAAAATAAAATACTTTGTAAATTTAGTAGCTGGTGCCTATATGTATAACTACTAATGGGTTATTAAGTAAGCCCTTTTCACTTAAACAATTAAATAAACTCCAGCTAAAAAGAGACTTCTAAGTTGAGTCGCTCTCAAAAGAAGAAAACAAGATTAATCTTCAAGTTTTTTAAATACTTCTGCTTCTGAAACTACATTTGCCTCAATATGCGCCTCGATCCAGTAATAGAAATTGCAAATATCTAATAATAATAAACCGTTAAAAACGCACATTGCAATTGGATGAAACTCCAAGACACAAGCCGCCGAATATCATTTACCGTATCTAGGTGACACTTACGATAGTTTTGTACAAGAATCTCAGATTTCCTCAACCATAGAGTAAAGTCATACACATATTCGACGTGTTAGAGAACGTACAACGTGCCGGTGTTGACATACTACTATTACACATCACTACTACTTTTTAACAACTAACGCTGTGATGTAATCTACCTTCCTTGTAAGTAACGGTATCACTTGTATAAGTAAATAAATAAATAACATGGTGGTGGCCGTTTTCTAACACTGTGGTAGATTGGCAAAACGTAGAGGTGTGACCGATATGACCCAACTTCGAACTGGACGTGAATTAGAACCTGTAGATTACATATTTGAAAAAAATTGAACAACTTGAATCGTTCCCTGGGTAGAGAACGAACAGACGGACAGACCAAGTTAAACCCTAAAAGGGTTTCACACTTTAATAAACCGATGTCAGTGGGAGTATATATGTCAATGATGTTCTATAACTAACGGGAATCGTTTAAGACGCATATCCAAATTTCCCCCAAAAATTCCGGGTTTTATACAAATATACAGGTTTGTGAGCCGGTCAACTACAAATTTACGGTTTAATTGAAAAACCTATCCAAGCAGGAATAACGGACCCGTTGGCTTTCGAAAATACCCCCCCCCCTTTATACCCTTTTTGTATTTTAAACCCATTCCCTTGGCATAATTTTTGGATGACCACTACGTTTGAACCGATCAACCAATTTGTACGATCCTCGAACTTGGTCGTGTTTGTATTAGTTCTGCATAAATATTTCAATGAATATGTAATTAATTACTAAAGAACCACTATGAGCATTTCTCGTGTTTTCCTAACCGCCAGAGAGTAATAAATAAATAATAAATCCTAAACGTGTAATTAGAAACTAAACGTTAGTAATTTCTACTATTTGAATCATGTTTGGCTGAAATATTTTAAATTCATTAAAAGAAAATGTTTAAAATCAGTATATCTTTAAAATCTAGTGTCTTCATCACTTGAATAACAAAACGATGCTATTCTATAAAATTTAAGAGTAAGGTACAATATATAGTAGTAAGTAGTTAGTAGTAATGTAGTTTCAGAAACAGAAGTATTTAAAAAACATGAAGATTAATCTGGTTTTCTTCTTTTGAGAGCGACTCAACTTAGAAATCTCTTTTTAGCTGGAGTTTATATGAATGAAAGATTGTTAGGGGAAATAATTGATGATGATAGCAAATTTTTAGTAACCTATGGAATATTGGCATAATTCATAACCAATTCATTGCGAATTTATTACAAATCCCTATCAGCTTCATGCAATTTTTTGCTACTTTATAATTTTCATGTCGGTTTCCTGAACACGAACATTGACACGATTGAAGGAGTAATTTTGAAATTCTTGAGGAATTCGAAATCTTCAAAATTTCAATTTTTGAAAAAAACCTTCAATAGTGCGCAACCCTTTGGAGGGCTGGTTGTCAAGCAATCCTGATTGTAATTGTGAGTTTGTGATTAGCAGCAGCCAGCCGAGCCACAGCATACAGGATTATTATAAGCGTTGATGTTGTACTCTTGAACAATAATCGCCAATTAGAGATAAGTAATTTTTTATTGGACAATGTACTACGTATTCCTGAACTTTGTCTATCTAACAGTATTTCATAACCAGCAGTTTTTGAACTTTGCAAAGGTCATTACTTATTGTCAAATATACTGGGTTTTCCAAAATTATGTCCACATCAAGGCCCTAAATCTATAGCGACAAGATTCCAATGAGGTTGGATCACTTGTCTTTAAAAATTTTTCCTCACTTTTTCTGGGACTTGTTATTTTAGATTATGGGTAACATAGGGCAGATAGGGTCCTCCATTAGCAACTATCAAAAAACGCTTCTTCAAAAAATCCCCACGGGTCACCCTTGCCGGTTTTTGGCAAAACCAAAGTGAGGTTATTCCCAGAAGATTTTCCTAAATCCTGACACCACCCCCAATTTTTTTGGAGGGGGCATTTCGAAGAAATAACTTTTTCAACAATTTGGTCCCAAAAAAGTGACGAGAAAAAGTTAAATACAAGTGATGTAACCTGGTACAGTAAATTGTCGCTAAGGATTTAGGGCCTTGGTCCACATAAGGAAATTTGCATTAGTAAAATTCTTCAATAATTTCATTAGCAACTATGCAAAATTCAAAATACGCATACATTGCGATTGCGAGCGAAACCTTTGGAATTTTGATACGGTTACTAATGGAAAATTCTAGAATTTTACCAATATGCTAATTTCCCTATGTGCTATGTGGACATAATTTTGGAGGACGCTGTATAATATACAGGGTGTCCCAGCCAAAAGTATACGACGTTGAATATTTATAACTCTTTAACTAATGCACCGATTTCAACAACCGATAGCTTAAAATAAAGACAAGGTTTCAACTTAAAAATTAAGCATAAATAACAGAAGATTCTGTACCTGATTAGCTTTGAGAAACATTCGATTTCAAAATTTAAAATTCTAATTTTTAAAAGATTTTTTTTCGACGTCTGCGTATTTTTCGACAACACAGCACCTTTGATCTTTAGTTAATTACATTTTAACAATTTTGATTTTAAGTTCCCAAGAGTAAAATATTCGCAAATTTTAAAAGAGAGGATATGGGAAGGGCGAGGACTTGAAGAAGTCGTGTTTCTTATCATTTCATCGGAATTCATGATAAGAACCTTCTTATCGCATTTACGGAGTCTCTGCATTCCTTACCGCTTACCTGCTGCTAAATCATAGGGCTTCTATTCTTAATTTTTAAGTTGAAACCTTGTCTTTATTTTAAGCTATCGGTTGTTGAAATCGGTGCATTAGTTAAAGAGTTATAAATATTCAAAGTCGTATACTTTTGGCTGGGACACCCTGTAGATATATATCTTTAACAGCTTCGGGTTTCGTTGACCTCGACTGATGAGTCTATCTCAATCACCATTGGGAATGTATTCGAATACAGAAATCTGCACGGCAGCCATTTCTATGGGCTGTATAAATTGAGATGACAAGAATTAACAGTCCTTAGTACGTTTGGAGAGCTTTGACATATCCACACGGTTATATATTGAATCAAGACTATCAACAATCAAGATATTTAAAATACAAGGTTGGAACGTTTGAAAGTTCTTGAAATTTGTAGGACCACAGGATCTTGAGAAACTGAGATAACGTAAGTGAAATATTAAAATTATTAAATGAAAACACATGCGTATCCGTGCATACTTTGTAGTGGTACTCTGGTACGGTACTTCTACTTGGTACTTTTTATTGACATTTTTCATCCTTTATTTGTAATTTTTGAACTGTCAATGGCTATCCGTTGTTTTATTCGTTTTTGAAAGTTTACTTCTTCCATTTTTTTGTATCCTCATTGTCATTCAAGAAATTGCCTTCGAAACATGGTAGGAATCCGGTATGATTTGGCCATTGTAATTCCGTCGACAATCTTTTTAACACTGCAGTAGCTGTATGGTTAGAATAGGTATTAACTACAGAGTTTCTGACTATGCAGTACACAGGGGACGCACATCTTGCAAGGTCGGGGGCGAAAAAGACACCCTGCAAGCCATTTGGTAGTGCCGAAGGCACGGCCAGGGTCTATAGAAGTAACTTTTTGTCCACGATTGGTCATATTTGCTTTGTAATTTCATATCATAACTATATGCGTTCTAGGTTTGTTTTCAGAAAACCCGCTTGGGTTGCTCACTAGGGTCAATTTGGACCACAATTTTGAAAATTAAATTTTCAATTTGAAGGTTTAGAACCTCGATCTAACACCATCCAGGTGCCTTCAAAGCTATTTTCAGAAAACCCGATAGGGTTGGAGGACCCCCGCGGGTTAACGAATGGACCGAATTGACCCATATTCGAAATTGATTCCTAACTTTAACCAAACCCAATGTGTACCAAATTCAAAGTTAATCGGACAAATATAGCTCGAGTTATCGCGGATACAGACAGACATTGACATGATCCAATAAGCCCGCGGACTAAAAATATATAGCTTCCGAAACGCTTTGTTTTATACAAAATTCGGAAGCTCTAATTCTTGAGTAGTCAGTTAGATGTAGAACCACCTAAAAAGGCATTTTTGAAAGACTAAATTGAAACCTATAGCGACAAGAATCTTCGAATGGAATCGCATGATCGCATCTTTATTGGGTTAGAGCCATGAAGGCTCTATACTAATATCTGGTACTATAACGACAGCTATCGAGCTTATCAGTTACATGAAATTGCCCATAAGGAATTTTTTGAATAGTCATATCTCAATCGGTTTTTTAACGATTTCGATAAGATAAAAAATTGCATAGCACATTTTTAGCATTATTTGAGTGTTTACGTGTCAAACCGGAAAGCAAAAACATGAACATTACAAAAAATGCTAATTTTTTTAAAAAATAGATTCTTATAACCCAATAGCTAATCAAAAACCGAAATTTCCTCTGGCCCGGGCCCCAAACCCGGTACCGGGCAGTATTCGGATTTTTCTAAATAACTCTTTGCCCGTTCAAGAAAAAAAATTCAAAATTTGTAGTTATATGTTAAAAAATACAGTTAACGTTTCCCTGAAGTTTGGATTCGGAATTTAAAATATTAAAGGCGCGAAAATTCAAATTGACCAAAAACCTACTCTAAGCAGGCAATAAAGCCCAGTCAATACAAAGTAAAGCTTCAACTTTTCCAGCAAGACAAAATTATATTATGTTGTCCCCGTAAGAATACATTTAAAAAGTAGTTCACGATAATATAAGCCGAATTGACTGGGCTAAAAAGTAACGTAACTATAACAATCCAATAAAGTTTCCAACCAATAAAAATAAAGGCAACTATCGGGTTTCCAATTCCATGCAGAAATTCCAATTTCTGTGCCCTTTTTTGAACAATTGCCAAAATGTAGGATTTTTCTAACCACCATCAAAATATTCTACGTTTTCTTAAGAATTTTTTAATTCTATTCAGAAAAATCCTACATTTTGGCATAAGTAATTTTTTTGGCCCTCACCCCACACATTTTTAAAAAAAAACTGGCTGGTCAACGTAACAACAGGCAAAATATTCCCAGTCGATTTTTAAATCAACCATGGAAACTAAAATCATCGTATTTTAGGGAGATCGATATCAGAAAATTGATTTCCATGGCAACGATTTCATGTTTCTTGAATTTTTAATTCGCTAAAGTTGAAAAACCTACAATGTGCAGTGTTATATTGCCCGAGTCAGGATGCTTCAATTTGTCTGTATTTTAAACCTATTCCCTTGGCAACACTACTTTGCATGACCCCCACGGGTCAACCGATCGATCGATTTTTCCCACCTTCAACTTCAAACTTAGCCTTCGCATTTGCAAAATACACAAGTGTCATAGATTTCAAGTCTATCGGTCCAGCCGTTTGGCCGATATGGCGTGTCACGGACGGAAAGCATGATTCCATAAGTCCTGACTCGGGCTAAAAATTTGGAAATTAGAAAAAAGTACAGATTTGTTCTTGAAAAATCAAATCTTTCCATATTTTCTTGAAATACATCTCTTTGAAAATCAGACCAATACTTGCTGGAAAATATAAATTTTCATGATTTATATTCGTCATTTTTTTTATTCCAGGTGCCTGGTCACTATTGAGAAGCTATTGATTGCACATAAAACTTGTGGAGTGGTCATTGGACTAAAGTTTCAAACGATTAACTTATTACATTTCGCCCTTTAGAACTTTCCTTGGCAGGTAATTTGTCTATCGTAAGGAATCTACAGCCATTATGGGCTCAGAGAAAACTGGAGAGTGGGAGAAATGTCTCCGAGAAATGTCAATGATCAAATCTTGAATTTGAAAACCCTAATCCTTTAAAAACTGATGTGATCAGACACGAATAACGACGTAAAGATTTAAAACAAAATCGTATTTTAGATGGTGCAAAACTGTTAATCGATTTCAAAATTTTTGAAATTGAAAGGGGAGGGGCTTCAAAATTAATTAAAAGGGGCGTGGTCACCAAATTTGTTGCTCCGGCAGGCCCTCCTGGGGGGACACTCACGACAGGTGGGAGGACCCTGCGATACCCCTATTCCTCACACTTTGCTTATAGAACATACCAGGTAATCATAATTTGTAATGAATTATCTAGACTTGCGAATTGCGAAAATGGAAGCCGTTGAGATGGAGCTACCGAAAACTCTAGACGATATCATGACGATACTGGAAAGTAAAGTCAGTCTTGTCAAGCTTCTTAAAGGGGAGTTTGATGTACCCCGACGCTCCCCTTCAGATAAACATATTCTTCACTATTCCATTCCTGGAATGATGATTGGACGTTCATTGGACAAGGTATTGATAATGATGGCTGGACAGTCTGGAACTGGAAAATCAACAACAATAAACCGGCTCTTCGAAGACGAAAAGCTATGCACTATTTCGGAATCCAAGTCTGAGACGTGCGATATCCATCAATGCATCAAGAAGTTGACCGTAACAAATGTCAGTCCCTCAATCAAGTCTTCTCTGACCTTTATCGACGTGCCGGGATCCTTGGACACAGATAGCAAGCGTGAAGCATTGAATCATGCAAAAATTCTGAACTTCCGAAATAAAAGCCAAGATCTTAAAAGTCACGCCATCCCTATAAAGTTAAAGCCATTAAACCTCCGTGGGAAGGTCTACCCAAACCTGGTGCTGTTTGTTTTCAATTCTACCGAAAAACGATTAGACGGACCCCATTCAGCCCTAAGAAAATCCCTTGGGATGTTGGCGGACAGTGACATCGTGGATAGGAAGAACAGTAACTTGCTGGTCGTTGGAACTCATGCTGCATCGCTTCCCAGAAAGAAAGCCAAATTTGAAGAAAGAACAGCAAATGTTACTGCCATACTTGAAGAAGCAGTTTATGACATTCTTGGAATTTCGAAGGTTATTTAATTTCCGTATTCATATCATATTATATGTATTGCATACAATGTTTTGTTAATAATCAACTCGGCAGAAACGAGGGTGAACCGGGTGAACCCCACCCTCGTTTCTACCGAATCTGTTTCATATTGATATTTTTTGATACATAGAAATTAAATTTTCTGATAAAACCTTAACCCCGTTTTTAATGTCAAATGTATTCTTTTGCTTGCAATTTTTAAATACGAAGCTTTTATTTTTTCATTGACAACAGGTTAAGGTAGTTTTCGTGGAAAATGAACCTGAAGACAGCGCACTAGAAAAAGATGCTGATTCTGATTTTTATTCGCTTCCGGACGGAACCTTATCCCATTTCAACTTGATAAACGAAATGTTTCACATATTTCGGTCAACCGGAGACAAGTTAGGTTCCCTCCTAACGTCTTGGTACTTTCATTCAGAATGTCCGGACAGGTCTGCAAAACCAATACAACAAGTCTATGAAGTAAATGAGGACGACATTGCTTTCGAAAAGAGTGAAGCTGCCCAACAGGTTCAGAACAATTTGAATATGGTTTCTGACGATGAGATCGTACCAATATTTAACTTTCATTCGTTGGGATGCGGTTATTGCCCTGTGACCGAGTCGAGAAAAAGCCATTATGTACTTCAAAGCGACAAGTCTGTAACTCTCTCAGTTGGCCAGAATACAAAATTTATAGTCCCTGACTTTGTAAAATATTCCATAGAGAAAAGCACCGAATTTCGACAATTAAGCTTCGAAAACCAAGAAGCCTACGAGCATTCAAAGACGTCCCAGTACGGTTTAGACCTTGACTCGGTCCTTAAAGTTGGCGTCTCCTCTTCCGGACGGTGGGTTAAGGGTACACAATCCTCCGGTAGCGAATCGGAGGTCTCCGTGGTGAGCGAAGTGTGCTTTGCATCCCTCCGAGTGGATAACCCTGATGAATTCGTGACCCCAGACATTGTCAAAGCTCTTCAAGAGCTTCCATCTTCCTATACAGATGCACCTGAGAAATTCAATAAATTCTTTAGTAAATTTGGTTCCCACTTCGTGAATACAGTTTCTGTTGGGGGTGCTATCAGAATAGACTGCAAAGTACAAACAGCAAGCTACAATAAGGAGATGGAGTCGAAAATTGCAACAAAAGTGGATGGTATTTTCAAATGTATTTCTGCTGGCGTAAACTTAAGTTCCGAAATAACCTGCAATGTGCTTAAGTCCATTGGTCTTAATGACGCCAGAATTACTATCACTGGAGGCACACCGCCAATGGTAACTTCCTTGCACGATCTTACGCCAGAGGTATTTAAAGCATGGATGACCACCTTGGAATCAGACCCGACTGAGCTTGAAAACAATTTTACATTGTACCCCTACTACAATTTGAGTCACTGCAAGCATCCAACGGCTTTAAGGGACGCGACCATGGAGTATCTCCAGCAAAAGCTTAGGTATTTGATTTCCAAGCGACGTGACGATTTAGCTAAGAAAGCTCAAGAGGAAGCTACAACTACAGATGAAGTAGCAAAATGCTTCCCTGCATCGACAATGGTACGTATGGCTAGTGGAGGTTCGAAACGAATTTCAGAGCTGGTTTCAACCGACATTTTAACGACTATCCAGTGGAGCAGATATCCTGAGGATGTCCTTAAGAAATCAACACCCTTTTGTACGTTCTTACACAAGAAGGCTGATGTCAAGGCGGAGTTCCTTTGCTTGAAATTTTCAAATGGTAAAACACTCAAGGTGACAAGGGGTCATTTGTTGCTGGTTTATCAAGATTCCAATAAGGTCAGGTCGATTTTAGCTGGTTCAATTAAAATTGGAGATGCCATGGTGTACCTCGACGAGGCAGGAGAAAGTTTCTGTCCAAAAGTGATCGAAATCAGTGTCGAATACCATGTCGGTGTGTATTCGCCACTGACTTCGAACGGAACCTTCTTGGCCGATGGGTTCTTCGTAACAAGCTATGCAGATATTGGGTCATTCGCTGTTGCAAATTTTGCCATGGCCCCTCTGCGATCTTGGCACGGGGTAAAGAAGTCTTTGACTTTCCGAAAGAAAGCAGCCATTGTTAATGAACAGGTTTCATCCCAAGTTGTTCA
The DNA here is from genome assembly GCA_906901685.1 of Desoria tigrina. Taxonomy (NCBI): domain Eukaryota; kingdom Metazoa; phylum Arthropoda; class Collembola; order Entomobryomorpha; family Isotomidae; genus Desoria; species Desoria tigrina. The sequence continues at coordinate 2,783,544 of CAJQTU010000010.1, read as the reverse complement.
ATGCAAATCTGGTATTCACGAATATGCCAGGTTTTTGATGTTTATGCGTAAATTGGTTTCAAAATAAGTTTTTTTTTTATTTGACGAAATAATATGATGTAATTCAACAAGTATGAACTGTTTCTAAATTTCTTCCGTCTTTGAGTGGCTTCTCAAAACTCATATATTGTACTTTAATTCTACATTAATTCAATTTAGTTTGGGATAAATTTCAATTCAACACAACACAAGACTCATGATTTTTTCTTCTGTAAAAAGATTTACTTTAACTTACATATTATTACACAGTATGAGGTTGTTATACAAAATTAAATCAATTTGTCATCAATTTCAAATCTTCTGTAGTATCTTATATGTAGTACATGTTACACTTCATCTTTAACAAACTTTATTAACTGTTTAAATACGATATTGATTTTTGTCCACTGGGCATTGTTCGTACTCATCCACAAACCTTAAATAAACTCTTATTAACTACAAACTAATCAAATTTTTTTAGCATCCCTCAATTCCTGCAGAAAAAATTATACAAACATGAGATACATCCCCTTGAGTAGCATTATATCTAATTGTAATTATAAGTAGTTGGATTGTATTTGTATACATTCTTCTAAAAACTTCAGTTGTTTTACATGTTTTCATTATAGATATTTATTCTTGTGTTGTGGGTTGGATCTGGCTGGACCAGATCTCAATGGAATGGAGAGCATTACATTTAGGAAGAGAGCATACATGTCTGAATTACCCGTCCATTGTTCTCATCTCAGTAAAAAATAAGCCTTAATTTCGATGGTTTGTAAAACTGTTGAAAAAGTTCCGGTCCGGCGAAAGAGAGAATACAAAGGAAAGAACACTTATGGCAAGTAGGAACTGGATTGATGGAACATTGCTTGTAATTGATGGATTGGAATTACATCCATTCCCATTACAGGTGTACATACAGGATCGGTATTCCAATTGATCTCCAGGTCGCTTAATATACTCACAATAATTCCCCATGTCTCGAGATGAGCAGTATCGCCGGGTTCCCAAGCTCCCTGTTAAATATAATGGATCAAATTACTTTCATAACATCATTAAGGTGCATAAACAATATTCAATTACATTTAACGTCAACGTCTAATAAGGAATAACTCAAAATCTCGAATTCAATGAGGCACATGCGGTTATCACTTCAATAAGTTATTAAAAAAATAAAAAAATAATCAGCTATATTAGGCAAAAAAATAAAATTCCTGCAAAATGCAAAAGATTTGTTTAAAAAACTAAGGGTACACAGGAGCGAATATATTGATAAAAATAAACCGCAAGCAAGCATAACTTCATAAATCGCTAATTTGCAACTCATTATAATTCTCTTAAACGTAACACATGCCTTCGGCTAATTACAGACGAAATTCGAAACCAACATCAGCATAAAGCGGGTAAATAATAGCTCTATTAAAACATGCTAAATGAAAACAGAGAAAGTTAGTTCAATTAGTGAAAGGACCTTCCCAAATCCCAGTCGCTTTAATGCAGTATTGAGCTTCAAAAACATCACGGCAAGAGGTGAGAGGGCCCAGAAAGGCTGGGTCCGCACATCCGAAATCTTCACTCTTCGTTTCATCACAGACAAAACAGTAAAACTCGTGGCCCAGAATCCCTTCAGAACCCGACAAAAAACAGATTCAAGTCAAGGGCCAAAAAGTAATGAATAATTAATTAAAACTTCAGCCTATGAATATTTGTTAACAATTCCTCTCAAAGGAAAGTTTGAATCTACATTATGCATTCTTAAAATGTGACAACGAAACTCAAAATTGCCTGAGAACAACCGCATTTATCGGGTGCCATTGTCATGTCATGTCATAAGGGACTGTTTTCTCGACCATTCGACTTCACAGATTTTGTCGAAACGTCGAGTCGGTTCTTTTTGAAAGCTTTTGACAGATGTATTTGACATGAGAACCTATGAACTCGCCTACATGTAAGCATATTCCAAATTCAATTTAGCCAAGGCAAGACCGCAATTTGTAGTCATCTCATATAGTGTACTTTCATATGTTTGCTATTTTTAGATACATATCGATTGCATATGCAAATTTATCCGTTCCTACACAGTTTGTGGAGTAATCAAATTTCGGATTGAATTCTCCTAGTATACCGATCTCACCAGATTACAAAGATTTGGAATTGAGACAGCAATCTCTTGTTGTGGAGTTAGAGATTTTCTTTGGAAGTTTGTATTCGATTACTTCTTTACTTCCTCTATTCTTAGTAATCTAATTTCCCGTGTTCTGAAGTTTCGCTGAAGATTGAATTTCGTTCGAGGTAAGCTGATTACCCATATTGCGATCTAACAAAGCTGTACTTTAAGAATGAACTGATGAAGGATCATTATCTCGACGGAAATATCCGAATATTGCAAGCATCATTGAATCGAGGCCCAAATTGCCACGGATCAAATAGATTGTTTGGAATAAGTCCAAATAAAATTTTATTTGAAAGCATGAGACTTTGATTTTCAGTAACCGAATTTTCAACCACAACCATATATAAGGCCATAACCATAATATATAATCATAGAAATAAAGCTAGAGATTTGATAGTGACAATAAAGAAGGTTGATTCCATTGTTAGTAGATAATAATAGTTATTGAAGCAATGAAATACGTTTTTTGGTAGAAGGATATCAATTTATTCCATAATGAATACCTCCAATTACACCCGTCGACTTGACACAGTGTTGAGCCTCGTGAATATTTTTACAATCGTTATATGGAACGATCGAGTCATCATCGTCGCTCATGTTTTCTGGACAAAAGTTGTCATTGACGCTGGAACACTCAAAGCATGAAATCGCCTTACAAACTGAATAATAAATGAAAAAATAATAACAAATTATAACAAACAAATATAAAATAAACAAAGTAAATATATTCGGATGCAGTCGATAAATTAATTATATGTCGAATAATTTAGTTGATTGAATTCAACATGGTTCTTTTTAATAGCTTGGTTAATATCGAATTCACCAAGATAAAAAATAAAATAAAACTCCAAAAATAAACATTACTCAGCCAACTTCCGAAATAATGATAAACGAAACCCCTCTGTGATATCATGATTCCCCACTATCCATATCTATGTAATTCCCTAACTTGATGACGATGACAATCCGACAATCCTAACAAAAAACCTGTCTCAATAATATAGGAGATGTCATTCCAGAACCATCATTAATTGATACGGTTTTTTCGTCCTAAGGAGAGTAATGATTGGATCCAACCATCCGATGCTATTTTTTTATTATTCTATATAAAACTCGAAAACCATTTCGATTCCATATCATATCTAAAAGGGAGAAAGCTTGAGGAAAAACTGTGATGACATGAGAATGGCATGCCATGTGCGATGTGCCAGCAACTGCCAAAACCAACGAACTCATCTCTCTTTCTCTCTCTGCTTGAAGGAGTTAGAAAAGAATCGGTTAAGTAGACGCGAGTCTATTATCCTCATACTCTTGATTGTCACATCAGCAAAAATGAAATCTAAAAGTTACGATATAAGGGCCCTTGAGGGGGGACTTTTGTCCGAGCTCTGGTCGACCTTGGCAGTTATTTTAATCCATTACTGGTAGTAGAAAGGGCATTCTTTTTAAATAGAGCGACGACTGTAACATATGATTTTAATCTTATTTATTACGATTTTGTATTACCGTAACTCTCGGTTTAAAGCCCCCCTCCCTCCCGGAATTCATAATACCATACCTTATAGGGGTTTTTTAAATAGACGTTTACTAAACTAGAAAACAAAACTATAATCGCAGAAATTTATTATAGCAATTACACGAGGCCCTGTTGGAGTTGGAGCATTTTATTCAATAAAAAATCTACTTTAACGAACTATTTGAAATCATATGTAAGACTAGAAAAGATTGAAGTAAAGTATTTTATTATTATTGATTGTGTCAATATTGGATGTGATATTTGAACGGGGAATACTGGGATGGAAACTGAGGACAAGATACACAGCTTAAATGTTAAATGACACGTTCGCACACTATCAGCTCTCACGTAATCTTGATCTTTCATACTTAGAAGGAAACTTATCATTGTTTTCGGAACGTTTCTTGTACATAAAAGACCCTGGATTGGATCGGGTCGGATTTCGATTATCTACTTTCAAGGAACTGTGAAACCCGAACTGGAGAAAAATAAGACACGAGAGACGATAAAGAATCCAATGACAAATGAAGATTGATGATAGACGTCCATATAATCATAATATCACTTAATTTACAAAAGTTTCTTTTAGCGGATCTCGTATCTAGGCCAAACTACCAACATCATCATCATCAACTACTGAATATTTTCAATCTAAAAAACAAATGAAAAATGAATCGGCCATCAAACGGTGGGATTTTGTGATGATGGTAACAAATTAAGAAGAATGATGATAATGATGATTTTACTTTGGGTTAGGTTAGGTTTACCTTTACTATTCTTGCGTAAAATGGAAAAAAAATATGGTTCCGTAAAGAATTTTAATTTTGTCAGATAATTACGCGTTGTTTGCAGAATATAATTTTGCAGTCGCAACATATTTTTTACACTGTTCATTTAACGGAAACAATTGTTTATGCTTGTGAAATTTTCAGAATTTCATATTGGATACTTGAAGATTCAGTTTTTGTCAAGTCTTCAAGAACTCGATTTACCATTAAGATCAAGAATAAATTGTCAATTTTAAGAATAATCATAATCATCCACTAGCAATTGTCTTGAAACACAAACCTGGCTAATATTTCATTGTAAGAAGTATACAGGTCGGTAAAAATACATCTCTCAAGCTCGGGGACATGAAAATGCAATATCTGCATCTCCATAAACATTTTATTATTTACGAATCACATTTCAAAGGCGTTCTCGTTCTAACTTTCACTCTGAAATATTAATCAAGAAGGAAGAGGACTTTACCTGAGATACTGAGAAATAGAACGACGAGAATCATCCAAACGGGAGCCTGTCTGGATTTCATTATGGAAGTAAACTTCAAGTCACATTTCACAAACATAATTACTGGAGCCTATGGAATATCTTCACCAACGAGATACTTAAACTGTCTCCTCTAGAGCCACAAAATTGGGACGAGGTGACAAGTACACGACGGTTTGTGGTTTGAGGATGATCACTTCTTTGAGTTAGTCACTGGAATTGGAAGTAACAGTAAAAATGTCATTGTATTAGGTTTATTTCCGTTACTTTTTAGAAATTTGAAATAAATAACAATCCCCAAGCTTCACAAAACTCTTATTGTATCTCCATGCTTATCTATCTCTTTAAAACGCTCAACCGCAGCTATTTCACAAAATAAGAATGTCCCTCTCTGCTCGAGTATGAAGCTTCTCTGTAAGCAATTTGAATCAAATCTACCGAGAAAGATCCCAGTGGGGCTTTCCCTAAGCTGTTTTATGGTAAAATAAAATAGAAAGTACAAAGTAGATGTACGGACTAAGCCTTTACTTGAGACTGGTCCATCCAACTCTGGGAGAAAGGTTCCTTTCGCCTGCTCGATTTATTTCTCCAGATTTGCTCAGTTGAGATGCGAAAGGACCCAAAAAATCCACCAAGACCAAACGAACCGAGATCAGGAGATAGAGACCGAAAAGGCAGCTCTCTACTCGCTTAGCTCCTAGATTGAGATTCCTCGTCCTATATAAAACGTATAATAATATAACCAAATAGATCCAATCAAAACCGGGTCTTTAGAGCCTTTACCACCGCAAAAAAAGTTTTTTTTAAACCCAAATGGCAATGTCAACACTCACAATCATTCAAACTTCAAACTCTAAACGAAACCAGAACTGCCAATCTGAAATCCCAACTTTTTTATATAGTATTTATACTAAAGTTAAAGTTCTCAGGGTTTTAAAAAAAACTGATTACGGTCGTCGTCTTCGACAAGAGTACCACAATTCCCAACCTGATTTCCTCCTCTCCTGTGGTGAAGAAATGAGTTTTATTTTTCAAGAATGAGGAACTACGAACGGCTGTGATTGAGACCTTTGATTTGGTTTTCGGTTTTGTATTTTGAGCTGGCAGGCTGGCAGGTGATTCGGACAATTCGGTTCGGTTCATTCAACGGTGTTATTGAATGGTGAGTTCTCAGGTAATTGGGAATTGGTCGGTTAGGATATGTACGTTAAGTTGGCGCATAGCGCATATAAAGTTGGCGCATAGCGAATATAATCGTTAAGCTGGCGCATAAAACTAGCGCATAAAAAAACTGGCGCATAAAACCAGCGCATAACTTTAATTCTTAGTCACAAACTCGTGATGACCTATTTTGACCTTTTTTTATTCCAGCGTATAAATGACCTTGTGACCTGTGACCTTTTGGTCAAAATTTCATCAACCTAGAATTTGATGAAAAGTTCAAAAATCGCATTTTTACAACTTTTTATTCCAGCGTATAAATGACCTTGTGACCTGTGACCTTTTGGTCAAAATTTCATCAACCTAGAATTTGATGAAAAGTTCAAAAATCGCATTTTTACAACTTTTTATTCCAGCGCATAAATGACCTTGTGACCTGTGACCTTTTTGGTCAAAATTTCATCAACCTAGAATTTGATGAAAAGTTCAAAAATCGCATTTTTACAACTTTTTATTCCAGCGTATAAATGACCTTGTGACCTGTGACCTTTTGGTCAAAATTTCATCAACCTAGAATTTGATGAAAAGTTCAAAAATCGCATTTTTACAACTTTTTATTCCAGCGCATAAATGACCTGGTGACCTGTGACCTTTTTGGTCAAAATTTCATCAACCTAGAATTTGATGAAAAGTTCAAAAATCGCATTTTTACAACTTTTTATTCCAGCGCATAAATGACCTTGTGACCTGTGACCTTTTTGGTCAAAATTTCATCAACCTAGAATTTGATGAAAAGTTCAAAAATCGCATTTTTACAACTTTTTATTACAGCGCATAAATGACCTTGTGACCTGTGACCTTTTCCGTGTAGAGATGTAATCTCTCCTATGGACTTCAATGACCTGTCAATGAGTTGTCCGTGAATTCCCTACCTGACTGGTAAGACCTAAGATGACGATACTACCGAACTACTCGGACTTGAGTGTTGACAATAGCTTAGAAATAAGGGACGTGACGGTCTCATAAATCCAGCTTTATTTATCAGTTACAAAAACGTAGTGAAATACATGAAAAATAGGAGCGGTCCACCTCCGATCTCCTCCAAATCTAAAGAATCAAGGTACGTGAATTGAGTTCGTAAAGAGGTAGCGTCACTGAGCAACATTTCGAAAAATAATTTTTAAAATATCCTTGGGGGACAGACCCCCAAGACAAAAAAAAATTACCAATACGCTCCATGGCAATTATCATTTGTCATTCAAAAATGTACTATCATTTGCCCCAATTTGGGAGACGGAATTGGCAAAACATTCATCTGCATCTGCCTTCTGCCTTGATTTCCAAAAATATGAATGATCTGTCCTTTTAGAATTTACAGCAGGCTATTTTAACCCTTCATTAGTCATTAGAATTTCATCGATTCCCATATCCGATTACTGAACGATTTCATAACTGGATTTTATGAGCTAATCGCATATAAAATGTCGAAGTAGCAAGAGGAAAGGTTACCATGACTTTAGGTTTTTCGTTTTTGAAAAAAGACGATATTTTAGAAATGTTGTCCAGTGACGCTACCTCATTACGAACTCAATTCACGTACCTTGCTAAAGAATCACTCAAGAGAAAGCCAACTTTCTCCTCACTACATAAATTATAAATAAATATATTCGTAACTATAGTAATCCATATTGTGGCTTCCAATGACTCGATTACACAGGGAATGAACTTTTAATCTTTTTACTAATGAAGGTATGGGCGGACTCAACCTTCCGCATCCTCCCTACTAATAATAATAACGGATTAGGGAGATAGGAGATTTTGTTATATTGCATTGCATGTAAATAGGAATCACTCTTTCAAAAACTCAGGGTTGGTAATTCCACCCATAATAGGAATTAAACAGCATGACAAATTGTAGTCTTTACGGGTTGGTTATCCCTTAAATAATTCCTAATAATTTGTAAAGTACTAATAATCTATTCAAGTAATACATGACTGATTCTATTCTGTGAGCTTAAAGGGCCTTCCCCTCAGCTCTTGCTCACTTTTGTATGTACCAAATGCACAATATGCAACTTGATAATAACTTTGACCTCTTAGACGAGGTGCTAGGAAATGTACAATATGGAATATATGTAATCTGACTGCGAATGACACAATACCCAACGGAGGATGTGTGGAAGGAGATGACCCGGTCCTTTGTTTTAAGTCCCTTCAAATGAATTCCCTGTGTCCTTAAACCCAAGTCCCCAATAGTCCAAATATGAAATGAATTGAAATGAAATGGAAAAGAGAAATGGCGGCGGCAACGAGGAGACAGTTTCCAAGGTATAGTAGTCGGAGCTACGTTTTATTGAAACTGACTTGATGAGCTCCGAGGAAAGACAGACTTGAGCTCCGAGGAAAGACTGACTTATTTATTACATACAACTGTGGGTTCACCTGAACCCACCATTTAACCTTATAATAATAATATAATACATGGAGTGAGACCTGACACTGTGACAATTCTTTACAAAGTAAACAAGCATTACTTCAATTCTGTGGATTAATCAATACGATTTCGATTGTAGCTTGATGAAATTTTGACCAAAAAGGTCACAGGTCACAAGGTCATTTATGCGCTGGAATAAAAAGTTGTAAAAATGCGATTTTTGAACTTTTCATCAAATTCTAGGTTGATGAAATTTTGACCAAAAAGGTCACAGGTCACCAGGTCATTTATGCGCTGGAATAAAAAAGTGTAAAAATGCGATTTTTGAACTTTTCATCAAATTCTAGGTTGATGAAATTTTGACCAAATAGGTCACAGGTCACCAGGTCATTTATGCGCTGGAATAAAAAGTTGTAAAAATGCGATTTTTGAACTTTTCATCAAATTCTAGGTTGATGAAATTTTGACCAAAAGGTCACAGGTCACAAGGTCCTTTATACGCTGGAATAAAAAAAGGTCAAAATAGGTCATCACGAGTTTGTGACTAAGAATTAAAGTTATGCGCTGGTTTTATGCGCCAGTTTTTTTATGCGCTAGTTTTATGCGCCAGCTTAACGATTATATTCGCTATGCGCCAACTTTATATGCGCTATGCGCCAACTTAACGTACATGGTTAGGATGTTATTGGATTGTGTGGGATTTGTGTTGGGTTTGTATGTTTCATATTCGGTATATAATAATATCTAGGGTTTTTAGTGTTAGGGTTTTGTAGATTGGAGGTGGGACACACCTGAAAAGATCTATTAAGAAGGGGGCAGGTATTCAGGTGCGGGGATAAGTTGGTTTTTTATTACGTACTTCGTCCATACGGATATAACGTAACTTTTGACGGTATAAAGCCTTTGCTGCTGCTTCACCTGTTCCCTTTCCCTTGTGTAGAAAATTCTTCGGTGAGTCAAGCAAGAATGCAACGTAGAAATAAATGTAAACTGTATTCAATATAAGCCCCAAAGTTCTGGTGCTGGAGCTGGTTTATAGTAACATGTATGTTACGTTACAGGTTATGCAACCCAGACGCGTATTCCAGTTTATGTATATTCTAGTAGAAGTAGGTACCATTTGGTTTTCGAGGATGATAAAAGGGCTGAATTGCATGTTAATTCCTTCTGTAATGTAATGCCTGTCTGAGCTAAGTGGCTAAAGTTGTGGATGCTGCATTTATAAAATCTACAATTTGTCATTTCTGCATTCATTATAGAATGATTAGGTCCAATGCGTTTTGACAGGTACTAGGTAGGGCTATTTTAAATATCTTTATTTTATGATAAATATGAAATACGGTTTGATATAATATTTAATTACACCCCAGTAGTGACACTCTATAAGTGTTATTTCTTCAATTCCAACGTATGATATACCATTTTATCGGAAACTTTCGAATAAAAAGGCATCTAACATACAGATCGAAGGTTTCTCGTATCGCCTTGTACTGTTCTTGAGATATAACCCGAATGCTATTGAAACCAAAAATGGGAAACTGTAAAATGGTTTAATATACAGTTTAACGTTTAAAATATAACTTACTTATAATTAAATATAATAAACTTATTTAACTAACTAACTAACTTATTAAAACTTAAATAATATACGTCTCTACGTCCAAATTATTTCACAAACAGTCGTGTCTTAAAGCAAAGAAATGTGTATTTTTAACTTGATGAAACGATACGCCATTTAAATGAAATAGATAAATTTAATAATTATTTCTGATTGGGGCAAAAGAAGAAAAAAGTGTAACCTTTTATAGTTTGTCGAATAGCACCTTAAATAGTTGGAGTTTGACCTTGAAATCTTTTGCAGTTTGTCAAATAGCACCTTAAACTTTAAACATCACTAAATTATACCACCTCAAGTAGATTATTATAGAATCCGCCGATTACCACTACCACAACCACAACGTCTGGATTCGTATTCCGCTTAATATTAATCATGCTCTCCTTGCGAGCAGACTATAAAATAAGTGACAAGAGTAGCTAAAATCTGTTGAAAGAAATCATAGACATTTCATGTAACTTCATGTTTCATACGAAAAACAATAATATTGAATAGCAAAGAACTTACATTAAAAATCGCTGTATAATTAATTACAAATATATTTCCACTGATTCCAATCCGAGGATGTTTAACTTCATGAACGAACAAACTGAATTGGTTTGGGCTAATGCTTTCACCCACCTCTTTCAGAGACAACCACTCCTGCATTTCTTCTACCTTAATAAGATGAAAGAATTATACTATAAAACATTAAAGTATTGCTCGGGAAAGACAAATTATGAAAACATTCATTGAACCGAACCTTGAAAATGAGTACAATCAACAAACCTGCTTGCAAATGTCCCCAGAGATGCACAAAATCGCGACGGAATTCATGAATAAAGTCCCGGCCCTGAGCCTATTCAGCCAATTCGTTGCTATGAACAGGGCATTTAAATGAGTAGAAAAGTAAGTGATATTGTCAACCATGAAAGTCAACACAAGATAACCCATCGCCTCATTAACTATCAAAGACAACTGCCTCAGAGCATAGTAACTTTTTGTGATCCGACTAACTCCAATTGACGATTTAAACAGTGCCTGTTCTGAAATCTTTAAAACTTCCGATCGAATCATGGAAGAATACCCTTTTACTGGGACCCATAATGTTAAACAAGCCATTAAGACTAGTGCATCACAGTAGTAGGCAAACATATTTCTGAAATAGAAACCTAAAAAAGTTACGACAGCTAAGAAGTTATCGATAGTTGTAATCTCTTCAAATTTCGGAGCAATCGTGATATTCGTTTGGTTCGAGAGGAAAAAGTTGTATCTCGCCGTTTGAACGTATCTCCGGTGGAACCATGACAGGTTTGTCGAGGCTGTTGGATCTGCAAGGATGCTATGACCAAATACTTGACACGCTATTGAAACAATGATGTAAAACAGACAAAAGCAGTAGACGACTATTTTTGATTGAATCTGTGAAGAAAACAGAAAAAAATTTAAATCGTTACGAGTATTCAGTATTGTAGTAGTACTAGTACTTCCTATGAATTTTTAGAGCATTCATTACCAATAATTCTTTACCGCTATTCATTACTTGTAGTCATTGGATTATTAAACCTAGATGTATTGAGTTTTTTTTTCTTAATTAAATTGTTGGACAAAATAACCAACAACCTGATGACAAAATGAAAATATAAATTATAATTTATGCACTACCTTCGAGGGGTAGTTTGGCAAGTTGGGAGTTTGATTTAGAAACTGCATAATTCGGAGGAACTTTTTTTTATCCATCCAAAGGACTTTTACGAACAGTACGTGGTAGATGAAGGAGGCTATCCTATGAAACCACTTAAAGTACTCCGTTGGCTCTTTGTTCAGCTTGTGATAATGAAAGCTCCTGATTTCCGTAAAATATTGGTACAGTAACAACGTGTGACTGATACCGCAAAGAATCTGTTTGAATTAAAGTTTTTAACTTAAACATTAAGTTATCAAAATAATTTATACGTTTTGATTTTAAAAAATCGGTACCTGTTGTACTATATGTTTATGAATCCCCCATTCACCATCTCTCTTGAACCGGAATGGAATAATGAGCTGATAATAACCTAGGTCAAAAGATATCTTTAAAAAGTTCACAGTAGAATTACTATCGGGATTAATTTCGGTTGTAGGTTCTTCGAAATGGTCCAAATTCGGATGACCTCCGTAATTTTGATACATAAAAACTGACTTTCTGAACTTGTCCATTAATTTGGCTTTAGTTTATTAAATTGATTACTATGTATGAAGCCCTGGGCTTTTATTTTTTATTTTACGAATATCGAGATCAACAACTTGGAAATATATCACCGAGTTGTTACCTCTTGTGATGTGGAGTTTCTATTGCTAATATTTTTGGAATTCTGACCCCAGCAACCCCAAGGACGCTTTAACATATAATACAAGAGTTGGGATCGTTAGCTTAAAAGTTTGAGCTCCTTACAATTACAAAAGTTAGCTATTGCATTTAAACTATAATCCTAAGGTACGTGGCCATTCAAATACTTCATAATTTACTAAATTAAAAACCAAAGTAAGCCATCCCTTCCCCGTACCCATATATCTAGTCGTATTAGTCGTGGGGATTTGACCCTTGAGGTCAACCCTATTACAACTGTATATTTTTTATCACAAGATATATGATTGGTCCCGAATCCCGATCAACAGTTTTACTGGACAAAGAAAAGGTAATAATTACTGGATGTATCGGAAAGGAGTTCAAGCCCTTATTCTTTTGAAACTATCACATCGATTTCATTGTTCATCAGGTATTTGGTACAATTGCGTGTGAATTATGTAGTAACTATATGTATTACCTATTTTTGATTCATGGAGAATATACGGGGAGTTTGTTTTTTGTTTCATTACCTTTGTGTAATAATATGGTGTTGTCAGACACTTTCTAACAAAATTCAGTGTCTTAGAAAATTCCAGCCATAGGTGACCCGGTTTCGTACCGTCCAACCGAAGGTTATATAGTTAGTTGGTATGAGTATGAAATGCCGATTCGGTTGGTCTAATTTTCCTGTAACTGATGGCTGTATACGCTTTTATGATAAGAACAATAATGCAATTTTGAAATAGTGTTAGGAGTTTACGCGTCTTAATTTTAATACATACACACATACAAGCCACGCAGTTGCAGCTCGGAAGCAGTAATCAATGAGATACCATTATGAACGATAACACCCCTTTCGAGTTTGTCCAAAAAATGCATGTATATAAACTGAGAATAAACCGTTGCAAACGCACGTAAGAAAGAGGTGAAACCGCTACGAAACATTTACATAAAAATAATCTTCCTGTGTATGATGTTGTACAAGTACACGCTGAACGTACACGCTGTACATGTTGTACAAGTACAAGCTGTACATGTTGTACAAGTACACGCTGAACAAGTACACGCTGTACATGTTGTACAAGTACACGCTGTACATGTTGTACAAGTACACGCTGAACAAGTACACGCTGTACATGTTGTACAAGTACACGCTGTACATGTTGTACAAGTACACGCTGTACACGTTGTACAAGTACATGCTGTACATGTTGTACAAGTACACGCTGTACACGTTGTACAAGTACACGCTGTACATGTTGTACAAGTACACGCTGTACATGTTGTACAAGTACACGCTGTACATGTTGTACAAGTACACGCTGTACACGTTGTACAAGTACATGCTGTACATGTTGTACAAGTACACGCTGTACACGTTGTACAAGTACATGCTGTACATGTTGTACAAGTACACGCTGTACACGTTGTACAAGTACATGCTGTACATGTTGTACAAGTACACGCTGTACATCTTGTACAAGTACACGCTGTACGTGTTGTACAAGTACACGCTGTACATGTTGTACAAGTACATGCTGTACATGTTGTACAAGTACACGCTGTACGTGTTGTACAATTACACGCTGTACATGTTGTACAAGTACACGCTGTACGTGTTGTACAAGTACACGCTGTACGTGTTGTACAAGTACACGCTGTACATGTTGTAGAAGTACACGCTGTACGTGTTGTACAATTACACGCTGTACATGTTGTACAAGTACACGCTGTACGTGTTGTACAAGTACACGCTGTACGTGTTGTACAAGTACACGCTGTACATGTTGTACAAGTACACGCTGTACGTGTTGTACAAGTACACGCTGTACATGTTGTACAAGTACACCCTGTACGTGTTGTACAAGTACACGCTGTACGTGTTGTACAATTACACGCTGTACATGTTGTACAAGTACATGCTGTACATGTTGTACAAGTACACGCTGTACGTGTTGGAAAATAACACGCTGTACATGTTGTACAAGTACACGCTGTACATGTTGTACGAGTACACGCTGTACGTGTTGTACAATTACATGCTGTACATGTTGTACAAGTACATGCTGTACATGTTGTACAAGTACACGCTGTACCTGTTGTACAAGTACACGCTGTACCTGTTGTACAAGTACATGCTGTACATGCTGTGTGTACATTGTGTACATTGCACAGTACGTGACTACAATGTAGCGTTGGAATCTCATTTTGGCCCAAAATGACCCGTGGGGCGCACCCCGGGGTGAGTGGGGGTGATCCCGTGTGTGTTTACACATTGCACGGTATGTGGCTACAATATACCGTTGGAATCTCATTTTGCCCCAAAATGCCCCGTGGGGCGCACCCCGGGGCGAGTGGGGGTGATCCCGTGTGTGTTTACACATTGCACGGTACGTGGCTACAATATAGCGTTGAAATCTCATTTTGCTCCAAAATGCCCCGTGGGGCGCGCCCCGGGGCGAGTGAGGGTGATCCCGTGTGTGTTAACACATTGCACGGTATGTGGCTACAATATAGGGTTGGAATCTCATTTTGCCCCAAAATGCCCCTTGGGGCGCGCCCCGTGGCGAGTTGGGGTGATCCCGCATGTGTTTACACATTGCACTGTATGTGGCTACAATATAGCGTTGTAATCTGATTTTGCCCCAAAATGCCCCGTGGGGAGCGCCCCGGGGCGAGTTGGGGTGATCCCGTATGTGTTTACACATTGCACGGTATGTGGCTACAATATAGCGTTGGAATCTCATTTTGCCCCAAAATGCCCCTTGGGGCGCGCCCTGGGGCGAGTTTGGGTGATCCCGTATGTGTTTACACATTGCACGGTATGTGGCTACAATATAGCGTTGGAATCTCATTTTACCCCTTGGGGCGCGCCCCGGGGCGAGTTGGGGTGATCCCGTATGTGTTTACACATTGCACTGTATGTGGCTACAATATAGCGTTGTAATCTCATTTTGCCCCAAAATGCCCCGTGGGGCGCGCCCCGGGGCGAGTTGGGGTGATACCATATGTGTTTACACATTGCACGGTATGTGGCTACAATATAGCGTTGGAATCTCATTTTGCCCCAAAATGCCCCGTGGGGCGCGCCCCGGGGCGAGTTGGGGTGATCCCATATGTGTTTACACATTGCACGGTATGTGGCTACAATATAGCGTTGGAATCTCATTTTGCCCAAAAATGCCCCTTGGGGCGCGCCCCGGGGCGAGTTTGGGTGATCCCGTATGTGTTTACACATTGTACGGTATGTGGCTACAATATAGCGTTGGAATCTCATTTTACCCCTTGGGGCGCGCCCCGGGGCGAGTTGGGGTGATCCCGTATGTGTTTACACATTGCACTGTATGTGGCTACAATATAGCGTTGTAATCTCATTTTGCCCCAAAATGCCCCGTGGGGCGCGCCCCGGGGCGAGTTGGGGTGATACCATATGTGTTTACACATTGCACGGTATGTGGCTACAATATAGCGTTGGAATCTCATTTTGCCCCAAAATGCCCCGTGGGGCGCGCCCCGGGGCGAGTTGGGGTGATCCCATATGTGTTTACACATTGCACGGTATGTGGCTACAATATAGCGTTGGAATCTCATTTTGCCCAAAAATGCCCCTTGGGGCGCGCCCCGGGGCGAGTTTGGGTGATCCCGTATGTGTTTACACATTGTACGGTATGTGGCTACAATATAGCGTTGGAATCGCATTTTACCCCTTGGGGCGCGCCCCGGGGCGAGTTGGGGTGATCCCGTATGTGTTTACACATTGCACTGTATGTGGCTACAATATAGCGTTGGAATCTCATTTTGCCCCAAAATGCCCCGTGGGGCGCGCCCCGGGGCGAGTTGGGGTGATACCATATGTGTTTACACATTGCACGGTATGTGGCTACAATATAGCGTTGGAATCTCATTTTACCCCTTGGGGCGCGCCCCGGGGCGAGTTGGGGTGATCCCGTATGTGTTTACACATTGCACTGTATGTGGCTACAATATAGCGTTGGAATCTCATTTTGCCCCAAAATGCCCCGTGGGGCGCGCCCCGGGGCGAGTTTGGGTGATCCCGTATGTGTTTACACATTGCACGGTATGTGGCTACAATATAGCGTTGGAATCTCATTTTACCCCTTGGGGCGCGCCCCGGGGCGAGTTGGGGTGATCCCGTATGTGTTTACACATTGCACTGTATGTGGCTACAATATAGCGTTGTAATCTCATTTTGCCCCAAAATGCCCCGTGGGGCGCGCCCCGGGGCGAGTTGGGGTGATACCATATGTGTTTACACATTGCACGGTATGTGGCTACAATATAGCGTTGGAATCTCATTTTGCCCCAAAATGCCCCGTGGGGCGCGCCCCGGGGCGAGTTGGGGTGATCCCATATGTGTTTACACATTGCACGGTATGTGGCTACAATATAGCGTTGGAATCTCATTTTGCCCAAAAATGCCCCTTGGGGCGCGCCCCGGGGCGAGTTTGGGTGATCCCGTATGTGTTTACACATTGTACGGTATGTGGCTACAATATAGCGTTGGAATCTCATTTTACCCCTTGGGGCGCGCCCCGGGGCGAGTTGGGGTGATCCCGTATGTGTTTACACATTGCACTGTATGTGGCTACAATATAGCGTTGTAATCTCATTTTGCCCCAAAATGCCCCGTGGGGCGCGCCCCGGGGCGAGTTGGGGTGATACCATATGTGTTTACACATTGCACGGTATGTGGCTACAATATAGCGTTGGAATCTCATTTTGCCCCAAAATGCCCCGTGGGGCGCGCCCCGGGGCGAGTTGGGGTGATCCCATATGTGTTTACACATTGCACGGTATGTGGCTACAATATAGCGTTGGAATCTCATTTTGCCCAAAAATGCCCCTTGGGGCGCGCCCCGTGGCGAGTTGGGGTGATCCCGCATGTGTTTACACATTGCACTGTATGTGGCTACAATATAGCGTTGTAATCTGATTTTGCCCCAAAATGCCCCGTGGGGAGCGCCCCGGGGCGAGTTGGGGTGATCCCGTATGTGTTTACACATTGCACGGTATGTGGCTACAATATAGCGTTGGAATCTCATTTTGCCCCAAAATGCCCCTTGGGGCGCGCCCTGGGGCGAGTTTGGGTGATCCCGTATGTGTTTACACATTGCACGGTATGTGGCTACAATATAGCGTTGGAATCTCATTTTACCCCTTGGGGCGCGCCCCGGGGCGAGTTGGGGTGATCCCGTATGTGTTTACACATTGCACTGTATGTGGCTACAATATAGCGTTGTAATCTCATTTTGCCCCAAAATGCCCCGTGGGGCGCGCCCCGGGGCGAGTTGGGGTGATACCATATGTGTTTACACATTGCACGGTATGTGGCTACAATATAGCGTTGGAATCTCATTTTGCCCCAAAATGCCCCGTGGGGCGCGCCCCGGGGCGAGTTGGGGTGATCCCATATGTGTTTACACATTGCACGGTATGTGGCTACAATATAGCGTTGGAATCTCATTTTGCCCAAAAATGCCCCTTGGGGCGCGCCCCGGGGCGAGTTGGGGTGATACCATATGTGTTTACACATTGCACGGTATGTGGCTACAATATAGCGTTGGAATCTCATTTTGCCCCAAAATGCCCCGTGGGGCGCGCCCCGGGGCGAGTTGGGGTGATCCCATATGTGTTTACACATTGCACGGTATGTGGCTACAATATAGCGTTGGAATCTCATTTTGCCCAAAAATGCCCCTTGGGGCGCGCCCCGGGGCGAGTTGGGGTGATCCCGTATGTGTTTACACATTGCACTGTATGTGGCTATAATATAGCGTTGTAATCTCATTTTGCCCCAAAATGCCCCGTGGGGCGCGCCCCGGGGCGAGTTGGGGTGATCCCATATGTGTTTACACATTGCACGGTATGTGGCTACAATATAGCGTTGGAATCTCATTTTGCCCCAAAATGCCCCGTGGGGCGCGCCCCGGGGCGAGTTGGGGTGATCCCGTATATGTGTGCACTGTTACATGTTTCATACATATAAATATGTAAGTGTGGCATGATGGTATTGTGTATAGGGGCATGTAATACTATTCTAGTATGTGATGGTGGTGGTTTTTCAACATTGGGGTAGATGGGCAAACCCCAGGGGGTGTGGTCGTTTTCGCCCATCTTCGAACTCCCCCTGTCTTAGGACACGAGGAACATGTATTCGAAAAAAAAAATTTAAAAACTTCAACCGTTCGTGAGTTATCGTCGACGGAACAGACGGACGGACGGACGGACGGACGGACGGACGGACGGACGGACGGACGGACGGACGGACGGACGGACGGACGGACGGACGGACGGACGGACAAAGTCTTTTTAATAAGAGGTTTCACCTCTTAATAACGGGTCGACACAGGTAAAAATGAGCTAATTATAGCATTTTAATATATCAAAATAAGACTGGCAAAAGACTGGTAGTACTATATATAGATATGAAACAAAGTGCGTAAAAATATAAACGAGATCCTATATTTATCTATTTAACGAATCAACAATTAACAAACTCATCAATCTAATATTCTATAGTTATCATATCTTTAAGGTATATAATATGTTAAACGCGAGCGGAGGTAAAATTAAAGTTAATTATACTTATGATAACTCATTTGTTAACTACAATTAAGTAATCCTTAAAATACTTATAAATAAAATTTCTTTTTTTAGTTATCAGTCAACGATAGCGGTAATAATAATCTATATAATTAGTTAGTATAGTCTTCGTTAACTTTGTCATTTCTCATCTCTAGGATGTTCTTGGGAGAAACAGGATTCCCAATAAAAATTAATTTAAAAACTTCTAAAGAAAGGTCCGGTTGTGATGATTTCCGACATCGTGTCATTATTACTTACACGAGTTGAAAGCTCGTCTGACTGGAGCCCATCCATGAAGTGTGCATCATGAACTATTTGGGACAACGACTCGGCCTCATCGGCCGATAACGACGACAGCGTCGTTCCAGCGAAGGTTATCATATCCGAGGAATTTGTCGAGTTTAATTCGCTAGAGTTAATTTTAGTAGAATTAGACGCTGATAAGTTCTTATCGTCGTTAAGAATCGGCTCGTTCGCCGAATTCTTTGGGAGTAGAATGGCATCAGCGTCGGAAGACAGTGAGTCATGGTCATGGTCCTTATCGCCATTGGAATTAGAATTAAGCAGGCCAGCAGCATTAATTCTATCACCAACGAATGCGGATCTGAGGTAACAAACGCAGCAGGATGGGAGTCGGAACGTATCTGTCATGGCCTTCCCTTCCGGGGAAAAGGCGAGGAGTTTCTTGTACATGAATTTCTGTCGGCAGGTACTTTGGTACCCCGTGGGGTTACCTTCTGGGAACATACATTGGTTGTTCTCCCCTCTGTAATTAAATTAATTTTGTTTCAAATGATTCGTTTTTTAAGCATTTAAATTCGAGTGTGAGCAGAAATGAATGTTTTCAAGAATGCACAACTTACACGCATTTTTCAACCCGAACACTTTGGACGTAGTCATCGTGGTTGACCACGTACATGAATTTCCCCTCTCGGTTCTTTGCCACTTGTGGGTAAATCGTATGCTCCTATATTTGGGGAAAAAATTAAGATGAGATTCTTGCAAGTCATTGTTATTTAAAAAAAAAAAAATTAGTTGTGCTATTATTAATAATTTCAATCATATAATAAAAGTCAAACTTACAATGGAATTGCATAACGGTGTGTCCTGCAAATCATTTCGTCCTATCAAGTCCGTTGCCTGAAAGTCGTAAACCACAAAGGAAAACAATAAATAAAATGTTGCAGGGTCAGTTCGAGTTACGTACAAGGGATTTAATGATTTTTGTGGTTCGATTAACCAATGACGCAATGAGTTTTGTATATTTGTTATAGTTAAAAACGGCTGGAGTTGTGCTTACCACAGTGTTGTTTTCAATACTATCCCCAAAAACTTCCTGGAAGACATCCGGACTTACAGATTTCTTCAATACTTGGTTCAGAAAGTCCCTGAAAAAAATCAATTTAAAAACTTGTTGATTCATTAGTTTTATTGCCTTGTTTTTATTGCTTTTAAGGGCCAGCTATAAATTAACTCTAGCCTGATTCGATGGCATTATTAAATTTTAGCTACGAGACTTGTAAATAATTAGCTAGCTTTATGTATGGTTCGTTTAATCAATCCATATCCATATATATATATATATATATATTGATTAAAACGGAATTAAAGATTCAATGATCTGAGGCTGTTAATTATCCTGTGGGATATAGTGTAGAACAGGTACCTTGATAGGATTTTTCTGCTCGAATGACGAACAGAGTAAATTATATTACTTTGCAACTGTTTAAGATGTTAGTCAACATAGGATATTGCATGTAATCATTCACGCATTGTTCATGAAAAGTTGTAGGTTAATCCTGTATAATTAAATAAGTTTAGTCCAAATTCCTCGCTATTGACGCAAGGGGAGGATTAACAACAACAACCCAAATTGTTCAACTTCTTAATCCATAAATCAAAATGCCAGATTTACAAAACTACTGAGCTTGAATCCAAAATCCAAAATCTGAAGTGGAAAGTTGTCTTCCCTTTAACATTATCATATAATTCATAATTGCTATATATATGTTGGCATATTTTTGGGTACCAACAACTTCCTGTTAATTTATGCAAGCCTCGCTCAGTCAGAAGTACTTAGAAGTAGAACCCAAACCTCCTCATCCGATTTCTAACAAAACAACTCGAGGGATATGAAAAATGACCGGAAGAAGCACTCACTTGGGATAAGTATCGATTGCCTCACAGTACCCCGACTCGGAGGCACAGCTAGGAGGTCGATTAATTTCCAATGACTTCGTGTTCAGCGAAGAAGATGAAGACTGTGGGACCTTGTTCCAATCATTACTATTGTTAATGCCACTTGTTCCAGTAGGATTCCTCGCATTCATCGCAACGGCCCGTTTCCGTGCCTCAATTAGCCGTCTCAAACTTTGGAGGGCCGCCCGATCCAAAGTTTTAAGAGGTGGTGGAACGTAACTCTCATCATCACTCAACGACGACTTCCCAGGCCGCCGTTGCTTCGGATTCTTCCCAGACGATGAGGACCTGGAAACATTTCCTGGAAATATGATCATCGAGTCCTGTTCCTCCGCATTCGGGGAGAGGAGTGCCACCACCGGTTCAACAATCCGGGCTTTCGCTTCCCGTTCATGATGAGCATTTGCATTTCCTGGGCTGGTTACTCCAGATCCCTCTAAGTCTGGCACTCCAGTTCCAATGGCATCTCTGGCACTGACATCCTCCCCAATAATAACATCCGGATCATTATCATCTTTGATTTCCATTTGTAGAGTACTACTGAGCCGGGCTGTGGGGAAGGGGTCGGTTGCGGGTGCGGATCGGGGCTCCGGCGTTGTGACAACTGATTCCCCTTGATGAGAAACTGAAGTTTCTGAAGTGTCAAGTGATGAAGGCACTTTGACTGTCGTCGTTGTTGTTTTAGCATCTGAAGTGGTAGAGGTAGAAGGAGTCTGGGAAGAACTGATAGTGAGATCAGGATTATGATAATTACTATTGACAATGTCATTGTAATTCCTCTCTGGCCCTGGGGAGGACGGGAGGCCACCACCACCTCTACTGTTAGGACTAGCGTTGATGGGCCTCGGTGGACGGGGATCCCCGAGATTATTATCATTTTTACTGGCCCAGGAGTCGGGCTCATGTTGTTGTTTCCGTCGGCCAGTGTACAGATTGCGGTTTCTGTAGTATTGCGTGTAGTGATCCGAACTTTGTGGAATGATGCTCCTGTAGGCTAATCCCGACGAGGACGATG
This sequence comes from Desoria tigrina, assembly GCA_906901685.1. Taxonomy (NCBI): domain Eukaryota; kingdom Metazoa; phylum Arthropoda; class Collembola; order Entomobryomorpha; family Isotomidae; genus Desoria; species Desoria tigrina. The sequence goes on along the minus strand of CAJQTU010000010.1, from coordinate 2,761,227 downwards.
ATGACCTCCTATTTGAATTATAGGAGGAGGGGGGATTAAAGGTGGGGTATAACCAGTCCCGAGGGATTTGTCGGGTTTGTCTTGAGATAATAATTTCGACTCCCGTCCCGGACGATGAGGATCGCTCCTTGGGCTCGTTGGGTACATCATTTATGGTAACTATTGTTGTCCCTGGTTGGGCCTGTTGTTGTTGGAAATGAGAAATTTTATAGGGTGTTTGAGGAAGGGCATTTGTCCAGGAATCCAACAGGAGGATTGGGTAGAGGAGTGTCTGAAATATTAATCAAGGCATTGGTTCAAGGTGGTTATTGCACTGTATTAGATAACACGTGTCATGTTCAAGTTCTTGTTGCAATGTCTTCCTTGTCCTCTTTTGCTTAGTTCATAGTTCTAAAGGGATTGAGTTTATAGGTAGTATCTATGTTCTGGAGATTGTTCAAGATATTCATGAGTCAGAGCGTTAATGTAATTGACTACTACTAAATTCTAGTGCAAGGGATTGCGTAACTCAAGAAGTCCCCAAGTACAAGTCTTGTAAATTGTTGAGTCTGGGGGAAGGAACCCGATTATCTTGATGACGAATACGAAGGGTTATTATGTTTTCTTATCCTAGACCCTAGGAGTGGAAGAAGAGACAAGTAGGTCATTTTTAAAAGTTTCGAGTTTTAAAATCTTGACGGAAATTAGTTTGATTTTGCAATTAAAATGATTTATTATTAAAATACCGGATCGAATGAAAAAATACTTCGCCAAACCCTAATTTAAATTCCTCAAATCTCAAATTTAAAACCTAAAGAACTCGATTCATTGACAAGGTTTGATTTGTACATGTAACTATTGCGGAAGAACTAGAAACGTGTAGTTGAGTTTTGAGAACATCTTCTTGTAAGCTAAATTAAATGAGCCAAAACAGCTCTCGGTTTGTGTTGAGTTTTGAGTTTGGCTAACAACATGAATATTATAAGGAGAAGGGACAAAGGAATTTAATGAACTGGCTGGTTTTCCTTATTTAAAAGATTCAAGACCTTCTAAGTGCAAAGGATTGAACCTACGAAATATTAATCGTCCAACTATGAACTTATTCACTCTATATTCAAGATGTTTGTGAAATCATCCATTCAAGGAGGAACAACGACTCGTAGTTTCGAACTACACAGGCAAAGCTTATTACGAGTCTTAATGTACTGTAACAACTGGTGAACAAGGACAAGAAGATGATCAAGAAGTGGATAAAGTGTAACTACTAACGTATCATAAAAGGGTGTTCTGCCATCATTATAAATTCATAGATATATAGATTGCTCCTTCATTTATAGATTAATAGAATCTAAAGATCCAGTTTTTTTAGGATAAAAAAGTAACCAAAATGACGCAATGTTCTTGTTTCGTATTGATGATCTTATTCGTTGGTCATCTTTGATTGGATGAAATGAAACCTGCACTCGGTTCAATCTAGAACTGGTGGATTAGTAAGGACGATATAGTGCGATAATCTAAATAAGTTCCCAGGGAAAGTATATTTTATGAATCCTCCTTAAACATGGGGATTTATTTATGTTCATTACCGATTTACGGTAGCCTCACTCAATTAATGTGTAATGCCTTCGGTTCTTCGGCCTCAAACGACAAGCTGCACCTTCATCAAAGTAGTACATCATCTACAGACATTTCTAACATTGTAATAACACCTGGAAATCCAAACTCAATCCCTTTCTTTCAATTAAACTTATTTTACGTTCTAAACCAGTTAAAGCCTGATCTTAATGGTAAGCTTGACTAATATTCGTATATAATTATCCCCTCCACGTCCGCCGTACCTTTTAGGTTTATAGGGTTCAGATTCCTCAGATTGTAATTTTACCATAAAATACAGATCACGAAATGGCACGGGCAGAGAGAAATAACACAAGACAAGAACTAGATGAATATTAGAAAAAAATTACAGTGTTCAGACCCCCGTGGCGATCAGTTTAAGGATCAGGCTAGGTTTATCTCTGTTTTAACAGGTAGGGAGACACACACACACGTTGAGAGGATTGGGAAATACCGAAATACTACGTGAATAATAATAATGATAATTACAATCTGAAATGAAATACGTCTGGGTAATAAGTGTACTTAGTATTTAACTAAAGTAATCATTACTGTCTTAAGGATTATGGATGGCTAACTTATTGTGTTACGACGGCTCCGGAATCTTTATGTAACAAGTCCTAGCTTCTATACAACATTATGAGCTCTCTTCAGGATCGTTCATCATATTACGATTATTCTATCATCATCATCATCATCCCTCCTCTCTGCTCATTATCATTATAAGCATTTTACCTTTTGCATAATCCCGAATGGGAAAATATGAGTGAAGAAATCAAAGGAAAGTGGAAGGAATTATTTAGCAGATCCGGGATAGGATGCACTTCAACTATATTTTGTAGTGGCTAGGAATGCTTCAATATTCGAGGCAAGTTCTCATAATTAGAGAAATGGAAAACCTTTACTAAGAAACGTGTGAGTTCTACCGGTGGTGGTGGTCGAACTTATAAAAGGCTGCTACAGCAGGATGGTTGGTATTTTAAAAATTAAGTTGTTAATTGGATTTATATTTATACGCCTCGATCATACTCTGAAATGAACTGATTGCGTTAAGTAAATATGCATGGGGATGGTAGGTAAACTGGAGGTAAAAAATGGACTGTCCCCACCTGGAAAACGAAGCCATTTGTATGCAGAACAGGAGTCAGGACATTATGTCTAATTGTATCATCACATTATGCTTTAACAACGTCTGGCTGAACTTTATTCTTGGAAATGTGAAAAGTGAAAAGCGTGTTAAGGAGATGTGACTTGTGTTTAAATATTCTTAAGAGATTGGGTGACTGTTTTTCTTTCAGATTCGTGTCTCTGATTTCAGCAATGGTTTTTGGAATCTGATATTCATAAATCATGGTATTGAAATACCTTACGTTTATCTTTGATTAAAATTAAACGGATAGTTACTTAAAACTATTTTAATTTTATCTTGGCTGCGCATCAACACATACAAACGGTGATTACCTGTCTTGCAAATTCTTGATTTAAAGCATTAAATATTTGCATTCTGTTAAAATATGAGACAAACAATGAGCATAAGTTTTTCAAATTAATTTAAATTATAAACTTAGATAAGATACAACACATCTAGAACAACTAGAGGGACTTTACAAGGTCTACTGCAGACTCGCATAAACGCGTCCAATTAACCTTAGCTAAACGTTCCATGACAAATAAAAGGTGTAAAAAGCAGGAAATTAAAAGGGCCAATTAGTCTATTCCCCTCATCATCACCATCCCTTAGAATAAACACGACTGCTTATTTGAATGCATCCATAAATAACTAATTAATAATTGATTCCCCGTCAAAGTAAATGGTTACAAATGATCCCAAACCATTCAGTCAGTCAGTGATACAAATCTCAGACAAAGTCCAATCCGTCCATGATTCAGTCCTGGAGTTTTGTGAGTAAATAAATCTTAACTTACAAACATCATCCTGGAGAGAGAAGAGGAAGAAGAGGAGTTGTGAGATTTTGATTGATGGATCGCCCCAGTCCGGTGAATCCGCTTTCGGCGGATTCGGTGGACTGGCGGATCTTTTTCTGGGGATCTTAGCCGAGCCAGCTTCCTTAGTAATCACCAAACCCCTCAGACAGACAGGGAAAGTCAATCCCCTCCGATTAAGTTTGTATCCTTCCGGTAAACACTTCACGATTTCATGGGCTTTAGAACTTCCAATCCTTTAGTATTCTGTTGACATTTATAAAAAAAACAATTTGTCAAAAAAATTCCATCAAGCTCAGGAACTGAAAGTTACGACTTATTCCGATTTCGGTAAATATCTGGAGTTAAGGATAAACGATGTTTGCTATGGACTCTATTTTTTAATAATCCAATCTGGACACACGGTTCAGGCAATTTTGTTGCCGAAATCCAGCAAACAACTGAGGTAGGGCGAACCGGTGGGTCTTACTTTTAAGTAAATTAAAAATAAACTCTACCGGATCTAGAGGACTGTGAAAGGTCGAGAAACGCACATGAAAAGTTGATAAAACCATAAAACACAGCAATGTTAGAACGGTTTGTCAAATCGATAAATTCTAAATATTCACCCCAACAACAACTTCAACTAGACTAGGCTCTTTACGAATCAAGAGTTTGAAGTCTCAACTTTGACGCAAATCGTAATAAAAGGAGTGCAACTTTGTGAATTTACAAATGACCGTATGTGTCGAAGCCAAATGCTAAACGCTACTATCAAACTAACGGAAGGTGCTATATATGGGCTTAAAAATCCATACGGTCATATATGTTTTCAAGCTATTTTATGAAACTAAAGTTAGACCAAAATGCTGACCGTAAATGCTCACGTACACACGACTTGAAGACTTACTTTATTTGGTACAAGCAAGTGTATGAAAATGAACTCTGGTTTATAATATTATTTCGTATCGTTTAGCTATTTAAAAGCATTGCATGTGCAGTATGTGGTAATCGTATATATTTTATGATATGCAAGCTTGCCCAAAGTGGTTTGACTACTAAAATTCTGAGGCATATTATTAGTATTATTGCTACTACCCTTGCAAGTCTAATAAATATATTGTATAGATATTTAACTAAACTACTGTTTTATTCCGTATTTCTGTGCCATAATAGTAATTATATCCTGTACACCGAATCTAACACCAAATATTAAGTATTCCTCACACTTTAGGTCTCATCATCATTACAATCCCTCGGAAAGACAGAGTTGAAGCCGTAAAACCAGGACCTCCTGACACTGATGATAAACCTAGCTTGAAATCCGTATAATTGTGGGATCATGATGAGAATACTATTGCTATCTATTCGGTCATAGTAGTATACCAAAATACCAATGTAAATGACAAACTCCTGAAAATGCTAAAATTAGTCCCACCTAGAATAAGTTCCCTAAATAATTTATTCCAAAAAACCCATAAAACCGACATTTCCTCCTTCTCAAGACCATTCATAAAAAAAATGACGACAAACTATTGATTTGAATTTATAAATAGCTTATTCTCAAAATAAAACTACCTTCGGAATAACCCTCCCTTGTTCAAAGCCTTGAAAAAATAACTCCCCTTGGGGACTTATTCCAGTACATTTCCCAGTTTGTAGAGCCCTTTACGACAAAGTAATGAGTATCTTTCGTATAAATGTATATACTTTGGTTTGGAAATATGTAAGAACTTATACATTTCGTACTTATCTCCCTATTTGAACTACAATGTATATAATAATAATATATCTATGCAAAGATCCTTTGATCCTTTGTTTCAAGAACCCCTGGGGTCTTTAGAATCAAATGGTTCATTCCATAATTCAATTTGATTATTTACAATAATACTACTCTTTGAGAGAATTTCAGAATTTGGTCTGGAATCTGGGATCCTTTTTCGTTAAGTGAATTTAGCTCAACCGAACCAGCCTTCTACTCCATACTACTCCGGAAGACAACAATGCCGAACTGCCTGCGGAGCAGTTTGGACTTTTGTCCAATAAATACAACCCAACAAATTTAATATCAAAGTATACGGAGTCTCTACTATTTGTCATGATTCTCATGATGAATTCAAAGTGGAAGAGCATAGCACTTGACGATAGGGTGGTTGGTGGTTACACGGGTTTTGAGATTCCGTTCGGAATTCGGATACTTAATATGAAATATAGAGACTCTCGCCTGGAGCCAGGCCCTATTCAAAATGCCTATGTGTAGTGACAGTGTCAGAATACAAGTAAACTTCATTTCCCGTCTCCCGACGAAGAAGGAACTCTTATCGGACACGCGACGCTAAATTCCGGTTTCGACCCCCCTGTCTAATTATTGTCATTTCCAATCTCCCCAATCTCTTACGTACCAGAATCATCAACTCCCCGACCCAATAAAGGCTTGATTTTTAGAACTCAATCGAAACCGTTGGTTCTGGAACCTAGAAAAACCCGACAATCTTAAGGTATCAACTGTTGTACTATGTCCTAGCCCAAAGGGAGGATTTATACGAAAAATCTTGATTGGCAAAATTGAGATTGAGACCCTCTGCGTCAGTCAAACTCGTTACTTAGAAAACATAAATATTTTTATAACTTTCCTTCAAACCACTGGATCACGCACACACATAAAGTAGTAGGCCAGTGCATAGTAACAACTTACAAAAACATACAAGCCAAAAACCACCATGGGCCATATATTTCATTATTATTAGTACGGTAAGGAAATGAGAAGGTATGGAATGGACAGAGGGAGAAAAAAATCCACTACCTTTTCTTAGCTTCTTCTAGAAGTTCTAAAAATCTAAGACGTTTTTTTCCTTCAAGACTTTCATTGAATATATTGTGCTTTATTGTATTTGTCTTCTTGACTGGATTATACTACTATTATGTTCAACTTTGTAGAAAAAAACTCCCACTGCATCCTACAATATTTTACTTAAGAAGTACAGGGGAAAGGTAGCATGTTAAAATGATGAATGTAAAGTGCATAGACATACTGTTTTTGTCATATTATTATATGGAGCAAAAGGAACATAATATTTTTTGATACTTCCCTTCATAGTGTCTAATACTTAGCACCCTGCTGCTGCTGATAGTCGGGTTTGTCTTGGATTATTTGTAAAGTCATGCAAGCAACCACCTACCTTCTTATATACAGTTAATATTCTGGAGAAAAATCGATTCAAAAATAAGGTTCTTATTCGAGAAGCTTGGAAAAGTTGAAGACTTTTCCTCATAAACCTCATTTATTATAATGTTGAGGCGTCAAAAGTGGTGGGGCCTGTCGAGGAAGCTGGATGAAAAATGAATGTGGACTACTTTTGAAGGGAAAGAACCTCTCATTTAACTACAAACTACGTTCCAATAATAAATATTTGGTGGTAATTAAATGAGCTAGATTAGTGGTCGGATTTATAACTTATAGCCTGAGTCAAATATTTTGTCAATTTTAGGCAAGAAACCAGTTAAAGTTCTAAATAACTTGCAATTTAATAGCGTAAAAACGTTAGCCGTGAGAAGAACAATTTGACACAAGAAACAAGATATATATGTGACCGAGAGGGTTAGAAGTATGATGTTGTCCTTGGGAGGTTGGTCAGTAATCTCAGATCTTTAGTTAACTACTTCAAGTACAGGCCGACGAAGGTGTCCAATTATTTTTAATTATCCTCCAATTACCATTTATTAATGAGACAGGAGACAACCGGCGCGTTTGCCAATGAGTACTGGAACCGTGCAAAAGGAACCCTTTCTTTTTTGCAACTCCAAGTGACAAAATCTGGTGTTCCGATCTCTTTGATGTGATTGATGATAAGTAGAATAATCAATCAATAGACACAGGTTGCAGTGACTTATCACTTATCAGGGGACATTTAGAATTTACGCATGTGGTTGAACTTGAACTTTTCCAAGGACCAATTTGGCATTTTTTTTGGCTTGAAAATGTTTATTTTTAAGCCTTATACATTGTAAGAAAAAGTAACAATAACTAGGGACAATGTAATACACATGTACATAATTGCATCTAAAAACCGAACGAATAAAACAGTTCTCTAGATCCTCTACCCGATAAACCGGTATCAAAAAGCCCCAAACGATTATACCTTAAAATAGCTTACCAACGCCGGAATGAAATGTAGTTTCCTTGGCTTAAAATACAGTTGACCTTTATCTAGGTTGCGTTTAAAGGGAACCCTTTGATGCAATTTATTATATTGTATACTGTATGATCTGGACAGTCAACTCTGGAGAACTAATATTTGAACAAATCGTACAATCGCATTATAGCAGAACTTGACTCGACTGGTCAGTAGTCACTTGAGAAGTAAACTTGTTCACCAACCTCCCTGACTTTTAGACCCCAAAATGTTCAGAGGTTTCAGAGGATTTTGTGATTTTCTCTAGGCAATCGCGTGGAAAGCTTAGAAAACTCACACAATAACTATACATGCACACTATAATATACAAAGTCAAAATAGCCAAGTCATTCTAAAGAACAAGAGCAAATAAATTGTAGCTACATTTTATACGGTATATAGAATTGTAGAGGACAACATGCAAAAGTACCATAGGACGATTTATATTATTATTATAATATTCTAACTTTTAATAGTTGACCAGATCAGGTTGACCACGGAGCAATAAGTTTAAGGTTTTAGGTTAACTTTGTCAGTATATCTTTGTGTTTGATTTGCACAGAAATCTACATGCTACAGTTCATTGCATATATTATATTAGGGTGATTAAAGCAAGTAGAAAAAAAATAATCAAGTGAAACTTACTTGTCAAGTCTAACCTAATCCTCTCAAATTTTTATACGGATTATCAAACTATGGCTTCTTGTCATTTATAATAAGCCGGTAAAAGGGCGAGCTGATGACAAATAGATGACAATGTGGGTCAGCTTAATGCGCATTCTGATTTAATTTATGCAATTAATTTGTTGAATCCTATTGTTATTATATTCTGATCTTATGAATATGTGTGATTGATTGAGCATTAAACCATCCGAAGATACTAAAAGAGGGACGAGCTTAGCCTTATATCAAATTTTAATTGCTCCTTTATAGTATCACAAATAATTTTTTGAAGATTTTTATGGCGTGAATTATTCTGGCGAATAGCGGTCCAAAGATCAAATTGCATTATTAAAGGGCGTTTTATTTGTTTTTATTATCTGTAGATATTATCAAGATCTCGTCCGGATGGGACAGACATCTAAAGATCTGTCATCTGCCAAGATGAACAGTCATCTATAGTGGCATTATATTTTATTTTATTTTAAGTCTTTAAATCGCCACTTATAATTTATATTAAACGGACTGTTACAGTGTAGTGCGAACTACTCATTCATATGCATTTTACTTTACAAGCTGATGTTTGTATTCAGTAATTATAGAACGAAAAGGAAAAACAACGGAATTTGATGTAATTTAAAAAAGATTTTGTGCAGACTTTCATGAATTATCAATAATCATGGATCACCAGGAATAATTGGGGCTACTTAAATTGATTTTTTTAATACATTAATTACATATAAAGTACTTTAATTTTCAAAAAACAATTTGTACGTTATTTGTTTATATTCCTCAAAACTCGACACAATATTTTTCTCTGGTTTTTTATTGATTCCTGTACGAAACAAGAAATAATTGGAAGTACACAATCTGTCTCGATGCTGATGACTTTTGAAGCTATGACTCATTCATTCGTTTAACGTTCTGAAACTTGAGAAAATTCTATCAATTAAAGCTGGAAAAGCCCCCTTTGTTTATCACGAATCCAGAATAATAAACAGATCCATTAACGTAATATATTATAGAGAACAGATAAATCCATATACATAATTCCGGCCATTTGTATGTATGTATGTATGTATGTAAGTAAGTGATGCGTCTATACGTTTTTGACTCGGTTGGTCTATCAAAAAACTGAAACGGCCAAAAATTCACAAAAAAATTAGGAGGGGGCCTGGCCATCTCGAAATTTTGAAAATCCGTGACCTGTGACCTGGGCTAACGTGACCTTTTGATTTTTATTTCTCAAAGCGGTAATGTGAGGCACCGATTTAAACCGTCGCCAAGCGAGAAATACTTTGGCTATGTTGGAATTTCAAAATTTTGACCCTTTGACCTTGAAACGGTCAAAGTAGTCAAAATTTTGAAATCATCGTGTGACATATCAATTTACATCTCCTTCCGCCGAGAAAGCCTTCGGTTGTGTTAAAATTTCAAAATTTTGACTCCTTGACCTTAAAAACTGACAAGAAGGTCAATTGTATAATGCGTAAGCCCGGTAAAAAACGGGGATTCTAAGTGGTGGGCCAGAATTATGCCGTTAAAAATCCTTGAAACGTTGATATTGAAGATGCAGGAATGAAGTACGGTTAACAATTTTGACCCAACACATAGAATCCCGGTTTTTACCGGGCTTACGCCTATCCATATACATAAAATTGACCATTTGTTTGTTTGTTTGTAACTGATGTTCCAGCTATACGTTTTTTAGTGAGTCAACCTATCGAAAAACTGAAATAGCAAAAAATTCTTTAAAAAATTTTGAACTGGCGTAGGCTTAATGACGTTGCGAAATTAAATGACCTGTGACCTGGGCTAACCTGACCTAACCGAATATTGTACGTAAACGGTCGTGCGACATATCGATTTACACCGTTGTACTTTGAAACATACTTTGGCTATCTTGGAATTTCGAAATTTTGGTTCCTGACCTCAATAACGGTCAAAAAAGGTGGAATTTTCCAAACTATTGTGTGACATCGATTTGCAACTACTTCCGTAGAGAAATTCTGTGGTCATTTTAAAATTTATAAATTTTGGCCCCTGACCTTAATAACCGTCAATACGGTAGATTTTTTAAAAATATCGTGTGACATATCAATTGAGAGGAGGAACGCCTCGAGAATATCTTTGGCTATGAATGTTAGAAATGTAATTTAAAAACAGCTGTTTTGGAATTGTCAAATATTTGCCTCCTGAATTATGGCCTTGAAAAGGTCAAATCTTCGACATTATTGTGTAATACTTACAACTTACGAGTGACATCGTTTCGAGGACAAACACCTCGATTTATTATTAGGTTCGGTCAAAGAGGATTGTTGGTTATTATTAGAAATGGATGGATAACCGTGATCACTCATTTATGGGGTGATCAGAACACATTCAACATTCAATCATCAGTCAATACGTTTACAAATTAAGTCTACAGAAAAACAGCGAGGTAGGTCTCTGGCTGGGTGATAGTGATTTGGTACACGCTTCTGAGAATTTTTAATTCAAGACAACTATTGCTATCGCTTATCGACGACGTTTTCTAAGGCCCGATCGGGCCTGTGGTGGCCTAGTTAAATTATAAGATTATTATAACCAGTCATTTCCGGAAAATACCTTAGAGTTTATAAGATTTCGTACTCTAAAATGTAAATACCAATACATAATACTAAATAACAAGCATAATTAAGTAATCTCGTGCTCAATTTTATGTTTATCGTAGGTGTTTATGATTTTGAGTTCTTGTCTAGTCGTATAATTTAATTGATTATATCAATATTATAATCTCACCCATATCATGGAATAAACTTGAAGTAAGTCTTCCGATGTAGTTATTGCTTTTGTACTTCCCTATGATTTCGAGTGATTTTAATTTTGCACCTGCTTTATTATGATGGGATTTATTTCGGGGAGAGGGGACTTATTTCAGTACAACTTATATCAATAAGATAGTATATCGGAATCTCTTTGTACTGGATACAAAATTCCGTTTACAAATGCAAGGTAATTAATCATAATAATTACTAATAATAAACACGCAAATATTACCTTAACACAGCTGGAATAGAATTATATAACACGTCCGGTTTACGAATGTTTTCAAAATATTGACATTCCAAATTCCATTTGGATTTTTTTGCAAAGTATTGCAATAATCGTGTCTCGTGTCGTTAATAGTTATTGTTAATTTAGAATCACGCAACTTAAACTGTTTAGCTTATTAAGATGAAAATTATTTTGAAAATGACCATTATATTTTTGAAATCATTTTGTTAGCCCTCGCCACTGTTAACTTTAGAATAAACGCGAACTTCAGTGACAAAAGGCATGTAAATCCATGTTGTATTTGCCTTAAAACCTTGTCCGGTTTTTTCGTTTTTTTTTTCGTTTTAACTTCCAAGTCCAGAAAAGCTTCTATAGAAAATGAATGCTCACAACATAAGATATTCCATTGAATTAGTTGTCGCACTTTGAAACATCTAAACAATAAATTTTGTGCAGGATTCACTCGGTTTTTTATATGGTCTTGTTGTAGACGTGAACAGGACTAAAACAAAACAATCAACGTCTATCTAAGATTTCACCTCTCCAAAAACATTATCTCAAGGATACGGATGTTCCGAACTGACAAAAATATTATTTAAAACCACTCAAACTCGTCTAATAGGTAATTAACATTTAGACGCAAATTCCGTCCAGTCCAGAAAGACTTGTCCTAGCTCCGTCGTAAACGAGTTAAGTGTAACAAAGAGATGAAGATCAAGTTCCCGATGATGATTTGGAGTAATAGACGCTTTTACGTGCATTTAGCCTTGCACAAATCTTATTATCTGGTCCATGATAATGGTTTTTCATACAAGCTCATTTCTCTTGTCTCCATTCCTATCTGAACGGAGACGTTGTTGGGAGTTGATCTTTTTAAGTAATAAAATAATATTTTCTTGAAGTAGTTGTTTTACAGTATGATGATGACCTAACCCTAACAACCCCCACCTGAAAGTATAGTTCGGCCTGTTCTAATGTTGTAGTTGATCTTGATAAAACTGTTGATGATATAGCATATTCAAGATATAAGAATGTTATTACTTATGAAACAAGGGTGGAATCCTCCAGAAAATCGTATGATATTGCCTCGTCTTGAGGAATTATGTTGGAATTGCAAAAAAGTGGAATTGAATTATCATGGGTGCATATCCAACTACAATCGAGAATTTACTGGCTTCAGCATTTCGCGTTTTTACTACAATTTATTATGGTTGTAATAAAGGAATACGATCTATTTTTTACCTACAATACCTGCTAATGTATATCCAGGTATGAGATCTATTGGAGCATACCAACTAAGTTAGAATATTTAGCAACAGCCTTTACTGCGTGCTATTATGCATGCATCGTTATCTCTTGGTAGAAAAGGGGTATATCGTTAAAAATTGTTGAGTAGCATATGAAATTTTGGAATTTATTTCACATGGGTTCTGGTATTTAAAATATTATTTATATAATGCTCGTATAATGTACTCTCAAGAAGTTTTTTTTTTAATGTAAAGGTTTATACACTGTATATGCAGCTCTAGAAAAGATAAATGTGGATGGGGGTTGGGGATGCTAATTCTAAGATTTCTGTGTTCCTGTCTTCACTGGGATGAAAATGCGACTGCGATGATGACTCTAATATGACTGTTTGCGATGTTTGATACGAATTGGGCAATTGCATCCAGGGCCTTGCAATAAACAACCGGAAATTAAGGAAGACTTTTGCATATGTTTTAATGTGGAACCAGATAATATTATGACATGAATCTTGCTGATTCAGACTAATTGTATTTAAAATAAAAACTACAGATTTAGTTGGTTTTTACAGAAAGCAAAAACAGAAGATCGGTCCGTTACATACACTAATTTATGATTTAATCGACCAAAAAACCCAATTATGCGTGCCATCAAGTGTATTTTGTTTGTAAGTACATTACTCATTTTGGCTAACGCTGCACAATTAACAAAATTAAAAGCAATTTACAGTCTGCTGGTTCGATTCTTAGCTTGCGAATGAACTAAATACAAAATATGTAAATTTAACAAAGCGTAAAGACGTTGATTGAATAAACGCAAGCGATTTAAACAGTTGCAGTTTGAAACGATAATGAAAAACTCATAATTATTCCGCAGGAACACAAGACCCTTAGGTTTTTATTTATTTATACTAAATCCTCCACATTCGAAAGAGTTGGTCAGTGTGAATTATTTTTTTTTTATTGAATCATTAAAAATGTACTCCAAAGTGTCTGTAACCTTGGTCCGTTTTGAATTGACTTTTTTGTCATATTTGTCTGCAAAAAACATTTTATCCAGTCAATTCTATCATCTAGTCAAGTGAACGATGGCATTTGTAAATGTAATGGGTTTTAATTCTCGACTAATTCTTAGTAAATACATGCATATTAATTGGCTCTCTTTCTGCATTCACGACACGAAGTGCCAGCTATTGTCGATATGCCGATTATCCGTACAGGTAATTTGTAGCGACAATAAGGTGTAGCACGAATTTCGGCTGTTATAGTTTTTAAGGATTGGCTAAAATCCTCAACCGCAATAAATTTGACGTCAATTGGAAAGTACAATCCGCCTCTGGATATGTAGTTTGCGATTGATGATAAAATGCATAAACTATATAGTATCAGTACACATATTACTTTTATCAGCCCTTATCAATTCCTGGACAAAACATTTATTTGACTGTAAATACACTCGGTAGATTAGAGAAGGTTAGGGTTCCGCAATTTATATATTTAAAATTTGGCTGCAATTGGTATTTCCGAACATTCATACTGCTATTCTTACAAGTTTTGAATTCATTATCATTTCCTTACTGCTTTTGTTTCAAAAATAAAAAAATCCAATATAAAGTTTGTAGTGAGGTCAGACCACACAACCCTAACCCTTGGCTTTGATAGAGGAAGTAACCTAATGACTGATGACTAATGAACGTGACGATGATGAGATGCTATTAACTATCGATGGTATTTATATCCTCAAAAATAAAAGCGTACGCAAGAGTTTAAATATGATGTTAAATTCAGTTTTGTATGAAAAACTGTGCACTTTAAAACATGATTTTCAAGCAATTGGTTTAGGGTTCAAATTAAATGCTCTTAAATTAAATTAAATAAATCAGAATTGCACTGCTAAAAGCTACTAGTTTGAAGTAGCTACATTAGCTTCCTTCGATGTTGTTAAACCATATAGCTAACTAACCAGAGGTTTGGGTGAACCTTGCATAAATAAATATTCCGACTGAGCTTCTCAAGATTAGAAAAGGACTGTTCACCATCTCCTGTAAATATAGCTAACAATAAGACTTTTTGATCGTTTGAATCTGCTGGTAAAGCGACTCTAGTGCGAATAAAACACAATTTAGTCAGGCTGCAAGTAAAATCATCTTGATTTTCGGATGTCGTGTCTTATTAACAGACCTAAACTAATGAGGATTTACGACGATAGTTAAATAAAAGGCTGAACAGTGAGTAATATGCTTCAAAAACGTATTTCACGTAATTTTTTTTTCGATTGCAGTGGCGATTTGTACTGAAATGTAAAACATGAATAGCCAAAGGATTTAAAGAGCTTTAAAAGTTGTGGACCACGCCACTGGTCTGCGATAAAAACTATTGCAATTAAGTCTAACTAGCATAGCACGAAACTGGCTACGTGTTATTATTCTAATGAGTTAGCGTAGTCGAATGCTCAGTTCCCTTTCGTATCCATTGTCGTTGACATCATCGTAGATTGTTTATATTTTGTTTCTTTGATTTTAATACCCCAGAAACTCTGTACAAGTTTAATAGCTTGAGCTGTGGAATTCACTGAAAATCGTTAATTTGTTCGTAGAGGAGTGATTTTAAAATGAACAAAACGGAGGAAGCTGCCCCACCCCCTTATTACCCGGATCAGAATCCACCTCCGGCTGGATTTGTGCATCCCCAACAGGGCGGATACCCTCCAGGGTACCCTCATGGCCCCCATGTTATTACTTCTCAGCCACAACGTAAGTTAAAACAGTATTTTAGTGTTGAAATAGTTATTTTAAAACAGCAAAGCGTCTTATTTTAGAGCCTAATTAGCTGATTATGGTACAAAGTTAATGAGTTTATCATGATAAAATGATCTCTAGAGGTAATTACGGTGATCACGCCCAGCGTCTTGGGTTACAACTCCCAAAGGATGACCTGTCCATACTGCCAGGCGGACATGACAACTGATGTCAAGTATGAAACGGGTGCTATGGCCCACATAGTCGCTCTAGTTTGCTGTCTTGTTGGGTAAGGGCTTAATCGGCTTCTACTTTGTCTGTCAAAGTTACATAAACAGGCTGTACTAATTTGATTTATTTCTTCTCTAAGATGTGCATTTGGCTGCTGTTTAATTCCTTACTGTGTGGATGGAGTGAAAGATGCTCAGCACGAATGTGCCAACTGCCACCGAACCATCGGAATGGCTAAGCGATTGCGATAATGAGTTCGAAAGGCTTTCAAAATTGCTTTTACAGATCCACTGTTTTACTTCCTGTACTTCCTTCCGGCCCCATGTTATGACTTATGACGCATATCTGTTTTATCGTCTTCAGAGTTTTTAAATTACTTCAATAAAATTTTTGGAAATTTGTGAACTCTGGTTTCAATATGAATATCTTTTAGAATTTATTATAATGTAGATGTTAAATAATGCCTAGTTTAGGCAAAAAATACGTTAGGTATATACGAATGACAAAGGTTAAACAATGATGAGTCATTTTATTTTAAGCCGTGTGTATGATTAAATTAACTGTGATTTGCAAAATAAAAGTTACTGTTGCTGTGATTCATATCAAATTTGGCTTTATGTACTAAGCTAATTGTACAATTTTCATTTCAATATTTACTGGTATTAAATGCGTTCATGTGAATTATATGAATCGTAGTATTCGTAGTACTGTTATATTTCATTGATTTGGACGTGAGCAATGTTTAACAATGGTGCGGCTTTTCAAATCTAACAACACTTATTCAGTAAATTGAAGATTACTTAATTATATTTATAAGCAATATTATTATATGTTTTATGTTGTTAATGTTGCTAAACACGATGATGCACAAAGGTACCGATCAATTTCCTGATTTAATCAATAAAATTTTAAAACTTTTGTTCTAAAACGTTAGCTATTTATAACAACTATTTTTTATAGGTGGGGTCTGATTCAATCGATTTGGGGGCTGGTTCAGTTGGGGGCTAGTTCATTCGAATTAGGGATCTACTTCCAATTATAGGGGTCTCATTAAATTTAACACTATTTATAACCGTACAGCTGAATTTATCACATACTTGTCGTAAAGGGGATTTTACTTTGAATTTACATGTATTATCATATTCTAATTGTTAATGATTATTCCATAAAAAGGTCTTACAAATTACAGAAGTATTACGAAAATTCCGTTGCTTTGCATTAATAAACGATTCATTAAAGCGCGTTGCATTAACATAATAGGAATTATAGATTGGAAATTTATCGTTCATTATTCTGCAAATTTTTCAGAATAATCTTTGCAATACCTACTGTGATTTAAGCAAGCTATATTATGCGTATTAAATGGATTGCAAAATCACATCTAACGAGCCGCATGAATTCACATTAGACTATACTGATTTTATTTTTTGTGATTGTTGTTGTTGGTACTTAATTATGCTAAAAAAACTTGTCCTTTGGTATTTTATAAAAAGTGAGGAAATACGCATTTATTGCCTTGATTTAAATATATAAATACAAAAAGTATACAAAGAATCTGAAAGAAAAATCCGAATACAAATCCGAAATTTTAGTAATATTTTTTAGCTTTGACAATTCTGGCTGCAGAATTGACCAAGGGAACAAGTTGGGCCCAGGAAAGGCCTTCGACTTCATCTAGAATTTCGCCTTTGTAGTAGACTCTTGTGGTTGGGATCGTTGCAATTCCTTGTTCAGCCTCAACTTTGGGAACCCTGTCGAAATCGATAAGGGCCAGATTGAGGGACGTGTTTTTTTGCTTTACCATCTTTTCCAACATGGGCTTGATAGACCATTTGCAGGCTGGACAGCGACTAATTATTTTAAAATAGTAATTAAAAAATTAGCTTTTAAAAACGATCTTTAAAACTTGTCGATATTCAGATTTTTAATGGACAAAATTCCAAACCTGGATGAATAGAAGTAGGCGACCACCGGCTTGGGATTCTTGATGACAGCATAGTCGAAAACGACATGCTGGTAGATATTGATGATATTGGCAGCTTGGGAAATATCAATCACCGTTGCCAAAACGATGAGGGTTACACAGAGACTGATTAGCTTTGCCATTTTCTCAACTCCTGATTTCTTGACGTTTTTTACCGTAATTTATGATCTCTGAATCTGATTGAAGATGTAATGTTGTGCTGTAGAATGCCGAATGCTAAGTGACTTGAGTTTAACAAAATATCCGTTATTTATACTCAAAAAATCTTAAAAGATGGAAAGAGGGGGATATGCGGTGGGCTAGTCGTAACTAATCATAATTATGGGTGGTAATATTGGTAATTAATTTTAGGAATAATAAATAAATGGAAGGAAAATAAGGCCCACCTGTGGATTTGGCAAGAACACGAATCTGCATGTTAATCAGCTTGTCTGCTAGCGTTTAGTGCACTTTAAGAACTTGCAGTACTTGTCTATTAGGATCGTAATAAACTTGAACTTGAGTCGATGGGATTTGTAGTGATTTATTAGGAGTTGACGATTCCTCATTATTACAAGTACATGGCCTATGACATGGCTGTTAGCAGAGGTATCACTGACAGTCATCATCACGGAATTAAGCAGATGAAAAATGTCCTGACTTGCCTTGCTACTGCATGTTAAACTTATAGAGACGGTGTCAAATGAATTCTAATAAAGTCCCTTCCTTCCGCAAACATTACCATTACTGGAAACAAACTTTTTTTTGTATTTTACACACTATTTAAGGCATAATTTAAAGGTTTTTAAATTTACTGTTTTTTAATTACCATTTTATCATACCGCTCGCTCTCTGGGTAGCATATTTATAGTTTCTGTATTTTTTATGCTTTTTGAAAAGTCTCCAAGAATTAAATTTTCTGCTGTAGATCTGCGAGAACTGTTCAAGGACTGTGCTATGTTAAGTTGCTTCAAATGTGCTCTTAAAATATCTTATTAATTCTTATCATTAAATGCTACATCAAGTGAAACCGGAATATTTTGAAATGTATGGATTTTCAGCATCCGTATTTATTTTTGGCCGCTGGACAATGTCGTAAAGCAATACAATAGAGTCACTTGTCTCTATAATATGTCTGAAACTCTGACTACAAAATCGTCCTTCGTATGTATACGGTTCTATCTTATTGAATTAAATTATGATTGCGAAAAATGTACAAACATTTTATGTTAGTTTAGTAAAATTGTTTGTAATGAGATATAACAACATTTGGCTATTAGAAATGATGAGGCTGAGGATGGATACACGGAACTAAAATGGGAGATTTATTGTCAGTCAATGTAGGTGTTAAATTTATCAAATGACGTTGCTGCTTAAAATCGATTAATCATTTTATTGAAATCCGATGAATTTGTAGACATTTTTTTGCGAATTACAAGAAAACAATTTGGATTATTCTAAATTAATTGTGTTAATAAGACAAAAAACACAACAAGAGTTTTGTATTCCTTATCTTCCATAGATATCATTGTTCAGAATTGTCATAACCCTATCAAGGATAAGGGATTCAAGATCCTTAGCCATAACGAAATCAAGATGGTTGAAATCCCAAAAATTAACGAGGTTGAATTCCTTCACTGCTGCTGGGTTGAATTCGTTTTTCATTCTTATGGCATCCTGAAAATCATATTTAATTATCATTTTTGTCCGGGTTTAAATTTTGCTTAGTAAATTTCGATCTGATACACGTTACTAAATTCCTAACATCCCAACAATGATTTCATATTATCGTAAACAGACATATATAGTCTGTTATATTGGTAGGGAGAATGACGTAGCTGCATTACGATGTCACGAGTAGGCTACGTCATTCGCAACGTCAGAGCAAAAATGACTTACTAGACGAGAGGGCTTCCCCAAGGGATTCCCCTTTTTAGCAGGATATAGTCTGCCTACTTTCGTTGAATGAATCTGATAATTCCTAAACGTCCTGAATATACCATACTGATTTCCTCAAATCCTTAAAATCATCCTTAATTTACTATTCCTCATTTCCTTATGGGCACTCTAATGTGAATCTCTATCGAGAATCCCAGAAATTGCTGATGATGATGTTTAGAAACGCCTTGAAACATATCCGTGACATTTTTGGCATTTACCGCAGGTGGACTCAAGTTATCCTTCGGACCATGGAAGAAGACAGTTGGTGCGGTTATCTTCGTCAAATTATAAGTTGGTGGCACTGTAACATCTGGTCCATAAACGCCCTCATTGCTCTCCGGAGTTCCGTAATCAAACTGCCCGAATTTATTGCTCCACATTAGTTGGGCATAGTGAATAGCAGTCTTGGTACCGATCACATCGGCATAATTTGCGTAGAAACTCGGAAGATATTTCTGAAACGGATTTGCAAGCAAAAACTATCACGTTATCCCTTTGTAAATGTTGCAAAAATTCGATATTGCCATACATAGTTCATTTGAGCGGTATCGAATCCAAATATAAGGAACATGACATTAGTACAGGCCACACAGTTAAGGATTGCCAGAGGAGAACATAAGTCTCCGGCATTGATTCCGAGGTACTGTTCCAGGGCGTCGTTTGTGTTTATTCGCCCTCCGAAAATGTTGTACAGATACTGGAAGCAGTGACAATAACAGAAATTAGAGGAATCTTTTTTAACTAACAAAATTAATCCGAAGCTAATACCGTTTGATTGGCTCCAAGCCCAAGTACGGACCCAGCTTTCAAGATACTGTATGAATGGCCTAAATATGCAACCGGAGCTAACAGGATTCCTGTCCTGATCTTTGAATTCATTTCAGGTTTTTCGGAAAGCATGACCATGTACTGGGTTGTACCCATTGAATAGCCGATATAATAAATCTGATCATTTCCGGAAACTTCTAATATTTTGTCGATGACGGCAGGAACGTCGTAGATCCCCATTTCGTGCCACCTTTAAAGAGCACCTTTTTAAAATTCTGCCGATGTCATGCCAAAAATTGTCATGTAAAGGCGACTTTGTACATGCTTCTTTGCGAGACTCACGTAAAATTCCAATATCTTGGATCATTTGGGACATTGAAGGTTTGATGTCCCGAGGAGTAACTATTTCCACGGCAGTTGCCTAGCCATACTTCGTACCCTTGATCAGCAAGAACTTGGGCTGCAAGATAACATCTTAAATTAATTGACTTTAATTAAAGCGTAAACTGTAAAAAAATTAATCAAAAATCAAAACCATTCCAAATTTACCAAGACTGTTCTGTCCCTGTTGTACCATCCATTGGTTGGAAGTTCCTGCAATTCCATGGTTAAGATATACGGCTTTTTTGGTCTGTCCTGCAGTGGGGGGTGGGGAATTCGGTGATCCGGTTATTCGAAATACTTCAAGTATGTACTGGTCCTCGGTTACAACCGTGTAATTTTCAATAGTGTAACCAAGACCTTGAAGCAATACATCCTAGAAAAATAATTAAAGGTCAGACAGGACAATCCTTGAAGGATTTCGGAAAGACAGAATTTTACATACTGTTGGTTGGTAATCCTGAACATTTAAGAGCAAGTTTGGAGACTGCAAGAGACATCTAAATAGATTTTGAATCTGCCCTTCACTAAGGCTCTGTGAAAGAGAACCGGAGATGCCAGGAACAAAAGTAACTTGGAAGATGTAAAAAATTGAAAACAAAAAATGATTTATTTTCATCGTGTAATTATTTATCCAAATTCAGAGTAACGAAAATACTTCAGCCCTAAAAATGACGTTGCCCCTCGAAAAAAACAGAATGATAACTAAGGTCTGGTTGTTGCGAAATACTTAATTAGTAGCAGTGCTGGCCTGACCATGTAATGATTACATGAAGATATTGACTTATTGGGCAAGGCCCACAGAAATTTGGGCAGGAGTCCACGCACTACTGAACACAATTTTTACCCGGTTTTCGGCTTGAAAATTGAGGCAAGGTTGTGTAATTTTTTTGCAGCTTTGGGCTCGGATTAAAATTTACGAAAAATTATATACAATATGTTAAAATTCAAAAATTCATTTATGTAGCTGTATACCAAATATAATACATGTATACAATTTTCAGTGTATTATGCGTGAATGTTATCTTTCATGAGGTCATAATATTAGTGAACCCAAATAATGTTAATCTGTATCGTTTCAGTATCAGTTACTTCAGAAAGTCAGCTATGCCTTTTAGAAATCTAAACATGTATCACAACTATAACTACTATTGCAGAATGTCCGTGGTCCAAGGTTTAAACCTTTCATTGACCATTAATTTGAATATGCTTTAAGCTAAAGCACCCAGTAATTGAATGTCCATCTATCTTGTAGTAGTATTTATAAGGATTTGAACGTATCCAGTTTTCAGACGTATGCTTAACCCTGAGATTAACTTGACATTGATATTTGATCACATCGATCGTTTAATCTGAGAACTGGAATAAAGTTAGGATCATTATTGTCCATTTGTTATCTAATGTGTTACAGGAATGTATCGAAATTAAATTTTGTTTTCTAATCTATCATTTAATGGAAATCGGAAAACATTGACATCAACCGGATCCATCTTCTAAATCCAACATAAAGTAAACGCATTACATCTACAAATCAAAAACTCCCTTTGATTAGAAGGATTCAAGAAACAAAAACGGGAGTTACTTTTCGTTAATTTTTTTATTACGGCTAAGAAAAGTACAATCGAAACGTTTGTTGTATTTTCGAATCGATTTTTAGAAGCCAATAAACGACCCTTTCTTCCGGTCTAGACTGTAAGCACGTGCAGTTTAACAGCCTTGATCAAAAAATGAATATAAAGGAACGTCTATAGTCTAAAGAAATTAACCATCTTTTTGGCTAGATTTGTTTTCTTGCACTTTAAGAAATCATAATTCCTTACGATACTTAATAGTAGAAAAAAGCAACTCCAGCCCAGAGAGCTACATGTTATTTTTTACTACATGATCTCCAGCAAGCCGTTTTTAATATGGAGATTTAGTTTGGGTTGGAGATATGAAGTATCTGTATATACTTAAATAAATTCGGAACAGCCATAAGAAAGATAAACAACTAAAAGGATTACCGTTTTATTTCATGATGAAACGTCTTTGCATGCATTCCATACATTTCTATCCTATTTTTGCAGAATTGCTGGGAGTGGTTTAATATCATCATCTACTTATTCAATGGAATTCTTGAATCAAAGCTAATATGTAGCCTCATATCATGTAGAGACGTGATTACATCAGAATCTTTCGGTCCATTTTGAGATGGACCAAATAAGCGGGTAAGTTATTGCGATAACGAAATGGCATCCAATTTTCCATAGAATTTCGGTTCCCAATATTTTTTTACTTTCCTCAAAGCTCAGCTTTTCTCTACTCGGATCTTAAAAATTTGAGGTAAAAAAATCATCAATGATAGTCCAATTTGACGTACTGAAATGATATGAGGCATGAAAGAATGAGCAAATCAAAGTAGCGTCATTGCTACATAATGAAATGATTACTACTTCCATGATGACTGATGACCTGGCGCACTACCTATCACAATAAGGATTTCCTATAACATTCGGTTGAAAAACAAAGAAATTGAGTTCGGATGCATGTTATTCTTATCGAACCTTAACTGTTCGGAAATTCTGGCAACTGTATTCTTTTAATTTACTAAATTTGTAAGGCAAATTGTACAGATTTTAGGTTGGAGCGAGCAGAAATAATTAAGATTCCAGTCAACAGTAGTAATTGTAAGGCTGCCAATCAAAATTAAAATTAACGGTATGCTCTTTGATACTGAGATATTTCACAATTATCTTAGACGTATATATTTTATATGGTTTCGTTGTTATAATCGAGTATCTGTAATATTCCTGACAATAAATAACTAATTTTATTGACACCCGCACTGTAGTTCCTTAAATCGCAATTCGCTACGATACGAATCCATGAGAAATGACTTGATAGAGCTCATAGATATTTATTCTTCTTCACGGCCACGGTCAAATAAATAATTGTAACTGATAATTATTTTCCGCGTTTTAAGGTTCCGACAAGCCATCCCTTGCACGCGTTGGATTCGGATGGATTTTATTAATTCATTACGCGATGCTTACATTTTAAATATATTCGAAGACATTAGATACTACAATATAGAATTAATTTGTATGTATCAATTAGTTGTAGCCGTAATGGTAATGGTTTGTACAATAATATATATATTACTGTCGAAAATACAAATGTCTGGACACTGAATCAGACGTGCTATAATTATACGATATTGATTGTTCCGCTAATTACTTGTAAATGTTAATATCGAATACTAATGAAGGGCGTGTAAAAGGTAAATTTTAAAACATTTGAGTACATTAACAATATCTCAATCTCAACAATAGTTTTATTTTAAAGTTTGTATAAAGTATACAAACTTTTAAATTTGAAGCCAATACGACTTACAGGGCCCTAAATTGATCTTGAATATTAGAATCGCATGTATAATCAATTTAGCTAATTACTAATAATTAATGAACTCCCTTGGAGTAATGGAGTCCTGAAACAGTTACAGATATGTAGATCCATGAAAATCCTAAATTAACTCTTTACCACTTTACCAGTAATGACTAGTTCTTATTTCTTATGGCAAATTGATAGCAATGGAGTGTCCTAAAAAAATAATACATTGAAACGGACGTCCAACCTTATACCAAATGGAGGGACCGTTTATAGTCATGACGGGGTGGATAGCACCTTTGTTATAAATTCAATCTTTCAAAAAATACAGTACAACAATACGGTCATCACAACATGTCGTACTTAACTCGTAATTCGTCGTCCACGTCCATTCGCTTTCAATTTATTCCTCAGCAATGGGCTAAATACCCGACGAGTTTTCTTGTACTCTTATATCGGACTATATTTTATATTATTTACAGGCAGAATCTCAATTGTCATAACTATGTTTCTATTATTAGAGGAGCGGACATTTGCATTTTATATTTACAAAAAGTGTTCAAATTCATTCATTCAGCGTGCGTCGAAGTATATTCTATTTAATTGCATCCGGAACATTTATAATTCTGCGACCGCTCCCGTCGATATATTCGTTAGAACAAGGTCAAAGGTGTTTACGTCGCCTGCCACTATAAATTACAAAATAAGGGATAAAGTTGATGAATCATGATTAAGGATTCATTTAGAGGTAGTTAATCAGTTATAGGAAATATGTGTACCCTCAGGACAGGTTGGTCACTACCGCGATGGGCCGCCTCCTCCTCTCGTCTCTCGATCTCCTCCTGACGCCGTTGCATCCGCTGGACGGACCCAACATCTTTGACCCCTCTCGATGCCTGTTCCTGACGTCTCTTTTCCGCTGCCTCGGCGACTTGCCTTCTCCTTTCCTCCTGAAATTAATCAAATGTCAAGTATTTAGTTTAGATGTTTAGAACTTTAGACTTTAGATTCCATTTAAATTAATGAATTAGAACAGAGAAGCATTAAAAAATTTCTTAGAAAAATTTACTGGGTCAGGCTGAGGCTGAACGCGGCCGGAAATAGTATGATAGGAATCCCGATGTGGTCCAGCACCTCCAACTGCAGCCCCTCCAGGACCTCCTCCAAAGCAGTCTTTACAGCAAGAAGCTCCCATCTCTTCTTTAATTTTAAATTAAATTAAATTGACCATCATTTCATTGCTCAATAAGTGTTAATTCCATTTGATGCTCATCAAGTATTGAATTGAACTTCATTGCAATTGGAATTGGAATTTAGTTATGACTGTTAGGATTAGAAATTTAAAAGTATAGGATTCTATTGTCATTGATTGTCTATAGATAGTTTAAATTATATCGCAGTGATTGCTTAGAAACAAACTTTTGAATATGTTAAACCTCAATTCATATTTTTCATGAAATATGAAATGAAATGTGAAATGAAAATTAATGATCATTACTCATTACAGATTAATTAATTGAGTCGTCATTTTATATAATTATATATATTCATTAATTCAATACAAGATTACAACTACGATTTTGAAATCCGGTTGTTGTAAGTCATCATAGATATGGATAGTATAATAACATTCAGATCACAGATCTAAACCGAGTTTGTAATTCTATTCTACGGCTCCCACATCTCCGACTTTTAAACCTATCAATAATAAAATAAAATGTAATAATAATTACTTACAATTAATTTTGACGTGCAGAACAGTTAATAAATTATTATTCCTTCCTGTTTCTGTTCTTGTCGTTCCTAATAATGTGTAATGTTTATGTTTTCTTTCTTTTGTGTTTTGGTTCCGAATCTGATCCGATCTGATGACTAATTCCCATTCATTTCATATTTCCAGCCCGCTCTCCTATCCCACAATTTCTATAGTTCATACTTCCATAGTTGGCAATCTTATTTAGTAGTATAGGATGAATGATCAAAGTCTAGAAATCCCAAACTGAAGAACTCCAACTACTGTAGCTCTAATCTAACGACTCTAACACATCTATGACAAATCTATCTCCTTACACCTAAAAACGGCAAAAGGACTTTACAAATTTCATAATTCCAGCAGGATGAGTAATTTATTCAATGCAAGTAATTATTAAATGCCGTCATTTCATAATGTTCATGACGCCTGCACATTTACAAATAGGACAGAAAAGCATAATCGAGATCGAAAGCAGAATTCGAAACCTTTGGAAATGCATACTAGAAATAGAAATACGCATAATAAATATCTATCTTTGAAAAACGAGGTTACATTTACGCATTTGAAATTTGAAATGAATCGAGGATGGCCTATGGATGGGCATCATTGCAAATTGCGATTTCATTACAGTATTATATCCGACAATCTAAATAGGCCATTTAAATTATTTTAAAAAATGTTAAACTGGTTCCCCAACTTCTATTACAGTTTTAAATTAAAAATACTACAAAAATGTTACGTACAAATTTCGTTCTTGTAAAGTAAAACAGAACAAGGAGTTTAGGGCATATCAATCGCACCGTCGGGACAACGAAAGTCGGCATTAACAATCCTTAAAATGTCCCTAATTCTCAAGAGTAATAGAGCATTAAAACATAAATAAACACAAGAGAGAAGAAGAGTCATTCTGATTAAGATTTTAAAACATATGATATTTGCCTTTGTCCCATTATCTTTATATATTGAGGCAAAGTCCTTTTTAACAATATTTGCCTAATCATTTAGCTCTGCATTCCATTGACACGGTCATGCATGACAACAATAGACAAGTACAAGGAGTAGATACACAGACAGAAACGAATCCCTTTGTGTTTCTCGTCACCTTGGGGAGATCGTTCATTTCATAGGCAGTGGCAGACGCTTCTTTATTGCAAGAGCTGCCTTTGACTTTGAATACACTTTGATCTTACAATTAGCCATAGTCATACATAAGTCATAGTACAAGTTTTCTTTTTGTCAATTAGAAAAGGGAATCCCGATGATATGATGATGATGACCTCTTAAAGTTTTAATTTTTAAGTTCTAAAATTTACAGGCCATTAGACTTATTAGCTTACAGTTTAGCCCGGAGGTTGGAAATGTGCAAATAAAACAGTATAAACGGTGTACAAAAGTAATTGTACTAATAATAAAGATGGATGAGCAATTTAAGATTTGTGAACTCATAACATTTCGGCTTATGGTCAAGACAAGAGGGATTGATTATTTGGCCATGATTAGCAGGATCTTTCTCTGTCGCTGAACTGTTTTTGGGTCACGAGGAAATGGATTTCTGATACTCGTCACTCATTATTCACGGTGTTCTTCTCGGAGGGCTGTAGTTTGCAGTAGTACTTGTGAAGGATTCTATGTTGTAGTTGGCATTTTGCATGTAATGCAAGTGAAAAATATTTATTATTAAACGTAAATATGTATGTATTTTAAAGATATCTATGTATATGATCGGTTGATCACGGTTCGTACGTGCCTATCCTGTAACTTACATCTTTGAAAAATATGCCCCTGTCCCATCGGCATGATCATCAGAGTATCCTCGTATCTGCGATTATATATTCACCTCACACGACACATAGCTCTCCTTATTTGTCGTGGGGCTATTTATAGATGATGAATCTGAATTTTTCCATTCCTTGGGAGAATTGTTAATTATCGCCCTGCAACAGGTAGGTTGAATAAATTGTTGAAATACCTTCGCTTTCGATGGGAGATTTAATTACCATATTTGTAGGTTTGATTATTTTGAATTTTTCTACCTAAGTAAATCAGATACTGTGCTATCTAATACGTACAGCAGAGTGCATTATAAAATACAAATTGATATTTAGTTTTGATATTAGTTGATGCTTCATTTCCTCGTCAATTTGATGTATTTTCCAAAGTTTTCATGCAGAAAAATACATTTGACCAGCATGTAAAGCACTCTATCGTAATCGTTATGCTTACCCGATGAACAAGCTATTTATACATTAGTAACATCGATACGTCAACTGATGAGCCAGTTATCGATATTGCCAAATCTGGACCTTACCCTTCACTTGAAAGCCATCGACGTAGTATTAGTATGTAAAGTTTCAAACCTTTGAATAGAGTTAAATTCTTTTTAATCAACTATGTACATGTCCTCTCTAGGCTTTCCTTACGTATTCATTTGTAGTCAATGGGGTTTGGACTTTGGACTCAGATAATTGCCCCTCTTAAAACTGATCTCATTGAATTGCTAATTCTGAAACAGTGAATGGATGAGCAAGAGGAATGGTATTTAAAAATTAGAATACTATTACTGTATATGAACGTATTGCTTTTTTTAGCGAGCCGCCGGTCAATTTACTAGAAAATTCCATCTATTGCAATTGTTAAAGTGTCACTGCGGCTTATACGGGGCTAAATAACAAGGATTCGTAATTTGTCCTGCATCTGCATTTCTTACTTCTATCGTTCCTATCTTAAGCACAAACTTTCAATGAATTATTTCGGTTATCTCTGACTACCTTTTATGTTAAAACCCTTAATTAATAGTTGCATTTCATTTTCATCTGCTCAGAAGATGGACAATGAGCGTAGTTGTATGGAACGGATTATATTAATGCATGCACACATTGGACTTTTAGCATTTACCAGCTCTCGAGATGGTAATGACCATTTAAATGGGTGCACATATAGTGTTGAAGTGATGGACGCTTATAACTTATAAGTCTTGAACGTTTATGAACGTTTCAAATATTCATCATGTAACATCGGGTCTAAAACACTGGGCATTGTTGGCGATAATAATGATAACAATCCATTGTGTTTAACCACAAAGTTTACTTTTACTCTCATCTCATCTTAATAGATCCATCTACATTAGCATCTTTAAACTTGAGATAAAAATAAGTATTAATAATAAGAATAATTTCTATTTTGAAAAGTGATCAGAAGAACAGAGCCATAAAGTCTAGAATCTTGTACTTTTTTCGACGTATCTACAGACTCTGATGGAATCATGACATGTATACAACGATGGGTGCATAATTAAATCCTTATCGTTAACAAGAGTTTACCAAGAAGAAATTGTGGATTTGTCGTTTGAAATTTTTATATTCTAAAAGGCATATCGACACACACAATATGATATATTTTACTTCTAAAATTAATTAAACTAAATTAAATTCAGTAGCATTCAATATGGATATGATTAACATAAAACTCGACGACATAATGCTTTCATTGTTATTAAAATCTATCCAGTTCCTCTTGTCAAAGTATAAAAAGAGATTGTATCATCCTTCTTAGTTATCAAAGAATATTATTAGAAACTAGGCAGCCACAGGCCCGAATCGGGCCTTATGATAACTCCGTGGATAACCGATATTAACAGTTAATTTCAAACAAAAATTCTTAGAGGCGTGAACAAAATCAATAACCGTGCATACAGGGCAAGCTTCTGAAGCGACGAATCCTTATCTCTGAAGTCTGAAACTGAATGTTGCCCTACAATTTGAAAGCACTCTGACTGATGGTACATTAGTTTATACCCTTGGTGCCCCACAACGGCCACAACCCCTAGTCCAAGGCGCCTAAGCGTTCATTGTTTTAGAATCCCTTAACCTCGCAAATAAAATCAAAGCACACTTTGATCCGGACTTTTAAACGTTAAGATCTTGATTACCTTCCCCATCACTACCTCATGTCAATGTGAATACTACCAATGACTCGATATGTTTAAACGATTACGTCGAAAACACGACCGTTTTAATGTCTGGGAAACAAAATTTACAAATTCTAAAACAGCGTTTCCAAATACATTATTGTCGGAAGGAATTTTCAATCATAATGTCAGATGTTTTGTTTAAATTTGCCTTCTTGTCCGTGTTTAAGTTCATGGGTTCAAAATGTTTAAACTTTTAAATAACCAAAGTGTTTCTCGACGCCTGGAGCTGTAAATTGGTATGTCATTCCATGATTTTTTAATTTGACCTTTTCGACCGTTTTTGAGGTCAGAAATCAAAATTTTGATATTCCAACATAGCCAAGGTGTTTCTCAAGGGTTGGCGGTGTTTATTGATGTCACACGGCCAATTCACGAAAAATGTAATCTGGGTCACGTGTGCCAAGGTCACAGGTCACGGATTTTCGAAATCTGATATAGCCTAAAGCCGTTCCGGATTTTTGTATGAATTTTTGGTCGTTTCGGTTTTTCGATAAGACAGCCCAGTTCCGAGTCTATACACCAACTATCAGATACAAACACCATACTTTTATGTAGTAGATTATGCGATGGAGACTGAAAGCACATTAAAAAGTTTCTGGACAAAGGTATAACCTGGGGTATAAACAATCTAATAAATTTGAAAAAAATATTTTTTGGCTAAAAGTGTTAAATGGATCTTCACAACCACTGATTTAAACGTGTCTAACCATTGATCAAACTCTGAGAATTTGATCTTTACGAATCTTCCTTGAATTGAACCACTATTTACTCTTACTATTCACATATACCAAACTATTTTCAGACTATGACACCTCCTCATTCCTGCTATAATTACTCGTTGTAACAACATCGTAAACCTCTGCCGAAGAAACCGGATGTGTCATTTAAAATGATTTGTAGGTCAGACGGGATTGCGAAACAGAACTATCTTGAAACGATTTTAGAGCTACCCTTTTGTCAATCGGAGGATACCTTCAGGAAATCTGAGACTTTGGTTCATATGTAATAATGTAATAATTGGACTCTTAAGTAACGGGTCTGTCTGGCTATTCGCAAACTTTCATTATTATTATATCTCTTCTTATTTCATTCATAAATAATTAGTAATTTTCCCACTACCAAGGGCTAATTTTATATACTTGAAGAATCATTATGTGCCAATAACACTTCAGTAATCCATCTCAGCAGCAGCCCTTCCCAAACAATTATCTTCTAAAAGTACCCAATAACTCATTGGTCCTCATCTCATCATCATCAGCATCTGATTTATCTAGAATCTAGACAGAGAAAGTGCTCCCAAAAAATTAACAACCTAATTACTATTTACAAAATCCCTCCCACCACAACCACAAAACAACATAATCAATAGCCTATTCGAAATTCGAATCAAAACACCTTCCCATTTCAATCCAAGCATACACGCAATAAATACGCAATAATAACGATCAAAACAATCGTATTATAAAGTCACTAGCTACACAAAATAATCAATTCTTAGCGATTAATAATTATTGCTAAATAACCACAAGAAAGGCAAATCCGTAATATTTATGCAAATGACCAGATATATAGGTAGTCAGTCGGTAATTCTCAATCCTCCAAGTAATTATTATGCGTACGAAGATAATTGCGCAAAGTAATTTCATCAAAAAAAATTAGGTTGGGTCCATCAGTCTCAATCTCAATCTATGCTCGATCTAATAATTTACTAATATATTTAGTACGGGGAATAAATGGTGACTACCTCACTTGACTTTTAATTACACTTCAGTCTGACCCATTTTTTTAGAAGCCGTGCTGAATAAGGGTCTTATTCTCAGCTTTACAAGTACCGTCTCTCTCTCTGTAACAAACTAACCATCAATATTCAATATTCAATAATATTCAGTAGGAGTCAAGTCCGCTATGTTTGAGTAATGTGTGAATATTAATTTGACTTATTGGTTAAAAAGGACCTGTCAGAGCCATAATGGTAGCCTTCAGAGTCTCAAAAATAAGCATCTCATTTCACTTTCATCATCATCTTATCGAGAAGAAACTCACATCAGTCCAAATCCAAAAGTATTTATTTAAGAGAGACTTTTTTCGAATAAGAAACACATTGTGAAGAATAAGGGGATTCAGATTCAAGCTACATAATGACTGGTGGCAGATTTCAGATTACAGAGAGGATATTGCACTAATTTTAGATACGGCTATTATTTGCATTGTTGTTCAGTCTGATCATGCTCTAGTAAATACTTAGTATTCGAGAAGTCGAGGGGACTTATTAGTATTGTTAATAGGATAATTGAATTAATGAGACAGGGATCATCATCACAGGCGAATTTAAATTAAAATGTGTACTATAATTTCGTAAAATAATGCTACGTTGAAATTGAAACGTGAGTTGGGTATTGGATAATTGGCAATTTCCTATTTTATAATCCATAATTAAAGGTTGGATTTAAATTTGATGTCTGTCTCAAACTGTCCTTTCTTGCTGCAATTTGATAGGCTTTAAAGTTATATGTGTTTATGGACTGTTGAAAAGCTGACAAATTATTTCGTATCATGTACTTACAAGTTACAACTGCAACGGTTAACTACGGGTGTTAGTGGAGTCAATATTTGTTTTTATGCAATAAATATCACATTTTTGTAATTTTACATGAAAGGAAAACAGATGAAAAGAAGTCGTTATTTTTACCAGGTTTTTAGATACGA
This sequence comes from Desoria tigrina, assembly GCA_906901685.1. Lineage (NCBI taxonomy): Eukaryota > Metazoa > Arthropoda > Collembola > Entomobryomorpha > Isotomidae > Desoria > Desoria tigrina. Next base: position 2,728,782 of record CAJQTU010000010.1, on the reverse strand, counting down.
GATTTTTAACATATTCTCGAAAATAATAATAATATTATCAGTTTACTCAAGAAATATTTTTTCTGCAGATTCATGCGATCCTTAAAAAGGAACTTGCGAAAACTTTCCCTTCCGATATGAAACACGAAGAGCTGTTATTTAATTCTAAAATTTACCTGCTTTTAGGTCTTAGTTTGTATTCTAGTAAACGGTTTTGTTAACGTGTTAACTTGTGACTTGGAAGGAGACAGCATGGCTGGGTGGGACTGTGGGACTACATACTTTTTAAGTAGATTGGTTTAACGGTGTTGATTGTAGGCCATATATTGTATCACATCTCTAGCTACTACCTCATTTTACAATAATCTCATTTTTTATAAAAATGTGAATGCTAATTCATGGATCTTGGAGATTGCCCGTAATTATTTGGCTCTAAATTCTATGAAAATTCCTGAGTTGCATAATGCACTTCCATATTTGTCGAAATAATTGCGCCGGACCCTACATTGTTCATCGTAATTTGCCGGAAGGGGATTTAAAGTCGGCATGAATGTTTAATGATTAATATTAGGAAACATTTTCGATTCTGCATGAAAGACGGTATTGCAAAATAAGTATCTTTAGAGGCTGAACTCACGACGTCGTTTTTGGGCTTAAATCGGGTTGACTGATTCTGGTTATCAGACTCCCGAACTACAAGCCTTTTCCATTTCACCTAGATAATTGATCATCTCTGTCCACAGTTTAGTCAGAACTGTAGATTGCAAATTTGCTAACGATACTATAAGCATGTACCCAGCAGCTATAAATGTTTCTCAACTAAACTGCGACGCAACTCAAGAACTCAAGACAATAATTAATTAGCTCTTGACTAGGATTTAAAAGGCTTTGGCTTCTAATAAAAAGTGATTGGGGGCGATAGAGAGGAGAAAAGGAGTTGTAAATTGAATATTGATGAGGTTCAATGGATAGGACAGAGTTCTTCAACCCTTTCTTTTCGAATTTCGAATCCACCTTCACTTTGAGAGCCTCCTTTTACGAAAATTTCCCCGACAAACAAACTGTGAATAACACGGCAGAGAAGAGGAGGAAATAATCTTACTTTTTATTCACTGACCACACCTAAAAATACCTTGGATGATGTTGATGTTTGTAATGTCATAAATGTGATGTGATATGTGATGAGTGATGACTGATGGGATATTATTTTTCGAGTAGTAATAGAAGTTTGGGCTCAATTTTTATCACAACTTTTTCTGATGGGGAATTATTTTGGGGAGGAAGTTAATCTATTTAGATATTTTTGTTCCAATTTCAAAGAGAGTTTAGGAATGTAAATTCAATTTTCGGAAGCTTTATTGTTTATACTTACATTTTTAGGGAATTATAGATGATATAATTAGGGATTCCGGGGCAATAATCTAAAAATGCTAAACTGCTGAAGTATTGCCCGAATTTTTAAATCGAAGTTTGTTGTCGAAATTATTATTTTCATTAAGTTTTTGAAAGTGTTGGGTTGGAACGTTGGAAGATGTAATAATTCGTAGTATGAATAATTTTCTACATTATGCTTTTTAAACTGAAGGATTCGCGGGGTTTGCTTATTCCAAGGGAAGGGACTTATTGAGATATTAACGTTATTAACGGTTTTAACGTTGGTGGCGGGATCATAAACTAAATTTGAATTAGTATTGAGTAGTTCGTTTAGCTTTTTGCAATCCTGTCTTCCTGTCCCGTATGCGTATTTTGAATTTTTTTAATAATTAAAAAAATAATACGTAGGACCTTATACTACATAGATGAAGACAATGGGGGGGGGGGGGTCAAAGTGGCTACAGTTGTATATCAATTTTTGGATTTGCCTGAGCTATTGAAGGTCATAAAATGCTAACATGAAATGATACTCTCAAAATTCTTGACAATGCACAATGAATATGAATTACGTTGCAGTAAAAACGGGGCCTTATTTTCAAACTTATTGACTTTAGCAGACGAAGGCGATTTCAGTGCTAATCTATAGGTAGCCTGTGTCATTACATGAAACTGCGTTAAAAACGTATCAATAACTTTTAAAGGAAAAGTCTACGTCTTTGTCGACTTGTTTGTAAGATGATTCTACATTTTCTCATTTTTAAGATCGTCCATGTGAGTTTCTTTATCGATTGACAGGCCGCCGATGGTTCTTACGGTGCTGAGTGCATGCACTTGCCGAAATAAAACAACGAGTATAATATTATTATAACCTCCTTTGAATGTTATCGTTAAAAGTATCGTGGGAATTCGTAAAAATTGGATTGAAAATGGAGGAAAAGGGTCAGGCGTGTTGATGAATAGGATATAATAATATAACATACATCACAACATCACCCAAGAGGAAATGCAGGTTGCATTTAACATTTTCCACATATACAATGACTAATTGCAAAACAAATGTCATGTTTTTGTGTATATTTTGTGCAATTTACTGAACGAGACAATAAAATCGTTGAACTCATATAGGAAACACTGCAACCAAAGTCATTCAGCCAAAGTCGATTTTTATCACTTGGATTCATAATGAACTTAATATTTTAACAAAAACTTACAAGCAGCCGAGCCCGAACTAATATTGTGGGAAAGCGCTAACTATTTACTGTTTCGGATAGCAATTTCCATACAAATTTAAAATGTAAATTACTCCGGATTAAAAACCAAAAAAAGTATGAATAATCTCTCAGATTTTACTATACTTTCCAAGATTTGATGTACTTTTAACTCTTTTAGTGGAAGCTTGTAATAAATCTTTCTGTGCAGCTTCATCTTCCTTCATGTTTTTTACAAATAAGATAGTTCTAGTTCTTATGATTTATGAAAAGTTTCATGTACAAAGTAACACCTTGATTTTGGTTACTAGTGTTACAACCACTAGCTGTAAGGCTAGGTTAGGAATCTCACGTGTTGGCCTTTTGTGGATGCAACAATCTTAAAAGAAAGCTTTCAAGATTGACGGATTTTACTACAGCCGGACTTGTGCTAATTATTTCGAAATAAAAGTACGGAAATTAATATCCCGATGGATTTGCAGTAATAAAAAGAATAACTTCTGATTCCGCTCTATTTTTAAGAAAATCTGAATGCATAATTTTTTAGCCGTTCAAATTCAAAGTTTTTCTGAATGCAAAGGATTGCGTTCCATCTCTTTAAGATTTTTATATCTTTAAAAAGTACTCGTTCTAAAATTTTGAAGGAACTGACAGCTGAAAATGTATAAAATATTAAAACCTACACTTGTAAATGGAAATGACAATTGTAAATGCAATAACAATTCAATAGATGATTGTGTTTAACTCGTCGCTTACGAATGTAATAAATTACTTCTGAAAGGTGAATTGTCAGGATGGAGTCTCTCATTCAAGAATCATCTGAACTATGTGTTTTCTTTTACTCGATTCGATCATAAGGCTCTTGTTCATTTTAATTCACGTTGTGGAGTTACAGACTTACGGATAATGATGAAAATCTAATTGGTCTCCAATATAAATAGTTAATTATATACGTTAAAGTAAAAGCTTTTTCAAGAAAAATTATGCCGCGGTTTGTAAAATATAAATTATTTAAAAGAAAGATGTGCACATTTATTTACTAAAATAGGATTCCTGAAGCTAACGAATATTTTTCTATTTCTTAGATTGTTCAAATCGCCTCTCATGTTATGAAGACAGACTTGTTGCAAGTCAAGGGATTTTATTGTATTTATTTAACAATTTTTTATTGATCTGCACATGAAAGAGTTCAAAATTTTGTTTGGTCATCAAGGAAATTTTAATTAAAACATAATTCGTCACTATATACTCTTTTACATTGTATTGTATTAAAATTAAACAACTCGAGTTGGACTAATATACTTCGAAAAATGAGTCATTGTTTTGTTTACAACCACTTAATTCTATTAGACATTTAGGTTTTCATTGAATTGGTATTTTTTTTCAAGTTTTTCAAGTTTGTCAAGTATTGATATCAAGCAGTATTCTAAATCCCACCATGATCCTACTACAAAACATACAAAACGAACTACCATTGTATCTCAATCTTTTACCACGAAAGATTGCATAAATACTTGAATTTTAATTGCTGTGTGGTTAAGTCATATAAAGATATTTAATTGTAAATCTCCAATCTATAACTAATAACTAATAATTAACAATAAAGTAGAGTCATAACTATGCATTAAATTCCATGTTTACACCACCGTGGCCCATTGTTATTACTTCAGAAGCGAGAAATTAAACAAATCTTCAATCTATCCCACTACAATTCTGAATTTACATTTAGATTACTCCACTGGCAATCTCATATCTTCATGTTTACGATAACTGGCACTATGACAAAATACTCATACTACTCATAAAATATGTATGTAACTAATTAGGCCACCTCAAACCCTAAAACTTGGGATCAAAGATGAAAAGAAAGACGAATGCATCAAGGTTGTGTCCAATAAGCTAATGCTATTTCCAACAGGAAAAAACAAAGATTTGATAATTACGAATGCGAATGTTTAACAACTATTTTGACTTTGACTTACATTCCAATTCTAACGGAAATTAAATAAATCCAACATGAGTGATTAGCAGCGTGTAGGGAGGTTTAAGTCATTAGCTAATCCTTGCTCAACTCAGCACTCAACTTCAGACCTTCCAACCCTTAGTTAAACCATAACTATCAAACCATTAACATTTAAACGATTATCATTATGGATTTAGATGAGAGTTGAAAAGCAGTGATTTTTAGTTTTTTTAACGTCTTAGTACTGCGTTTGATATAGTATTTAGAGAAGCCGATTTTTTTCCTTTTGGAATTAGATTGGTTTTGTACTATTACATATATGATATTTTTTTAATTCTTAAATTTAGTTGCTATAAATTACGTCAAAATTAAGTTATCGCAAAAAATTTCATACACAAAATATAATTATTCATAATTCAGTTAATTCGCATTCATTCGTAATTCGCTTAACCAGTATTGGCCAAAGCTAGAATGTTTTAAAATAATATCACTACACTAACTGTACCTTCAGTAGACACAATGCTTTGTTTAAAAAATTAAGTTTAAAATGTTATATTATTGACCATAATACAATAACTAAAAAGCACTAACAAGGAGGTAGTAGTCGTATTATTAGTGAAGATCATCACACTTTACTGACGTTCTTGGCAATCCTAAATTGGTATTAGTTTAAGTTGCATGCTTACCAAACAAATCGACAGGGCAGAAACCTAAATTAATCATAAATATCTTGAATATAAATCTTCGCAACAGGTAATTCCCACACAGATACGAAAATTTATATAGTTATGCCTCACCTTGAACTAATTCCTGAGAAAAAGGGAAATCCAAAACCATAAATTTATTAAATACCGGCATGAGCAGTAATGTGCAGTATTAGTGCAGATGCAAAATGCATTTTGAAAATTTTAATCCGCAAGAATCTGCTTTTTAAACAATTGCTTTTTTTGTTTTAAAAATATCAGGCATTCTCTTGACTGTCATCAAAAATAATGACAACGAATTATCGATTTTTTAAAACAAGGCAACAAGCTACAGATTGTAAGCTATGTTGATGGCTTGCTGATTTAAAGATTCAGGTCTATGTTGTATACCGTCGCAATCATAAAATTTCTGTAAAAACCAAGGTTCTTGAATTTAAACCTTAAAACTCTGAATGCACTTACTTAAATCTTCTTTTTTTCATGAATTAGTCAAAACCACAAGAAAATTCAAAGTCATTGTTGTCATCATCATCATCATTTAGGACGGATTGTGTCAGGGTGATGGAGTGGTCATTAGTCTTGAGTAGTCACGTTCATGATTCAATTTATCAAATTATATACAAACGCCAAAAGCCGGTTACATCACTAAATGTAAGTGATTGAGATGTCAAATGTAGAACAGATTTTTTTAATCAAATTTATTCCCATTGTCCATAATGCAGGCTGCCTTTTTAAGAAATCCGAAAGTTTTCTTGGTGACATGAGAGTTGGTAAAAGGGACGCGTCACCAGTTGACAGTGACATTTTAAATTTACAATGTAATTAAATTGATTGACAAAGTGCAACGGGCAATGCAATTCATTATATAAGTTATTTCCTCATGTCATGGAAGTTAACGACTATTTTTTTGCAGTTTTTTTGGGTGAAAATTTACTGTTTTTTTTTTAATTTCAAGTATGTAACCATTTGCTCAACCTCGGGCTGAACAAGTAACATTATTTTTTTCGTCTTTGTTTACAAGTAATAATCCAGACCACGGTTAACTGAGTATTGGTTTTATTACTTTTTTGTGCTTAATTTTTGAATCCCGTACATAAGTTTAAACATTGCAATTGGTTTTTAATTATTACCCCTAATACCTTCGATATCTGCTACTTACTTAATATAAATAAGTACTGTTCGTATATTGTAAATTATATTCTTTCATATAGAGTACGCGAAATGGGATTTCTCACACAATCAAACATAAATTTTGAAGATCATTAATATTTATCATCCCATTTCACAGTTCGTGATTCCTAATTGCTTATTTTTGTTCTTATTCTTATTTAGAATCTGAAACACCGATAGTTGTCTCATAGCCAGCAGCTTGACTGATATGATTTTCAATGCTAAATTATTTTCCACCTCTAAATTATTTGTCAACAATCTGAGCAATAAAAACATGATAAAAGTTGTTATCATTCCAATTGTGTTTAGTCCTTTAAATTCACGTTCAATTTAATTACACTGGAAATTGAGCTATTTGTTCATGAGGCAGAGAATGATAATTAGGCTAATACCGCTCATGACTTTGTGATTCATGACATCTAATCATATATTTACAATTTGGCACATGTTTTCTTAAAAATTCTTTTCAGGTTCTGAAAATATCGCGTTAGTAATTTAACACTTGAATAAAAAACATAAAATTCGTAGAAAAACGTAGCATTTTTAGTTACTAACAGTGTGACAACTAGAATTTGCTTAAAAACAGCGGAATCTCATACATACAACCATTCATCATCATATGTAAGAAATACTATTTACAAGAGATCCGGACGAACTGCAGGCAGTTAGATGACAAATATTAAGATTTGGAACTCTTTCACACACGAAGATACTTTTACTTGTTGTGTTATTACTTAAACGATAACTCCTTTATTATTCAATTGAGAAAAATGATTAAAATTTCTTTTGCCGAATTTTTCTCTTTTTTTAATTTGTGTGTGGATTATATTGTTACGGCACAACAACAAGTTGAAGTAGTAGTGTGTGAATGTCACGAGAGATTTTTGAAGAAGGAACTCTCATGATCAGACAATCATTTATCTATATACTGCAGATAATCATATCTTAACGGCTTTTGCAGATTTTTAGACTTTCATTTGACACGCAAGGTAACAGAAGTTACATATTCAGGATGATAAATACGGGGTAAATGACATGGAATAATTTTTAAAATATTTAATATTATTATTATGATTATTCTACTGATTTCCTGTTCGAGGTCCTGCAAAAATAATTTCCAACATTGTTTCCAATCAAAGGCAAAAGTAACCATATTTTTTACGCATATGCCGCATATTGCTGCTATATCCTATTTTAACTAATTTACATGCGTGATCCTGTGATTTCCAAATTCCAAACTATAAATGTATTTCATAATAGCAAAAAGGATGAGAACTGAGAACGGATTTGGTTAAATAATAAAAGATTAAATCTTGAAAACTCTTTAGAGATTTGTTTAATACATTTTAAAGTAAGTTGTGATACTAAAAGAATGGGATGAACTTTCAATTTCCTCTTCAATATCCCGTGTTAAATACCTATATGGATAATTTTCTCTCGTATAAGAACAATTAATAAACGGACGTTTTCAGAATTCGTTATTGCTTTTTAATTATGATGTGTAGAATAAGAAGCTTCTTTGTGTTTGCATTTCTTGCGGCAATTTTTACAATTGTGTCAATTTTGCTGCTTTATTTATAAATCCTCTGTATTATGTCAACAATATTATTATGATAATAAGATCAGAAAATAACCCGTAGAACAAGTTTGCATACTTAAATTAAGTCATTTGCGGTGGATTAGAAACTGCAAAATACAGGTCGTCTGAGAGTCTGCGACATCCGCTAATCTTATTTATTAATCATTTAGGTGATAAAATGTTTTTAAAGCTCATGTTATTATTACGGTTCGCATTTTAATGAAACCTACGCAATTATTGTTGAATGAGAGAGAGAATAGTAGAATTTTTTAAAATCTGGTTGTAAATCATAAAAAGGGTAAGTTAGAAATTGCTAATTAACCGGTAGAGAAGTACAATGGACTGTTTGTCAGTATGATATATTATTAATATTATTATTGACCTTTAAGATTTATATATTTTATTTTATGAGCCACAGTTCATAGCCCTAACGCTTTAAGCCTCGAGACTTATTCAAACTCAAGACCAGGTTATCTGTCTATTTTTAGATAAGGGCATTAACGAAGACACGGTGGCCAATTAAATACAATGGCCAGTCTTCCTCGTCGTCTATACTTGGATTTTGTGTAGCTTGGATGGGTTAATGCATTTTTTTCGGAAAGTCTTTGTACATTTCTATTAATTATAGAGTAATTTCATCTTGTCTAAAAGTAAACTGTCCTAGTCGACATTTCCGATGGGCAGGTGTGCAGAGGTTTAGAAATCCACTCCTGAAATACTTAAGAAATGTGTTAATGACAGATGATAGTTATTGATTTGTCGTTAATTTTCTTGAATAATTAACAAAAAACATGAACCATGTATCGTTAATCGCGGCAGTTGCTGTTTCAAGGTATTGAAACTTTCGAAAGCAGTTTGATAATTCTTACGTCCGGTACGGAACTCAGAGTTAAGTGATCGAGCGTAATGTGACACAGGTACGCGATGAGATGTTAGAGAAATATGTCGCCAATAGCTATTTCGTCTCAAATCTGTTACACAATTCCATATTTCTATTGTTCTTTCGGTTTTAATAAAAAAAATCAACAGAATCCACTTGCATTTTAATTTTAAAGATCCTTATTTTGCTAAAAGTCTGGTTTAGAATTCTTAAATAGAGGTTAAAAGCGTTCAATAATGATTCAATATTCAAGTCTATTTTAGTACCAGTGTTGATGAAATTCATATATAAATGCAGATCCTTTTTTTGGCAGGTGAATTTGCATTGTGTAGATAGATACTTATCTGAAACGATTCTCAAGATGAGATAACGGACCTCCTAAAAACTGAGACCAATATTATAAAAGTCCCAATTCCAAGACAGTGAGACATAGCCCATAGCCCCAAGATAGTTTTCACTTTTTATCACTTCAATTACTCATACATCTTATTCTTAGTTTTCTTAATGTCAGCCTCGGGCCTTTAGGATTCGAATATTCAAAAATATATACTCCACTCTTTAAGAAAAGCTTAATAACGGGCTGAATAAGTTAAACTATACATGTATAGTAAAGTATATGACTCTTGTTACATTGTATGTCGCTGATTTGACAAGACAACCAGTAAATGCCTATTCATCCCTACCTTTAAATCCTCAGAGTTTTGACTTTTGCAACGAAAGAATGAAAGGTAATTTCCAACACAGTTCTATATGTAAGTAAGTTACTGGGAGCTCCAAATAATTCGGACAATCCAATTCATACCGTTGCAATGCTATTATTAGTGCAACAAGGATGTGTTATTGTTGCAGAATTGAAAAATATGTAATACGTAGTTTACTTTCATTATAGCTAGTCGTTAAAATGCTTGCTCACCTCAAATTGACAGCAGAAGCTCAAAAGCACTCGAAAATCCGAGAAACTCTAAAAATAGTCTTGTAAAAAGCTTGATTAAGACATAAACTACACGGGTAATTTTTAAATTAAGGATTTCTTATTCAAAACCGTGAAAACTTTGATTGATAATTTAAAGTGATTATGATTATTCGAAAATGTATGATACTGCAATTACTATTAGACTAATGACTCACTGATTGGCAGGGGCTTTATTGAGCAATAACATCTTCCGATAGGTAGTAGTTTTTTAATAGCAGGCAGCATGCAGTACCTCATTACCTGTAACTTGCCAATTATTACAAGTTTACAGCACAAGATAATTGATAGTTTTGGTTACAAGTAGATGCATCAGTACTTTATCATCAGCAGATGAATATTCGACGTTTTTTTTAGTGAGAGATGCAAAGGGATTTTTATGAATGTGTGACGATTCGTAACGAACAAAAAACAAGAGGAATTAATTAACTATTACTTATTGATACCTACTTGAATTCTGATACTCGAGACAAGATTATAATTCCGTACTATTATAGAGGCTTACGAAGATTATCATTACATTTGTTGCATCTGATCATTATTATAAAACTAACTGCTAATAACAACGTAACAGTAATCAAACTTGCGTGCAGTATGCAATTTATGAAATCCTTATTAATAGTCGGCCTTTTCTCAGAACAGAGAAGAAGGAGGGAAAGAGTTGATTCCTGATTAGGGCACCACAATTAATGTAAACATGAAATTACTAATTGACACACAAGATAAGTATGGAAAAAAGTACCAGCTTTAAATGTAATCCCCATGACATGTTATTTACATGAGATGTACAAAAAGGTAGTTTGTTTTAATAGCTTAAAATTACATTAAGTTTGCATGTTAGTTAAGAATAAAGGTTATTTTTAGAGGTTATTGGATGGAATACAATTGGATGTAAAGTACTGTTTACATTGTAAATGTAATTGAAACATTTGGAGTTGAGTTATTATAGCTTGTTTTAGTTCATAGTTGGGTGGTTTCAAGTCTGGGTCAACTGTTAAAGGTCGTGTTTGGGGTTGGAAGTAATTGATGCTAGAGAGAATCGACACAAATACATGAATTCATTTCCGGAATTTGATGAAAAATATTTGATGAAGTAAACATCAATTCATTTATTTACAGATAAATGTCGTGAGTTTATCGTTATCAAAGAAAAATTTAGCATTGAGTTGATCAATTTTCGTGGTCTTGTGACCTTAATTTTTAGTAAATATTTTTTACGTCATAATTTACTTGAATATGCTGATTTGAGGGCGAATCTACCAAAATGAAAAATTGTCTGCAAAGATGAGAAGCGTGTGTAAATATCTCTTTCAACAAGACAAATAATTACAGTAATGGATCTGCTTTACTTGCATAATTGAATGTATGAATTTATGAGAACAAATTGCTACCAAATCGTACTAATAATTAAATATGATCCGGTTTCTGAAATTGTAGTAGAAGCGGCATTTGTAAGACTCTGTAGACCTGTTGTATCCAATCTATATAGTTACAATTATTCCCTGCAATTAGTCGATTTTCAAGAAAACAACACGAATGTGTGAAAACTTTAAAACCATTAATTGTAATGCGATTTGTGACTTGTCAATAGTTGTTCCAACGATGCATTGAAGATGTAGAATATATGTCTTTAGTATCAGGATACATGCAAATAAAATTATGGGATTGCTTAGGTTGTAAAAATGTATTCCAAACAATGCAGATCGAACGGAAAGGGAACAAAAGAATTTTGAATTTTAATGTCATAATACAACTTGTGACTGGGTTTATAAACTGAAAATTTCTTGTTTCTTTCGACTTTCGATTGAATTTTTAATTACAGTTTTAGCTCGTTCAGTTTTGTCATAATATTCATATTCTGAATCAAATTCGTAATCCTAATTTACGAAAACCTCACTCAATCCTACATGCTATATATTCTAACTTGTCATGTAGAATACGTCTGAAACTATGTCTGCATGCTAAATGCTAAATGCTTTTTAGAACCAAAACACTGAACTCGAGTAGTAATCAAATACATTGAAAAAGAGGGATCTAGAATTGTGTAACCGTTTCATTTGATCCTTTACGAGACCAAGACAATCGTTATTTTATTCAAATCCCATTTTTTCATTCATTCAAAATGAACCAATTTGTATGTGTTCTGCATGAGTAATTAGTATTACTAAACTGCAGTCATTACGAATCGCAATTAATTGTGCAAGGATGTTCAATTTTACAAAAAATAAAAAATTAGCCTGTTTTAATTGATTTATGGAGTTTTTTTTTGGTGTGGTTTAGGTTACTGCCCGAAAGGGTACTCATACATGAAATGGTAACCAAAGATGATTATATTCATAAAATATCTTATTGTACTCGAATTTTAGAAATGGGTATGTCAGAAAATCCTATGTTTCTTGACAATTCAGAAAAAATATAAATGACCCAAACGAGCGTTTCATATTATTTGCTAATTTCTTGCTAATCAATTGTCCCATTAAAAACAGAATCGCACTCTTCCTTGTAACCTGTTACCTTCGGACATGCATTTCTTGACTTTTTTATGACCAAATTGTTATTTGGACGCACTGACCTGTGAATCACAATCAAGAGTGACTCTTTCGTACACCTCTTGATACGATGCATTTTTAGTTTTAATAGCTACATTCGCCAGATACAAGTGGCTACTAGCCAACTGTACAGAAGAAATCAAGACTTCAAGGTATTGACTATGACAAAACATTTTAAGTCAAGATTAATGCTATGAAATTAGCTGAACAGATCACAGAGGAGTAAGGAGTTGATTAATTGGTGTGTCGAATGAATTTGCACCATTTAATTGCAGTTTAGAGTAATTGTTATAATTATTCAAGACTATCAACTGTACCTAATTCTAAAAATAACCTTTTTTCCCTATTATTTTTTCACTAATTGCAATTTTGGGATAATCAAAAGAGCATCATCGTAACGAGTAGTGTAAGACTAGGATTAAAGGTGATAGTTATTAAAAAAAATCGTGTTGGAAATGATATAATGATGCAACCTTGACAGGTGCATATGGGTCAATGAATGTTAACAATAATAAATATATCTAAAATAAGGAATTTTATACTCGTTTCATTGTGATTTTAATTTATTTAATCATCAAGGTCGGCTGAATATTTTGATTAATGCCAAAATTTTATAATCAAACCCAAGAGTAGGAGCTAAAGATCGTAACGCTTGACCATTCGAAATTTCAAAAAATATCAAAGGAAGCTGAAGAAAAAGCATTTAAAACCCTCAATTATTTCGATATACATTACAAATAATAACAGGGAAACCGGAAGGCTCAATGCTACCAAAATTTCATAATTTTTTTTCACTTAACCGCACCACCCAATTATATATCACTTATGTCGGGACAGATCACGTAATCATCACCTCTCATCTTTAGTCTACAGTATCCCGACGGTGTATAAAGAATTGGGGTCTCTTTTTCAGCTAATTTGATAATGTTACCCCAATTCCATTAGACAAAAAGTTTAATTCGTCTTGAACCCGTAGTTGTTGTTGTAAAAAAAGCTACTGTGGTAAAATCCCTTTGTTCCCTCTTGTTAGAGAGACTCAACTCATCCCATGATCCAATTTGTTCACCTTATTCTTCATATATTACTAGCCAGACTAGCACCTATTTCTGTTTGAATTCGAAACGAACACAAGCTGTCGATGTAAAAGAATAAGGAATTGATTCAAAACTGAATGAGAAACGAGACTAGAGGTGTAAGAACTCTGAAATTCTTTGAAACTTTTTGCCTTGTTTGCTTCCGTCAACAAGATGATGTAAGTCATAATGAGATGAAAAGAATAGAGGCACGCTTTACTTTGCGGTTCATGATATAAAGGATGTAAAAAAAATTGCAGCCAAATTGTACACAATTAATCCCAATGGATAGTATATATAGTAAATGTATAGTGATGAGCGTTGCAAGACATTCATTAGTTTATATTACAAATTGTCGCAACAGCCGATCAAAACTTCTTGGCCATCAGTAAAATGAAACAATGATACAAGTCGTTACTATAATTACTGTTACTCAAAGTCTGAATTAAATCTGAAATGTGTGTGGATTTAAACATTTTAAACATTTCAATCGTAGTTTTTTTAAGAATAATTGAAATCGAAACTGAAAAATGATAGTTACTGGAAACGGATTAGGAGTACTTTACTGGCTTTGAGGTGTTTGTGAGTTTGTAAATATTTTTTGATGGAAACACAGGTTCGTTGTGCTACCACATTTCATAGACTTATCAGGTATCCGCCATACTTTATGCGATGGTCTTGTATCCGTACGTCCGTTAGCTAAAGATAGTTGTCATATTTATTGCCGACTTAATATATTGTGGTTATAACGGGGTTAAATATAGCAGAGTTAAACTGAAATATAGAGGTGTTAATTTCTGTATTTAAAAATCTAATTTCAAATTGTACTACTACTGCATACACAGTAAAATAATTCATCAGAATACAGTCCAGACATCAGACAAAAAACCAGACACACTATATCCTTTACATTTACATATGTATATATATGATGATAGTGCTTTTTAAGTAATTAAAAAATACAATTATAGAAGAGATGTGAATAGAGATAATGAAAAATCTGTTTAACAAGGTAAGGGCCAGGGATCTCCAACCCTTTGTGCTTGAATACCAAATACACTCCAAGTCTTGAATACTAAATATGCAATAAATTCTACATACCCGAACGCAAAAAACTTATAACTCTGCCAATGTGTAAAAATAAGTAATTCTGTTTGTAATTCCAATTATGAGTTGCAAACAGAAAGGGAAATCCTTTGTTTCCCAAATCCCAAAGTCTTCAACCTAAACGTTTCGTAAATAGGATACACCGCACCGGCCTGCAATTTCACAAAAGAGGACATAAAGAGTTTGGACAAAGTATAGGAAGGGAATGTCAAATATCAGTCAGTTACTTGGTCAGCCTAAAACTGCAGTTGAGCTTATTACTGCCTCTATAAGAAGTGGGAGTGTGTTTGCTGAATTTTTTAAGGCTTGAAGATAGTATGCAAATTCCAAAGATCCATCATTATCATCAGAGATAAGGCCATGCATGCACTGAAATCATACGGAATATGAAAATGCAGCACAAGCTACGTATCGCAGAATGTTAGCGTTTTAGTTAATGTACATTAAGATAGCTCTTTAACTAAGAGAGGGATGACGACGGCGATACATTGACAACTTAACGGGGAGAAAGTCAATTGTAAAACTGTAATCATATTCCGAGTCCCTATACAAACTATTTTACCTCTGATGTTCCAATATAATTTTTACTAGTATGAATGAAGTATGAACGTTAAACTCTTATATGTTACACACACATAGAGCTCTTAAACTTTAGCTTATCGAGAGGCTAGAATTTAATGATATCATATTATTATATGGGAATCCTCATAGGACACATACCCCTGCCCTAGCTGTTCTCGTAGTAGTAGTAGTAACTCATGTTGAGAACGTTCACAGGCTATATCCGGATCGGCTAAGGAAAGGATAAAAAGGGATATCAATGAATTTCTCGAGGTTTATTCTATCCTTGGATGTCGGACAGGTGCATCCTTAAAAAACTGTACAAGGGGCGAGTTTTTAAGCTTGAGTATCATTAATATTGGCACGCTAAAATTTAAATAGGGCCAAAAGGGAATAATAATTAGCCTCTGCTCCTAGCCCAGTGGCAACAGTACAGATTTGAGATTGAAGAAAGAACATCATTGGGGATTTTGTTTTTGGGAAGCCCTTTCACTACCACTATTACGACTACTTAAAATTAAGTACATTAAAAGGGAATCTATATACCTTGCTGGTATTGATTGACCATTTGATATAAATAGTGAGCCACCCACCCCTTGGCCAACTATTGTACTTTGGGACACAGACTAGTCAAGAGTCTGTCGGTTTTGGATCCTTGTTTTTGCCCGAATTTCTTCGTTAATTGTGTTTGGGATTCAGTGACATTTTAAAAAGAACTTGTGCCTGGAACAGATTGTGCCAATTTTACATTTTTTTGGAGAATTTCTTTCTCCATCCAGTAATTCTTCAGTAAAGAAGTTGAGAAACTTAAATCAGAAGCCAAGATGAATTGGAGACGATCTAAGGTAATTACATTTTTTTTTGTTTTAATTAAG
The DNA here is from genome assembly GCA_906901685.1 of Desoria tigrina. NCBI lineage: Eukaryota > Metazoa > Arthropoda > Collembola > Entomobryomorpha > Isotomidae > Desoria > Desoria tigrina. The sequence goes on along the minus strand of CAJQTU010000010.1, from coordinate 2,712,790 downwards.
GGGGATTTTAAGATTCGGATTTAATTATATGGGATGAATGAAAGTGGAAGTAATGACAGTGGGTCATGATACATGCAGATTTAGTATGCATTTCAAACTTCAATAGGACATGAGTAATTATAAGGGCATTTCCGTCGTCACGGGTTTGAAGGATTTTCTAAACCAGATTTTTTACTCTGATTTATTATGAGAGAATGACACAGAGCCTTGTCTTTAAATTCAAGTACCATGTTTCATGTTTACATCGAAAGGATGCTCGAGTTCCTTCTGCTCTTTAAGCATACAGAGCATGTTGTTGATTTTATTTTTATATTGTTATTCTACAGCGATCAACGATTGTATTAATTTAAAAGAAAAACCTTTTAGAATATAGAAGATGTTTAAATAGATTATTGCTCAGTGTGATATGAATATATAGCAACTTAACAAAGGGGGAGATGAATGAGAGAATGAAAATAAAAGTTGAGATAATGGCTCATTTATTTCTATACGTTTTCTTGAGCTATTTGCAAAACTGCAGCCACATCCTTAGTGCTAAAGTTAACTATCTTGTCAACTCTAACTGTAATTACTGTGAGGCTAGGTGTGCATGTGTTCGTCTTGGAAGGCTTATTAATAGCAATACATGGTATTGCAAATGATTTTTAAAAGGGTTACGTGGGAACTGATTTTCAGAAAATTTCCAAGTGTTTATTGCAAGTAAAGTGAAGACTTGCTTCATGAACTCGAAGTGATTATCAGAGTAAATTGATAAGAAATAGAGCTTTTAAAGTAAAAATAGATGAAATGACATGTACGTAGTAAATTTAGGTTGTTTTGTGTGTCAGATTGTCCAGAATAAAATCGGCCAACAGTCAACTAATTTAAAACTTAACGCTCCAAAGGCCCAGTAAAAATTTGAATTCAAATTAAAAAAAAATTATGCTATCCTTGAAGTAGGTCATTGAAAACAGTTATTCCAATTAATGAGCAAATTTTAGTAAAATTGAAAGTAAAGTAAAGTGGCTGAATATATATTTTATTGCATACATTTTCGGCAGACAAAGGAGAAGATGCCTTACTTTTGATGATTTTATCAACTTTAAATTGTACAACGATACAGTAATCAAACTCGATGTAATTGAATCTATTATGTTAGATAAGCTTATGCCATTGACCACGATCGGTCAAAACCAGTTCAGCCTTCCATATTCATATTATCTCCTACTTTTAACCACAATATATTATGCAGCATGAATTCACACGATTAGGTAATATTAAATTACAAGTACATTTATAACCAAACCCCCTAAATTGGCCGAGTGTGTTTTACATTTCATGGTAGACTGATCTTGTTTATATTATTAAATTATTATTATACGTAAGGGATACGTAATCCTTTATATTGCTAATTTTTTCAAGTCACAATCCATGACACGAAAGAATCCCATCAATTCCAAGAGATTGAAACCACGATTACCAATCTTTGTCAGGGAATTTGGTTTTTTAAGGAGAAAAATAATTAACAGTAGCACGGGGTCATTTGAAATTAATTCTCAAATTTTTTACGGACTGACCCAAAGAGTTTATTTATAAGATTGCGTCCCACATTCGTTTAAGATTCTTTAAATATTGCCTATTTAGAAGGCTGATTGAAAGGTTAAAATTAAGTCCGTGTTTTCCCAGTCAGAAAGTTCATGGCTCCATAAATATATTCAGATGATGATTAGGAATTTGCAAATGAAACGGATCAGAGCGTTCTCGTTTTAGAGCCGTCATTGTTATTTGTTATTACGTTTAGAGCTTATGAGGTGAATGTGAGTCAGTTGTGTTAGCTATGGTAAAATCATGAATGTCAAGCAGGTAAATATTTGCCTGACACACTAATACGAAAACGAAAAACGGTATTCATAAGCAGGTAGATTTCTACACTGTATTTATTCATTAATTTTTAAGAGGATATAATAATATAAGCATTCCTTACCGCTTACTGTGGTTGGGGATTTTAAGATGTAGAAAGTCATGGTTAAGTGAATAAACAAACTCGATTTGAAATAGGCTTTGAAAAGGGAGAAGTATTGACTAATTCTACACTTTAAACACGCAAGGACAGGTGATTTTAATTGCTGTTTTACGATTCCAAGAGATATTACATATTACAGGATGTACCAGCCCCTTGGGCATTAACAATTAATGTCGACAAATTTTTTCTCGGAGCTGCTGACATTTTAATTGATTATTTCACCAGTCAAATATGTTGTTTAATAACAAGTGTAGCTTGTGTGCTATGGAATGCACTAAATATCAAGTTAATTTGACACTAATTGCCTAACTTTGTGCAAATTACATCCTTAGCAAAAGGTAAAGACCTTGTTCCTTACCTACATCTCTTACAACAGAGCAGAGTGCAGACTTTTTAAGGGACAAGTGACGTGAGCATTGTTTCTAGTCGATTCTACCAGTAATTAAAACAAAGGTTTGGAAACATACGAAATGAAGGAAAAAATATTTTGTCTCAGGAAATGATATATCATGAATACTTTGCATCACTTGACTAGGACTGCGTGCATAACCCCTTAAAAAGACAACTACTTATCCTTTGTCGTGTCTTGTATGGAGATAATAGGTCGTAAAGATTTAAAAGTTCCTCCGACGTAATCTAGCAATCGAAATTAAATGAAAATGAAACCTGAACTAAAACTCTTAAATGATTACACTAACTAGAACAATTGGACTCGAAAGAGTTACTCAGAGCCTGAGACAAGGGATATGAGGATTGGGACATGTCGTATATATACAAATCCTGCCGATGTTACTAAATACTACGGGAAGTTTCACATGAACTCTAAATAGGTTGAAAATAATATCTGCAACAGAATTTCCATTCGTCATTACTGTCTTTTATGAGTATACTGTTAATGAAGGATTTCATATCGTCAAAGGTCTTTCCACAGTTTGAACCAACAGAGGAGACTGCATTTATTTGCCTGATTTTGGCGAAAAAATTTTTAAAATTCACAATCCCTTGAAATTAACTTCTATCGGATCCATCAACTTTTTTAACCTCATAAGTATCGATTATTATCTAACTGTAGCAGAGCAGAATTTAATTAGGAGCGGTACAGTTGGCATTTAACAATCCCTTAATTTTTAATATTTTAAATTGCCGTATCAAGCCCTAATGATAATGAAGGCAGTAAAGTTGCGTGGGTTGGTTTATGCAAAAATGCAGGGAGCTTGTCAATCACTGATTTTTAATTCGATCCTTTATGGGATAAGATTCACGAAGCGGATAAAGTTTTAAGATTTCATACCTTAATTGGGTTTCAAGTACAACTTAAAAATAGAAACAATGACCAGCCGCACCAAAGTTTTTAAATAAAACTCTAAAAAAATTCAAAATTTAAAACATTATGCAAGTTTTTCAAGAAAAAACTACGTGCAATTGCGTGCACGCACCTCTAGCTCCACTGAAAAGACATTTACTTCCTTTTTCTCGAGATTTTTTCGTAATTTTTGATTGCGTTTCACACTACAATTTGCCATCCCATTCATGGAACATTATACGTTAATTATGACATGGGGTGGCGTAATAATAAGGAACGGAAAGAAAATGTATCTTTTGAAAACAGAGATTCTGCATTGAAAAAACGGCTTAAAACGTGACTCAAGATGCGTTCTTTATACAGAGATAGAGTCAAAGGAGTGAATGAGTAAACAGGCATCAACTTTGTCGTGTTGTTATTTATTTGCATGCAAAAATACAAGCCGGATTTGTATACAAAGATTAGGGATTAATGACAATGACGAATGGATTTTTTCTCCCTTCTGAAGCCTGTAAAAGAAGCCGCAGGGAGTTTCCGATTCATTTAATCAAATGGGGAAATTTCCATACTTAACTCAACATGGTGAATATGCATATATTTTATATGAAGGGTTGACCATCTCAGTTTTTCTGATTTTTATTCTCGATTAGGATTCAATTTTTCATTTTAATTTCAATGGGTTTTATTAAACATCTCAGCAATTAATAAAGTGACTGATAGCACACCGTAGACTAGTATTCAATTTAAGCCATTCTTCTTCTTCATTTCCTGTTGTAATTTGTAACTAGGATTACGCAATTTTAGAGGGAAATAAACTTTACTGCCTACTTAAGTAGCTCATCCTACCTACCTGTACTTGTAAACCATAGAATGTAGGATAATTGAGTCTCTCTATCTACTTGTACTCGTACAAGCACCAGAAATATACAGCAATAAATTAGTAAGCAATTCATGTGCCACTACAATAAGCCTACAACTTAATAGGTGTATTGATAGCTACAATAGCTTGCAAATTTCAAAGGTGTATCCCAAAGTCCAATAAATAATCTTCAAAGTCAATCTCCCAGCCAGTAGTCCAAGCCTTATATATATTTTCTCTGCCAATTCCGGTCAAATGCAACATGTATACGGAATCTATCAGTCAGAAATCAGCTGAATTAGATTTCATTAGTCACAATTGTTAATTGATTCCACGGAATTTAATAAATCAGTCAGCCTGTCAGTCACTCCAAGAAGTCAGAGAGAGAGAGAGAGATTCAAAAAGGCGGTTTCACTTCTTGTGGATATTTAATATCCGATACATTACTATTATATTGAGAAAAGGGAACGCTAACTGTAATTGTAATAATATAATATTGTAAATTATAATAATATCTGATTCATTGAAATAGTATAGTCAGCGTATTCGAAACTTTGAATAGAAAATCTAATTCACATGTATGTAAAATGTATTGCAGTAATATTAAATCTGAGATGGAGATACTCTCTGTCGTATTATATTTTAGTTATTGATGATGAGACTTATTTTTCCATCCGAGTTTTTTAAGAGTCATGATTCACGCTTTTCTTGTTGTCCGAGAGTATCCTTTCATTTCTTTTATATCGTATCGGTTGATCTGAACATTTTCAGTATGTTAAAGTATAAATGAGTTGAGAAATAGGAAGGGGGGTCTAGGGAATATAATGGATTGATTACTAAGATTCTGTGTGATTTTGAGATTTAGAATCGCTATTGTTGAGCAATGGATTTATTTAGTTAAATGTTAGATGCTTCTTTCGTCCAAATACTTGATATTGTAAAAAATTGTAGGTGCTATTCAGATTGTAGTGATTGAGAGTGGACAACGAGGTTGTAGGTAATTCAGACTTCAAATTTAGTAACCAATCGTTTTTTGTATTTTTTTAAATTTTATTAGCCCGATTATCAACGTGGTAATTTATGTTTTTTTAAGATGATTTTATGGTGTGGAATCTTGGAGTTAATTTAGGCAGGCAGTATAGACAATTTTAAAATCCTCTCACATACCTTTGACTGGGGTTATTATGATTAGAATATTAAGATGTTCCGCTTTTTCATACACCCTGCAACTGTATTTATTTATAGACAAGTATAAAAAATATCGAGATGGAAAGTCTTAATAACTTTGTATACGAGGATATTACGTGTGTAGTTCTTAAAGTTATTTTCATACTATTAATTTGATGCGGTCATTGGCTTATATCTACAATCCCCATCATCATCTCTTGCGAGGATTGACGGTGGTAGTATTAAATAGACAATGGGAGGGATAAAATACATTATGATTTAAATTACGGATATTAGATATGCTCATAATATGTTTCAATGAATCATAAGCATAACTTCATGTAATCAACGTTTGAACGTTGGAAATCCTGTCCCAAGTCTCAGTTTTCGGCTACTAACGATTGTAAACGATACGAGAACTTTCTCGTCCCGACGACATTCAAAAATAAATAAAAATGTCTCAACCTTGCAAAAAACTCACAGCATCCGGAACAAATGAATTAGATATTGACCCGATGGGGTCACCAAAAATTCCGTTGATTATGTGGCAAATAGTACAATTCCCTTTCTCTTCCATTCATACACCTTTCCAAGTTCATTAAGGATTCTAGAAGTGATCTTCTCAGCTCCTAATTCGTTTAAAAGGATAACAAAAGCTTTCGTATGAGGGATGAGTCCATGGCTTGCATAAATTATAAACTCCGTTAGATGATAAGACCAACAATGCTATATATATATGTATCCAAACACATAGAATACCGAAGATTGTCGTGAGCTGCGGTATATTAGCCTAGAGTTAGCATTTTAGCATACTTTTCTAGGAGTAAGAGAGAGAGAGTACTCAACAAATGATATTTAAAACAAAGTTTAGCCTACATATCCTTATGTTTATATTTGGATTTTGAATTACAATTACGCTTTAAATGACAGGCATGAACCTATAGAGTATATACATATTATGGCAAGGAAGGTGGGTATTAGGGATACAATCGAGTTATTACTTGTGTTCAGAGTCAATTGACACTACCTTCTGAAAATATTCTAATCTCTCCTTTTGATAGTATGATCTCTCTCTCTCTCTGTTTGTTGGACTCTTTTCCCTCTTGATTAATAATTTCACAAAGACAATGGCCACTCCGACCCGTGCTAGATGAGTCCATGTAGGAGCAATTTGGCATGGGATTTTAGAGAATGGAATGTGTAATGTATGGAGTAGGATGTGAGGTGTGTGACTTGAGAGAAATCACATTTTAAAACTTGACAGATAAATGACCTTAATTTTTTTAGAAATATCTTTCTCTCTCTTTCTTCATCTTCATCGCGCTAATCAAATGTCAAAAGCCTGAGTTGTGTCGAAAATCGAAAGGGAGATTTATTTATTGCACCCACCGATGACTAATTGGCTAACAATGATGGGTTTGATTAATAATAACATTATTTTTTGCATTTTTTTTGCAGTATTCGGGTCTAGTCGTATTTTTAGCAGTAGTATGCAGTGCAGAACCTCCACCACCTTCCTTTGGAGGAGGGGGATATAATGTGCCATCGTCGAGTTATGGAGCACCTTCAAGTGGTTATGGAGCCCCTTCACATAGTTATGGGCCTCCACCAGGTAATTAAATTAATAAAAAAGGTCAATGTCTGAGTATTCTAGTAAGGGATTTTTTTAAAAGTTTTAATAGAATACTCAGACATTAAGGTTTTTATAGAAAAATCTTAGTTTATTTATTTGTATAAAAGCCGTAGTTTATTTATATATTTATTTAACTTATTTAACCAAGCTCCATCATATGGGCCACCCCCACAACCCAGCTATGGGCCACCCCCACAAACCAGCTATGGTCCTCCCCCTAGTTATGGCCCACCTCCAGGTTTGTACACGACGATTCCTTGATTAATTAATTAATTAATCAATTTAATGGATGCGTTGATAGAAATATTTTGCGTAAAAAAAAACTTAATTACTATTAATTTAACAATTTTTAAACAGCGCCCTCATATGGACCTCCCCCTAAGGCAACTTATGGACCCCCTCCAAAGGTAATTTTAAATAAAATTGTTCAAAATTGTGATATTTCTGGTTCCCCCGATTTAAAAATTATGTTTAAAATTTCAATCGAAACTGTTCAACCTGTGTATCTTTCTGGTTGCCCTCATTTAAACAAAATAATGCCCTATAATTATAGGCGACATATGGCCCACCAAAGTCAACTTACGGCCCACCAAAGGGAGGCGGCGGTTGGGGTTCCAGCGGTGGCGGAAAAGGCGGCGGCGGCGGTGGCGGTTGGGGATCAGGAGGCGGAAAAGGAGGAAGCAACATCATCGGAGACATCATCCGGACCAAGGCAGCCATTAAAGGGGCTATAATTGGAGCGATCAAGGCAATACTAATAATAGAATAATAATAATATCGATTTATTTTAAAGATTCATTATCTAACTTCTAATATTATAATCTGATTTTATAGGCCATCAAAGGTGGAATCATTGCCGTTAAAGGGAAGGTCATCAAGACAAAAGGAAATCTCATCGCAGCGAAGGGAGGTATTATAGAAGGCTTCGGCAGAGGTATAGTTCAAAAGGGCAAAGGTCTTAAGTCTGGTTTGGCTAACCTCAACTTCGGGGGAAAGGGTGGCGGCGGCGGCGGTGGTTATGGTAAGATAATTACTTCCGATCCAATCCCATCCAACGATAAAACATAAAAAATGCGATCCAAAAAGCATCCTAAAAAACAGGCATTAAGAGGTACGGATTCTTAAAATCCTACTAAAAGCAAAGCATATAACATAACAGACAGTTTGCGAATTGGGAATTGAAACGGCTATTCAAAACTGCATCCCTCAATAAGAGGCTTTCATCCCTTTGTCACCTGGGAATAATGAGAAGAATGATGATAGATGAGTTCCTCCAACTATAATAGGCTAATAATAGATAATAGGAGCTAAGGGGGATTCCGTAATCACGCATAATTCCTGGTTATCATCTTCCTCAATTCAGTTAATAGAGGGATAAAAAGTAACAGGAAGGCACACTACTGTAATCTTAAGTTACATCTTTGCTACGTTCTTTGTCCCGATCTCATTTACGAAAACTGCATTCAATGCGGAATTCAAAGGAATTGGATATAAATTATATGACATGTATTCTATATATTATTACGAGATTGGAAAAGTTGTGCAATATTTTAGCACTTGGATAAGAAGGTGTCTTAAGTTACAAAAAAAACTTTAAATCACATACTAATCATCCCATCATCATCAGCTCATCTCTCATTAAGACTCTAAAAAACGTCTTACTTAAACTTAAAGAGAAGAAGGAGTAGAGTAAATAAAAACGAAAGACACTTTCCCTCTCCTCTCAAAAAATGCTAATAATATTATTGAGAATTGAGGCTAAGACAAGGATCTCAAAGATGTAGGTATATTATAACATCATACTTTTAAACGGACATTCCCATTCTCTTGTAATTTTTACGGACATGGGAAATGCCTAAAGTTTTAAGAAAATTAAAGTTAGGGATGTTTTAATTTCTAAAAGCAAGGTATCCCTCCCGTTTCCATTGACTTTAGCTCACGCTAAAGAGTCAGAGAACTGTGGAAAACAAATTAGTATAATATATTTTAATTTCTGTTCCTACGACGCTAACGTACTCGTTTTAGTTGGCATTCAACATACGACAACCCGTAACTTTCACCCGGTAGCACGATGAAGAGAGTTAAGAACGTTAAAAATTGCAATAACACATGAAGACGAGGGTGTGGAGCGTATAGAATATAATGTATTGTTGAAGCTATTGAGTACTCTTGAGGATTATTATTATTCAAAGGCTTATATAGTATTTGCAGTTAACATATCTCTTTGTAAAAGTACACGTCATGTATGTCAGTCAGTAGGTTTAGTTTGCGGTCCGTGGGAATCATTTCCCTTTCCATCCTTGTAAAGTCAGGACTCTCGGCTCAAGCCTCGAGACTTGGAAAAATATTCTGAAGGCTTACTACACGATGATGGAGGGATGAAATGAGGCTCTTTAAAAACACTCATTGCAAACTTACAGACTTAAAGACTAATAAACTATGACTGCAGACAGAGGACGAAAATACCACATTATTTAGGATTTCCCAAACTTCAAGACTTTCAGACTTTGTCTTGGCTGTTTAACCAACACCCTTTTTTACCATGCGATCTTATCTAAAATGTATTTAACGACGTTGGATGAAGAATGATCCAAAACTCAAAAACAATTCCAAGCACTGGGATTGCTCACAGTCAGTGGTTAATAATAAGGTATCAGTAACTGTAGTAGGGAAGAGTAAGATACGAAAAGTAACGGAATCGTCTCTTAAACTAAGGCAGTAAGGAAGGTAAAAGTAACCGCAGGAGAAAAAACGATGCATATTAATCATAAGTATATCTCAATTCTAGACAATGAATAAGTATCTCAGGTTTTAACAATGAAATGAAGTCCAAGTATGGGAATCATGTACAAAAAAAAAGTCTATATGGCGAGCTTTGTGGTAATCATGCATGTGAAAAAAAATGTATGAATCCTGCGAGTTCAATTTCAATTTCAACTCAAGTTAGAAAAGATATCGGTAATCTCGTCTGTTAGTGTTGCAAAGTACAACCGGAACTCAATCAAGTCGGTAGAATATTATAATAACAATGGATTTAAAAAGTAATTTAAAACTGGGATTGGTCTCATGTCTCAGAGAGCTTATAAAAATGCATAGTACGATTACTACGTGTTCGAGTCCCATGTAAGGGCATATGATTTCCTTTTCATTTCACATTTTAAACTTGGAATATTTACAGTAGAGGAAAGTAATTAAGATGTAAAACGGAGCTCAATCAAGGTTTGTTTGACGTTTGAAGTTTGACAAGGCTCACTATAGACAATGACAATGAAGGAACTTGGTTAAAAGTCGGAGATTGATGAAGTTTAAAATGCGTGTTACAGTAGTTAAAAATACATTGATGAATTAAAAGCCGAGTTTGTTTGCTAATTATTCAAATTCACTTTCAACTTCACCTCAATTAAAGCCCGTAATTGTACAATCCCTCGATTGTTACAGAGAGTGTCTCTGTCTAGAGCGGTTTAATCTGCTGTAAAAGTATCGGAATTAGTGAGGATGTCAACTGCAGGCAAAGTAACCGTTTAAATAATTTTCCAATTTATAATTGGTAGTTTGGTCGAGAGTAATGTGCAATTTGACTTCCTCCCCCTTTAACTTTAAAAGTTAAGGGTGCATTGTTCAATCAAACTTGCCCTTTTATTCTGACTTTTTCCTCAAGTGTTTGAGTAATTATCGTTTAATTATAGACAAATATAATGTAGTGTAACGAAGCTAAAGCCAAACCAGGTAATGTTTCAGCTAATTATGTTTTTTAAACAAAGTTCAATCGATTCATTAATTAGTTCTTTTTATTTGTATTTGTCGGAAGCAATATATTTATGTAAATAGAGAGTTTTGTGATGAAAAACTCAAAAAGACAATAATATAACCTTTGCCCTTTCTAAACACTATTACCTGTACTAACAATTTAACTTTATTGATAAGTAACGACCGACTAACATTGTTAGAGACCAACCACGGACGTTTAGTAAGATTTGATTAAGTTACCGTAAATCCCGGTATAAGTTCTCCCCCGGAATAAGCCCCCTACTCAGTTTTTTTTTCACTTGCAAAGTCTAATCAATCAACGATTCATTTTATGACATATCGTTACGCTTATCCAATCCTTTCAATGCAAAAACAGGGTTAACTTTTCCGGAGGACTTTAATCAGGATTTACGTTAACTTGTCGTTTTTATTATCCATTACTAACATGACTAATTAAACCTGACTTGACCTTTAACTTTTGACTCGGAAGACAATTTCGCCCCAGTCCCTGGATTCCCTCCACACGTGCAAGTGGCCTGGCAAGACGATAGGATGACCCTCAAAATGAGAATGGGAGAAATGCTTAAAGCACTTCAACAAACTATATACCTTTTGCCTCAATTCCCTAAAATACCTCTTCCAACCCTTTATCTTCAACTTACCCCCACTGCCGCGCCGGTAGCGGGGGGTCCCCAAAATCTATATCAATTCATTCTGGCTTTGATTCCTAATCCCATCGCTATTATAATGGGATTCATTCCTCGACTTCCTCAAATAACCATTTCCGCCGGTGGTCCGCCAACTACAATTGTCGGAAATCCGATTGTCGGGGAAAGTAAATTTCTAAACCAGACTATGGCTCCTATCGATTTCTTTTCCTTCCTATTAGCAGCATATAAACAGACTTTAAATTTCAAACAAGCAGCTTTTTCATCTCCTAAGCCTCCGATTAAAAACATGACAACTGAACCACCGAAACCTCCACCCCCAACTCCCGGAAATGGTTGGAGCAACTTGGCACATCTTCCTGGTCCCGCCCCACCCGTACCCATTCAGCCGATTAACAACGGCGGCTGGGGACAATTCGGTGGTGGAATTCCATTCGTCCCCTTCCCTGCTCAACAATGGCCTGTGGGTAACAACGTGGGCAACAATGTGGTAGGAAACAATGGACAACGAAGCGATAACACAACAATTAATGACCCATATTGGAATAATGTTTGGCAGCAAGTCAACAGCAACAACAACAACACCCAGCTACATTTCCCATACCAGTTCAACCCTTTCCAAAACCCTCAGTACAATAACAACAACAACAACAATAATAATTTTCAAAACATTCAAAACCTTCAGTCCCTCTACAGTAACGGTAATAGCGGATTCCAAAACTTTCAACAAGGCCAAGCCTTTGCCAGCAATGGGAATTCTGCATGCCCCTGGTGTGACCAAGTCATTTACGGGCCGACCCCACAGGCAGGTGATGGGAGTCAGGGCCAGACCGGATCTGTTCCAAGCGGTGGGGCAAAGTCATTTACCAATAACCCCGTAGGGTTCTACAATAATCAGCAACTCCAAGCCTTGATGAGTGGTTTGGTGACGAACTCTACGTCGGCCGTTAATAATCCCGAATTATACGGGAACTTTCTCTCGGCTATAGAGAATCCCTACTCCACCATATATTCCCAGGCTCAACAAGCTCAACAAGATCCTCGACAGAATGTACTTTATGGTCAGAATAGTAATTACGATTATGCCGTAGACTTAACGAAAGGAGGAAAGGCAGATCCGCTTCTAAGCTCTAATAGCATTCAAGATGAAGAGGAAAAAGGTAGAAGCTTTTAAAACAAGAAGAGTATATATCACCACTTTTCTGTCTGAAACACCAAGGCCTAATCTTGAAGCAACAGTATCGCACACCTGCCCTATTTACTTCAGATTTACAAATTGCAAATGAAATTTGTATCTTCGGCCCAGCAGCAGTCAACCACCCTCTTATCTGATATCTGCTACATCCGACTTTGATACAAGCGGAATATGTTATACCGTCTAAAAAACGTTGGGAAAAACCCCCACAGACGAGACGATTCTTCTCTTGTAAACATATTTTAAGGAAAAATTGCACAGGCTTAAAAAAACTTTTGAATTCTAAATGATCAAAAGTGAGATTGTCTTTTGAGACAAATATCCTGATTCCAAATATGCAAATTTGAATACGGTACTATACATAAAATACAATTTATGTATGGAGTTGATTTATGGCCCTCGTAAGATAAATAGCGACTTATCTCGAGTTTTTTCTCTCAATTGCACAAAATCTGACGGGTTTTAAAAGCGTAGAAAACGCACTTTTAAATTACTTACTAAAATGCCTTAAAAGAAGTACTTTGGAAAAATCTGAGTATGTACTTTAGTAAAGGAAAATGCACACTTCTTCATCATACGAATTTATTATAATGTAGTGTAAAGGATCCTACAGAAAACTTGAGATTATTAACTCTTCATACAATCTATTATCTAAAGTACACTCTGGTTTAAATATGACTTCGTGACAGTCATGTACCTCCATATGTCAAATTAAGCACCATAAAGCACGCTCATTTCTTCACGCCTTCGTGTAATTATTTATTGATAATTGGTCACGATGCTCTGTTTTTTTACCTGCAAAGAACCATCATCATTCCAATAAGACAGGATGTTATGAAATGGATCTTGTTTCGTAGATAAGTGACAAGGCGATTGTACTAATCCAAGGCTTTGATATTTCTTAGGTAAAGGACCTTCCAGTTCCTATGGACCTCCAAAAGCAAGCTACGGACCCCCACCAAAGGTACCCTTATAGAAGAGATATATCAACAAATCATATAAAGCTTGATCTTATTCAATCAAATAAAAGTTCTAATTCCAGAAGAATAGTTTAATCTAATAATATCTCACTCTAAAAACAAAAGTTCTTTGGGGAAAACTGGCGTTACATTTTATTAATATTTTTCAGGCAAGTGGAGGATGGAGTTCCGGAGGCGGAGGTGGTGGCAAGGGAGGTTTCGGAGGATTGGGAAGTTTCTCAAGCCTCAAAGGTAAGGGAGGCGGTGGTGGAGGATATGGCGGAAGTGGAAGCGGCTGGAGTTCCGGAAGTGGGGGTTACAGCGGTGGCGGACACGGTGGAAGCAGCGGAGGTGGTAATGCGGGTTACATTGTAATTTCTCCTGTACAAAACTCAGGAGGTTATGGAGGTCCAGCTCCATCCTATTCTGCCCCGTCATCCTCTTACGCTAAACCATCGGGACCATCTAATGACTACAGTGCACCAAAACCGACATACTCTGCCCCTCAATCCTCATATGGCAGCCCCACTGGACCAGCCCCATCCAACTCATATGGCAGTCCATCTGGGCCAGCCCCCTCAAATTCTTACGGAAGTCCTCCAGCCCCACCCCAATCTTCGTACGGAAGTCCTTCCGGTCCATCCCAGTCGTATAGTGGATCCTTCGGAAGTAATACAGGTGGGCAAAATGATTATAATGTTTACGAAAGCCCCGGCTCTGGCTCAACGGCTGCACAGTACCAGCCCCCAGCAGAATATAAAGCACCTTCGTCCGATTTTTCTTCGCCTTCACACGGTGGCTCACAAGACAGCTATTCCGCACCTCCACCCGCACAAGCTTATAATTCACCACCTAGTAATAATGAGATCACAGGGCAGTACAATGCTCCATCTCAGTCCCAGTACAATGCCCCTGCCCCCCAAGAACAGTATAATGCACCAGCGCCCCAGCACAATGCCCCTGCCCCACAGGAACAGTATAATGTACCGGCTTCACAGCCCCAGTACAGTGCCCCACAAGAATCATACAATAACAATGCCCCCCATGACCTGTATAATGCTCCTCAAGAGCCGCAGCAGCAGTATAATGCTCCGCCTCAACAACAAGAACAACAACAATATAATTCCCCTTCGTCATACTCGTCCCCTCAGCAGTCTAATTATAACTCAGGCTCTATACAACCCGCCATTGAGATTTCTGCAATGACCTATACAAGCCCAAATAGCCAGGGTCAAAGTTTTGGAGCCTCGCAGCCCTCGACGGGATATAGTCAAGGTAATAAACAACGACCGAAATCTCATATCACTAAAATGATAAGACAGTTCCACGTTCAGCGGCAGCCTGATGGACCTACTAACCGTAAAACTAACCAACGTCCCCGACCTCCTTTCCTGCCGACTAACATTAATTCTGACAATATATTAGGCTTATCATCGACGGAAAGACCTTCGCGTATTCCCCATCCTTTATCTCAATTACCGGCTCAGGGCCCGACGACCAAAAGTCCCTTATTTATCTTGACACCCGGCCCGACTTACAACAGCCCTTCTCATTTAACGTCGGCAAGTAGTGTCTATCGACCAACAACCCCTCAGCCTTCCTTATTTGACCCGACAGCCGTCCCGTTCCGTAGTCATAGCCCTCCTAGACATATCCGCATCAGTGCTTCTTCAACCCCAGTGCCTTATTTCTATGAAACTAACAATAACCCGACCGCTTCCTCCTGGACTAACAATGAAAATGATAAAACACATCATGGTGTGCACATAAGGATAAAATCTAATTCTAATTCTGGGAATACTCATGGGCTAGCACCTTCTGAGGGTTCTTTTGGGAGCTCTACGGGGGGTGACCGACCTGCTCTCAGTTACGGGACACCTGATCAACAGGTCGGAAAGGACGTTTTCAGCGTCTACGAAACGCTTAAATTGAGGGGACGTGATCTTCCACAGACTGGAACACATACACAGGTCGACTATGGAGTTCCCAGTATCCCCTCTCCTCAACCCGACTATTCTCCCCAATCCTCTCCCTTAGTCCATACTCAGAATTTCGAACAAATCCCATCTCAGGCCCCCCAGTTTATTTCCACTAATCAAATCGACTCTTCGCAATATCAAGGCACTTCTGCGCCTCAGCAAGGGTATCAACAGGATCAAGGGTACCAACAACAGCAAAATGATCAAGGGTACGCCCAGCAGCAACAACCTGAGTACCAGGCTCCATCCCAAGGGTATCAACAGACGCAGGACCAAGGGGTACAATTTCCGGAACAAAACTACCAAACCTCAGGGTCATTTCAGCAGCAAAACCAACAAGACCCACCTCAGTCATTACCAACGTTTCCCGGATCCTGTTGTTCCAGTGGTCCATCGATGTCTCAGCCTCTGCCATCCCAATCCTATGACCAGTCCATAGGTACTGGTGTACAAACTGAGTATGGGTCTCCTAGTGATTCCTACCAAGCTTTGTCCCAAAACCTAAGTCCCGTTTATCAACGTCCTGGACAAAGTTACCGACACTCTTTGGAGTCACCTGAGAGTACTTCCGCCACAGATACAACAACTTCCTCTTCTACTTCCGATTCCACCTCTTCTACTGATGCAAACACAGGCAAGTCGA
The DNA here is from genome assembly GCA_906901685.1 of Desoria tigrina. Classification (NCBI taxonomy): domain Eukaryota; kingdom Metazoa; phylum Arthropoda; class Collembola; order Entomobryomorpha; family Isotomidae; genus Desoria; species Desoria tigrina. The sequence goes on along the minus strand of CAJQTU010000010.1, from coordinate 2,696,635 downwards.
GCCCAAACACACATGATGATGATAATGTTGATGACGAGTATGACAGTCAAGACAGTAATTATCAGAACAACATTACCATTCCTAACATTAACCATATTATTCCAATGACACCGTCACCTGACCGATTCAATATCTTTTCCCCTCGGCCTCTGATCTATAAGCGAAAGCGGCTTACCGTCCCCCTTCATCAGGCTTGGAGTAACCGGAAGGTTCCACTGTCTCTTAGACGGCATTCTGACATTAGTTTAGTTGAAGATAGCATGACAAGTCAGAGTAGTCAACAAACCGTATTTAGCCCTGTAAGGATGTCGACTGAGACTCCAAGCAATCCACTAAAGATATTTTTCCCAAATGCTCCGATTTTTATTAGGAGGAAATATGGGAAGTTTCAAAGGGTTATTCCGCCAACTTCCTCTCCGTTGATTAGTGAAAATACTAAAGAAACAGACTATTTAATACCCCACCCACCGAAAGATAAGCCCCGATTTAAGATTTCAATGAGCTCGACGGTTAGCGAGGTTGAAGCCGAGGAGGTTACAGCCGAGAATAAGGACATTGATGATCAGTCAGAGATAGCGAAATCGGAACCCATTTTCGAAAACAAAACTATCTCTTTAATCATAACCAACAACACGACGACTAACGCTCTAACTGACACAGAAGATGCTTATTACTACGACGATGCCTTGAGTTCGGAAAGTAGCCCGCAAAGTGATGTCCTCTCTACTAACGGCTTAAATTTGGCTGCTAATAATAATACCGCTGCTGATTATGATAACGTAGAAGGTGATGCTTATACTACTAACAATGACGAATTGTCGAATTCGACAGTTCGAATAGTAACAATACCAACAACGCTTCCAGTATCCCTTATGACCAGTGACACTACTTATCCCACAACAAGTTTACCCATGACTGTGACCGAAGATACGACCGTTGAGCCCGAAATTGAGCCAACAACCGTTTCGACTCAACCCCCTCCAATAACTACTACTACCGCTTTGACTAAAAGGACAAAAATATTTATAAGAGCTAATCCAAGAAAAATTCAACCAAGAATTAATCGATATCAAAGGTCCACTACTGTTAGCCCCGATCCGTTACCGAATGATTCAACCACTGCTTTTCCAACAACAATCCTAACGTCAACGTCAACTTCGGAAACTTCGACGAGTTCACCACCCGAAACGTCGACGTCGACATCGACAACTCCTTCACCAGAATCTTGGACGCTCGTTTCTGAAGAGACAACAATGGCAATGGACCCAACCACGACTCCGGAACCGGAGACCCAAGTTGAGAGGACCATGATTGTACAAAGTGCACCCTACGTCAGCGACCCCGACTACGTTCCCGGAGAGGATGCCTCCGTTTTTGAAACTTTAAATGTGACATCGTCCGAGGAAATTTCTTCCAACGAATTATTGGCGGAAATGAAAGGCTATCGTCTTCGACTTATGAAAGAATCCCTTCTCCGCGAGAGTCAGGAATATGCCCCAACGGCCCAAGAAATAGCAATAGCTAAAGAAACGAATCAGACTTCAATCTTTTTTAAAGAGCCGGAAATAGTATTACCTAGACGAAAGGCAAAGGCAAACTCTATTTTCTCTGACTCGATTTCGAAAAAGCAGGTCACAATGAGTCCATTGAAACTGTCTAGTAAATTCATTTCCAAGAAAGTAGAGAGGAGGAGAATGAGGAAACTTAGGAATTTTAACAGAAAGCCCAAGTCGATATCTGCAGTTGGTCCATTTTTAATTAAATCAACGTTATCTCCTTATCCTATTCATAATGCTACAAATACAAATAACATTAGCAATTCTACTTTTATTTCAAAATCTCCTATCATTTTAAAAGCAGCGAATTTAGAACTCCTTGCTGCAAGTGTTAGCCCTAAAACTGTTGAAACCCTTGATGAGAATATTTCAAATGCCAATAATATTACAAGCCCTAGACCTCAAATCCGTATCGTAAAGCCACTGACAATCGTTTCTTCAGATTGGAGACGGAAACATCGACAACGCCTTTTAAAAAGACTCAAGAACAACAAGTCATCAAGATCGTCCAAGAAATCTTCCTCTTCAAGCCCCCCAGCCCCCAACTGAGCTTATTATTTAAAAAATTAAACCCCATTAAAAGAATTTAATTATGAGCTTATCAGCACGTTAAGCACAACTGCACCGAATACACCTTCACCAAAACGCTTATATGTTCACAACTCAAGCCTAAAAGCCAAACTGTCAATCGCTTATCCAAACTCGGATAAGGCCTTGAAGTTGCACGACGCACTCTGCACGATCAGGAAATGACTGCATGGAAGCATCAATATCAAATGCACATAAGGCCCCGGGTCGGACCAATCATTAAGACCTTATCGGGCCTTATATGATTTAAATCCGCTATTCACTATTATTGTGTTCATTTACTCAAATAGTCAAGCCAAGGAGGAAGTACAAGAAAGTCCGGCTCTCATCTCTGCAATATCCCACACCGTCGACTTCCGTGGATGTCCCTTACAATTTGAACCCCGAGGAAAAACGTATGCTCATGAAAGTTGTTGCGAGTAAACTTAATGGAAATGCTATAACCCTTACGGACGATGAGTCCGAATCGGATTACGGGGAATATTCCTTCCCGAAAGCACATTTCTTTAGCGATGAGAAATACAATAACGAAAACATCTACACAAGCTATGGCTCTGTTGAAAACTCCTTCTAAATGGAGAGAAATTGGCTTTAAAATTACAATTACGTTTAATTAGAAATGAACATCATCAAGTGATTTCTATTAGTCAAGTAGTGGTAGTAGTTAAAGTGCATTATTTTTTATATATTACAGTTTGTAGCACTTATTTATTTTTGTAGCCTTATTTTTTCAAAGTTTAGAATATTTAATTATGAGAAATATCTATTATTTTGCTAATTAAATTTAACTCCCTTCTTCTGACTGAAAATCAATGGACATTGTGACTAACCCAGTACAAGACACATCTCTTTTGCTTAATTGAAACTTGAAGTATTCACCTGTAGAACCAGCTACTCGTTACAATGCTTGTAATAACTAACTCAATCTCTAACAAATCGAGACGGTTAGATATAGTTGAATGAAAAGTAAGGTAAGCTTACAATGCCTTCACAACATACTAACTAATTATTGACTTAACAGAGCTTTCCTTAATTCTTCTGTGCGAAAACATTATGCAAATGTAGTTAAAGTAGTTTGGAAATTAAGATGCTTTAATTGTTGAACTCACTTTTACAGCATTTAATTATTCTACGGATTATTATAGGAGCCTACGACAATGTTTTATATGCAGACCAGACTTTCATTCATGTCACTTGCTATCTGTTATCAAAGTCCCTTTAATTAATTGTCATGGGATGTTGACAACGTGTCCTGTTATGCGACCTTTTAATTAAACCTGTTTTTTTATTCGAGTTCTATAATCTGCATTCTTCGAAAGTGCGAACTGCAGGCTTTGTGATTTCAATGTTATGCATCTCTTTAATATTGGAGATGTAACAGGCCTTTTGTAGACTTTAAATTATAAAAGGGAAAGTGACATGAAATGATGTTTATTATTGAAACCAGGAGGGTGTATACTTAACTCCTGTCTTTGATAACTATCAACTGTTTAAAAATGTTTGAATTCCTTTGGGAGTGCCGTTTTGCTTCATTGTAAAAGTGCAATGTATATGAGGATTTATTATTAATGTTTTGTGATAAATATTTTAGGCTTTTTTAACTCTTTAATTATGAATTACAGGATATTCAATCTCATCCTAATGACAAGATGACATTTCGATTGGAGAACTTAAGCAGAAGAAGTTTAAAATTAAGAAAAACCGAAGACCCTCTTCATATTATATATTTTTTTATAGTAAAGAAAAACTTAATCAATGCACCAACTCGTTTAACTGATAGGAATTTGCAAATAGAACCCCAAGAAGCAAAGAAATAAAGTATATATACACTATACACAGTTTAAAGAAATTCAAAATTTTTGTTACATGAAAATTTGAAATTTTTTCAAGAAAAGAACGCACAAGTTATTTTAGTAGACTTGTATGTAAAGAGCTTCCGAGTTTCGAAAAGAACTTGCAACGTAAATGAAATAGAAAATAGGAAATCGGGACCAAATGAATGATTCTATTTCCTTTAACACTAAAAAAATATGTTTAATAGTTGGTTATAGCCATGTTATGTTATTATTACATTATAAGCTCAACTTCAAAGAACTCCTTATTTTCATTACTATATTGATGTATACTTATTTTATTAGATTTTTGAAAAAGCTGGAAAATCCATTGTTAAAAATGTTGAAAAAATAATATGAAACTTCCATGTACTTTATGTAATTTAACTTTTTAAGTATTATCTCTCTGTATTATCTTATGATAAAAAGTTTGAACGTTTCAACTTAATCAACAAATATACATATGTAAATATGTATATACAAACGGTTGTTGGACCTGGCTGGTCAGTCATTTTTATGAATGAATGACTCAAGTGTTTCAGTAAATGAGGAACACTGGCAGAATATGAATTGCAAAAACCGACGAAATTTTGTAGTCTATTTTGTTAACATGAATTGAGCAATGCAAAAATGAATTTTATATTTTTTACTTTAGTATGGTGTTTAATTCCTTATGAGAGCGTCTTATTTTAAAAGATTTCAAGATTCTAGTGAGTAGAATTTTTATTTTTGTATATGAAATCGTAATTACTTTGAAGGAATTCCTCTACATATTATCAAATTGTAACTATCTATTGAACTTCTTGATTTAAAAGCTTTAATTTGTAAATTGTTTTAAGTAACGCTGTCAGGGAATAGACCATGTTTGAGAGGCTAGAATGCAGTTTGCTTCACTAATTATTATATTACATTAAGATGTACAGATGTGATCTTATGGGGAAAATAAAAATATAAAAATGATTTCGTTTGGCTCGTTATTTTCAGAGTGTTTAGCCGACCATTCAAATACAATGTATGTCTGCTGTTAAGTTAGATACAAAAATTCCATACATTCGGATAACAGTAATTTACTCTGGACTTCTGAGGCACGTGATTTTAAGTGCTAGTTTTAGGTAAATTCAGGCTCGGTTTTATGGCCTACCTAAGAATTCATCCGATTAAATACAAACAAGCCCAAGGCGTACACATAATTGCAAGCCAATAAATATACAACAGAACTAGTCGCGATCCGAAAGTTAAGTCCTTAATGCGTGCACTGTTGCCAATTATAATTATTAATCGTAAAGTGCCTAAAAGTTTCACGTCCTGAATCCGATTACCCGTTACCTACTTAAGAGTCGAACATTCCAACTATCAAAATCGTCCCATGCTCCCAAATACTATATGGATGTGACAAAATGCTCATAATATGGGAAAAACAAAAAAATGAGGTCATCCAGATTTTTCTGGAAATTAAAACTCAAGAAACCTAGGTATATGTGAAAACAATTTCACATCCTGAATCTGATTACCTGCTCTAGAAAGCGTTTTATATATGCCGAAAGCTTTTTATTTCCAAAAATTTCCTGATCAATCTATCTAACTCTTCTAGTTTATGCAGTTGAATCACATGAACCAGAGAATAAACTAGAGTGTACACATGGAAGTAAGTCTCTAGTGTAGTGCCTATAATTACCAAAAAGTGACTCAAGATAAAATCTAAATTTTTATTAAAAATAGAAGGATAGAATAATTGCATGGAAATTTTATGCAGTTTTTCGGAGTGGATACGGAAATCCAAGGTTCCAGAGAAGTTTTAAAATAGCATTCTCTAGTAACCTATAGTAAGAAGCTTTCTAAATACCATCAATTATCAAGCCATTGCCAAAACCCAAAGTGGTAAGGATGACCTGTGATTTAAATTTTTTAAACAGATTTTTTCATTTCAGTTGACGTCATGACTCTATATGGTCATGCTTGCGTCAAACTTTATTGTTTTCCTTAATGTGTAGTCACTCTGTCTGTCTGTAGCCGAGGTACTTTGGGCATTGGGCGTCTGATAGTGTCGTCAAAAAGAGGCGTGGATGATAATAGGGAATTAAAAAAAACAAACATTGGACAAAATGCTTGTGGGGGTAATCATCTTTAACTATTCAAAGTGTTCAAACCAATCCTTCTCGATCACGGAAGCTTAAAGCACGTTACTTTTCCTACAATATTGATTACCATTCCTAAAAAAAACCCATGTTATCGTTACCTACCGTTCTTTTTGTCTTAATATTTAGTAGAAAATTATGAAGTAAGGTCTCTATAGTGGTATCATTAAACTGTCGCTCTGTACATTGTTTATAAGTCAATTGGAAAGGCACCATCTGTAAATTAATCAAAACCACGGTCCACAACTAGAGGCCTTAATTGCTTGCTTGCAAATGGATGCATAATCTGTTCAATCCTTTGACAGTGAAAAAAAAAGACCTACGTCGCCAAATGATACACTGATATAGGTATTTTGTAGACTATTACTATAAGTTGGGCGGATAGCAAGAAATAATTAATTATAATTATATATTGATAACCAGGATCACTGCGGCTGCTAACGTCCCAAACGATATAAAATATTTAGTTCCTAAATATCCGGCTCGTTATGTTACATCCCTGACATGGAATAGCTTTTTCTGTTTAGAATCCTTAATACTCTTAATTGAGGTCCAAACAAAACCACTTAAAGCTCAAGAACAGAATCAGCGACCAAATCACACCAAAACTAAAGGAGCGTCTCTTGACATTTAAAGTCGCAAAGAAAGCTCCAGAAATCGGCATCCACTATCCACAATATGGTGCTCCTCCAGTCAAAAGGCGTTAGTGACTCTCCGATTTACGTCTACAACCTCTTAACTTACGTAGGAGTTAGTAGAACTCATTTAGAGAAACTCCCCACCGGAAAAATCGTAAGTCGCCCAACAACTGGGATCCCTTTTATCATCTATGTTATTATCCACTTGAATTCCTTGGCCAAGGGCCTCTTTCTCCTCGGCCTTTTTGCGGGGCTTTGGGAGTTCGAAATGGAGTTCTTCGACTACATCGCCGGAATGCTTTGGTTCCTCATATTCTGTGAGACTTGCATTGGGGATTGGTTACTTATGAGGAGGTATCCCTATTTCGAAATATTGATGGCAGGATTCAGGATTCAGGACGAGATTCATCAAAAACTTGGACCTCGAATGGAGGAATTTCGACAGAAACAGGATTTGTCGATTAAGAAAAAGGCCTGGTTTCAATGGTAAATCGGAGATGGTTTAATTTTAATTAAACACGGAAATAAGCTCCCTCCCCGAAATTACTCCCCATCCCCGAACATCCTCGAGTATTTGTATAAGCATTGCATTGTTGGATTCCCTTGAATTAACCTTCACTCCCAAGGATCGTAAAATGTTTAACCAATACTGCCCCAAGACAAAATCGCACTTAGCCCCCTCACCGAAATAAGTCCCCGAGTCCTTGAGAGCTTCCAAAATAAGCACAATCCTGGTCTTTTTAGCTATGGTCATAATAATACATGACTGTTTGGTACCTTAATAGGATAATAATTTTAATGGGAATCTCTGCCTGCATTCTTCAATACGCGTCTGCCCCCAAATACTGCATCTTTACAAACGCTCTCATTGAAGCCGACACACCTCTCGTCAATTGGCTTATGGGATTTCACGATGTTGGTTTTATCGCACATGCTTGGCTGCTTTACGGCTCCGATGTTTGTGTTCAATCCGTATTCGGGGGACAATTCCAACATTGTTTGAAAGTCTTAGCTGAAGAAGTGCGATCCCTTGCTCAAGAATTAGACCAAAGCCCATCGGAAATGGCAGCAACGGTTCTGGTCCGCGGCAACTCTAGCGGATCGACAGTCGTCGGAGGAATACTGAACTCTGGACGACTTAAAAGAGGTCCAGCCGATGAAATTCAAGAAATTGTGCTTTTTTCAGAATCAAAAGTTTTCACAACATCGCAGAAGGAATCAGAGAAGAAATCAAAGGGTCCCATCGATGTCGCAAATTTATACCCCAAATACACGTTCGAGCAGGTTATTCTGGATTATCGAAAACTCGGGATTTTTGCAGAACGAATGAACGACTGCTGCAGCTATAACTTTTTAGTTATGCATGTAATATCTTATGTCCAGATGACTTCGGATGTATTTGTCATTTTTCAACTTTTGAGAACCCCTGGATCGAGCCCGTCGGATGTGGCTTATTTCATCGAAGATTGCATTGTGAGTTCATTTTTTTTAAAAGTAATTCTGACGTGTTTCTTTTTCCATCCTCTGTCCTTATTTAATCGGCCAATTGGGCTAGCTAGCTTGAATGCCAAATATAATCGTTCCTAAATATTCTTTTTAAAGGTTTGCATGTTCCTTCTCTATAAATGTTTCAAGGCGATATCGTTTGTTGGGGCTGCCGCCGACGAGTTTCTGGACGCTGTGGAACGGTACTCCACCAAAGCAGACCCTCGACGAAAGTACAACCGGAAGGTTCGAAAGTCCCTACCGAAAATAGTGATGAAACTTGGGCCCAGCATTTGTACTCCGAGCACTGTTGGAAATGCTTGCATGATTTTAATGAACTATTACATTATGGTTGCTTTATGGTAGAACCATTACGCTTTGTAACAAAAATATGAGACTAACGGAACGGCGACGACTAATTGTGATTGTATACTATTGCTTGGTATATAGCAAACTCAATTTTATTAAACACTCGGACAAAAAAAAATTTAATAAAAATTAGCTTAGACTTTCAAGAAATCAATACAGAGTTTTATTTATAAATGTGACAAGGTGATAAAATATTTGTAAGCCGAAATAACATCAAAGAAACCTAATAATAATAGGTAAGCTGTTCGTGCTCCAGCATAAACGATGAAACCACCATCTAAATTAACTAAACTACCTAACTGATGGAAAACATCGCCAACCCACTTTCCGTCAATCTTCAATCCATTCTGATTAATCAAACAGTTCAAGGACGGCGTATGCTAATTAATTAATTATGTCTCATACAAGCAAATCACATGAGTCACCAATCTTTGTCAATGAAGATTTAGTGGGTAAATAGTTGAATGATCAAAATTATCTATTTACTGCACAAAAAGTGCTTTTATAGACATTGCTGGCCTACCCCACTTTTGTTTTTCTCGATTGGAATTATTTTTACAATATTGGAAAACTCGTAGTTACCCGAACGAACTACACTACAACTACAACTAGCAAACTGTAAGTTTCTCTAACAAGGGAATGTTCTCAGGATGGAATTCGGGAATTGTCTGAAACTTTTTTGGTTAAATCTACAAGTCAAGTGGACAATAAACTCAAAAAAATTAGCTGCCCTAATTGATGTTATCCATGTCAAAAAAATTGATGAACAATGGAGCTGCAAATGAAAACATCGGAATTATTAAACATAATATACCAAAAAATCAAGAAAAAAATTAGAAAAACAAAAATTATAATATTTTGCTTTTATTCCAAGCGGATTTTGAGAAATCGAGGTGGGAAGTTAACAGAAAACGTGTGCCACAGCGCGAGATCAGTACAAGAAAACTTTTCATGGCGTGACGTAGAAAAATACATTGAGTGAAGATACGAAAAGTCCAGAAAATAGTATAGCGACAGAACGAGACTTTTCACTAAAGCAGACGGGCAGTTACTATAGGAAATCACAATAATTCCAGTTTTCTCGCTCCCTTTTTTGCCCTCACAGCCGCCACACCCCTTCTCCGGCCACTTCCCACCTCAATTTCTCAAAATCCGCTTGGAATAAAAGCAAAATATTATGATTTTCGTTTTTCTAATTTTTTTCTTGATTTTTTGGTATATTATGTTTAATAATTCCGATGTTTTCATTTGCAGCTCCATTGTTCATCAATTTTTTTGACATGGATAACATCAATTAGGGCAGCTACTTTTTTTGAGTTTATTGTTCACTTGACTTGTAGATTTAACCAAAAAAGTTTCAGACAATTCCCGAATTCCATCTTGAGAACATTCCCTTATAAGTGTAATTGGTGATTTTTCAGATACAAAAATAAAAAACTACGAGCAGGGCATTTGCAGTCATAGTTGCGGTGTAAAGACATTTCCTCCGCCCTATCCATTGTAGTCCGGCACAACGCTCTAAACCTCCAAAAACTTTTTATCGATACTATAAAAGGCTTTTATAATAAAACCTATTTTTGCAAAAACAATTCCAATTCTGAAAAAACTCAAGTGGGGTAGGCCAAGCATGCAGTGGCTACAAAAAGCACTTATTGTGCAGTAAATGTGTAATTTTGATCATTCAACTATTTACCCACTAAATCTTCATTAATAAAGGTTGTTGACTCATGCGATTTGCTTGTATAAGACCTAATTAATTAATTATCATAAGACGGCCCTTTAGCTGTATGATCCATCCGAAAAGGTTGTCGAAAAGTGGGTTGGGGATGTTTTTCATGTCATATGTACATACCCTAATGCCTAATCCCTCACCTTATCATATTTAGGAATTTAGGCGCGCGTGCCTTTCAAGGTGGGAGGCACTTTATTTTTTTCAGGTATACCTGCAGGTCGCAGCGACTCGCTGTAAAAGTCTTGGACACTCTTCCGTTGCGGAACGGTCAGGAGAGGTCAGAATGTTCGAAAACACGATTTGTCTATAAAATTTAGTTTTGAAGACGCTCGGGGGTGTCTTTTTGGTGAAAAGTGGTTGGAAAAGTCGGTGGTCGACCAGGGGGGCTATTTTAGGGTCATTTTGAATTTTTTGAAACAGATGGGCGGTGCGACCATCCCGGTATGCCGGGCTAACTTCCAATGAATGTTAGGTAGTTTCGTTAACTTAGATGGTGGTTTCATCATTGGTGTGGGGACATTAATATTAAATAAGTTAAATATAATCTTCCATAAAATATTTTGGTCTATAATACAGACATCCCGATGCAGGGATTGTCCTCATTACTAGTAGCAAATTAGTCCCACTAAACTGCATCAAAATAATTTTTAAAAGCTTTAAAAATAATAACTTCCATACTTGTATGAAAGATGCACACGGTGGAGTTTGAAGCTACGGTAATTCATTGGTGATATGTTCAATAATGCGATGAAAGGTCAAACATGTACAATGTATATATTTTATTTATTAACAGAACAGTTAATTATGTACACATAGATTATTACTTTTAAAATAATTTCTGACGTTAAATTGTATCAAGTTAGGCAGGATTAAAATGAAATCCATCAGTCATATTTTATAAAATACTGCATAATCTATCGGGAATTCTGACATTGATAAATCACAATGACGTATTAGCATACTTGTAACCCATTCTTCAAAGGTCATAAAAAGCAGTTTCTGACAACGGCACCATATATTCATATAATAACCTACACCTAGCTTAAGTAATACTTGAGCCATAAATATTACAAATTTTGTACCCTGAACACATTGCATTACACTATTTTATGGTAAAAATGAAATTACCAAGCGCAAACATGGCATATTAATTACGTTATCTAATCTTGTCCCTCTGTCACTATTCAGTCTCTCTGATGCTCGTCAAGAGCAATGCACATAATCACCATCAAAGCGATATCCACTCCAGGAGCAATTTCAATGATGTAATCGTCGACTTCCAAGAGGAGGGTCCTAGCAGTCGTAGGCCGGTAAATCTTTGCAATAGGGACTCCACCATGTTTGGGATCTCCAAGGAAAATCATGCATTTTTTCTCTCGCCAATTCCCCTTTAAAACAATGTTTCTTTGTTTGTGCGTTACGGCATCCGTAAACTGGGTTGACAACTTGGCCTTGATGAAGGTGATTGAGGAATTGAATTTGCAAATTTCCCTAGACGAATCGTCCCCAGCGTAGACCCTGTATTTGTCCGTGAAGGAGATGAGCTGTTCCTTAAGGTTCAGGACGGGATATCCGTTATTGTCCCGGAGGACTTTTTTGTCCCTCAGGCTTAGGGTTTTCCCATGACATTTGAAGTACAAGACTCCAGTTTGGGCATCCGAGATTTTGAAATCGTCACCGGAAAAGGACCACAGCTTCTCCCGCAGACGGAGTTGAACGGGATTTGGGAGACAGAACCTTTGTTCTGTGGCACAGAGGGGCTCTGGTTGGGGGTAGAGAGGTTCCTGGAATCGAGACTGATCTGCACCCATTTTGATGTTAATTAAATGTCCAACTGTAACAGTAAAATAAAATCATTACCAAGATGTACTTTTGATATTTTTATACCATTTTTTCGTAGTAATATTATTGTACAAAAAAATTAATCATGTTGATTTAGGGTTGAATTAATTGTTAATTTACACAAGAATCATGTTCTAGTGTATTTCATTTTTAAAATGTGGCCAAATGCGAAATTCAATGATTGACTTACGATTTAAATCTGAATCCGAATGGCAATTTTCTTATAGTCAGCACTTGGGTGCTATTCCAAAAATACGAATGAAAATGTCCAGAAAATTATTTAACAAAGGCGATGAACCGGAATTCCTCTCAAAATCCTATTTAGCTAATTTTTGACAATAAAAATGCTTGTAAACCTCAATAATTCCTGCACGCAACTAAGGAAAGAAATCCACTACATCCAGCTAGTGACAAGGAATTGTAATGAATGATAAAATATTCAACTGAATTTAGGTTTTATATTACCACTTGGTTAGTAACGTACAATGCGACAAAACACCAATAAGTTATACGTGTGCTTAAGTGGGCAATGAATGAGTAGTAAAAAAGGAAACACAGATTCATTGACGTCATCATTTCCATGTGTATTTGACATGGTTCAAGAGACTTGATGCATCATCATTGCTAAGATTTTATATGGATTGTAACATACTACATTAGCCACGTGTATTTCTCAAGCCACCAACACTACTTTTTTAACACTCTTTTACTGAGATGACTCAGCCTTTGGTATATTCAACTACATTCATAAACAGCAAATTCAGAGGACGTGAGAGCTGAACGCAGTCGGCTTAACTATAATAGTGTGTACAAAACACAAATAGGGCAGCCCATACCAGTAGTTATGAGTGAGTTATTCATGACGTCAGCGAATACAGCTATTAAAATTGAAGTGACTAATAGAGGTGTTTCAACGCTTTAAGTTATGACGTCATTAGTTATTCGGGGTCAGCATATTCGGTATATACCGAGTTCGATATTACATTAGCCTAAAGAGTAGTATCTTCATTTGATTTCTGAAACTATGTTCACCGGGTTGATTGTAAACTAAACCAGTAAGGGCCACTCTGTCTTAGTTAGTTTGTTGTCGATTGTCAACCGGCGTGCAAAAACTGTATATGTTCGAGAAAGATTGCACGGAAAACATTGTTAGGAGAGGCTGGGAAAGTTTTGTACGGAAATGATTTTACGGAATCATCCGGATGTATGCCTTTTAAATCATCGGAACGATTTTTAGAACTATGTTCCTGAAGTTAAATCGATCCAAAACCTAATTCAGATTTAAAGAAACTATATTATGTTAGGTAAGCAGGTTTAGTGGTAATCTGAGTATTTACAACATAAAAAATCCTTACGCTGGGGACTTATTTAGGTAAACGCACCTATGACACGATAGACAATCAACACCAAGTCAAATCTAAATGGTATCAGCATTTCGAACGGAGTGACATTCATAGTTTGCCAAACGTATTCAGAATATTGAATACCAATTTGTTTAATTTTAATATCCCCGACTAATAGAAAACCTGGTCATACTTCCCTTTTCAGCTTTTCTTCGAGAAAAATGAATCTTGACAACATAAAAAATGTAATTAATTAACGGAATGAAGCAAAACGTGGTTCATAAAAAAGATTAGATGTTTGCACAAAATCCATCAATCCATCTATTAAATTGTGAAAATGCAGCATTGAATTTACAAGTTGCAATTTAATAATAAAGTGTGCATAAGGTTAACTATCACTGAATGAATGAAAGTCTCAACTCCTTAATAGTTTATTAAAAAAAAGTTAAGTTTGTATAAATTATTAAAATATTCATCAAACAGAAAGCTCATTGATTCCCACTTGTAATAAATTTGTACAGTTCGATGTCAGTGACACGAGACGACGAAACCTATAATAATATCCTCGTGATCCCATACATTGGATATAAAAATAACCTACTGATATGCACTCAAGTCAGTGATTGACTTACTGTTTTTTCCTGTCCTTAAAGCAAACTCTCTTCACATTTATTTCACATCAAAATCCAACGCTCACGTAACGATGTATTGTTATTTAAAATTCTCACCTCGTAAAAAAACATCCGAAACAACAAGAGAAACAATAAGTTCACATGCCAATAAATCCCAATAACTTTTCTTGATAATCAACTTAACTGCTACGGCACTCCCAGTCCTAACCATTCACCTTGCCATTTTCGCAAGCCCTCCGACTGCCTTATTATCTCTGTAGACTTGCCAAAAAATTAGGAAGTTCAAACCTGCAAAAAAAACCTGCCACTTCCACTTGCACCTTCTAAAACTCAACTTGTCTATTACGAGATATATGGGTCAAGGGAAAGATCTCTGTTGATGAACTCTTGTAAATGTAAACTCCTCTTAGCCAAACGATTATTATGACAAAAAAACAAAAACATTGAGATCTTCTATAAGGTTCAAATCTTGAATCAACTCTTCTCAAGCTTTTCTAACAGTTCTTTAAACGATACATGCATTGGGCTAAACTACATGTTTGTCAATTACCAAACCACAGCAGCTATACTATTCTGCTGAATGAGTTACCTGACTGATATTACATATTGAATTGGTCGGTTTGGTATTTGATTTGATGTACGCTCATCGTATACGTGGTTTGACGATCGAGATAAGGGTACAGAAGTTAAGTGGCAAGTTGGGATCTATAAGATTCGAGATTTGCGAGCTATTATAACAATAGCTAAACTAAAACCTATTATATACATTGATGAGATGGTAACAACTTTTACTAACAAAATCCTAACAACTCTACAACAACGTCTCTCTTTAAATTTGAAAGACATAGAAGGGAGTAAGAAGAAGAAGTTAAGAAGGGAGCAGAGAAAGCGAAAAAGCAATTTCTACTGCATTTTACATACAAACGATTACAAAGACCACTTCCGAGTCTATAAGAGGAGGCTTGAAGGTGTCATTCTAATTCAGTCGGCAGATTGATTTGACTTCATTTACTTCCCTTTAAATCATTATCGTCAGTCCGATTTACCTCAAGAGAAGAGACGGCAGTCAGTAGGGGGCTGCTTGGTATTATTGTGAACAAATTGACAAAGACAGGCAATTTGCAACTACCGTTTCCGGCCGAAGAAAAATTAAGTATCAAGTGCCTGTTCATACGTACGATTAACAAGGTTAGCTTGTAGTGTCCCATAATATTATCATTGAGAATAATTGCCAATTTAACTCTTGTCGCACAGAAAAGTTTACGGTTTTGATTTGATATTTTGACAGATCAAAGAGTTTTCTTCATCATCTCCACATTCATATTCCAGAAGAAGGTTGTTGGATTCAGGAAAACTTGGACATTATAATGGTACGAGTTTTTAATTTATTCTATCTCATTTCCTTTGTAGAATTTTAGTTTTTAGGTTAGAAATCGGGCTGGGAGGAGGAGGCGGTTTTATACAGTTGATTTTTGTTGTTGTTGGTAATAATGTTGAGATTGTAGTTGTTGTTGTTGTTGAAGGACTTTCGATTTCAGAATTTAATTTCTCAGAAAGTCATACAAAAGTACAAGGAAAACTTATACAATAGTCGAGGTTAAAGCGAGATATCTAGATTGGGTTAAACCTGATGCAAGTCTCAATGCAATCAAGTCTAAACCACATCGTTTACTTTCACTGAACAGAGGATTAGCTAGAGTTATATATCGTTGAAAAGCTCAACACTTTTAATCCTCATAGCTCATGTATGCAGATTCTGTTCTCGAGTTGTCATAATCCTGATTGGAACGGATATTCCTAAAAGGTTACTTCCCTGGAAAATTAATGAATAAATAAATGAGCAGAATTTTCAATCAATGTTGAATCAAGCTTTTTTAATTTTAAAAGAATTTTAGAAACGCGTACTAATAACTTTATACCTAGAGTTGTTTTTAAAGCTTCTTAGTGAATTTTTTAAATTTCTAATAAGCCTTCTTTATGAGAGCTTTCTCTACTTCTCTTTTCCCATGATTTGATTAAATAACAGGAAAAACCCTTTTGGCAGGGCTGAGACTCGAGTAGTAATTGTTTACCAAGAAGAGCCCCGTAGATTTGTCTGCAGATTGTAATGCTAATTTAATGAGAAAATTAAGCAGTATATTAAGGACAAAGTGTTACCTTCACCTTTAGAGCTATGTTTCTATATATAGTCTTTAAGTTCCTTGGCATATGAGTCATGATTTACGAGTATCGTTGACATTTTGAATGGATTTAGCACAAGACAGCGGTTCTGCTAATTGCCTTAGTGGGCCCATTAAGCCTTCTTAGCGCACAGGCCCAATCGTCACCACCACATGGACCACCGCCAGGTTATTACAATAGGGGACCCCCACCGCATTCCCACGGCCCACCCCAGGGCCCCCCTCCCCCAGGATATGGCCCCCCAGGATCCCACGGTCCCCCTCAAGGATATGGTCACCAGAGCTCACATGGCCCTCCAGGGCCTCCATCGCATAGACCTGCCGGCCCGTCGAAAATTTTCTCCTGGCTTGGATCGAAAATGCCGAGAATTCCTCACTTTACGCCCCGGTTTCCCTCGTTCCCAAAGTACAAACCTAATTACCCACCCGGTCCACCTAATTACCAGGCACTTGTTCTCCCTCAGCCTTCTTACGGAGGAAAGTATAGTGCCGGTCCCGAGAAAGTCCAGATCAGCGGCCCAACTTATAACTCAATTCCGAATGTAGTTTACTATTCCCCGGGACAGGATTACCAGATCCCGTCCTCCAGTAGTTCCGCTAATACTGTTATATACGAAACACATGAGAATTTACCTACTTCAGTGGGTGTTGGATCCAGCCCCAGTTATTACAGTGGTGGCGGATCTGCTCCAGTTCAACAACAACAGGCCAGCTATTCTCAACCCGGTGTGGTTTTCGAAGCTGGACAATCCGAGGTCTCATACCAACATGTTCCAGCTCATAAAGTATATTCGCCTGCACCTCCACAGCTATTCAAGGCTACTTCGGGAAATATGGAGATCCTACCGTCCCAAATGGTTTCATATCAAAAGGAGACCATTGCCCCACAAGTCCAGCAGTACCAACAACAATATCAACAACAACAGTTACCGGGAGTAGACTCTACAACAATTAGTCAAAGTTCTTACTTGACCCCATCCACTTCCTATTCTAGTCTAAAGCCGAGCTACAGCCAGGCCCCTTATGTACCAGCCAGTCAGGGTCCCGACTACCACAACACGGGCTACAAGACTCAGGAACAGGCAGGACAACAAAGGATAGATCACATGCCTTATGGTTCCATGTTTCAAGACACGCAGCCCCAAGTCTCCCCTCTCTTTGATCTGTCTTCCCTCAACTTGGATCTTGGTGGAGGTAATGGGCCTGTTTATCAAATGGCTGCTTCCGCTCAGCAACCTCAAGAACAGGTTTATAATGTAGCTGCCCCTGAAACGGTTTCTTTGGATTCGCTTTTGTCTTCGTTCAACCAACAACAGGGACAACAGCAGTTCCAGGGTCAAATCCTGGAGCAAGATCAGGCCTATGCACAAGTTGAAGAACCCCAAGGGGCATATTCAGAACAATCCTCCGTAGTTGCTGTCCCACCTCCCAATTTCTCAGTCACTTCCGATTCCGATAAATCGACGTCTGGGATCGAGTCAGGGGCTCAGGACATGAGTGTAGCCGAAAGCCAATACCCCGGGGTGCAGATCCGAGCCCATGCTGGGGGTCAGGATGGAGTATTTGAAGTTATTGCCGATGCAAATGCCCCCACCTACGAAGGTGGTCATCCCTTCGATCTGAAGAAGTTGATGTCCATGATTGAGCCTGGAGCACAGTTTGCGACGTCCGATGTCGTCCACGAAGACCAAGCGGCTGCTGGGTCGGAGAACCATGAGACTTATGCCCCTTCCCCCGTTCAACAGGAACAAGTTCAGGGTCAAGTTCAGGATAATTCCGGCTCCACTTACACGGTCGTCCAACAGGGTACTGATTTTAATAAATTTAATAAGCTTAAAGGCCATGTAACCTTCCCTGACGAAATGTCGAAAAAAAGAAACTTGACAGCTACTCCCCTCTTGAAACCCTCTAAACCTTCTTCCTCCTCTACCATGCAAGGTTCTGACTTTATTCCCAACTCTTTTCAGAAGCCCGGAGGTAATACTTACTCTTCTTCTAATAAGAAGGACAACAAATACCCCCATGACTTGAGAAAAGCGACCCATGACAGTAGAATAAGACCCGACAAACCTACACCTTCTGACCGTAACCGCTTGACCTTTGGACCTGTTCAAAATCAAGGAGTTGCCACAGCCCAAAAAACCAATACGACTGCAAGACCCAAAAGACCCTCAGTTATCCATCCCTTCAATGACGTCAAATCCCCCCTCCCAAGTACAAGCACGGGTACTGAGAACCCTCTTTTAAATACTCGGAGATTCTCTGAAGAATCCCCTCTAATAATTTATCACACTGTTAAACCCTTCGTATCCAGTAACCAGAAAAACGGTACCGTTAGTAGTAGTAGCAGTAGCAATGGTGACGAACATCCCAATCATAATTACATGGTAACTCCATCCACCACCAATAAGAACTATCCTTTACTGGGAGTTTTCCCTGGACTTGTTCCTACAGTAAATTCCCTATTTGATTCCGTGTCACCTCAATCTTTCCGTTCGAACAGGGGTCAAGTTCGAGGTCAGGATGACCTTGATAAGTCAAGCCAACCTGGGACTTTTGTAGATAGCGAGGGTGACCTCGCTGCTGCAGATAGTCGACAGGTACAGGCTTATGCTATCACGGTTACACCCCCTTCGTCCTTATTTAATAGACCGGGTGACGAACTGACGACCCCAAGTACTACTGCTACTAAACGTGACTTGACTTCTACGGTTTCCCCCGATATGATTACTGGTAGTAATAGTAAAAACATCAGTTCATCCATTAGTGTTTCTTTATCTCAATCTCCGACCTCGTCATTATCAAGGGACAAAATAACGTCCCAGCGATTTCCCGTTTACCAAAGGAAGCCCGATAGTTTGATGACAAAATGAGATTGGTTTAAAGATTTGTGAAACAGCCGACTGATATGAGCTTTTCTCAGGAAAGTAATCTGTTATTTAAAAGTTAATTATATACGTGTGTAATGCCCTTTAATTAATTTAATTTTTCCCATATTTAAGAGTCAAAGTGCCATGAAGGAGCTTTAATTCATACTTCTTCTAATTGTAAATAGAAAATTAGCTAAATAAATGTACGGATCGAATATTTAAATTTATTGTAAAATTCCATAAATTAATTGAGATTGTGTGGAATGAGAGAGCGAAGATATTACATAAAAAATGATACAAAATCTTGAATATCTGTATTTGTCATTTATTTTACTGTTTACCAAGAAAGTTAGTATTTACAAGAAGATTTAAAAAACCAGTTAGTCCGTGTATAATTTAATAGTTCAGTAACATCTGCAATAATCTCTAGAAAAGATTGAAAGCTAATAAGTGAGATCGAAAGTAAAGAGTAAAAGTGAAATTAGAAAATGTAGTGTGGATTATTTATCGTAGATGACCACAAGGTCGATGAACAAAAGAGTTGAACACGTATGAAACTGGTAAGAGAGTGAAAGGGCCCGGTAGGATCATCATCATCATGTTCTATGTTTTGACATTGCATCTGATAATTGCAGAGGATCTGTGTTTTCTGCAGAAGGTAAAAAAGCGTTCACCTTATTTCCAATTCTGGATTAACTTGTTTTATAGGTTCAGTATGAAATGAAACTTATGAAAGTTAGCTTTAAACCTTGTTCAACGTAGATTTTTGGTTCGTGTCTATAAGAAAATGTCAATAATTTCATAGAATGATGAACAAGAGAAGAAAAACAGTAAATAAATGTAACAAAAAGTTATTTTATTCAAAGTTTTGCTTCATGATAATTTGATAATCACGATTATTGAAGTGATTTTAGCAGTGATAGTTTTGGAATTTATTCCTGACTTAAAGGTTTCTTCGTAAGATTTATGAGCGGATAAATTCTGGAATTTCGAGATAGATTCCTAACATTTCATGTTGTATACATTGCAAGATTTTAATAAACAATTAAAAATACATGAGGTATAAAACAATATTGTATATGTATAGTCGGTATATGATTTAGTAAAACCGTTATTGTAATGTAGGCACTGCAAATTACAGAGGATAGAGTTGTGGTTTGCGGTTTTGAAAGAAATGTTGGAGGAGTGTTTAGTTCTATCCGATATAAATGAATGCATAGCAGCCAAGTTTGGAGATACGTTTAATTCTATCAATTTTATACATCAAATCTAATCATCTAATCCAACCTAATATATCAGGTATCACGCTGGGTACACCACGCAGTTTGTTCATCCCTACAGTCCCTACCCGACTTAAATGAAAATTGACAATGAAGTGCAAAAATCTCAATAAATACTCTCGGTTATTGACTTCAAAATTTACATTTTTCACGGCTTTGGCGATGTTTAGTTCTGCTATAAACAACTATTGACGTATCTTTCTATACTAGAAACAGCATAATACCAGATCAAGTAATGTTTTCATTTATAAATTGAGAGCAAACGTATTCAGTCCGTAATTAGAAGTTTTAAAACTTACAATTTCAATAACAATTCTTTACTCCAAGATGACCTTGACAACGCTTGTCCCAACAGGTGATGACAAATGGAAGGTTTTTGAAAAAAAATATAATAAGGGGGCATACGTCATCATTTGCCCCCTTATTTTTTATGACGTCATCGTTGTATAGCAACTCATGACGTCATCATTCAAAAATCATATTATGACGTCATCGTTTCAATAGAGAAATCGCGAAATGACCTCTCATCTCGTTAGCAATCCGCTTCAAATTTCTCTTGCCTTCTACTACTGCAAGATTCATCTTACATTTCACAATATTATTATTGTGCAAATGTGCATTCGTGTATTATAAGCATAGATATGGATAGTATAATAAGAAATTATAAGAAAACAATCGATTCCCCTCTTTCTCTCGTCAATCGTCTCATCATTTTCATTTCACGTTTACAATATTCGTGTTGGACCTGATGAAGTGGTGACAATTAGGACTTCATTCTCTTCCCATAGTTTCCTTTGTATTCCTAATCAATTGCTTGTGATTTGACTCCCACATCTCACAACTCCCCATTAAAACAAAGAGAAAAAGTTATATCATATACATCAGGACAGGACAGTGTCGAAATAGAACGCTGCTCATTTATTCATCGGTTGAATCGGTTCAATATGTTCCCAGCCTTATAGGACATTTCCCCAATTGCGAATTGCATATCCATGAACGTAATGGTTTGAGATGAAAGAAATTGATGCAATCAATGACGTCACGATGCAAGCCAGGAAATTATTCAGTGCTATGTTGTCATGATCAACCTGAGAAAATTTTTGTCGATTTCAAAAAGTTGAAAGTTGAAGATTTTTCAAAAACCCTCCATTTGACATAACCTGTTCCAGCGCCCGTTGTCAAGCAATCTTGTCTTTACTCTATATCAAGGTTCCTATACTCTTGGTTTCCTGGGTGTCTTTTCTTCAGGAGGTTGTCCAGGAACTTAGATTTCGAATTCCCATTTTAGGGCTACGGGAAAACAAACTCTTTTCATCGTTTCTACAGCAATTTTTGGGAATTTTTTTAGTGAAAAATTCTGAAATTGACGATTCCGACTCTAAAATCGAACCTCATGATGATGAGCGTGAAGTTCTATCTATACTTCATGATTTTCAGTCTAAAATCTTATCTCCATGAAATGCAAACGTTTAGATAATAATATAATATATTTTTATAATATTGTTTATCCTTCATATATAATATATAGAAGAACGATATTAATGTTTTCATTTCAGAAAGCTATGATTTTAGGCTGCCAATGCAATTTTTGGAATTTCGCATCCGACATTTGCATGGAGGAGTTTTGAATTCATAATTGCTTTAGAATCTCATGTTAGAATGATCATGCTTCTTGCTATTAGTAAAAAATTTTACTTTTAATTCTAGGAATGCTATTTGATGTCTTGAGTTGTTGAGTTTAATTGAATGATATCAACATTATTTTACACGTTCTTTCATTTCATGAACATAAGATCACGCTCATCATGAGGTTCGATTTTAGAGTCGGAATCGTCAATTTCAGAATTTTTCACTAAAAAAATTCCCAAAAATTGCTGTAGAAACGATGAAAAGAGTTTGTTTTCCCGTAGCCCTAAAATGGGAATTCGAAATCTAAGTTCCTGGACAACCTCCTGAAGAAAAGACACCCAGGAAACCAAGAGTATAGGAACCTTGCTCTATATTGAGACATACGCTAAAGAAATACTGTGAAATAAAACTCTCTTTCGTTCCTACTCCAAAGTAAACTGAAGATTAAAACTTTGCATAAAAATCCGATTCAACGACAAGTTGGTGATAGGTTAATTACCTCTTTATGTGAACTCCTTAGCCTAGATCCCTACTTTGCTAAAGAATTACTCTGTCATGTTACTTATTTGCTACAGTTCGCATAGATTATCATACGCAAGTTAATTTCCATTTCAGCGATACATTTTTTGCTCCTAATATCATTGTATGTACAAAACGAAACCACAATATAAATACTGATTATTATGCAGGTACAAAAAAATGTTTCTGTTTTGTAAGGTAAACCCAATGTGACTTGCAGTCATTTTTAATTTCCATTTCGCAGCTCACACGACGATTAATTTCCCATCGACTATGGTTAGGTGGATTCGCCAGGAAAATTAACCGGAAAAGGAAATGCTCAACGTTTAATAGCCCAGTGAGAGAGTAATAAGCTGAAAATCAAAGCGAATTAAGTTCAACCGCATTGGTTTGGATTGTAGAAACATTAAAAAAAACTTTTCCTTTTATTACAGTCCCTTTTGCAACTTTAAAATAAACATTTAAAATAAATATTTAATTAATTATTTAAAAAATAAAGCTTTAATAAGTTAGACAATTTTATTGATATGTACAAAATTTGATTCCCACAATTAATTATAAAGTATAAAAAATAGCCTATATGAATAATAATAATTGGTTTGATGGGTTGAAGTTGAAAGACATATCACAAAATGAGTAGATCGTGTGTTTGATCATTAGTTTTAGTAAACGTATACACTTGAACGTAACTGGAATCGGAACTAAGGGCCCTGCTAATAATACTGTTTATGATTCCTGACAGCTAATATAATTTAATTAATTTATAACCCTATTCGATATCCAACTATATTGCTACTGAAAATAGACTGCAGTTCATAAAAGAAGTGCTCTTTTCAGGAAATTTGACAAAAAATAAACTCCGGGCGTTTAATTTCATGATTTACGGTAGTCCACTCGATTGATCGCTACTACTTTTATAGCTTTGAATACCTTAGTGCTGGCGAGGTGTAATAAAAACAATAAATAAATATTCACAACAAAATTAATTTGAACGAGACATGAAGAGATATTGCATTCACAAACTATTCGTCGAATTCCATATTTCACGATAAACCTAGAAATTCTCGTAACTGGGAAAATGTTGTGAAATGTCTAAGAAAAGTTAGATTCCTACTGAACAAATTTTACTACAATAACCCCACGTAAGCTTAAGGATTTGAATCCGTAATACTGCTACTATTTAAAGTCTCCCCGGACTCACCACTACTACTACTCGAGACGACAAAAAAGGAAGTCACAATCGGAGATGACGAAGACGTATTCCCCACCGGGTTTACAAATGCCCCCCGCTGAGGTAACAGCTCAAACGACTCTGTTGACGACGAGTTGGTAATCTCTCCCCCCGTAACTTTCTCTGTAATCACCATGAAAGAGCTAGCATTTGCAGGGTTCGGAACCGATATTACGGGCACATCTCCCTCTTCCGAAGAAGCCTTATTAGTATTAATATTATTATGATTATTCCTGGGGAAACCCGTACTATCCGAATTTGGTGACAGGTTCCCGGATATCACGGCCTTCTCTCCGGAAGTTGAGGAATCGGCTGCAGTGTCAAGGTCCACGTCTTCAAGTCCAAAGTTGAAGAAACTTGTTGATAAGGATCTACCCGTGGCAACTTTAGAATATCCACCCTCATTGCCACCACCATGGCCTTGGCTAAACATTTCCGATGCTTTACTCTGCCTTTTCGATTTCCTGTGGTTAGGTGGACGTAAATCTCCTGTTCCTTCGTTAACTTCGTTACTGAGACAAACGCAGGCAGATGGGAGGAACACGGAGCGGACGACGGGGCATCGATCTTGATTTAGAGGGTCGAGGACGACGAGCCTCTGGGCCGTGAAACGCTGGACACATTTGGCTTTTTGAACTTCACAGTTTCTCCCAGTGGATCTATCACAATGGTCCCCCTGGGAAGTGCAGAGGCTGATTTGTGCCTCTTGTTTCCAATTCTGAGTCTGTTGGATTAAATGGGTGAGAAATGGTCTGTTAGTGTAATTTTTAAGGGGGTTATTTATGGTATTAAAGTATCGACGGTTTGTATAAGAAATCGGCTATTTTTTAATTTATCGAAACAGTAAAAGATTTGATGTAACTGTCTTTAGAATCAAATTCTGCGAAACAACTTCATTCATAGATCATGCACGCTTTCAAAGTGAATTTTGAAAATTGCAAATTTATTCATCTAATTTGAAAGGCCAATATAAAGTACTAGTTCTTTCTTCTTTCGAAATGCAATTTTACCAAAAGCGTCGTAGGATCATGAAAAAAACTAAAAAAAAAGATTTATGAACTACAGATGGTCCGAACCGAGTCAGAAATTACTTATGATCCCGGATCCCGACTCGAATAAAAAAGCCATCCGACAGACAAGAAGTATATTTATAGTCTAATCTTTTTTTCTTTTTGACCATCTCGGAATCGGGGGAATGATAAATTGGGTCAGAGAAACCGGAAAAAAGATCACATGTAAAAAGTGCATTGGTAGAAAAGTGTGTACAAAACTCACTTGAAGGATGACAAGCCAGTCTCCCTGCTCGTTCTTTGCCCATCCGGGTACAATTTTAACTTCCTTTGTGTCACAGACAGGTTTCCCAGCAAAAGTTTTCCAACTCCAGCCCGTAGGAGCGGCCGAGCGGCCTTTGACATGTGACCCATTCTTTGGAACAATTATGTCATATCTCACATCCGTCTTGGGTAATGGGGCTATCAAGTGGGACAATAGGGTCGAACATCTTGACCCGATCGATTCGACTTGCTCCCTAAAAAAACGTTGTAGGAAAATCGAAAATGTCAGTCAGATATAAAGTGTCTGTCAATAAAATACATCAGAGTAAATGCGGATATTTGTTTTTCATGCATGAATTGCACATCAGCTTGACATACATGTCCATTTGTCCACAATCCTTCATATCCTTTTAGGCTCATATTAACCACAACCCATCATCAGTCTCCCGTCAGACTCGACATGCCTAATCAATTTAAAATTTAGCTAGACTATAAATAGACTTACAATGGATAGTGTGATGTGACAGGACAGAATCCGAATCGGTAAAATTTCTCACACTCCAACGGATTCTTACTTTCCCCCAAGTGTCCAAAAGTCGGGGGTTTTGTGGTCGTAGTGGTTTCCGGTCGGTAGTACGGCTTCCCTGTCGGAGTTAGCCAGTCTTCAAACAACTCACTGGACGCAGTTGTCACATGCCGGTGATTATATAAACCACTACTGGAACCAGTCCCACCCCCTGAGGCTAAACGACCCTTCCAACTGTCACTGGCAACGGCAGGGGTGGACGTTACATATCTATCATCATACGTCTTTAGACTGACCCCTGGAGGAGACAAGGTCGGAGGCTTGTTGTTATTATTCTCATTTTTCGAGTAGAAACTGTAAGTGTTTTCAATCCCACGGGAGGAATCCAGGTATTTCCGTTCCTGCCTTGGGCCCGTTTGTCCCGTCGGATCGGGATTACTCCAAGGGAGAGACTTGCCATAATCCTTCGTAAATTCATTGCGGATTAAGTTGAGGACGGAAGCTTGGGTCGTAGTTGTTATTGATGCACCCGGAACGCCATTGACAAAGGCGTAGTGATTAAAAGGTCTAAATCCGGATTCCATGCTTGGAAGATCCTTCGCTTCCGTCGGTTTAAAATGATGTGGCGTGGAAGATGATTTGGGTGGAGAAAATAACAAAGATTTCGAATCGCGTTTGCTGGGAGGTGGATTAATTGTGATGTACTCTTTAAGCCCTGACGTTGAGTCCTCGAATGAATGGAGTTGGAGAGAAGGCCTAAAATTTGTGTCAAAGGTCTCAAAATCCTTTGCAATTTCGTACTGACTTGATTGTACGATATTGTCGGTTTCATGCTTCAATTTCGAACCCGTACCACTACTTGTTCCAACAGAAGCAGTAATGGAATTGAAGGATGGGGAGACATTTGAAACGGAGGATTCGTAAAATCCATTACCCGTGGGGGCTTTAGTATTAGTAAAAGTAGTAGGATCATGATGATGCTTTTTTGAAGTCCAGTAGCTTTTAAGGACATCCTGGTTTTGGAGTTCGTAGCGAGTATTCATGCTTTGGAAATTCGGTGGTGTTGGGGGATCCGGGTATCGGAAGGAGCCAACCAAAGTCGAGGGAGAGCTAACCAGGACCTGCTGCTGATTTTGAGAATTCTGCTGAATTACTTCCCGGATGTTGTTTATATGATTGGTTTGTGGTAACGAGGGAATTGTAGGCCTCGGGAGCAGAGTCGTGCCTTTGGAGTAAGAGCTGACGAAATGCGGTTGAGGATTTCGACTCGGACGTTTTGTTGTTGTTGTCGTCATCGTCATGGGCCGTGTCGTTGTTCCTAAAGTTGTAGTTGTTGCGGATGTGGTCGTTGAAAAAGTTGTTGTCACCTGAGGAGTCGTCCCCGTCGATGGACTCATTGTGGTGGGGGGTGCGGTGACGATAGTTGTCTGGACAGAAGAGTCTGTGTAGGATGGGTTGAATTTGGATGTAGAAATTAAATTACTGGAAATAAATTGGGGGCCCGAAGTCACTAAATTCGGTTGTTGCTGCAACTGCTGGTAATTAGACGAAGTCTGCTGGTATTGATTAATATTATTATTATGGGAATGCCGATGAGGTAATAGGAAGGGGGTATTAGACGGGATCGGAATTGCTATCACTCGTCCTCCCGGTGGAGGCTTCCCATTAATGAAGGTTATGGGTCTCTGGTTAGGATGAAGATGATGATGAATCGGAGGGGGTAATTGGCTTTTGATTATTTGGATCCCTTCGGAGGATGGCTGGGAAGGCCCGATATAAAAGCCCCCCGTATTGATTGCAGCCACGATGCTATTATCCCCGCTTCCAGAAACCTGTTGATGCTTCAAGCCAACATTCTGGAAACTCTGGAGATTCTGAAGTTGTTGGAAATTCTTAAAATTTTGAAGGTTCTGCATTTTATTATCCATGTTTTGCTGATTGAATTGATTGGGTCCAAGAACAGGATGAGCTATAAGGATCCCTTTAGTGTCACCATTTCCGGTCCCTCCATTTTTACCATTTTTCGATGGATTAGCTGCAGCTACAGCTTGCTGATGGGCTTTTAGAATAGCGGCTGCCGTTTCGGCCGTCGGCATCGGGTACAACTGCTGTACGAAGTTACTGTGCTTCTGCCCGTGTTGGTCTACTTGTTGAACTTGTTGATACTGGTTCGGCTGGAGTTCCTCTTGAGCCCCAAGAGTCTGAGCCGCAATGAGATTGTTTAAATGGGAAAAGTCTTGGAGTTGAAGGTTATCCATGGAAAAGGGACTGTTTGAAGACTCGGATTGTTGGTCGAAAAGGGCATTAAGAGCATTAAGATTGCTATTGCTATTAGTGTTCGTATTCGGGTTAGTATTGGAATTGGTACTTGGGGGGAACATGGTTGGCCAGGGTGGCCTTGCACGTAGCAAAACGGCCAATTGATTTATTAGCGGTTGGGAATGAGGCTCTACGACAGAGGAGGTTAAGAGGAAGAGTAGAAGGACGATGGGGCTATATTTCCAAATTAATTTTCCGGTTCCCATTCTGTATGATTTCAAGTTATTTTGAAACCTAACACGGGTCTCCTTTGGTCTGGCTTGTCCTGTTTGATGTCAGTCTCTTGGCTTTTGGAGTGTATGAGAATTCCACACAAAATCCTGGTATATAATTAGGTATAACCTAATGAACCAAACCGGGTTTCCCGTGGAGAGACACGGAAGGAAACCGAATTATGATTATATATATACCGCGCTCTATCCTCTATCCTATTTATCGCTTTGTTGGTAACGTTCTAAACTAATTTATGACTTTGTGTAAATAAATAACTCTGCACATTTAGTCCCGCCGACAGTATTATTAAAAGGCACTATCCCCTTCTCCGAAAAAGCTTTCAGACCGTTGAATTGAGTACCATGTAAAATTGTAAATGACACCCACCAAGGACCTTTAGACTTTGGTTTGAACTCTTCACTTTTAACGTTTGATGTTGATATAAAATTTCCACTTTAAAACCTCAGGTAGTACAAAGTACAAGCATTGAATAGGTGTTCAATGAAATGGAAACCGTCCGTTTTAGCCTGGGATCAGAGACTTGATCAATCTCCGAAGAACTGTCGTTGTGCACTGATTACAAGGAATCAGAACAGACTCGCCTTCTCATCGAAAACGAATTTAATTTCCTTGAACCTGATTATTATTATTATAAGAAGAGAGTGCCATTATCGTGCTAACCGTTCCCGTACTTTCATTGTCGTGTAAGGTTGAAGGTGATGAGGGTCGGGTGGATGCAAAGTAATTATGCTAAATTATTATTCAAATACACATTGAAATTGAACTTGAAGAAGAGAGGGACACAAAAAATACACACAATATAGATTAAACACGAATAATACAAACACATTCCTATCAAATATAGGTTTAAGCACTAACTTTCGTTAGACTTAATTGATGTACGATTGTTAAGGAATCTATTGAGGCTAACACTTCCTGCCCTTCTTCCAGGGTGCTTCTTGCAGTATCAAGATGATA
Organism: Desoria tigrina; assembly: GCA_906901685.1. NCBI lineage: Eukaryota > Metazoa > Arthropoda > Collembola > Entomobryomorpha > Isotomidae > Desoria > Desoria tigrina. The sequence continues at coordinate 2,667,464 of CAJQTU010000010.1, read as the reverse complement.
AGGCGGAAAGGGCTTCACAATGAATATCTGTTTTATTATTTTTCAACAAGTTCTAGTTAGTTAGTAGAATAGGATAACGTAAGTTGTTGTATATGATACGGAATACGGAATGTAGTTTAGTTAAAGTGTTCACTTCTACCATATCTTTCTAACTATGTCATTTCCTTTTGAGTTTCGAATAAACTTAGGATTTGTTCCCAGAGGTAGGGAATGAATAGAAGCCAGGAGTCATCATCATCATCATATAGGCTACAAAGACTCCCTACTGAACTCAACAACTAACTGTCAAGTTCAGAGTCAGTCAGATCGAATAAATGATATTTTTATATGATATTAAAATATGAGTTTCATATTCAGTTTGGCATAAGATTGGTGTTGTTGGTTGCAAAAAAAAGGTCTAATGGAAGTGTAAAATGAAATTGAAGGTATTTTAAGGAGCTCTATATTGTTGCAATTTGCAATCCTTTAAAATCGCATTACCCTTCTCGCAATAATCTCCGCTTTCAAAGGTTTTGTTGGACTTTAGGCAAAAGTTCTTTGAACTATTACTATGCTCACTGTATTAGGGATGAAAATGAAAGGTTGAATGGATTCTTTACATTTATATTTGACATTTAATATCATCACCATCGTCTTTAGGCAGGCTTTAATATATAATATGTCTTTGAATGGTTAGCTTTTGTGATGGAATTACATTCGCGTGGAACTCGATAGTGCTGTTTTTAAATGGGGATGAGGATTTCGCAGTTGGGGTTCCAATTAGCTTTTGATAGTGGCTACCAGGAAGAAAGACATATAAAAGTTTAAGTATTATTAAAGCAAGTAGTATTGTAAATGGGTGACTCGAGTTGAAGAAGAGGTGATCTTTTTCAAGGGAAATGTTTATTTATCATTTTATTATGTTGGGTGATAATTAGAGGAAAGAAAGTTGAGGTAATTTCACAGATTCGTCCGAGGAAATGGATAAGTTATCTAAACTGTTGAATGATAATTTATTTTATTTTGACGTTACTAAAAATTTCAACGACAATTTCTTTGAAAACTGACTGAAATCAACCAATTAAAAGTTTATAAAGATAATGGTAACAATTCCCCAGGGGAGTTATTTTGGAGAACGAGTATGTTGGCTTCATGCATGGGTTCATTTGGCAGGGCATTTCAAGAAATATCTGTTTTGTCCAAACACTAATCTCCTACACTTAATCTTATTCCGGGGGTTTATTTAATGTGGTTGTTTTTCGTAAAGTACTTTGATTAATTGAAATTCCCATCAAGCAGATTAAAAAGTGATTCTGCAAATCCAACTGATGACATGATAATTCGCATCTCGACGAGGTTGACTTTAATTATCACTTCCTGAACAAAATGACTTGCGATTCTTTTACATTTTATACAAATTCACACACTCATGACTCGATAAAACGTACAAAAATACCACATGACCTGCTACACCGCACAGTGACTTACTATTTATGACAATGCTATAAGGTCAACAACTTCTTCATTTCCAATTCACAAATTTTTGACCTTAAATTATGCCAGTAGGTTCCTCTGTCCATGCATACTTTATTCTTTAAAGAGTATTACTAATATTCTAGAGAGAAAAGGCTGGAAAATGTAAATGAAATCGAAATTCTTCCAAAAAAGTGTCTCATCCGACGACATGAACTTCCTTTTCCTTGGCTTTTAAAGTCATACATTTTTAATTCATGATGCAAAATCCCATGGGACTCTTTGAGAAACAAATCCAACTGATGAATTTCAAAAAGAAAGGAAAATTATTTTGTGGTAACCATTTTAATATCATATTATTAAGATGCTCTGTACACGCAACTTATTTCTCAAACGTGAGATTTTCCGGAATAATTCATGCAAATGTACTTAGCTGCTCACCAATCATTTAGTTAATCCTCTTTGTGGTTTGAATATTTAATGTTTTCTCTTTTATTCACTTTCTCGCATTTTTTCCAACAAAAATAAATAATAATGGCCATTAAGGGTTCAACAGAGGATATGTAGAACTTTATCTAAATATATGCAAAGCATGCATCATTTATGTCTGCTTTTATCAAAGGATGCATAAAAGATGTACACTTTTGCCTCAACTTAGAACAACATTGTTAACGTAGCATAAGCATAATAAATAAGTTAATATATTTAAAAAGTTAAAAGGGACTCAAAATAATCCCCTCTTAGACTCTAAGTAACGTAGTAAATCCTGAGCTTTTTCTTTGCATTTAAAATGCACATTTCGAATGAGCGTAGTATTGGACGGGATTGCAAAATCCTAAAACAGAAATCACAATCCAGACTCTAAAGTATTACTATCAAGTCTATATATTTAAGCCCCCATGTTATGGCACTCTAGATTCAGTTTCAGAGCTAAATATGCCTTCCAGCGTTACACTGTTTGTGATTCGCTTCCCTTGATCTCTGTCTCGGATGTCGAGACATTGTGGTTCTCAAGTGCCCCGATGTCAACTTCCCCCTGGGGAGCCCGGACTATGGACTCCTCGGAAGAGACTGGGGCAACTTTGGAAGGAACAGAGGCTTCTTCTAACTGAACGGTGGTGGCTGGAATGACTTCAACGCTGTCACCACCATTGTCGGTCCTGGCTGTGGTGGCCTTGAATTGGGGGTCGTTCTCATAATCGGAGGCGACGGGGAGACTCCGAGACTCGGCAATCGGCTGAGAATGCTCCACTAACTGAGCTTGTTCAATGATTGAGGAAGAGGCTTGACTAGAGGAAATCTTAGGTGGAGTTACGACTGTAATCTCATTCGATCTCGCCACTGACATTGATGGACCGGAAGTATATCCGAGGGGCTGGATTGTTAATGGATTGTTATTTGTCACCAAGTAGGTCTTGAATTGTCTCGCTCCGGTTCCCGATGAGACGTAGATTGTCCTCATGGAAGGTTGTTGTTCCTGCTGTTTGGAATGAGTGTCTACTAGGACTCCGGCTGCAAATAATAATCCGAAATATTAAACTCGAAATCCTTGCTAAAAGACGACTTGTAAATTATTAGGAGAGGAAATGAGAGTTTACCCGTTTGGGACATTCGGGAATTCGTATTGGTAATGCTGACAGTGTCTGGATTGGTTTGGGGATAGATGTTTGGGTGCACTACGGAAGGTGAAACTACGGATTCGGAAGGTAAATATCCTCCGTCAGTTTTCTGGTAGACATGGACTGGGGGTTTTACTCCAGCGTAAATAATAATTGGTGGTTTGTTCCAGGCCTTGGGAGCAATGACATACTTGGCCTTGGATTTCGATCCTTGTCCCCAACCACCGGAAGGCTTTGGTGGCCCGTATTCAAACTGTAATTTAGAAATCCAATATCATTTAGCAAATGCCTAATCTTATTGTTCTCTCTAAATACAAACTATGCCATCATTAAGTGTTTAAACACTTTATGCATACCCTTGGAGGAGCACCGTAAGCGGCTGACCCAAACGAAGACAGCATCGAAGATAAAAACCCTCCTTTAGGTTGCGAAAAAGATCCCCCAAATCCACCCCTGGGGGGTCCATAGGACGACATCGAACCGAAAGGCGGTGGGCCATATGACATTGAAACGGACGATAAGGAACCGCCACTTGATTGTCCATGTCCATAGGAAGACGAGGTTGAGGAACTTCCAAAACCTTTTGGTGGACCAGGTATCCATTCTCCGGATGAACCACTGCTAGCCGCGCCGTAACCCTTAGAAGAAGACGACACTGACCCGAAGGAGCCTCCCTGCGGTGGGCCATAGGACGAGGAAACTGCATTTCCGAACGACCCACCCGAGTTCACTGATTCTCCACCGTACGATGATGAAACGGATGCGACGGCACCTGCGAATGAACTACCTTTATTTGGGCCATACCCTCCAAAAGAGCCACTTCCGGGTGAACCGTAAGACGAAGAGACGGAGTTTCCGAAAGAATCGCCCTTGGGCGGGCCATAAGAATTGGGTGGGATTATAGGGTAGGATCTGCCCTTTGGTGGACGGAACACTGGCTATAATACCAAAGTTTAAATGATTAACAACGGAAATTGACATGAGTGAAAGTTGTAATTTAAATAGAATAAGAGCTCCAAACAGAAATGCCCAGAATATTTCGGGATGTATTGGAGTTTGAAATTAATTTTTTATCATGAAGAAGATTGTACAAGTCGTCATATTTATATGGGATTTTTAACCTTTGAAGGTCCATACGAAGAAGAACCAGACTCCTTAAACGAACCCCCATAGAAGGAAGAAAGTGGTCCAAGCGAGTTACTTGGTGGTGGACCATAGCTTGAAGATGGTGGTCCATAGCTTGACGATGGTGGACCATAGTTTGACGATGGTGAACCATAGCTTGAAGATGGTGGTCCATAGCTTGACGATGGTGGACCATAGCTTGAAGATGGTGGTCCATACGCCATTGATGGCGGCGACGCGTGTGTAAATGAGTTCATTATAGGTTCCTGGTGGAATATATGAATTGGTGGATGACCAGAATAAATTATGTGCGGAAGTGGGGACGCAGATGCCTTTGGTCTTGGTGGGCCGTAACTCGATTTTGGTGGTGAGCCATAGTTTGACTGTGGTGGTGGTGGACCCCAACCAAATCCACCCTTTGTTGAGGGTGGCGGTCCTGGTCTCCACTAATGATTAAAAACACATTTAATAATGAAATTATCTTTAAAAAAACTCGTTTTCTTCCAAAGCAGTAGAGCCAAACCTCAGAGGACGAAGCCATATTTATTGAACCTCCGTATTCAACCTGTTGACAAAATACGGAGAGGCATATATAGTTTAGAAATCTATTTATTTTCGCAAACTTTTTTATTCCTAGTCGAGTTATTTACCTTTGATGCCCATGGTGGTGGTGGTGGTCCATTCTGGAATGCAAAAGTTTTAAACTTTTAAATCAATTACGAACGCACGTGTACCGTTTAAAAAAGTTTATGGAATGTTCAATCCAATTTCATGGGTAGGTTACCTTTGGAGGTCCATAATTATTGAATGAGGATGTAAAAGATGAAGAGCTCGGTGGTCCGTATTCTACCTGTTTAGTGCAATTAAATCTCGATCGTTAGTACATAATTTTATTAGTCGAAATCTTGAAATAGACTACGAATTACCTTTGGTGGCCCATATTGAGACTGGAATTTTCATAAAAATAAAAAAACTATAATTAATTATACAAAATCAATTGTACAAATTCTTTGTAAAATTATAAAGTTTACCTTTGTAGCAGCTTGGCTATCCTTTTGGGGCCAATAACTATCTTGTGTGGAACCTGAAGAGAAGCCTTTTGATGAACTAAAACTGTCGGATGGGGCGTTATTGATGCTATTTTTTGAGGGACCGTACTCTGACTAAAAATAGTATTGGAATTAATTTAAATAAAATGTATTATATATAGTATCTAAGAGAAATTATTTTTTCAAGTCCCACCAACCTTTGGGGGTCCATATTCCGCCTGTAATGGATTAAATACAGTAATTAACATAGTGAATTTTTAGATATAAATGATGATATAAGTTTTAAATAAAAATGATACATACCTTAGGAGGTGCATAAGAATCGTGAGAAGACGACCCAAAGTCCTGCTTTGGGGGTCCATACTCAGTCTAAATTTGAAGGAATCAATAAGTCTCATTAATTAACAACCTTTCAATATAAAGCATTTACCCGTTACCCTGGCCAAGATTTAATAAATTTTGCACACAGATCATAATTATTTTAATATTAACGGAAATAAATAGAGTTTTCTCCATGCCTTTGGTGGTCCGTACTCCGCCTGTAATGTCCATCAAAGAGATAAATGATAAGTCAAAATCGGTAACCGAAGAACTTGCTTCAAAGAAACATTCCGTTCCATCTTCCTTAGTCCCTAATTCTCTAATTTATTTATCCGTTTCCTTACCATAGGTGGTCCGTAAGATCCCTGGTGTGACGAGGAAGAGAAAGCACCTCGAGGTGGTGAAACGACATGGATCGGAGGATTGGTGTCGGATTGATAAATCAGGATTGGCAGGTCATGATGAGGCATGGGAATGTACCTAATTGAAGTTGGACCTTTATTACCCCAGCCCATACCACCTCCTCCCTTTATTACGGAAAATACTCAATTGAATTAAATTCAGACAATGAAACTGACAATTAAATATCCAAAAATTCCATTAGTTTACCTTGGGTGGAGGTGGGAAATGAATTATCGGTGGCTTTTCATTAGTATAGACAATAGGACCGGCATATTTTCCACCCGGAACTGCGGGTTGTGCTACTGTATATCCACCACCGCCACCATAGCCGCCTCCGCCATGGTCCACTGGAGGTTCGGCTAAGGTCACCGCCAGCAGGGCGGTGAGACATAAGGGTATAAGTGCCTGAAAGAGGATAATGAAATAAGTATATAGAACTCGAGATAATGTCAAAACTGCATTGTTCTAGATTACTCTTCAAATTGTAAACGGAACATATTCAAAAGGTCATAGGTCACATATCAGGAAAACACGTTCGCAAAAAATACAATAGTGTAGAATAACATGCAAAGATTTAAAACGAGGCTAGAGCATTATTGTAATTTTTTTCTAATGATTTAGTTGGCAACTGTATGTTACTTTTCTAGAAACCTTTTTATAAGACTGCATTCAAATAAGATAAAATAAATGATTAAAATTGGCCATAAATAGTGCCACACATGACTAGACTTTTATTGCATGTCAAACTCTCATCTTACTACAACTAAAACGAGACCAGCCTGACTATCCACATATCCACATGCTTTCCGATATTTTACATAGGGGCAACGCATCTTCATATTATATTGGCAGATCAATGTAAACCTGATCCAAGAAATATAAAAACAGTTAAACTCGTTTATCCTCCTTCCTGACCTCAATCTTGTCGTAGCATTCTCACTTTCTTTGATTATTGGCAATTTTTCTAATGATTTCCTCCAAGACTGACTTAAAACGTAGAAATCAACTACGGCTCATTTGGTTTCTGATTATTCCATTAGTTTCAATCTGTTTTCCTCACTTTCACCCGTCAGCTTAGGTTTGATTAGAACTAACCATCTACCTGAGTTATTGGGGACCTCAGCTTTTTTACAAGATTTTTCTAGCTATAAGCGTAATTTAAACATTAGTTAAATACGTGTTTTCCTTCAATTCAAAATTCGAACGGCCATCCTTCTGTTTTTATTAATAATATTTAGTAATGGATTGTTTAATTGATGAAAATAAGAACGCTAATGAATTCTAGAATTGTATTATGAATTTTAGACTTAATTGCTTAATATCCGGAAACTGATTTCCGTAATACCTTTGGGAACCACACTACGATTTAATAATAATATTTCTCCTATTCCGACAACATAATTTCTAAGCTAAATTAGTGCCTCAAGTCATAGACGAAGAGGCTTATGCTTTGAAATAAAATAAACAATAGGAAATAAGAAAAGTTCGAAGAAACTTTTCGAAATGAGTTTTCTACCTCTCCTGTGTAAATATAGAAACTTAAAACTCATAGTCCAATTTTAGTAAATTAATTAAAAATCTCTCTCTCAATTAAATTAAACTTCCGCTTATACTTTTTAAATATTAACTGTCAAAAACATGAAACTAGGAGAAACTTAATAGGCAGAACTATTTGATTTTAATAAATGCAAACAACTATATATACTCCAAGGCCAATAAGATCAGTTTTATAAAACTTAAACTTTGGGCTTGAAGCTTAAATTTGTCTTGACATAGTACCGAAGCAAAGTTTTTAATTAACAAAAGTCTCATCAAATTACAAAAAAATATCCTTTGCCTTTCCATTACAGTATATAACACGTGACAAGTGTGTAATGGAATCATATTATATATTTGCATAATAAAAATTTGACAAAAGGCTTAAGCCGGGTTTATACTTTCCCTTTCCCTATGGAATACCCTGGCCTTACCCTTTCCCTAAAGGGAAAACAGCATTTATGCTTTCTCTTGCCGTCCCCATGGCGTCCCCTTTCCCTTTCCGTGCCCTTTCCCTAACCTCATTTATACTTACCTTTCTCTATCCTTTTCCCTTTCCCTTTCCGTGCTCTCTCCAAGTAGAACCGATCGCTACTTCGATAGGGAAACCAATAGAGAAAGCAAAGTCAATTAGCCAATCATCAATCGTTATTAATGTGTACCTTCACAATACTATTTTAAATACAAATACATTTGAAAGCTATTCGAATATTGAATGTAAGTATTGAATTATTGCAGATATACCGAATCTTATAATCTGTCCCCACAATCACAAATCAAAGAAATATCCCTACTAACGGGGTGTGGTGTTTCAAAAATCCTCACTTTTCCAAAATAAGCGTCAAGGGTAGCGAAATTCCAAGTGTCCCCACTTTTCGTATATCCCTACTCAAAAATGTCCCACTCATCTTCCAAAAAAAGGCATCAAAGGTAGCGAAATTCCAAATGTCTCCACTTTTTTCCGAAATATCCCCACGAGCGAAAGGGGGTGGGGTTTTGAGGCCAAATGTCCCCAGGAGCCGTGCTCGCGCATATTCGGCACATCCGAATTATTGATGACGTGATTTTTTAATACTGTTCTGTGACTTCTGTGTCACTGAAAATGAAGGTTAAATAGAACGCATCGATCTATTCCACTGCTTTATCTTAGAGCATATTTTTTAAGAATTACTTTTGAATCCTAATAATATTTAAAATAGTTATGACCTTAAATAAGTTTGGAAATGGGTTTGTTGACAATGATGTATGAACATTTATTGACACATAATATAAAATGTGTAAGAGTAAGGCTGGTTTTGTTACGCCTGTAAAAAACATGAACCCATCATGGTCGTTCTAGTTTTTATGGGATATCCTATCCTATCCCAATCCACCTAATTTTCATTGAAATCCATAAATTATTGAATTTCCTTTTCCATTATATTTAAAATATTGGTTTTATCGAGACCAATGCTTATCAAGTTGCATCGACTCCTGGAGACATTTTGAGCATTTATACTTTCTCTAGGGAATTGGATAGGGAAAGGGCAAGAGCACGGAAAGGCAAAGAGAAAGGGAAAATCCGTTGAGAAAGTATAAATGACCTTAGAGCACGGTAAGGGTAAGGCATGGTTACGGAAAAGGCACGAGCACGGCAAGTATAAACCCGGCTTTATTCTGCTCTGGCTTTTTAGAACTTTTCAAGGTTTCAAATGATGCATCTCTCCTTTTTAAGGACAGCATAACTTAGAAATGTCATGAATTTTATCCCGTTTTACCCAGTCGGGATATAAAAAGTTATACAGTAAAAGGAGACGTCTGAAAAAGTGAATGGAATAATTTATGGGTTCTTGAATTTTTCGGAACATTTTCCCAAAGAAATCCTCTGTTCCGGAAAATTCGGGAACATTCTTACTCCTAATCCGAACCGACGTACATCTCGAGTTTTAACATATAGGAACCCGCACCCTTACTATTCTACAGGTAATGCAACACACTTGAAGATATTACCAATGTTGAAAGAGTAGGTAAAATATAAAAAAAACACTCGGAATCCTCTGATCCGAATCGCTTTGAAATTTTCAACTTTCCAACTGATTAAATCCAACCCAGACGTCTGGACTGGCGAATTTAGAACTTAGAATCCTGAAGGATAATCTAAAAAAATACTTGACTTTACTACGATAATGTTGACCTGGACCTTTTCACTTGAGATGAGACTTTTTTGACATTTATTTACTTGTCATTATATTATAGGCCCCACTACTTTGATATATATTTTTTTCTGAACAAATGACGTCTTGTTCTTATAGCTCTTAAATTAATGCCGGTATCGATCGAACAAATTTAAGGGCTATTCACGACACGGGAAGTTAGTGTAATTAATTACTGATAACTTGTACTCGACTAATTAGTAACCGATAACGATATCACAAACACCGGAATCCTTAGCGAAATCTCAATGCTCTAGTATTATTACTATTCCATGTTCGAAATGATAAGTGATTAGTGAACTTACTCTTCTAAGCATGCTGACACAAGGGGGAAGTTACGACGACTGAAATCGAAATGACCTCCTTATCAAGGCTTTTATATCTCCGTGAAATTACCTTATTCGAAAAAACAGCTCTCGATCTGACTCTACTGTATGATGGCAGTTAGTATTTGCAAATTGTAAATCCATTGAAGATTTGGTCATATCTAACAATAAATAAATTGTAGATTAAATGCTAATATACAACAAGGAACTTGTGCCTCTCGTTTAGTAAAAGTATGTAGCTGTAGAGGATAAGGCACGATATATAGGAACTTATTGCATTACAATGGAAACGAAAGGGAGATTGAGACCAATTAGATGGGTTGGGCAAGAGGATGCAATTCAAATGCAATGTAAAAAAAATATCTAACTTTTTTTTTTTTGTGAAAACTCATCAAAGTACATAAAGCCAAACCAGCAACTTAGCAAAACCAGAGTCATAATATCATAAGGGGTAATCCTAATCATACTTTGTTCCTTTGTCTTGTCTACACTTTTAAATCCGTATGTTTATTACGGGTTTAAATTATCCTGTTTTTATATACTGCTTATAATAACATCAGAGTAAAAGCCTAAATTGGCTATATTTGATGAAAAGAAGTGCTATATACCCTTAAGGGACTATAAACTATTATAAAGGATAATCATCCGTAGTTCTGGGTTCCTATTGAAAGTAAACGCGCAATGCGACCTACAAAACTTCCGGTTTTTGCAGTGCGAATGTCAAGGTTTTCGAGAAAGTGGTTTTAGGCTCAGATTAAAGATGATGAGGAATATGAGATGATGATGTTGGGAAAGTGGTTTAAGACTGTAATATATCGCCAGGGCCTGTTCATAAGTTTTTTTTAACTATGGGAATTTTAGAGCCAATTACTATGTGGTAAATTGGTTAAGAATTAGCTTTACTTGTAAGGAACATGTTCTACAATTTCAACTCGAAAACTTGTGATCATTTTTATGAACACCCCACAATGATTTATGTTGTTTGAGGTTCATCTTCATTTCCTTTTTAATTTATTCGTATTTTTTACAATGCATGTATTGCACTAGGCAGATCAAAGAAGAAGCTCTTCTCCTCGTGTTGGCTCGTATTTATGTTATTTTGTTTTGTTTTTTACGACTACTACTACAGTGTATTTCATAGGAATCTGGTATCGGTTTGCAAATTATCGTATCTTATCATCCTACGCGTTTTTCCTAAATAAATTAGTCTGTTTAAATTAAATCAGGGAAATAATTGTAATAATGGGCAACATTGCCTTTTTACCATGTGCGTTTCATTTAAAATAATCAAAGCTTGTTTCTTTCATATAGTATGCATTGACTTAATTAAATTAAACATTTAATATTTACTATAATTTCCTTTGCTAGCTTTTTGTAAGACTCAAATTCACTTTCTTTAACAGGAATTTGAATATCGTTATACGACCTAGGAGTGTCAAATGTTGTACGAAATTTTAACTCATGATCTGGGTTAGTTGAGTCAGGTACCAGACAATACAAATCGTTCATTCACCTCTCAACGAGCAAGAAGGCTTAAAAACATACCTTTTTACAAGTAAAATCTCTAGATTCATTAGACTTTGTCAACTCTTGACGGAGTAGTTATAGCAAACGGAAATGAGCTGGAGGCTAGGAACATTATGCTTTAGGATATTGAAAATATGTTAATGCCACATTTATGAAACTTTAACCTGCGACATTCACGAACAAATGGGGTACAGGTGGAGGACAACAAATGCATTTCTAAGTTAAAAGCTCACTCATAATCAAAGACGGCTTATAGAGTATTATAATGTACTTTCAATCACGCCATATTTCTCAAATACGGTGGGTTCTTTGTATATGAACATACTTTGTTACATATATTTGACAAGGGCATGGCCAATTGTCATTAAAATTGTAAAAAAACAATGGAAAACGTGATAACATGTCGAATTCTCGATCGAAGTGTTTCCAGAACATTCATTGTTTCAATAAAATGTATTCCAATTTGCAATGAGCACATTCCTGTGCAGGTTGAAGTCGTAAAAGTGCTCGTGTAAAATGTCCAGGCTGTATTTGGCATTTATAAGGCCAATATAACACCATTATTTCTATGAATTGAATGCAAACCTAGACTACAGTCGAGAAAACGAATTGTCAACACACGGTTCCTAAAAGTAGTCAGTAGTCAGGGTGCCAATTTAAAGGTTACAACAGCTCTATCCATTTAATATTGAAATTGTTGAGGAACTTTGCTGGAGAAATAGTGTTGAATCCTGGTAATTGATATTCAAAGAACATCTGGCAAAAGATTCGCTTTCCCATGTATGCAATGCCACCACCATTTACAATTTACTAGACCAACTCAAAGAAAGGGGTATTGAATGGAAAAGTTTTTAGAAATTTTGCAGGATTGCTCTCGTTATGCTAATTTTGATAGGAAATGCACTGGTCTGAGAAAGAGTTCAGATAACCGTGCTGTTTAATTCAACAGATTCTGCATTTGGTTAAGCGAGAATGCAAATATCGGGTTTATAGTTGTCATTTGCCGTATTTTATGATCCAAATTTTAGAAATGCTAACAACCTTACAATGGGAATCGGTCTGGCTTTCTCTGATTTGGTTTATAGAATTGAAATATTAAATACAGATGAGATACTTTACAATCCCAACAGAAACCTTTGTTAAAATTCGAATTTATATAAGTATACATTGTGCATTACAGCTATTATTATCAGATTGTTTGATTGGTACTTTATGTAAACGGGGCTGGCAGCTATCGGTTTTAAGGACTCCCTTTAAAAATTAAATAGTTGAATAGAGATTTCACAATTAAAGTTTGTTTGAAACTTATCGATCAATCCTTAGGAAATATATGTCATCTAGGTGTAATAAAGGTCCTGAACTTCTAAACTGCAACGTGAGCTTTTACAAGAAAGTATAAAATCACAAACCAATCAGGATACCCATTCATTCAATGTTATATTTTGTTTACTCATAGTTTTCTCCTAAAATTATCAACAAAATAACATTTAGAAATTCACTTTCAGGGACATTAGTAATTACACATAGTTTATGTACAGCGTCAAACAATTTCCACGGAGTTTCATTTCAAAGAACAGAATTCAGTTTGGGAATTCATAGTTTGTTCAATCGAATCCTTACATAGGTCAAACATTTGTCACATAATAAAAAAGAACGTTACGCAACATCAGGGTAGCGTAGGTCAATATTAAATAACACGTTGATTTCGAAATTTGCGTTCTCGAAAAATTATACTAATGTTACTGATGTGTTTAAAATATTTCTCATACAAATCAACCAAATCTCAAAACTTGAAAGAGAGAATAGTAACGCAGGTGGAATTTAGCGATCTATCACTTACACTTTCCTTAAATTATACTGAATTGCCTAATTCTTTAAGCTCAATTTGGCAATTGATTAGTAAAATAATTATCAACTTTCTTCCTTGGGCCCTTGCCGCACTGCCCAAACGTGTTAAAGTGTAGGATTTTAAATCATTAATTGCAATTTGATGCAAAGATCTTTCATTAAATCAGCATTACCATGCATTTTCGTGATAAGACGAATTTAATTAGGTAGGTCGACGGCAAGCAGAATGTATCTCACTCGGCAAGGATTAAAATCGTAGTTGGAGAGTAAAGGCTTGTTTGGGTTTGGGTATGAATTCATTAAAATTCCAAAGTAGCAACTTTCTAGTTCTAGATCGGAGATTTATTGCATCAAGGTATAACAAACTTGAGTGGGTGCAACTGGAAAAGTTAATTAATTATATTGCTTGAGAATTAATTCCAAACTGATTATCAATTATTAGTCTATAGTCAACGACCGATGACCTCATTGTTGAAAAATCAGTAGCATTTTTTTAATTGCAAAACTAGCTCCTCCTCCTCCACCTCAAATAAATAAAATCCAAGTTTTTCTAAGTAATTTTGAAGTGAATTATAATCAACAGTTACCTAAAATAGGTTCTGTATTTGTGGATTTATGACAGCAATTACTTTACTTTTTTAGTGCAATCACCGCTTTGAAAAAGAGAGGAACAACAGTGTTCACATTTTTGTGCAAACACCAAAGTTGTTGAACCTTTAAACATTATAATTAATGTGACAGTTTAGCTTTATAAATTAGGGTCTGAACTTGGTTAATAACAGGTTTTATTTAATTTCCATTATAACAACATCTTCATATGTCTACAATGTAGCACTTTTTAAGTATCTAATTGGCCACTTTCATTGATTTTTTGACAATTCAAGATGAGCTAAAGTGAGATCCTGAAGCATGATCTTATGTCCTAGATTCGTTGATTATACTTAGTTTTTTTGGACGACTTTCGTATGAAACTGCACTTACAATAGTACTACCGGCAGGAGATTAAATGCAACATGTAAATTTGAGCTATTTTCAAGTAGTAATTTTAGCTTAAGCACGAGTCTAAGTCCCCGGTTTAATTCTCACCTTTTCCGGTGTGATTGCTAATTCTGGGGGAAATAAATGAGTCCCAAAACAAGAGATGTGTGTAGCTATCTGGGAGCTTATTCAAGTGTGGGAACTTATTCCGGAGGGGGCTTATATTACTATTTTATTAGATTTTGTTTAATATTATTTCTATGTAATCCCTATCTAAACCCCTCCTTAGATTTTTTAATTTGATAAATATTTGTAACTCTTCATCAAAATGATAAGCCTTACAAATCGCGGCAAGTTCACTTAATATTATGCATATTGCAAACTAAATTCAATCGATTGTTTATATATATATAATGCTCCATTAAGCTACACCGATACAGGCATAATTCTGTAGCTAAAAGACGATAAATTTGCACGAGAGAGTCGGAATACGGATTAAACTTAAACGTATTTGAATTACAAAGCCGTAGAAATTCATAATGCTTAATAAATGTTGAGAATATACAATACACACGCTCAATTCCCATTCCCAAATTCTAACAAATCATCTCGTAATTACGATTTGTAATGGAATACTAACTAAACAAACAAATAGGTATACAGGATGAAGAACAAACTATTTTATTTGTATAAAAAATTATTTATACGCTGCTTCATGAGGGAAACGCACGGAATGACCCTGTCATATAATTCACAACAGTATCAGATCCGGATTTACGAATTAAGGTCTCCGTAGTATTAGGAATGTAGCTTAGCTTTGAACATCAGTGAATTATTCTTAGCCGATAAGCTTATATATTTTTATTTTTTTGTAAAAATTCTGCAAAATATAAATACTAAACTTCGAAACTCAAGTTATGGGGATACAAAATAATTAATTGAAATATGGTTTGGAATTAGATTTGCATGAATTTCGTGCATTATGAGGTTGGTAACACCATATAATACAATAATGTCACATTGTTTCTGTTGTTTGTTACAATATTTGACATGATGATGGTCATTTACATGGTTTAATCCATCATAATCTGAAATGAATCACTCCCCGTAATTAATCATCCGAATTAGGCAGGTGATAAGTCATACTAAAACAAAAGGCATATATCCACACTGTGCTTTTCACATAAAGCCTGATGCTAATACTTCTGCCGCTGGCTTATGTTTTGTTAATAAAGCTCGCAACAAAATCTGGTGATTCAAGTCATTAAAAATATGTTAAAATACGAGGGCATAACCAACACCGGAGCGACAGGTCACATCGATTTATTGATCTATCGCGTAATTGTGAGGGTTGGGTATTCAGGCTATAATTTTAGCCTTGGACAATAATGTATTCAGGGATGATATTTGTCGAATAATTTGCAGTAATTTTCCGTCATGAGTTTCGCCTAATTGAAAATTCTAGAAAATATGTGTTTTTGTTGTCTCAAACTGAAGGTAGCTTAACCTTTCAGTTCGTCTTTAATTATGAGTTTCATTAAGTACACAACTATTGTTTACTATTTCAATGCCTCTATGAGCAGAACATGGTTCGGCAATAAATACTTGGTTTGATAATCTACCTGCTCATAGTTTGTTTGCTCCAAGATTACAGACAATTTCATGAGTATTTAAGGGTCTCAAATGTTAACTTCTTAGACTTAAAACGACGTTTCAGAAAGCCAACTTTTTGACTTTGGTCTTGATGAATTCGGTTTATAAAAGGATGTATATTTAGATTGGAAACTCATATAATAAACCGTATCGAAACGATGAAACACACATACATATGGGCTATGGGCTAATTATATAGCGATTATCAATCGGGCTAGTAGCGGGTGATCAACAACTCATTGTCAGCTTTGTTGTTCATCCCGATGACGCTAATCTGTTACTTAATATCAAACTAACAATTGCTCCTTGATTACCTGAGTTAATTATAATATTTGCGATTCCAACTTTTCAACTGACTTGGCCGTTATTTGTTATCCTCTCCCTGTTTTGAACGGAAGGCTTAAATTCAGGAACACGGAATTAATTTGTATTTATTAATTTAAGTGTTTATAGTTAAGTATTTGAATTTGACAAATTGACAATCACAGTTAAATATTAGTGAAGTGATGTAATTATAGTTTATTCTAGTATCGTACCCGTTTGCAATTCGCATACACACTTTCTCCTGTAATGAAAGTAACTAGAACCGAGCAAACAGAGTCCTGGAAAGTTCGAGTTCCAGGTTCCAGTCAGACTGAGGACTTAATAGAAAAAACAAATAATACAGCATGAACTCGGATCCTGCAGATATTCGTGTCATTATTAGAAAAGTATGAAAAGCTTGCAAAATAATATTCTGGATATAAATTAATGAGATATAATTGGATTAAATTGAGAACTGTGTTTACACCTACACGTTCTCCATCATATTTCTTCAAAGGCTGAACTTCATTTCATGAATTGACAAGTTACAAATTACAATATGGATTAGGGGTCATATATTTGGGTCCATCCTTATTTGGATCTCGGATATTCAAAGAAAGTATTAGCCGTATATGATGAGGCGACTTATTGATTTTCAACCTTTAAAAGCCATTATAATTTAGACAGTTAGTCAAAAAGTACACACAAACAAAAACTAAATCCAACAAAATCAGACAGTTCTGAGAAATGATGAGAAAATGAATTTTTCGGAGCAATGATTTATCCGAAAAATTCACAAATCCAACACCAAAATACTCAGAAAAAATACATACGTTCTGCTTCCGTATCTCATAGCCTAATCCCGTTAAAAAACTCATTCATTCATTTCATGTTCGAAAACAACAATTGTGTACTCGACCTAAGCAGAATCCCACTGTCATATTACATATATACAGACTCACTGTAAGTAAAGAGTAAATTTGCACCATAAGAACCTCAAAACAAAGGTGTTATTCAGTGTTGAAAACACTTTATGCGAAACACCAGTCTGACGGTCTGTCTGTCCGTCCGTCAGTGCCATTACTGTCGAACGACTGACCCCAAGCAAGGGTGAGAAACTCGTGCTTTTTGGGGAAATTGAGATATTCGTTTATTTATCTTTATCTTTTCAACACTTGGTTACACCCGTTACTTCCGTTTACTTACAACAAAGCCCCCCGCCCCCATGACAAATCTGCCGGTGGACCTTTGCCACAAGCCAGGGATTATAGATTTTTGATCAATTTTTACAACACCAGTATCCACCCGTATGGGGCTCGTCTGGTTTTAAATTTCAAGAGCCTTCGATTTCGGATTTCAAGGCTTCTTCCAAAGGACTCTCGAAAAGGGCTTCATATACTTATAATATAACCTCAAAACAGTTTGGGATATTTCGAATTCCCTAATCCCTAAAGGGAAAGTGGAATTCTTGTTTATCTCTAAAAATGTCGACTTGATTCCTCTCTATCCTATCTTCCCTTCATGATCACACAGTTCCATGCACTTGATCCGTCCCAACTTTTCGGGAGTTCCATAATTCGGTTGAATCTTGAATCACATTGTCGGCTCAATGAACTCCATATTCCCACCTCCGAATTCGGCTAAGGAATCAAAGGCAGTTTAGGAATCCCTTTGAATCTCATATTAGAATATATACCTACATACTTTGAGTGCTTACCGTTTGTTCAGTAAACCTGGATGTGTTCAAATAAAAAACGCAGACATTTTTCCAGCAGCTCTTATCTCTTTATTCAATCGGAGGGATTTCCGAAGCCAGATAATTCAATCAGTTTTTTTTAACACATCGCAGCTTCGACTTCCTGACATTTTTCGGTCTAGTGGAATTGCAAATCTACATAGGAGTATATTTAATTAAAGGATGGATGAATTTCAGGTTATATGGGTACGTGATTAATTGGTTTTAATTACAATTGTTTTGGGTATCGCAGGCTCGGATACCGGATATGTTGTTTTAGATATTTGCATTGATGGATGCCAAACATGAGTATGATATTTCTTGACAAGTTTCGTTCATGTGACTCCAGATTTCTATTATCCGTTCGTTCACCGTGAAAAATTCATTAGTCTTCAGGTTGAAGGATGTCAGCCAGCAGCCACTTTTGACGCACTTGACGGTATTGATTTCAGTCTGTAATAATAAGGACTTTTATAAGCCTTCTCTCTATATTCTACTTTCTACTTACAATTAGATCAAAAAACATGAGAGTGTATATGGATTTTTTTTCGTTTTGTTTTATTAACACTCGTTAATTAAGTAGTAATATACAGTTCCAGGAAGCCCTTTTCTTTCCTAGATTTTGTTCAAAAATTACAAAGAAGTTCAGAAACTTCATCACAAGTTTTCGTTTCCAGCCTATAAGCAAGGCTTTGCCGTGAATTGACAGATTATTTAAGGCTGATAGTTACCCAGATATAATTACCTGTGACGCTGTTCTTACGTTGTACGCATTGTTTCGTAACGACACGAGTGATAAGTTTGCAAATTACTAGCATTCGATGAGGTCATTCATGCGTTTGGCCCAAATTGACCAGTTGTTGTTTTTGAGCGACCCAAGAACCATGAAACACCCAATTAAAACTTAATTTCTTATTATTTTACGTGTTTACGGGCAGCTTCAAAACGACTAACAAGTTCAAATTTGTATGGAAGATTTGGTAGTTGAACCGGTTGAACGATTCCTAATTGTTAAGGGGCTGTTGCCCCTTTTCTATGGTGGGGGTACCCATTTGCCCCAAGTTTCAATGATAAAAGGTGCGGGATACTGAATAACCCACTCACATACGCTTAAATATTTTAAAATACGACATTCCGGGCTTTTAGGCATCTCAACTTACCCCACTACTCTAGACTCCAATGTTAATTTATTATTTTTAAATGATTTCAAATGGAATCATCTCCGTAATTTTTCATCAAACCTCCAACTTTTTTATTTTAAAATGTACAAAAAAAATCGCTTAAAGATATTAGGAACTTTTTTTTAAGTATTTTATTTATTTTCCAAAAATATTTTTAATATTATGGCGAAATCAAATAAAAAACTTTCAAAAAAGTTCCTAATATTATAAGGCAATTTTTTTTATGAATTTTAAAACCAAAAAGTTTGAATTTGGATTAAAAATGACTAAGATGATTCAATTTGCAAGCATTTATTTTGCTGACAATGCCATCTTAAAAGGTCAGAGGACCTGGAATTGAATTTAATTTGAACTTACGTTCACCTAAATTATCAAAAAATATATTTTCCTTCATAATGTTTTTATTATCTATTTTATAAAAGTGTCTATGCAAAAATTATGTTTTTTGTTAAATTTCGGGAGTCAACAATTGCGAAATGGTAGGCATTAACTCGTGGATTCCACCTTCCCACCTTAAAAATTTGACTTAAAAGATGAGAGAATTTTTTTCCTCTCATATATTGAATTATTGTGCATAGATGATTCTGAGTTTATTTGGAACTGCATTACGCCCACAGTTATCCTTATAAATCCACTAACTAGTGATTTTGTAATGTCAAATATCTTTTACGTTAAACTGGACTCGATCATACGGGATTTAAAAGGGTTGAATCTAAAGAAGAATTATGACATTCATTTGAATTTGAATGCCTGAGTAATAAATATGTTTGATATTGTATTCGAAAATTCAAATCATCCTTCTTCGTAGAAGGGGCTTATTCACAAGGAATATAATCGGGAGCTTTAAAGGAATTGATTGAATTGACGTCAAATTATATTACAGGAAATGGATCCAATTATAGCATCAATCAATTTGGATTGGAATGTATATATTTTTAAATCTGGAATTTACCAATTCTTTGTTACGATATTCTTTTACAATATATCCTTATTTAGTAGCATGCCAATTGCTGTTATGAGAGTTTCTGGAATGTCCTTCCGGTTGTAGCTACAACACCCTAATCAGTCTTTTGCATCTACGTGATTGATCAGAGGTTTTAAAACATAGAAATAATAGGAATTATAGTAAGGTTTCCAGAGAAAGAAACCCCACTGGTCGTGCTCAACAATGAACAAGAATAAAAATAAAGTGAACTAAACGGCAGTTAAAAATAAAATTCTCATTAAAATAACTGCATGCATTTTTTAAAAGTAACTACTTCTCTCTTCAAAATATATCTTTGAAGATGCTACTTTAACTGACTTAAGTGGATTAATTGGCTTAATAAGAGTTTCCAAAAAGTTTCTTTATAGAACGCTTTGATAATAATATTGAATAGGAGCCAGGTCCTTTGAATATTTCTGAAATACCGAAACCTTATCAATTTACCCACAGGGCTCAATTCGACCATTAGCTACCGTTTTGGAATGTTCTTAGTAAACTCACCGGAAGATGAATGGCCCTAGCATATAAGAAAATCGGTTCTGCATCGACATTGACACGGACATGCAATACCCAACATCCGCACAGTCACAGTGTACAGTCATGGCTGGAGGGTCGAATTTCAATACAAATTTTATTCTCTGTAGATACTTAAACCGACAGCTGAAGTGCTACTCGGAATCATTTCTTGAACCGTTCCGTGTTTTCAAGTTTTGAAGTTTCCATTAAAATATTTCATGGCCGGTGTCCCATCCGACATCCGAATACGTATGCTACTGGTACTGACTGCCCGTTTCTCTACATTTTTTTTTGGCTGTATCGTGTTTCTCAAATTCAATTTCGGATCTGTGTACATCTTAAAGCACATCGAAACGATGAAGGACATCCTGATGACTCTCTAACATTCGAAGCATATTGGCAACAATTTACAGCTTGTTTGCCGGAAACATATATTATCGCTCGGCTGCTTTTCTTATCGTCAATCCGCGGAGGTGTTTCATCTTTTATGAGATCGGCTCGAATTGGAATGGAAGTTTTTGCTCTTGACTTTGATGAAAGATATTTCATTTCAAATATAGAATCAAATATCATTCAAATATGTTCTGCACAAACACCTATTATTAAAAAATCTTAAAAAGTGTGTCAAAATCCCCTTTTCGAAATTCCTCGAAAATCTTCAGAGCACGAAAATTCCAAAAATATTTTGAATATTTTGTCGTCTGTAAAAGATGAATTAAACCTGAGCTCTGTTGGAACTGACTATTTTCGTAATGTCTTTACCGAATAATATGCATCAGGATCTGTCAATCTAATAAAATTTAATAAGTTTGCATCAGTAATTTTAAATGACTCTTTACAAGTCTATAAAAAATTAGGCTACTGAATCCCAAAAATAAAGCGTTCTTAAAATTGCACCCATATAGGGTGCCACGGAAGGAGATGTTAAATCCAGCTCAAGATTTACTAACGGTATTGGCATGGGCGTATTCTGTCCCTGAGAATAAAATATTTATTAAAGTTCCCATCCCAAAAAACTGCTTTTACCATTAAATTAACTCTCTTTTCAGATTATATATTCACTTCTGATGGACTTTGTTAGACGTTGAAAGTGTTTTAATAGCAATTTACATACTGGCTATGTGATGAAAATAATAACTTTATTTAGTCCGACTCCGAAACGATAATAGCATTTTACAAAAACCGGTACATAAAGGCATAAATAAGGTAATGAAGTACGGCAAATTGTAGCCAGGATCTGAAAGACGTGGAATGAGATGGACGAGCCGACGTTATGCATAAATTTAATTATTTTACTGTTACTACTCCTTCACATGCCATACACACTTTACCGTAAGAGATCTACCACCCTGCCCATATACTTTAAGCATGGGAGCATTTCAGATATCCGATAATAACACGGAAAATTAGGCCCAGCTTAGCTTAAAAGGTTCGGGCAATTATGGAGGATTAGCTACTGGATAATTCGGTCCGGAAATTAGACGTTAATTTAAACCATTTTATAACTCTAAACAGAATTGCAGTTTGTAGTGGAGGAGCTGAGGATCCCGACATTTTAAGGATCGGATATCCAAGTTCTAGAAAAAGTCGTTAGTCCCACTGCCTGATAATGTAATCTGATAATTTATCTGCAGAAAAATTGACATTTAAGTACGTCTTCACAAAGAGAGGCTGGCTGGAGTCCCTGTTCCATGAAGCAATTTCCCTGTCGTTCAAATTGAATATGTATATATAGAATCTGGAACGATTTTTATATATAAATATCAAACATATCCAGGGGGGATTTTCAAGGATCCTGAAACTGAACGATCAATTAATATTTAATTTTATATAAGGGACCTTGAGCCTTCGATTTTTGTAAACGTTCTTTTACTTTAAAGCACTCGAACTCTCAGATTAATTGTCAGAAATTAAGCCGGGCACTGAGAACTGAGAACTGAGAACTACTGAGAACGGCAGTTTAACTGCGATTGGCCTTGAAAATAAGTTTTTATTAAAGATAATGCTATAACCCGTCCCATGTAAAATGTCTAGGATCTAACTTCATTCACTACCTTAATTAATTACGACTTAATTTGCAAACGGTAAAAGTAGATTGTTAAGTTTGTGACGCCAAAAAAGGCTTAAATTACAGCCCCTCTCTCTCCCGTCAACAGTCAAGAATGCAAATTCGGCTTCTCCAGATTGAATATCCTTCTTTCACCAGATTTATTATACTTTTATATATGCTGTTTTATACAGGCAATTTTGGACCGACGAGAGGGATGGATGAGCTTAGTTAGCATTTATAAATATAAAGTGTTTTATGTCTTAATAAACCTTGAGGAAAAGGATGGGGTAGTAATAGTTTATCATCAAATGAATTTGCTTAAAATTAAGTGAGGCTTCGGCTTCGTATTTATGGGGTAAGAAAATAAATGCGGAAATTCTTCCCTTCTTCCAACTCTTATTTGTCGATTATTGCTATAGTCTATATACGGTGCCAGAGCGGTTGGGTGTGCCGTTCTTATTGGAATAATTCCCCTTGAAGTAACCTCCACATTTTACTTGCGAGAAGATTTAAAAAAAAATAAGTCCCCAGTGGGTCCATATTTCAGTAACGAGGACAATATAAACTTTTTGATGTGAATGTTAAGGAGTAATATCCCAGCCTGTAAGCCCATATACAGCACAAGCACAGCCCATATTCATTTCATTTCCATCAATGCCATTTCACGCTCGGTTCTTTTCCAGCAATTTGACGGAAAAATCCCTTTCCTTTGCAATCTACATTCATTTGAGTTCCCGATCATTTGGATTGAAAATATTCTTGCAATATTATATACATGAAAAATATAGGTGAAAGAAGACACTATACTTGAAATGAAACGTCCAAAAAATCCGACTCATAACGTCTAAAAGGCTTTCTAAATAGGCTCTTCTTGGAACTCCTTCGGAAATTGAAATGCAAATGAATATCCTTCAATAAATCTGGATTTTGCAATTACTCAAATGACAACCTAAAATTTAAAGAGCTTGGTCTTTACATTTTTTTTCTAAATCATCAGACAAAAGCTTTATATTATCCATATTCCGTGTAATTTGGATGGACAAACATCACTAGCATATTTCGTAGCCTTGACTTGTGTTTGATCCAAAAGTTATTCCAAGTAGACAGAAAATGTATCAATTATGATCAATTCCCATCCCTCCTGAATTTCTACAACCCAAAGGAACGAATTTTTTCATCACCGAATGTTTTTCTAGACATCAATTCCTAATGGCGGTTGCGGTTCCAAAAATGTGGACCTCAAAACATATATTATGCTACCTACCAAGCCACATTCCTTAAATAAGTATTTACAATTCCTCTTGAAACCCGGTTCGTTCTTATTCCGAGTTTGAAAAAACAACCCCCTAGGGTTCCTCTGAGCCCAATCCTTTCGTGACAATATTTAACCACGTCTACCTCAACATACAATAAAACAGAATCGTATATATAAACATATATACAAATTTATTATATATTTATGCAGAACATATACGCATTCTTAGGATATCCCATTTTGCACACAGATCGTCAACTACATTCCAAACCAAACGGCTTGTTGAATAAATGAAAGTATTTTTGCACTGCTGAAGAAAGCAATAACTTTCTCGGGGTAAATTCAGAACCTGCTCCGTTGCGCATTGCTGGCCCAACAGCAGCAAGCAGCAGAATCCTCCGTTTTTAGGAACTTCCCGTTTTATTGCTCTCAAACTTTATTCCTCAACGACACTCGGATAGAAGAGTCCCACTGCACTCTCAGGCCGAGATCAAGACGGTCGGATTCCTACCCGTCTTTAGTCCTCTTGAAGTATACTTCAATCTATATATAGGTATATACTTGGATCTGAAAAAAATGTACTTCCAAATAATATAAATAAAATCCGGAGGTCTGAACTCCTATATAAATAGACAGGGTGGTCAAGCTCCAGCTATTTTTGATCGTAAAGTTGAGGACTCGGCTGCTTCTCTCGATACCATCAATGGTCTCTCTGACGCTGAAGTGGTGACAAGTTGCTTCCTTGGAGTTGACTAATTCTTCCGGACACTTCGTAAATCATCCCTTGTAAATCGTAAAGCAGAAGAGGAACATAGATCCTGTTGTTCTTGTAACTTGTATCTTCAAAGTGAAAAGTTAGAGGACAAAGTTTTGGAGAGAGAGATGTGATGCAGATGTGAGTTTAGTTTCCCCAGCAGTCTTTGGGGGAAAGTTAGACTTTCTCTTTCCGACAGACTTTCTCCGACTCTTTGTTGAACGGATAGTTTTAAATGTAGATAGGGACATGTACGGGTTGGTTGTGCTGGATGTAGATTTCTTGCATTGTTTCGTTAGATTTCGATAGCACTTGAGACGGAATTGTTGGAGGGTGAATCTGGGAACTTCATCATCTCTTCTATGATTGTTTTGAGGTAAGTTTAGGCTGAGTATGAAAATTTAATAATTGGCTTGATGTTGGTAATTGGTATTTGTGGGAGGTGTATCCATGGGGTATTGTACTGGGAATTTTCCAAGGAGTTAAAGATGATTCTGTGCCGTTCGTATGGGTTTTAGACTTTTGTAAGATATACAGTACAATACATGAGAAAAAACTAAACAAAGGGCTTTTGGAGCGTTAATTCCTTTGATTTCGGTTGAGAAAGTGCATTATGAATCGAAATGGCATTAGCTCAACTTTGTCTGATGCTGCCAGGTAGGTGATTAAGATATACATATAATATAATCAAGTAGTCAATCTCAGTAAACTAAGTTCTAGAGCTTATAGTCTGGAATGGCTAAAATTGGCATCCGAAGAACTTCCGTTTCATCTTCATCAGAGTTGTTGATGTGGACATAAATTCCAACCAAGACTTAATCCATTCAAGCAAACCGAATTACAAGTTTAACGAGGAGCCCGGAATTCGGAAAGGTTTACCGTATAAGTTTCCCACGAAATAAATATAGGTATATCTACCTCTACGATTATCAAAGGACTTTTACCTCTACCGTTTCATAGTTACCTAATTTACTTTAATTTCCGAATGATCAGAGTCTGATAGATGTACTTAAGCCAAAATCACATTTAATCCCCTTATTACACCCCTAAAGTTATAGATTTATTTATAACTTATTAAGAGCATCTTTCCTTCAAGGTTGGCTTATAGTTTCTTGACATCGGTATCGCCTTTAATCAGCAGCAGCATCATCTTACAATTTACATCCGATTTGTGATGGAAGTTTTATGTAATGCTTGACTTGCTAAGTCCCTTCAACTAGACGGGTTCGGTTTGGTTGATCTTGAATACTTTTTCAAGTCTGGCAGAACATAATTTCTCATCAGACCGTTCCATTCGATTTCCAAGTGTGCCTTTCGACTTTCAAGTCAAAATCAGCGATTCTGCAGCCTCTGGGTCTTACAATTAGATGTCCTATAGTCAATGAAAGCTGAAACAAGAGGCCCAAAGTTATACATCAGGCCCTTCAACATGATCCAGAAAGCTGTCCAAAAGTCGAAATCCCTCTCTTGTGGTTAAGGAGATTAAGAAATATTGGATAAGAAGTCAGAAGTGTTTCTCCCGTGTTGCTCCTTCGAGTCAGAATAAATCTCCTTCCAACAAAGGAATACCGTACCTTATCTTAAGTACTGCGCCTTTTTCATTTCAAAGACAACATCTCCAGAGCAGTAATATATGTACAAGAGCTAACTGATCTCCGTTTAAGCCATTAGTACCCTTCATCCGTAATTACGTTCTTTCTTGGAGATTCGGGATAATCCTAATTGACTTTTTTTTGTCTCGAGAATAATTCAACTAGAATATATAAGATTAGAATTTTCACGGAAAGATTCCACCGGAGGTGTTGTTAGTTTGGAACGGGATTTAGAGGAGAGGAGTTATTACGTGAAAGCTACTGTTTACTGTCTGTTGGTTTTTGATGAATGGAATATTTCACTACAAAATTAATATATTTTTATGCCTGCGAGGCGGATTACTTGATACGCTTTCATATTCGGATTTATTTATATTTACTTGAGGTTCCTATTTTAGCTTATAAAGTAATTCCGGCTTATTTAGGGGAGGGGGTAGTTATTTCGGAGTCGGGGATTTTATTTAAGTCAGAACTGTATAGAAGATTTAAAGTTTAAGAAATTGTACGGACAGACGTTGAACGCATAACCTCAGAGTTGTGGTCAAATAAAGTGTTGCTTTTCGTTGAGCAGAAAGAACAATCTATATAACTCGTTAAGAGAAAACAGAATTTTCCTTTTACGGAAGAAAAATTGCTTTTCCTGCCAACTAATTTAATCTATTTATCAGTTGAACGGGATTAGTTCAGTCAGAGCTTTTTTTCTTATAAGTTTCGACAAATTACAGACGATTTTCACGTGCGTGGGATCATTCATTGATACGATTATCAGACTCAGTAGCTGAAGATTTGGTAAAAATTGAGCGGATATTAAATATTTACATTCAACAAAGATGAGTTTAATTTAAAATCAGTTAGAGCAGCTCATAGAACTGGGAATACTATAGGAGCATATATACATGAATGGATGGGATTTAAATTTGATTTAAAATAGATTACAAATTACAGAAAAAGCTTCCTTGTACAGAATTAGATTTTCTTACTCAATTTCTCGGGAAATAATTCGAATGCAAATGTCTTGTATCGAGTAATTTTAAGATCGATGAGTAAATCAAAACTTCATATGTCTAGAATATTTCTCGCTCCCACGCCCACGTTCACTTATGTTTGCTAGGTGTTTGTTTTATAAATAGCTTCCGCTGTAGTTCCTTCTTTTTTTAAATTAATTTATAAATAGAACACGTCTCAAGGCTCCCGGAAGGAACGATAAAAGTTGATGGATGGATGGTAGTATAGTGGTGGCTTATAGCACAAGCGATCGGTAAAAATAAATTCGATAAGGCCAACATATTATGACTGGTCGATGATATTGTTTCGGCAAGGAATCAATCCGTGCCGTGCCAATCAATCCGATACTAAAGCAGCTTATCTGTCAACGACAGAACGAAGCTTTTTAAAGACAGTAAGCCGGTCAAACAGGAATTAATACTTCTCCAATTGCAAGTAGGGCCTGTGGGCGTAGGTAAGAAGTTACCAATTTCATATCTTGTATCTATTAATAGAATTTGCAGTAGGGTTAAGATATTGATGAGGTTTGGTTTTAGTATAAAAAACGGCACAGTAACACGAAGGTATGGAAAAACAAAGAAAACACACGTTCGCCATGAATCTATAGTCAATAAGTGCATTGTTAAAGGGAGCCTTGTATCGCACTTTTACAATGTTCCTTCATGTGTTTTTACATATCATAAAAACGAGCAAAACTTTCAGCTTTTAGGTGCGTGGGGCGTGAGAAAGCTTTTGCTTTGACATCAAGCACAGAGAGAAAGTTGTTGAGTTATTTCTTGTGTTGTTTTTGTGTGGTATTCAGGATTGCGTTTGTAGATTTATTTTCATCTACTGTCAGTGTCAAGATCACTCATCAATGTCAAAAGGTCATCCGGTTAAGCTCAATTCAGCCCTTGTTTTCTTGTTGATCAACATTTCTGAAGGTTATAAGCTCCTCTGGAACTATGTTAATTGACAACGTGTTGACTGACAAAATTTGAACAGCCAAACCTAGAGAAGTTGCTAAATTTGGTTAGAATTTAAGAAGTAGCGACTTACTGAATATCTGAATCCAGAACACGAGCATACTTTTTAGGTTTATTAATGTCAAGATATGTTCAAAAGACGAGCAAGGTAGTTTAATGTCAAGGTCAGGCCGTAGGTAATTGATATTCATATGTAACAATGTAACACTTAGGAAGTCAGAAACTTGTTGTAAACAAAGCTCGAAAGTTCCAAAGGCTGAGCTGGAGCCTGAGAAAAGGACAGCTAAAGACTTGGAGAAAATAACAAGTGAATCTAGGCAAAATACAAAGATAGAAACCTATTTATCTTCACGGGCGGGCCATTAAGATGTCAACTTGTTAGGTAAAATAATGCCTTCTGGAAAAGCTGTAAAACTGACATCTGACACAACATACTTCTGCATCATTTAGGATATATTTTGCTCGTGGAGCAATCACAATTCAGAATTTTCAAAAACATATTTTTAGATTCAAATTCCAGTTGATTGTAAATCCATGTCCATTTTAACTTTTTAACAATAGTCTCATGTACTTGATTTGATTACAATTTGAATTTTTTAATAAATTCCAGTAATATGGAATTCTGGAGTATAAAACCATAATTCGCTGTTATAAAATGCCATTCTGTCCGGTCCACATATCGTTCTCAAGCCTCAGGCAACAAAAGTTTAAGAAACCTTATAAACTAATTGTTCCATGAATTCACAGTTTAAAAATTTCAAAAGAAGTTATTAGTTACAGAAACCGAAAGTCTGTTTGATCATTAAATATACAAGTCACCAACCGTAATATAACGGCTTGTTTGTTCTGACTAAAATGTCCTTTGGCTCGGAAAATCAAAGATTCCATTTGTCTTTCCTTCTCATTATCTCGGCCGAGTAAAAGTAAATATCTCATATATTATATTTATTCATAAGAAATACGAATGAGACCAAAAAATCTTATTCTCTCCTTTCCATTAGTCTTTTAGCCCCGACAAAATCTATAAAATAATCTCCGGCTCCAATTTTTTTAAATATATAGATCTAGGAATGTGGGTGAATTTTTCATACTTGTTGTAGGAAAATATGGTTCTTATCATCGTATCCCAGCCAAATGAATGGCTATATATTACATTATATGATTTTTTTATTTCCATTGTTTAAGAGCTGTCTATAGTCTATGTTATGCATATTCTCAGTATAGATGAGTACGCGGTTCGGTTCTATTATAATAAAATACTGTATTATACATAGCGAGTCGGATCAGTTGTAATGTTGTAAATGTTGGAGACTTTGGAGATTGCAGAAAGGACTATTGTTCCCAGAAAGATAAAAGAGAATGAGAGAGGAATGAATCCGACTTCCTTCGTGAATCCTCAATGTTGAATGAAAGCATTTTTCGGGCTTTGGTTTTGTCTAAATCGTCTTCCAACACTTATACATTTGGACTTTGATGATATAAGTAGAGTGAAAGCATCAGCCAGCAGCTGAATTTAGAGAATGGAAGACCGCTCTCGATTTGCAGACAGATTTCTAGGAGAGTTGAGATGTATAGAACATTGAAGGATCTCAAAAGTGCCAGGATGAATCGATCCAAACCTTTGTAATCCATTACAGACTTACAGATCCTCCGTTTTTAGTTCTAATTTTAATGGATGTTTAGAAGCATGAACACTTTGCATGTATTTTATTGCTTGTGAAGGACGGCATAACATATGAAACATTTTTTTTGTTCCCACCCCAAAAATGATCTTGGCTTGTTTTAATAGACACTGGAGAAAGAGGAACAAAAGAATTTGAGTCCCAAGCTTTGAAAGATTAAAAGTCAAAGGGGCAAGGGTGCTTTAAAATGTGTTGATTATTGTCAGTTGGATTAAACCCATAAAAATCCATTTTTACGACAGACAACCAGGTTCCAAAAGTTGCACAAAATACATCCACCCACTGCACAGCGTTTTTAAATTCTTGTTCTTAATCTTCTCAAGCCTTTGCATTTCAATCATTACATCCGCATTCCACATCCGGGCAATGTTTCCAAACTTGCTCTCCTTTCCATCCAAGCGTTACACAATATCCGAACTCGGGCTTTCTTGGAGATAGGAGATATGGAAATAATTTCCTGGAATTTGACGAACATAATTCGAATTCACTTTCTCCCATATGCGTATCCTTACCCAAGGGAGCTGGAGGCAATAAAAGCAACGTTGTAAGTTGTAACTTGTAAAACGGATAAAGTTCCTGATTCCAAATAGGATGTGATGGGTTTGGTGGTGGTGTGGAGGTGGTGGAACTGAAAACTTATCTGGAAACTCATAATTCAAACCGCATACATATGGTGAAATCGGAGCCACAATAAAGTCACAGTTGGATACCATAGGGTATATATAGGCTCTTGTTTGAGCTAAGGTTAACTCCGTCCATCCGGGTATCAGGGAGATAGAGCTTCTTTTCTTTGGAATGAAAGGGAATGCTAACACGATTTCAGCCTGTGAAAGTTCATAAAATGTCTTCACAGTTGATTGTTGAATCGAACTAGATTGGACCCACAAAGTCACGACAAACTATATATGTTTCTAGTGTCTCAAGGACCTTTTAGAAGAGCCCAAATCTAGAACCCAGACGGATGCCTGCCTGTCTCTAGTTGCCTCCGGGGTTCAGTGATCTGATGTTGTCGACCTTAAATTTAAGGGTGAATTATAGAGCAGATCGATTTCATTTTGAGAAGATTTCAAGCTTCAAATTTATAAAATATATATTTTGAGAAGATCAGTCGGCTGTGATGGGAATGATGGGATCCGTATTGGTTATATCAGCTCAGTGAGCTTTGATGAAGTAAAGTGATTAAAAAGTCTAAAGCCCGTTTTATACTTTCACATACCGTTCACTTGCCGTTCCCATGCCATTCACACTACTTTCCCTGTCCTCATATATGCTTTCTTTTTCAAACGAGGAGTTTACTTGACCGTTCACTTACCGTTCACTTTTCACATAAGAAAGTAGATATGCTAGACTTTCCTCAAGTAAAAAAGAAAAGGGTTGTCGCGTTTCGATGATCTTTGTAATATTGGCTTACAATTTATAATCAACGTACGTCCACGTCGTTTAAACTTCATGAGATCAAAATCTTGGTATATCTTAATATATATTGGGGAGAAGATATCAAATGCGAACCCTTCGAATAGTTTACAACGCTGAAGACGCTAATCATACATTTTTACCCAGTTTTTTTGGGATTGAGTAGGAAACACCGTAATAAAAAAAATGTAATACACAAAGTATTAATAAAAAATTAAAATAATGAAGACGCATAAAAATAAATTAATAATTGTTCGATTGAATTCTTAAGGATTTTTGAGAATTCGGGATGGAAAATGGAAAGTGGACGGAAAAATGGATTTAGATTTTAAATTAAATTTGAGATTTTTGTGTATTTTATCAAAAGAAAAGGCAAACAAATGAACATGAATGCATGCAGTAATAATTAGTATCAATTTGAAAATCAGCCATTCATGATTCGGAGAAGCCCCTGATTGTTTTGTTTCAGGAGATGATCATGGGTGTGGCAAGATAAAATATCTGAATCATATAGGTACTTTTTCCCCCTGCCATTGTTTAGCTTTCTTCTCCTAATTGACATGATCGGAATGAATTGTAACCAATTAAGGAGATTTACTTTCAATAATCAATTGAATGTCAAATTCGACTTGGTTCCTATCCTTTATTTTCGTATACCAAATAATAATGACGAGGGAACATCAGACAGATGTGATTCAGCTTTGAATTTCAATAAAAACTGGAATTCATATCACTTCATCATCAAAATTTACTTATGGGTTCTCACAATCAGTATTCATAATAAGATGTAGCGTCAGAATGACCCGTTCTACAAAAATCAACCCCCCCCCTCTCTCTCTCCCCTACAGTTACCCGATGTGGACCTTAGAAATTTCAAGCGTATGTACAAAAGGACTGTATTCCTATTTCCTATTTCAACTAGATCTGGTATAAATGAGAAGAAAATTGTGATAAACAATCCTTATCAAGGATATTTAGCATCATATTTTCTTGATAAAGAAACGGGAAAGTAAAATAAAGTACTTGACCGTTGAACTTGTGTGAAAAGTGAAAAGTGAACGGTAAAGTCGTGTGAAAAGAAAGTATATATGGTTTTCTGGAGGAATTTAGATTACTTGAGTAATCCCATGAGAACGGACAAGGAAAGCAGCAAGAAAGTATATAACGGGAAAATCGCGTAGGTAACGGCATGTGAACGGTAAAGTCGTGTGAAAAGTGAAAGTATAAAACGGGCTTAAGTTTTCCACCACCGGATTTTGTTAGCGGATTGATTTTATTAATAGCTTGGGCCTCGCCCCGGGTTATAACAACATGTACTTTATTTTCTGAAATAAGTTCCCCAGGGAGAGTTATTTTCAACTCCAGTGTAGGGTTGATGGGGAGTTAATTCGGGAGGCTTATTACAAGTACGGCGGTAACCGAATTTTGATGGCACAGTTTCATAGGAAGATACGCTGGTTTTGGTTTCGGTTTGTCTTTTCCAAAGTTCTTGACGACATATCCTTGTTATAGTGAAACCTTAGTACAGTATTGCAGAACTTAAACCTCAGAGACTCAGAGGTATTATATGGGTATGGGTTTAGAGCAAATACCATTACAACCAGGCTTTACAGAAAATTTTGGATTTTTCAAAAGAATCAGTTGAGATTACTAACAATACACTGTTGTACACTGAAATTAATGCAATTATTATATAGTACATGAGGGATGGATGTGGATGTCCCTGAGGGGGCGTGGTTCCCCATACAACAGTCAGGATATTCGAATAGAGAGATATTCCTGAAGCGCAAATTTCCCAAAAAAGATTGCTGATGAATCGGTATCGTCCATTTAGAGACGTATCGTCTGTTTTAACCTTGATCCTTGTGTAGTGATTTATTAAGCATAGATGATTCATACATTTATAAAGAGAAAGTCCCTACATATGCCCCTGAGTATATAAAGCACAGCTAACTCTACCCTGCACCTCTGAACCGTGTATTTCGGAGAGCTTCTGGAACCTTTTAATTATTGCTCCCATTGCCATTACCACCAATGATCAAAAGAACTTTTACTGGAAGTTATATGTGGTTTCTCTGCCAATCAATTTGAAAGCCGAGATGCTCGTTAATATAAATCATTAGTTCTTGGATGTGGAATCAATTTGAGAATTTCGGACATTAAGAATTCTACTGAATAACAATAATTCTGTCAAAATTCGGAATTTCCATGTGATAATGATTTTAAAATCGTATAAACGAAACAAGCAGGGAGTCACCAAAGCATCCATACATTAATTATTGAACAGACGGAGTAAGAATACTAAAACAAATTAAGTGCTTTAACTTATTAGTTACACACGACTTAAATAAAAAGTAGTACTTCAACTTCATCTACAATAAAGTCATCTTAAATGCTAACATAATTGGATCAACAAAGTCCTTGATATGACCCTGATTTGAATTCAAAACTTCTGTAAAAACAGAACTATTTAAGTATTTTGCACTCAAGCTACGGGTTGACTAAAATTCAACTGTCTCTCGTATATTTTCCGGATCGGGTAACCCGCCCGAGTTAAATTAAATTCCGAACTGAGACGCAATTCATTTAAGAGCTAATTTAAATTTACGGAATATATTATACTTAGAAATTACAGTCTACAGTCCCGTTTTCAGCCTCTCTGGATTTAAAAGTTCCACTGTGCATTGGGTGACTGGTTGCTACTTGCGACCCAGTTCTTGAACTTTATTGAGACAGCTGCGGGGGTAAGACACAATGATGGAGGAATTAGTTTATCAAGTAATTAATTTACTTGCTGTAACCAATTTAATTTAGAATTAAACTTTTTAGTTTGACTTCTATTGATGATGAGACTATATAACTTTGCGACAAACAACAATAAAGGGCATATAGTACTTTCGGATTTTGACCTTGGATTTAGACGGGTTACATTTAAACTATCCTTCTCCTGACATTAAATATGGAAATTGAATAGGTCTCTGTTGAATACAGTGACATTTACGTCTTGACCGTCAAATTTATTATATGTACATTTCAACCATTGAAATCGACCGTTCCCATTAACAATAACTCACCTTCTAATCTTCAACTCCAACTCATATCCCAATGTGTCCCATCCATTTTTATTTAGCCCCAAAGCTTATCTCCCAATTCCAAATAAATGCTACACCTTTCAGGATGAGACCTTATGCTGCCAAATATCGTGTCATTGGTCCCGAATCTGGCATGTATTGCGGTTTTTTCTGCAAAGACCACAATATAAAGTAAATATTGCATGGTGCTTTGAGACGAGAAATTCCGACAGTTGTATAAATCCTATTTCAGATTTCTGATTTCTAGACACAAGTGGAGGCTACGATCTCCCTGACTCTAAAACTTGAGTGACTTTCTCTCTCAGCTTTTATCTACCATTGAGAACCGTATACAGTGGAAAGTCATACAAGTCACAATTTGTTTTGATCGAAGTTTTTTTTCCTCTCGGAGATTAGGTACAGAAATTGCAAGGGGTCGGTAAATGGAAAAGTTTATTCTACACTAACAGCATCAGTCAGGGGAAAGCAAAAAAGTGCGACTGATGACAGGTTTCCCTATTCTGTAACTTATTCATTTAGTGTGTTAAAACTAACTTCAGTCTGGCGTTAGTTTTAGTTGCAACATCATTGCACAATACATGAGATTTAAGAGTTTCTTTGAGATTGATTTTTTGAGATTGCAAGCGAAGAAATCTGGTTAAATATTTAAACTGTAAAAAAAACTCGTACATGTTTCTATTGTGATCGAGAATTGGCTTTTTTAATGTGAAAAGTTGGTCAAGGTAGGAAAACAATACAATTAATGCATACTAAAAATATATTGATAATGACAAGGGTGGTTTTTTTCAATTAAAAATCTATGGAGAGCTACATAAAAAGGTAAAAAGTAAAGAAACGTGATTATAATAATACTGTCAACACTTTTTCCTCTTTCAAAATACACAATTTAATTTACAGCAGCTTTAAATTGGATCAAACTTTGCTCGTGTCATATCATATTCCCCATAATGCAATTAAGCACTTACTTTAGTCATTTCATCATGATTTTGGCTTTGGTCTTACTAAATTACTGGAAGTTACATTGGTATTGTACCACTTTGTATGTTTATATTGTAGTCACGTTAATGTAGTTAAAATATCAACAATCCGATGGTAGAGAAGAGATGAAGGCCTAACTTTTAATGCAAATGTTATATTTTGAAATTTTCTTTGTGAATTAGTATAAACTGCAATAGTGACCGTAAAGCACCTCGATGCTAAATATCCCCTTTTAGAGGGTTTTGTTTATGTAACGAATTAAATTTATCTAATTAGGTAAGTTTTTACATCTCTGTCAACTACAGTAAATATTTTCTATTTTACTCATTTACTCCGACAGATTTTTACCTTTTGCATATCGGAGTACTGTATTTATGCGTACTTTGCTGCAATATAAAATTTCAAGCCTGAAAAAAATATGTCGATTGTATATTTCGATCTTTGACAAAGCTGTTAAAAGTTCAAATCTCTACCAACGATTATAACATTTAGGTTTCCTCATACATTCCACTATTTCTTACAATTAGACGGTCTTAAAAAGCTAATTACCTTCATAGCCGTAAAAAAGGAACATATCCATCCGCCTTTTTGGTCTTATTTACTTAACTTATGGTTTATTTACTTACTTACTCGAACGACTTTCTCCATTTTCTACTTTCCCCGTTCTTCAGATGAGAAGCTATTGAGGCATTTAAAGCTCACAGGTCTCTTAAGTCTTATATCCGCTTTCTCCCCTCAGTCCAGGCTCAGGTAGTTTAAACACTTAAAGAGAAAATACGGGAACCTTAGCATCCACACTGATTTCCCAAGTGACTCTCAATCTTTCAATCCCTCCCCTGTAAGTAAT
The DNA here is from genome assembly GCA_906901685.1 of Desoria tigrina. Lineage (NCBI taxonomy): Eukaryota > Metazoa > Arthropoda > Collembola > Entomobryomorpha > Isotomidae > Desoria > Desoria tigrina. Next base: position 2,631,083 of record CAJQTU010000010.1, on the reverse strand, counting down.
GGTATCGACTCTTTATTAATCCATTGTCCGAGCTACAGCCGGCTTTATAGATAGATTTTGATATACTTCCCTCAGACTAGACGTCGGAGTAAAAAAAAAAGCACAAACCTTTTCAGCCCTTTCTCTACTTTCTGTTGTGAAATATTCAATATTTCTTGCTCTGATTTCATCTCAAGTCCAGAGTTTTGGCCTCAGTTTCCAGCCTCTGGAACTTCAGTTTCTAAAGCTTTTCTCCAGCCCTCCGATTTAGATTGTTAATAGAGATCGAAAAACAGTCAAAAACACTGGATGGACTGCAACTTCGGAGAGATTTTCAATCGAATCGAAAGTAGATCATTGCCGTCTTTTGTGCCTTTAATCTGAAAAGTTTTAAATTAGTTATTAAGAAATCGGGAGGAAATGGATCTTCCTAGAAGAATTCTCTTTTTTATGACGTAACCTTCTGCCCAATATTCTATAGTGTCACAAAAACTGTTCCAATTCGTTTGATTCGGTAGAGCAATTTAATAAAAATGTTAAAACATTCAATTTCAATGGAACTAATGAAGGGAACTGTGACTGTAAAGTCAAGTACTCATAGCCAAGTGCCTATCTTTTATACCGCTATGGTGGAATAACATGGCACATTCTCGGAATCAAGAGCCAAATCAATTGGCTTGAACTGTCGAATACCAAGTTCAATTCATTCCCTTACGTTATTTTGTGCAATATTTGGTAAAGGACTTTCCCCGACTCCTAAAAGACTTCCTTGACTTCATTGAATACAAATGAAGTGCAATGGAATTAAATCTGGAGAGGGTTCTCGGTTGGTTTAGACTTGACGTTATATTAGATTGAGAGGATTTTCAGCTCTGAGATGCTGTAAAAGTCTATCAACAATTTTATTGTTTCAAATCAAACAACTTTTTGATCTTCTTGATGGATAATCTAGGGATCAGAACGACAGTTGGAAATAGAACAGCTATTCTTTTTGTGAGATTGAGGTTTCAGTATATTACTTGACAGATAGAACCTAGATTTTTGTAACCTAAATAAAAATCTAGATGCAGAATCTTATGAATGTATAACGAAATATCAGTTATTTCTCGGATTTACATGTCGAAGGTCAAACTAATCCTTATGTAATCCTTGCTTAAATGGCTTACTCCACCAGAAAGAGTCATCTATTTCCTAGAACCAATTTTTCAACGGTAAATAACCTGTAATAAGGTTTTACAAACTTACAAAAGGGTGGATAGTGTCACAAAATTACGGGCTCAAAATAGGCCAAAAAAATCAATCCGGTCTGGAACAGATCTTTGGCCAGCAAAGGCCTCCTAGTTTCTTTAAGAACGATCGACTTTCACCACTTCTCCTTTAAGGTCTGATCCGGCCTTTCTCTTTTTCAAACGTCTCTTCGGTCCATTCTTCCGAATCCTTAATCCAGTTTTCTCTCATTTTGTATTCAAAATTCAGTTTGTATTCATTCTCTATCCAAGCCCCTCTGTTTGTTCTCTAGTCTTTATTTGGAGACTGGAGCATGCAATGTCGATCCCATCTCCAGTTCTTCACCATTTCTAAGTCAGGACGTGAGGCTCTTTGGAGTTCATCTTCTTCTCTTAATCTTGTCTTGTCCCTATTCTTAGATCCATACAACTCATTGTAATATCATCATATGGAAGGAGGAAGTCTACGGATAGAATCCTAAGAATTCGGGAACTTGAAATTCCATGAAAACTCATGAAAGGGCCTTAATTGCTCATTGTGCTTTGTGCATTGTACTATTATCTGCGGATGGTGATTATAATATGAATACAGAGGGTTTCGTAACCCATCTTCTCTCTGCCTGGTGGATAACAATAGACCCTGTCTTAATTTAGTCCTTCCTGTCTTTAGCGTCTCTTTTTCATCTGTTTGCATCGTCTTTGGAGTAATTATAGACGGATTTAAGAAGGGAGTCTATTTACTAGCTTTCCTTGCATGTATAAATTCAACAACTTTTACATTTCCGTCTGTATTTTAATGAGCCACTAGAGATCATACCTGCTATGCTACTACCTTCCTTACTTACTTACGATTCAATTGTTCTCTGCTAGGTTTTATTTCTTGTTATCGTTTCGTACACGCGTACGAGAGGAATTTAATTTGTTTCTTGTTTTCGTGTTTTTCCTTTCTCTGGGAATGTTTTTCTGTGGTTTCTGTACTAATGTTTGCGAAATTTCTACTCACCTCAACGCACTCACTAATTGTTGGTTTGTTGACGCACTATTTATGAACTAAAAGGGCTCGAGGCATTGAGGACGGAACTAAATTAATATTTAATTATAGAAGAAATTTGATGATTAAGTTTTAGCTTGTTTTTACGTACACATGTTAATAACAAGTAATTAGGATGTCAAAGAACTACAGAGATTCTGCTAATTTCAAGGCCAAGAATTTATTAGTAAGGAGCTGTAGCGGGACTAATAAAGTTCGATTAAGGTTTAATTAGTACTTCTCAGCTAGAACTGTACAATTGACGACCGCGTCACGATTTCGATTCGACGGTAGTATCAAGCTGACAAATGATATATTCCATTGTCCTCAAAATGCGACAATTAATCAGATTAATCTGAGCTCGTGTAATAGCTTAGCCAGCGGGTCTCTCAGAGACATAAATGCTCTTCTTTACTGTCCATAAAATTGGATATTAAAGGGAGCCGGACTAATGGCGAAACAAATGGCGATATGTTTATCAAAGTCATTCGAGAGCGAGAGTAATTAGGCGTTAGATAAAATGAACGAGTCGGGGACAAATGATCAAAGCACTCTGGAATAAAAACAAATTGCTTATTTCATTGATTTTTTTTCTACTCTTATACTTCAGATACGAACTCTAGTTTTTGGTATTCGATCTTTCAGGCATGGAAGCAATTAATTAGTTTTCAAACAACATAATTCTAGCATGATCAAATGGAAATGAATAAGAGATAGGAATCAAAGTGTATGATATTTTAAGTCTGGTGTAAACATTGGAGAATTAATTTATAATTAGAGCCTAGCAGCAGCAGTACAAAGGGTGACAGTTTAGAGCTAAACAAATATTATACCATTGGCATTTGAGGTGAAGGTGGTTTATAAGACGTGCGTGGGACGATACATATTATACTTGTAATTTGTAACACAATATTTGTAATCAGATCAGCAGTTGTACCTTAGTATATAATGCTAAAAATATCACTGCCACAAGCTCACATCTTCACAAGCAAGTTTTGAAACTTTTGCACAATTATAAAATATCAATATCAAGCTCTTTAGTTATGTCAAAGAGCGCACCCATATTCTCCAATAGAGACAGAGAGATGTAGTTTTAGGTATTTTTCGTCTATAACGGTCAGTATGTTAGAGTTAGAAATATATCGCGCATAAAGCACTGGAACTGCTAATTCACCTCCCCATATCGATAAATCTGCTGATTTTAATAGAAATGTAGGCTCTACTTAAATATTTAAATATTAGTCCGATTTTCTTCTTGTCCCGTTTTTATTGGCATTTGGCATGAACTATTTCGTAGAAAAAATACAACAAAAACATGGTATAAAAATGTAACCAAATCGCTCAAAAACCTCATCACAATTTTTCCTTGCTTTCGGCTGCTGATGCGGCTTGAAAAAGCGGCTTTCACTTTCATCGCATTGTTGGCATTGTTGTGAAATAATATAATACCCTTAAAGCTTCCTTCCTTATTGAGGGCCTTTTACCCGAATTTAATGGGAAATTCGGCAGTTGAAATTGGTAGAGGGGGGCTTAGCCTAATAAAAGGGTTTCCTGCTGGTTGGTCTCCCAGAATCGAATAACTCGCTATTTAGACAACAACCGACTTATTATCTGGTTAACCCAGTTCCTAGCCATAAATCACATTATAAATGATAACTATAGCTCTGAAATCATACGGAGGGATATTCTTTATAGTTATGTATTTATAAAATATGATAGTAAGTTTTTGAGACTTGAGAGAGGATGAGGATGGGTAATTATTTGTAGAAAAAGACTGGAAATTGCAAGTCTGGATGGAACTTAATAATGCCAAGCCCTCCTTTTATCCTCTTTTTGTCTGACTCTATGGATAAACTATATTCGGAATGCACTTGAACTTTGTCAGAAATCTTGGACCAGTAACAAATTTTTAGTTTTCTGCTGCTATTACAGTTTTTTTTACACAGATGGTAAAAAAATTTGAGGTCTTGACGGGTGGTTTCTAGATTGAGCTTATAAAGTAGTATATGGGTCCAGTAGACGAACTTTAATCGTAATAAGTGCCTACTACCTCGCTGCGGATTTTCGTTTCAGAATTCAGAACAACGGGGGTATTGAATTAGGATGTCTGGAGGGATGCGATAAGTGCTCCGGGTTCAAGTATTTCTCAATTTCTAATAAAGGGTTTATTTTTGGCCAGTAATAGCTTGCGTCAATAACATATTATGTGGTCAATTGTAGTTGAAGGTTTGCCTGAAGAGATTTTTTTAAACTGGTACAGGGTCAGCTCTTTGTACCTTGATTTGTATTTGCAGTTCTGTTGAAGCATTTTGTGTGTAATCAAGACGGAAAATATGACTACTCGGTTTCTTATCATATTTTTTACATCATATTTCATATACTTTGTATGACGAATTCATGACAATATGATTGTGTAGTTTGGAAATTGGAAGTATTATATAAAAGTAGGGATGGTGAAATAATTAAACCCGTACAAATATCAAACCAGTATGATAAAATGTACTTGAAAAGGTAAAGCTTATAATAAGATTATAATATGCTCAGAAAAGTCGAAAATGAGAGTTTGATATTTGCATTTGAGAATGTATTTTTAAACAGTGAAAGTGAATTATCATTGAACCAAAAAATTAAATTCTGCAAATATAACCACGCAAAAGTTTTAAATTCTTTAGTGATGACAAACTATCAGTTTAGAGATTTCCTGTTAGTTTCAACACGAAAAATAAGCAAATCATAAGAAATGTTGCACAAAACTTATCTTTCCAGTGCAGCCTCAATGTAATAGTCACTATACAAAGTCTGATCGATTTTGGCACAAGAGGAATAACGATTTTTTGCATAATTATCTCATCCATCAGTTACCACCATATAACATGATAAAGCCATGAAATCAATACGAGATTGAAAGATAGTGAGAAACAATACGAAAATCTTACCTCGAATTTTTTCGGGGATAATAACAGCCTGATTACGGCTTACACGGAGAAATTACCCTTTTAAAAGTTAAAACTCGTTCAAGAGAAAGAGATCAATTTTAGAGATTAAAAATGCTTAAAATATGGTAGTAATGGTAGTATGGCATGGTGTATAAGTGGGAGATAGGCAAGGTTCTAATAATATTCTAATAATATACATTTTCATTCTTTTAGCAAGATACAATGTTTGAAAAGGCTTCTGTAATTTAATGAAAAGTAAACTTTCTCTTTTACCACTCCTGTTTGCATTATCAATTCAAGACCGATTTTTATTGTATAACAGCTGTAACAAAACACATTTGTCACTTTTCCAACTATAAAATGAAATCCAAAAAGGTACGTACGTGTACGTTCATTTTCCCAGAAACAATGAAAAGAGCTTCAATTCCCAATTTAAATACGCAGCTAAAATCATGGTCTATAGAACAGGAGAAATAATGGGATATTTTTTATCCCATTCATGTGTGGGATGGTGGATTCTCAAAATAAATTACTTCATAGGCTCACTCCTCTCTTTTTCTGATTTCTCTTCGACAAAATTAGAATCTGTTCATAAAGTGGCCTACAAACAATATTCGAGATTGAATTGTTGAGATTGCAACCGAAATTAAAGGCTCAAGTGTATTTATTCATATTTTGAGATCAGTAAATGAAACAACTTATTCTGAATGGTCCACATTAAACATAACCAAAACCAATCCCACAGACCAATACAGAAGGTCAACAGTATTTAATCCCATATAATAGAGCTATACTAGAGTAACTTCAAAGAGTTTGTTAGCAAACAATCCGAAAACCACTGAATCTTCCATAAGGAATCCGTTACACATGATGAGAAATGAAAGGTCCGAATTTCTGTTTTTCATCCCTGAATCGACAATTGTAGTCCGCCGATAAGCAGATAACGGAGTCAATATCCCAACGGACACAACCTATTGTTTAAGTCTTATATTATGTACCTTCATTCCGGCAGAGCACCGAGTTATCTTGACGCTCGAAAGACTCTTACACAATATACAAGGGAAATCGATCCTACTTCAGCTTCAACTCAACATTAGCTCAAGCCCAAGAGAAGAGAGCTAGAAGCAGAGATGAGATATTTCACAGCTTCTTCTTGAGGGCTTAGGGCCGATAAAGAGTTGGCAATTTAGTGACAAATGACCCCTCACGTCTTCCTTGGAGAACATTGAATTAATCACCACGTGCCGTTCTTGGTCTCACTTCCGTCAATTCCAACCCATTATTACCTAGTCACGTCATTTACGGTTTAAGTCAATCCTTATCCAAAACCTAGAACCAAATCCTTGGGGATAAAAGGGATTCCGGTAGAATTCTCATCCGATTTCTCCGTCAGTAGGTGTGTAATCAAGGTAAGGTATAAAAGCAGTTAAGCAGGAGAAGATTCTATATATAGACAAGGATGGACATTTCTCGGATGTCACGTCTCCAAAGAACATCCAACATCCTTCCGTTGGATGATTAAGCTCGATTCACAATACCCAACCCATTGAACATCACCTTGGAACTAAATGTGAAAGTATTCAAGATGGAAGGATATAATTGCATATTTGTAAATGTTATCAAGGCCCAATCGTTCATTTTATTCGTAACAAGGTTTCATTTCCTGGTTTAAAAGCTTTAATTACAGGGAACCGTGTTATTGCTCGCATTCGCGAGACCAACAAAGGGGATGGAATAATTAATTCAGGTCTTAAAAGTAAAAGTACACCTCGTTCGGGACTCTAGGGTATTAAATTAAGACCCATTCATAATGATGTTTCTCATATTTCAATAAATGGCTAAACAAACAGTTCAAACTAACCATAGGCTCGTAAAGAACAAACGCTTCTCCAGGATGAATGAATCTCATCTCGTACTCATTATTATTAACATCTTTCGTACCAAATGAAAATACGGCTACAGTATAGTTATTATCATGTAGCGTTTTTAAGTTTTGAAATATGATGCTTCGGTCGTTGACTCGGCTCCTAATAATTTTGCACTTTTTTTTAGATCTTTGGATGAAGAAGAGGGGCTGCTAGTTGGCCACTGTCATTTCCAGACATGACGGTCTCATCATCGGCGGAGGATGATGGTGGTTGGTCGCCCTCGTCATCTTGGCTGAACATGTCGTTATCGATAATGAATTCCTCAACCTTTCCTAATGGAACTGAAATGGGGAAAGGGGGTGGTGGGGGTGGCCCTGGCTATGGCGAAGAAGAACAAGAGGAGATGTATACCCTGCAAAGCCTCCCTTGGTGGAGGCAACTGATTTGGTGCATCCTGTTCGGCGTGATAGTGATTGTGGCCTCCGTCGGGAATAGTATTGTGATTTGGATTGTTTTAGCACATAAACGGATGAGGACGGTTACGAACTACTTGCTTGTGAACTTGTCAATTGCTGACACGATGGTTTCTACTCTTAATGTCATCCCTAATTTCATCTTTATGTTGACAAATCATTGGCCCTTTGGGGAATTTTACTGCAAACTTGTCCAATTTGTTGCAGTCCTCTCCATTTGTGCGAGCGTCTTCTCTCTGATGGCCATCGCGTTTGACAGGTTAGTGGTACAAAGCAAATGAGGGGAAAGTTTTCGACTGTTTCGGTTTTATGGCTTAATCAGGCTGTAAACATCCGGAGAATTCATACGGGGGCTTTATTAAAATGCGTTCAATGAAATTCAGTCGACACCGACAGTACGGCGAATTTTTCCAACAATACTAGCCAACTCATTGCTATACCATTACAAAGTGAGAAAGAAAGTCCCTGCATTAAACACCGTCATCAATAAAGGTTTCTACGCCTTATTAATGTAAATTATCCTGGAAATTCAGGAAAAGATTCGTAGGAGTATGGAGTAAAACAGGAAAGACTACTACCATCATCATAACATTCCATTCACTTTGAAAACACTTTTTACAGAAAAACTACTTTCTCTGCTATATTTACTCCATATCCCTTTCCCATCAATGTTTCCGTCACATCACCATTAAAAAGGATTTATTCCAACGTCTAAGAATGAAATTTCGAAAAATATATGCGAAAGCAGGAGTCGGGACGAACATTTCCGCAATAACTTCAATAATAAAAGGATTTTCGTACTAAAACCTCCCTCGGAATTAGATTCCCATTCTCTTTTGAAGTTTCCAATAATAGACAAAAGTCAAAATACATAGTTCCCTTTCTCGGGGGCATACAAGAAAAAAGATACACATAAATGATTTTACAATTTACACGAATGCACGGATCAATCGTGAGAGAAAGTTCAGGGCAGAACCAATATCAGTTCCTATAACAAGTTGCAACCACCCAAAGCGATACACATAGGTGAATATATTTGGACTTTGAACACGAGAGGACAATTTTAATATATGTTCACACATTCACGGGCTTCATTTTTTGTGCTTTTCGTGCTGCTGCCTGCTCCAGCAACAAAAGTATATGAGTCGTATCACAAAGGAATCCCAAAGCCTCTTCAACCGAATCAAGTTGGTTGGGGTAGGTGAGATCTTTTGGGAAATCAATAAAATACAGATGGAAGGAAGACTGTCGACTGACAACTGCGAAAATGTGAAGGCTTTTTTGTTCCCTTGAAAAGAGACGACGAAGTCTCGAATTCGAATTTTTTGTAAATGGCAAAGGTATCTTTAAATATTACCATACAAATTTTGTATTCAATCTTTTGCATAAAAAGACTCCAATGATTCGTGGTTTATTAATATTCACAGAGAATTTCCTTTTCTTGTTGCCATTGCTTTACCTTCATGAAAGAAACTAGCAAAAAAACTATGTTTTTTACACTACGCAACCAACCACAAACCAAAATATTGTTTTGAATCCTGCTTAGTCAGCCGTATGTCGTGTCCCGTCATGTCATGTCACTCGTCATCTTCAATGGTCAACATTGCCCTGGCATAATGTTCCATTAAAGCTGTCTACTTTTTTCTTGCCATAAGCTGACAAGTCTTTGAATGGATATTTCAGTTTTTTACGGATGTTTTATTTTGCCCCGGGAAAGTATTCATGATTTCCAGGCTATATGTAGGCAATCGAAAAAGTTATGGTTGGAAAAATCCTTTTATTCCCAGCCCTCAAAATGCATCTACATTTGGACCGTATTTTTTACTTGCATTTAGACCCTTCATATATATATATATATTTTATACGATTCAGAACAAAGAGACCTTAGCAATTTAAGAGCATTGGCTTTTAAACTTAATTGAAAGTATGCTAAAGCGAAACCATTTAATATGAACCGAAATGAAAAGTAGGTCACTCAAGTGCTAATCAGAGTGGAAAAATTTAATTTTAAAAAGTGCAGATCATCAAGTTCCAATGTTTCAAGTGCTGTTATATGATTTCTGCAACAAAGGTGGTGCGCATCAAAGGTTTATTCTCAATTTTGCCCTTTCGTATGCAACGCTGAAATAGTAGACACTAGTCCTGGTTGGAATACCAAGCTGATTTTCGCAATAATATAATCCAGCCAACTTACTGCAATGCTTATCACGAAGCTTATAGCAAATCCACCAGAGATATGGTCCAGTAATAAAATGACAAGACCTTCGTTTCATCATAACCACAAGCAGGCAGCTGGAAACCGCATTATATCTGGCTAGACTGTGTAGGAGAAAGCAAATATTATTTCCAGAATCTTGAAACTTGCAGACAAGGGAGAAATACAAGTTGACACTCAAAATGGCTTCGAATCCCTGATCGCGCCGCTCATAATTCGGTGATTCCTGTTTGCAATTTGTTAAAAATAGACGGAGCGTAACATACACTTTGCACTTAAAAATGTGTCAAATATTACCAAGTAGTATTATGGAATTATCGTTGCAAAGCTATTGAATTTTGATTTTCAACAACGCTTATTTAAAGTTAGGTTGGGTAATTTAATTTAACATGAAGAATTTTTAATGAGGGGATAGTTTTTCCCCGGATAATCCAATAAAACTGATTCGTCTACCAAATTACGAGAAAGCCAAAAGCGTCTACAAAATTCCCAAAACCCAAATTTCATAGCAGAACTAACCGAGCTGATATCATATTCAAACTGCTAAAGATAAGTAAGCTAATGCGGGAAGGCGGTTTTAATACTAAACTTCATGGTTAATGGATATGACAAGTTTATTACAAAATATATACCTATCAACTGCACCAAGACCAAGATACCTACAGACTTGGAGACTTATCTCCTTGAAAGAGGAGCTCATAATTTATGCAAATGCTCTTAGCTACGCCTGAGTTAAGATCTCTTTTGTCTCCAAAGAACAATTAATGACTTTAATTCATATCCCTTTCCTGTCTTTAGGCTCTTTTATTATCCCCTTCCCTTGTGTCCATGTGTTAATAATTATAATAATGTCACCATCATCTCTGTTACATTATGTTATCATTTTAGGGCCCTTATTATTACAGCTTATGTCTTTAGGCATAAGGATTTACCGCTTTATGGAGTAAAACGTTGTTAACTAAAAGGTTGACTAGGAAGATGGAAATGTCAGCAGAAGCACTTTCTTCCAGTAATGCTTTTGTCACATGCTGAGCTTACAACTCCTCGTCAGTCTCGTCTCCTTAATTAGTTTAATAGAAAACGCGGCATTTAATGAGAAAATGAACGAGCCTTGTCTACGTTCTTTAGGGATTTCTTGTCTCTCCGTTACAGTTCCGATTTTATCCACGTTCTAAGCTTAAAATGTCTGCATTGTTAAGATATTATGTTCTCAATGATTTCTTCTAAATCTACAATAAAACCTAATAATAATTTGTACTCTAAATCATTTGTACGGGTTGGTATTTTGCATTTTTAGAAACGATATCTACGATAAATAATGCCATTCTAATTGATATCTTGGTACTTGATAAAATTGCTGGGAAAAACTTAGTACGCAGAGCTAAAATAGGCATGAATTAAAATTCCAACATCAAATTTGAAATTCATATGTATGATAAGTGGAAAATCATCCATCTCTGAACGGACATGGAATTTCAATCAGTTTTTTGTCGGAACATGAGTAGTGTTCATCATGTCTAGAATACAGCAGTGCTGCTCACCAGTCTATTTTTCGTTTTTCAGTTAGCATCGGATACCGAAAAATTTCATTTTTATTTACTTGAACCAGGCAATATTAAGTGTCTGGTGCCATACATATAATATTCAATTACCAATCACTATTTAAACTCATGTTCATGTAGAAGCATTCAAATTCATAATCAGCTATGTAAAATATCTTTTCATTGTTCAAACGGGTATTTAAACCCAGGGTTTTACATGCATCCGTGTCTGTCTCTTCAAGGCAATTCCTTGTCTCGTTACTCTGCCCAAATTCATTCTCAGTTGTCTCAATTTATTATAAGATTTTACCACTGTTATTTACTTGACTGAATCATTTTTATATCAAATTATCTACTACGAATTTACGACTCGTTATTGATTCTAAGACTAATTAAAACCACAAATTATCAAACAATTAATTATACACAGTCTCAATCTACCTCGCATTTATATTGCTCCTACATCTTTCAATTCATATCCACAATAATCCAAAGTCCACAAAAGCAACTTTAAGACATCCACAAACATTTTTGGTCCTTCGAACCGGATTGGTACATCCGACACGTAATCACTTCGAATAATTGAGCGATTAGTGTTACCTTACTTTACGTGACTGTTGTTTTGAAGTTGAACTTGTGAGATAATCGATATGGAAGTATTAGTGAAAAGAAGAAATCTTCACAAAGGCCGTATATCAAAGATACAAGCCTCAGTTAACAAGCATCCTGCCACGCCCCTCAATCCACATTCAGTTAAGTCATACATGGAAGATTTACAAGAAATCAGCAACAAGGTTAAGGACATTCAAGAAGAAGCAACACAATTCTGTGCCGACGACGGTGAGATAGATGCCCAAGTCGATGTCTCGGAATGGTTCCAGTTGAAGATCCTGGAGGTAAAGTCAAAACTCCTAGAAATTCAAGATTCATTCCCAGATAACAGCCACGCAAATCAGAATTCAGTCAAACTTCCAAGAGTGGAACTGCCAAATTTCGATGGAACTTTCGATAATTGGCAATCGTTTCAAGACCTTTTCATCGCTTCAGTTGAGAACAACCGAAACCTCCGCGGAGCCCAGAAACTCCAGTACCTCAAGGCATGTGTCAAAGGTGAAGCAGCTCAACTGATAAAATCATTCACGGTAACTGATCAAAATTATCTTGAAGCATGGGGCCTACTGAACGACAGGTATGACAATACACGTGAAATTGTACATTCTGTGTTAAAAAGACTTCACAGTCAGCAAAGCGTAAAATCAGAAACTGCATCTTCATTACAAAACTTATTAGACAATACAACTGAGTGTATTCGATCATTACGAGTTTTAGGCCGACCAATTGACAATTGTGATGACTTCATAGTATACCTGGTCGTCGATAAACTGGACGCAAATTCAAGGCGTGAATGGGCAAGAACATTGAAGGGAACAGACCCTCCGACATTCAAATCATTATCGGACTTTCTTCAACTTCATATCCAAGGTCTACATGCAAGTGGCCTTAGCGGACAACCTCAATCCAGAGGTCATCAGAGTGGAGACAGACGGCAGACATCCTCTCATCATTCCACATCTCAAGAGGTTTGTCCAATCTGCAAAGCTAATCATTTTATTTTCATGTGTACACAGTTCAAGGCCATGTCAGCATCAGACAAGTCAGCCGCTGTGAAGAATTTGTCCTTATGTTACAACTGCCTTCATTCCGGACACAGTGCAAGGGATTGCAAGAGCAAACATAAGTGTAAGAAGTGTAACAAGCCGCATAATACACTTTTACATTTCGAGAAACAATCAAATTCTACAACAATGGACTCAGGTTCACCAGCAACCAGAGAATCACATTCCAGATCTTCAGACGTAAGTACATTCTTAGCTGAAGATATTCAAGATTCATCCGAGGTTTTACTCAAAACTGCACTTGTTAAAATCATTGACATGTCTGGAGTTGAGAGAATATGCAGAGTACTACTAGACGACGGGTCACAAGCATCCTTCATCTCAGAGCAATGTGCCAGCAGCCTTGGACTTCAACGTGAGAGAACCCATATCAAAATAAATGGGCTATCATCATCACCAATGTGTATAGCTAAGGGACGAGTTCACATGCAAATTTCATCCCTAATCCATGAAGCAACTGTAGCCGTGCAAGCATTCGTCCTTCCCAAAGTCACAGGTACATTACCCAAATTTCCTTGTGATTACAAATCGTGGATTCATCTCAACGGCCTGCAGCTAGCTGATCCTGATTTTCATAAACCGGGTTCAATAGACATTCTTATCGGCTCAGACGTGGCTCCATTCCTCATGCGAGAAGGGATTCGAGTTGGACCCAGGTACTCACCAGTTGCTCAAAATTCTATTTTTGGTTGGGTATTATCTGGTCCCGTTAAGATATGTAAACAACAAGTCATAAAGGCATTCCATTTAAATTGTGACTTGGAACAAGTAATGCATAGGTTTTGGGAGTTAGAAGAACTTCCATCAGTCAAGCATTTGACAAAGGAGCAGAGAGCCTGTGAGCAGCATTTCACCTCACATCATTCAAGGGATTCCAAGGGTCGGTACATTGTAAAACTACCCTTCAACACCAATATTCAAAATTTGGGATCAACAAAGGAGCAAGCCATCCAGCGTCTGAAGCAGATTGAGAGAAGGCTGTCCAAGCATCCAAACTACAAGGAGGAATATATCAAGTTCATGAGGGAATATCAACAGCTAAATCATATGGAGCCAGTACCAATCAACAGCATTGACAAGTCCCCAGCCTACTACATTCCTCACCATTTCGTTCTTAAAGAAGACAGCACAACAACTAAATTCAGAGTTGTATTTGATGCGTCAATGCCTTCTTCAACTGGGATATCACTCAACAAGGGTTTAATGGTAGGTCCAACCATACAGGATGACCTTTACACATTACTTTTGAGATTCAGGTGCCACATCGTCGCTTTGAAGGGAGACATCACAAAGATGTACAGACAGTTCAAAGTTCATGAAGAGGATGTGGACTATCAGCGTATCGTGTGGAGGGAGTCACCAGAGCTGCCAATTCAGGAGTTCAGACTAACCACAGTTACGTACGGAACCAAACCAGCTCCATTTTTAGCAACCCGTTGTCTACAGCAATTGGCTCACGATGAGGCAGACACACATCCAGTAGCCAGCAAGGTCCTAATCAACGATATGTATGTTGATGACCTCATGAGCGGAGAATCCAGTTCATCGCGAGCTTTAATTCTACAACAAGATGTGACCAGTCTTCTGACAAAAGGAGGTATGGAAATGGTAAAGTGGGCAACAAATGACCCCACTGTCCTTCAATCCATCCCCGTTGAGCAAAGAGAGACCAAAGGATCACTAGATTTCGACGCTGACAGTGCTATTAAGGCACTTGGAATCCGGTGGCATCCATCATCAGATAACTTCACATTCTCAGTAACTCCATCAAATCAAGCGAAGGTAACAAAACGAACCTTATTATCAGAATTAGCCAAAGTCTATGATCCTCTAGGTTGGCTATCACCAACTACCATTCGTGCAAAAATCATGTTCCAAGATCTGTGGAAGCGTAAATGTGGCTGGGACGACTACTTATGGGAAGAAATCCAGGAGAAGTGGTCAATTTATCAAAATCAGATGCACTTCATCAAGCAAATCCGAATTCCCAGATGCATTATCGTTCCTGGTATACTTCAACAACAACTTCATGGGTTCTGTGACGCCTCAGAGAAGGCGTACGCTGCTGCAGTCTACTTACGCTGTGAGAAGAGCGACGGGTCAGTTACTGTTAATCTTATAACAGCAAGGACAAAGGTCGCTCCAATTAAGCAAGTATCACTCCCTCGTTTAGAACTCTGTGGTGCCCTTCTGTTGGCTGAACTTATGAAAGTCATTATTCAATCCACTAATATTGTTTCTTCAGTTACAGCTTGGACAGACTCTACAGTTGTGATAAGTTGGCTCTCAGACTTTCCAGGCCGTTGGCATACATTCGTTGCCAATCGAGTTTCAAAAATTCAAGACATCATACCAATAGAAAAGTGGCGTCACGTGAGAAGTGAAGACAACCCTGCAGATTGTGCGTCTCGGGGAATAAGTGCAGAGGAATTACGAGATAAATCATTATGGTGGAGGGGACCAGACTTTCTACAGCAATCGTCAGATCCAGCCTTTCCTTACCAACCTGATGACATCAGTATCAAAGCTGAAGAGAAGTCTAAGTCAATTTCAGTTTCTCAAGTGTCAATTGAACCATTAACTCTTATATCGAAATATTCGTGTTTAAAAATGTTAAAACGTGTGACAGCGTATTGTTTGAGATTCATACAGAATTGCAAATCCAGAGTCAATCAAGTTAGTGGACCATTGACAGCTCAGGAACTCCAAGCAGCCCTTCATCGTTTGATTCGACTTATTCAGGCAAGTGAATTCTCAACAGAAATCAAAGCTCTAAAGTCAGTAGAAGCTCAAGTTCCATTCAACAGCAAACTTAAGCAGCTACACCCGTTCCTGGATCCAGAAAGTGGGCTTATCAAGGTGGGCGGTAGACTAAGCAATGCTGAATTACCAGAAACAATAAAACATCCCATCATCCTTCCTCACAACAGTGTGCTAACAAAGCTCATAATCAGACACAATCATTTGTCCCATAGTCATGGAGGACTATCTTTGACTATGTCATCGCTACAACAAGAATATTGGATTCTCAGAGCCAGGGACACAATTCGTCACCTCATTCGAAAATGTGTCATCTGTAGAAAGCAGCGTGCAGAAATAGCCCAACAACTCATGGGAACCCTTCCATCCGCTCGTGTCAACCCAGGCTACCCGTTTTCAAATTGTGGAGTCGACTTTGCGGGACCATACAACATTAGACCATGTAAGGGTAGAGGATACAAAACTTTCAAATGTTATTTTGCCGTGTTTGTTTGTTTGGCTACCAAAGCTGTTCACCTCGAAGCTGTCACTGAACTAACCACAGAAGCCTTCATAGCATCTCTCAAAAGATTTGTGGCCCGGCGAGGAACTTGCAGTAACCTTTTCAGTGACTGCGGTACCAACTTCGTTGGAGCAGACAAGGAGTTACAGAAAATGCTTCAATCCTCTCAACATAATCAAATTGTCGCTCATCATTTGGCTGACAAAGGAATCAATTGGCGATTCAACCCACCAGCAGCTCCACATCAGGGGGGTTTATGGGAAGCAGGGGTTAAAGCAGTAAGATTTCATTTGCGTCGAGTAATAGGTCCCACTAATTTAACTCTTGAAGAATTTCAGACGGTGCTATGTCTCATTGAAGCCTGTTTGAATTCACGACCATTGTGTGCCATGTCTAGTGATCCTGCCGACCTCAACGTCCTTACCCCTGGCCACTTCCTAGTAGGACGTCCACTCACAGCCATTCCAGAGCCTGACCTGACATCACTTAAAATCAATCGTCTTTCCAAGTGGCAGCTGACACAACAATTGTTCCAGCACTTTTGGAAGCGGTGGAGTGCAGAATACCTGACAACTCTACAACAAAGATTTAAATGGACCGAAAAGCGACCAAATCTCGAAGTTGGGGACTTGGTGCTCATCAAAGACGAACAATTGCCTCCAATGAAGTGGAGACTTGGACGAATTACTGAAACACATCCGGGTCCAGATTCCTGTGTTCGAGTCGTGACCGTTAAAACAGCAACATCAGAATTTAGACGTCCTATAGCTAAACTTTGTCCTATCATTACTCTTAAAGAGAATTGTGAATTTTCAAACCAGGATTAGATTCATTTTTTATGTTCAAAAATTATCTCATTAATTTCGAAATAGTTATTTCAAGGTGGGCGGAATGTCTGGTGCCATACATATAATATTCAATTACCAATCACTATTTAAACTCATGTTCATGTAGAAGCATTCAAATTCATAATCAGCTATGTAAAATATCTTTTCATTGTTCAAACGGGTATTTAAACCCAGGGTTTTACATGCATCCGTGTCTGTCTCTTCAAGGCAATTCCTTGTCTCGTTACTCTGCCCAAATTCATTCTCAGTTGTCTCAATTTATTATAAGATTTTACCACTGTTATTTACTTGACTGAATCATTTTTATATCAAATTATCTACTACGAATTTACGACTCGTTATTGATTCTAAGACTAATTAAAACCACAAATTATCAAACAATTAATTATACACAGTCTCAATCTACCTCGCATTTATATTGCTCCTACATCTTTCAATTCATATCCACAATAATCCAAAGTCCACAAAAGCAACTTTAAGACATCCACAAACATTAAGTGAAAATCAAGTACTTTCAAACCGTACCGATGAAAAAAGGAATCCCTGATATGCATTATGGTAATAATATATTATTCACGGCATACATCATGCCAGTTAAATTGCATTCCAAAAAGCCCACACCAGTAGTAGTCATCTCAAATACAAAACTCAAATCTCGTTCCAATGTCAAATACCCTCGACGGAGATCAAATATCCGATTCACAAATACAGATATTCATGATGGAAATATTGGAATTGGAACGCGTGGAAAGCGACAGGGTGTTGAAAGTTGTAGCCTCTATTTGAGATTTGACAGAAAGAGCGAAGACGAATTCGACCTACATAGTCGTCTGTCGCTATGAGATGTACAATAAAAGGACAGTAATCCTGTTTTAATGGGTTTTAAAATTCTATTAAATTACACTCCTCTCCGACTGAAGATTGATGTTCCAGTCATATATTCCTACTACAAAATATATGTCGGGTTTTAACATCTAGGATAGACTTTCTCCCAATTTTTAACCTACAAGGGGTAAGGGAATGAAATTGACTATATTTACACGCGCCTCGGGAGATTGAAAATTAGCCCTACCGTGCCTAAAATAGATACGAGCTCCCTGGAACCAAAATACCTCTCCCTTTGAATCAGATATGTTTAACAAAATATAAAAACCTGATGACTTTTTAAATGAGTTGTTGACAAGTTGAAGCGATTAAAGGGCAAAAAATTCGCTACTGCAAACATCAGGAAGAGATACGGGAATAAATTAGAATTTATAGAGACAGGTAGCCCTCTATTCTACTAGTGACGATGGAGAAAGGCCGGGGAATTGGGAAAATATTGGAAAGTTCCTGAAAACGGGCAGGAAATTAAAGGGAAGATAATGATTTAGTAATATAATCAAATAATGTAGTAGTTGCGTAACTACTACTCTCTAATATTTCTTTAATAGGAGTGGTTGTGGATATTATGAGAGTATTACATATCCGAAAGCACATCCAATTTCGGAAATCTCTACGGGAAAGTATATAGTATCCGAAAGCCATCCCGTGGAACTTTCAAATTCCACTCTCTCTCATAATTCAGGGAGGGTTTGGGTTTATTTCCGATCGTGTAGCAGATTTTATGTTGGAGTTTTAGGAATTTCCTCTCCTACTTTAGGATAGGGCCGATATGGATTGCTAGTTTATGGTGTCATGTCATCCGGGTTGAAAACAGGGATGATAAATTATTTTCAGTTACAATGCTACAAACTTACGGATCTCCATGAATCATACAATGACCTCGTCCCGAAAGCGTCGTATCGTATATAAATCGTATATACAATTTCGTTGAATCTGCTCTGTAGAAAGCAAGTCTCTTATTAGGATTACGATCAAGATCAAAGCTGGGATGAAAGCGAGAAGGAGAAAGGTTTCGGAGGATTTTAAAAACCACAAACTTTTGCAACTCAATCCTGTAAACATGGTTTACATTAACTAAATAAGGTTTTCTGGTTGAGAACTACTGGAATTTGAAAAGTACTAAATCAAATGTGTCTACAACCACCAGACTACTGATTACATTAAATTAAGTTAAACATGTCCCTCTTATTCCTTGCACAACATTTGCAGACTAATAATATGAAGAAATCGTACGGGGATATGTCCCTTGATCCTAAAGCATAGAAAAACGTAAGGAACAAAAACAAAAGTTGTAAGCATTCATATTTAATTCACAAGACTTTGGTATCTTCTACTCCGCTTTAGAGTGTATCATCACAAATGAAGAGCCTTAGCTTGTGCTTAAAAATGCAGCAGACGTCTGGCTGCTCTATTTCCAAATCCTGTATTTCAATTCAACCGAGAGTTCGATTAGAAGAATGTTTCCGAAAATCCCGTAATCTCAGTCTGGAAAAGAAGGACTCGTTTTCTACGATAACTGGAAGACAATAAAGTATATCTTGCCAGAAGTTTAAACATGTTTATACGATCTAGGGATAGGTAGCCTGGATATTTACATTACATACTCCATGTGAGTATACAAGAGAGCATGGGATAATAGGAAAAGCGTAATGGAAAATACATCAAATTACATACGGACGGATGAGCAGGAAAATGGGACTTTTTAAGTAAAAAATAGAACTAAAAAATACAGAAGAAAACACGTTATTATAGAGTCACTTGTCTCTATAATACGTCTGAAACTCTGACTAAGAAAACACGGGCAAAGTTCTTGATACGCCTAGGTATCTTTTGTTTTCTCTTGTTCATTTCATTGCATATTATAATCATTTTTGCAGGTTTTAGTTAGTGAAAGTTTATGTAACTTTGAGACTTAAAAAGCTGGTGCAATCATCAGGTAAAACTAATTCTGTTTTGAACTAAGCTTAAGGAGAGACATTTCATTAACTAGAGCAACAGTGCAGAAGAACTTGGAGCTCCGTGTCTTTGTCAGGCACGACAACAAAATCGTAGCTGGATAACGGTTGTTGTTGCTATCGATAGTGCTGAAAATGTCTCATGCAGATTGAATTAATACATTTAGTGCATTTCAACGAAATTACAGCACTGGCAGCAACGAATCTATCAACAATTTTCTTTTTAAACAGTTCAAGAAACTGTTGAACAGCACCGGGATAAATATGAAGTTCAGCGCTATCGAAGGGAAACTATAATATTCTCACTCACTTGTTCTACTCCATTTGGAAACAATTGGCATAATGTTACGTTACGTAGTTACCAAACTTTATTGAGTCGTTAATCAAGCTAAAGCCCGTTTTATACTTTCATATACCGTTCACTTGCCGTTCCCATGCCATTCACACTACTTTCCCTGTCCTCATATATGCTTTCTTTTTCAAATGAGGAGTTTACTTGACCGTTCACTTACCGTTCACTTTTCATATAAGAAAGTAGATATGCTAGGCTTTCCTCAAGTAAAAAAAGAATTGAGTGGTCGCGTTTCGATGATCTTTCGAACGCTGAAGACGGTCTAATCATACATTTTTACCCAGTTTTTTGGAATTGAGTAAATAGTAAAAGAAACACCTAAATAAAAAATGTAATACACACATTATTAAGAAAAAATTAAAGTAACGAAGATGCATAAAAATAAATTAATAATTTTTCGATTGAATTCTTAAGGATTTGTGAGAATTCGGGATGGAAAATGGAAAGTGGACGAAAAAATGGAGCTTTTTAGATTTTTGTGTATTTTATCAAAAGAAAAGGCAAACAAATGAACATGAATGCATGCAGTAATAATTAGTATCAATTTGAAAATCAGCCATTCATGATTCGGAAAAGCCCCTGATTGTTTTGTTTCAGGAGATGATCATGGCAAGATAAAATATCTGAATAATATCGGTACTTTTTTACCCGGCCATTGTTTAGCTTTCTTCTCCTAATTGACATGATCGGGATGAATCGTAACCAAATTTAAGGAGATTTACTTTCAATAATCAATTGAATATCAAATTCGACTTGGTTCCTATCCTTTATTTTTGAATACCAAATAATAATGACGAGGGAACATCAGACGGATTTGATTCATCTTTGAATTTCAATAAAAACTCGAGTTCATATCACTTCATCATCAAAATTTACTTGTGGGTTCTCACAATCAGTATTCATAAGCTGTAGCGTCAGAATGACCCCTTTTACAAAAATAACCCCCCCCCCCTCTCCCCTACAGTTCCCCGAAGTGGACGTTAGAATTCTCAAGTGTCTATACAAAAGGTCTGTAATTCCTCAATCAACTAGATGTATAAATCAGATGGATATTGCGATAAACCATCTTTATCAAGGATATTTAGCATCCTATTTTCTTGATATGAAACCGGAAAGTAAAATAAAGTACTTGTCCGTTGAACTTGTGTGAAAAGTGAAAAGTGAACGGTAAAGTCGTGTGAAAAGAAAGTATATATGGTTTTCTGGAAGAATATAGATTACTTGAGTAATCCCATGAGAACGGACAGGGAAAGCAAGAAGAAAGTATATAACGGGGAAATCGCGTAGGTAACGGCATGTGAACGGTAAAGTCGTGTGAAAAGTGAAAGTATAAAACGGGCTTAACGATTCCCCTTCATTCTTTTGCGAAAAAATATTTTTAATTTGATCACGTTTTAGAAAGAACAAAAATGCGTTCATGTTGTTTTGATGAAGCTTTGTCAATAATAATCATGCCCTTTCTAGTACTGTCATGAAACTCAAGCTCCTCGTAGTATAATTCGATACTAATGATCTAGAATAAATGGCAATATCAGATGTACAAATTTGTTTTTATTCAATGCAGATATGCGGCGATAATGAACCCGCTACGCCCTCGGATGGGCAAAAGACTGACGCTTGGGATTGCAGGGATGATTTGGGTCGTTGGGACGATCATCGGGACTCCGCACCTCATCTTCTACACGACCTTTGAACGATCGACCACGGAAACGGAAAGCTCGGTCGCTTGTTATGCAGAATGGCCTGACGGGCCACAGACATTATCTGATCAGGAGTTTTGGTAAGTTTGGAGCATCTACTTTTCGCGACATTTACAAACACTACCAGCATTGTCCTCCCTACAAGTTACAACTGATTAAAACAGAAGAACGGGCAAGTAGTAGGAAATGTATATGGGAAGGGACTAGAGTTTGTAACTAAGAACTTATTCTTTGTTTGTTTTGATTTAATCCACTATCTATGGAACTTTCACTCGCTGTACTGCTAGGTAGTTACTTCTCTCGAGTTCATTATCCTTACCCAGTATGCAATATGCAGTAGAAAAGGCAAATGTAACGGGGATTTAATAGGGACAGCAGATTGTCTGTAACTTAAATAACTGCCTGTAACTTGAGTGATTACTCAATAAAAAGAGTTGGGTGTAGATATCGGAACTGTGTGAAATGCTAGTAGAGGTATTATTAGTGTTTGAACGGATTACGGAAAGAGATTATCTAAACACAGGGATGGGGGCCTATAAGGCTTAAAAGTTTTTAACATTTTTACAATGAAATCAATAGTTTCAGTGTTGTTTCCTATACACATGTCATTCTACACGTAATTTTGCACCGAAGTGTCTGATATATTTGCAGTCTAATTCAAGGCATATTGATGTATTGGTTTTTTAGTTTAAAAAATCACTCAGCAGAACCAGTCAGGCAAGACAAGAGCAAGAATAATAATAATAAATCGAGACGCAACCATTGTCCTCACTTGATCTAATCAGTTCCGGCCTTTGATCACTGATCTCTATTTAAGTACGTGGAAAAACAAGACTTGCACTTCCAAGTCCTTAGAATGCGAATACGACTACTGAACTCACAGTAAAGTGCAAAAGTAAAAGCTTTGCATTCGAGATGAGGAATGAAGCTGCAGTCTTAAAAAGCCTTTGGGACTCGGCGAACTTATTTTCATATCGTATTGATTCAATAAGCCTTTCAATTTGTGATCCAACCTGCTCCTCTCGACAGTTCTTGGATAATATTATCCAACAAAAAAAATCGATGGAGAAAACAATAATATCTGCCGAAGAAAGGGTTTTATTTTCTTAAATCTTTATAAGTACAAATCCAGAGAGGCTAGAGTTTTTTCCCTTCAATCTGGAAATCTAAGGGCTCAAGTATTGTTGCAGTTATGGACAGTTGTTACTATTATGATCCCAACTGGTTATAGCCGGTTAGGAAAAGATCCTCATTTATCCCATTGTATACCACTAACCTTATTTTGTGCTCACTAGTGTATACAATATTACTATTGATCCGTGTTCTATATTGTGGCCAGTTCTTTCCTTAGAAAGATTCCAAACGACGCCGCATAAACCTAAATACCCCATTCAGATAGGCAATATAATAGATCATCTGCGAAAGCCCATTAGGCATAATAATGCACCTAGGAGGTTGATTCTTCGGTGGTGGTTTGTAAACGAAACCATAACCGTAAGAAGAAGACTTGATCTATACCGTACTTTCCCTTCAAGGGCATCCCTAACATTAGGCTTGCGGAAGATAGTACTCATAATCCTTGAAAATGACCCTTTTACGCAGTTTAATTCCAAACTAGGCATGAAATTTCATCTTTTATATTCTCTAACCGAGTTAACTTTGGTCATTTATCTTTAAGCTTGTTTTCCTCCCAGTTTGCTTGTGGAAGAATTCCTCGAATTTGAATTTATTATCATAAACATGTATGTAAGTTGTGCAGATGATTCCAACATTCAAATGTGGTATACATGAGTCACACGTACGACGGATATGGTGCTCGTTGTCAGTAGAAAGCAGAGAGGGTCGCACGTCCTGACCCTCATTAAAACTACCAGCAAAGTTTCAGAAGCCGAGAGGCAAGTGTGCATAATTGATTGCCATCCCACATTATCTGTCCCCGGCAGATCAAAGTGTCAACTGCCTGTGACACTGACTCCATCAGACATTGAGGTTCGACACACGGACACGACCCCTTCTGTCCCGATGTCACATCCGGACGTGAGGGAACTCACAATCCCGATTATGACTCTTGAGAGGATTAGCAACTCGTGCTCGGGAAACCGATAAGCATGGATTGCACAAATCGCATCGCAAATTAGGAATTAGGCAGTGTGACTTCATTTCAAAATTCATAAGGGATTCTTCGGTAATTTTGATGAAAACTAGAAGGATTAATTAATCCTAAGGCAAGTTATATTTTCAAAGGGGAAGGGGCTTAAATAAGTATTTACGGTAATTGCAGTTTTCCATTACTATAGAGTGGTCAAATCGTATAATAAGTAGAAGGTTGCTCGGCTATTAATAATAAGGCCCATCCGATCTTATGGCAGTAGAAAACTTTTTGTTTTACACCCTAGTGGAAACATGGCTAATGTATTACAAAGACATCGTCATCTTCTCAAAGTTGTTGTCTTTCCCTTACGGAATTACAACTTACAGCCCAGACTGCACGAGGAAATAGCAAGTACCCTCAGTTATACAGACCATGAACAACAAGGATTTCTCTCGTACCTAATTTGACCAAATGTCTCCCTTGTTTCTTACAGGTACAATGTATTTTTTATGATCTGCACCTACTTCGTACCGATTGGAGCAATGTGCTTTACCTACACTCGGGTAGGGATTGAGCTCTGGGGATCCAAATCTATTGGCGAATGCACTCAAAGACAATTGGACAACATCAAGTCTAAACGAAGGGTAAGGGCTTGTAAAACTTGTAATTTATAACATCCCAACGTTCAACGTTAATTCCAATTTGTTTAATTAATTCCCTTAAGAACTCCATTGTCTAATCCCCCCTGTCTACCGCTTTCACCGTTTCCTAAGTCCATGTCCTTATTATTATTAAATTTCCAAGCGACTAATCGAGCTGTTTCTGAAGAATATGGAATTTAGAATTCCAACCACCACTACCAAGACAGAAAGCCTTCATTCAGCATGTAAAGTTGTGCTACAAAGCAGAAGAGGGACGAACCTAAGGAAAGTGCAAACAATATCATCAGGGATGTTTACTTCAGGCTTCAGTGACTGTTATTCTCAATCTCTTGTAATTTGTAGTCAAACAGAGTTCGGAACAGTCATAGTTAGGTTCTTGAGATCCGAAATTGGAAAACTCGAAACATCGACGATCAACAAGGGTTACAAAGAGAGAGGGATTTCGTATAGGTTTGACCCAAAGGGAACCTCCAGTATATATTACGTATATAAAATAATATACTTATTTAGAGCATTAAAGACGGCCAGTAGGGTCCTATTTCTTAAAATTCCGATCAGGATTCTCATAACCGTCTTGGTTGAAAACCTTTGTTTCCTATATAAGGGGAACTCTTACAATTGGAAAGTTCTAGGGATTCTGATTCGAGAGACAGACCTTTCTCTGAGAAAGCAATTCCAAGATATGGAAACCTGGAACTGAAACACATTGTTACCGAGTTACAATACACCTAATTCAATAGATGAGGAAGGGCTTGACAGTTACTAGGTTAGAACAATCCTTTGACTACCTACATTCAAAGGATAGAAGCAAGGCAGTAACAATGAAAGCTTTTTACAAAAGAAAACATGGCTTTGCGGCTTTGGTTATTGTTTCTACTGAAATAGAAATCGATTTCCAATTTCCGTATATTTCGGGATGAACATTTTTAGGACACTTTGGGGTATTCGACGAAGGAAACATACTTATTCTACCATTAACGATAATCTTTAGAGAAGACAGTCATTTTGATTGGAGGTCGAAATAGAAAAACGATATATAGAGGACAGGATGTACATTATAATTTCCAATGATGATTATGACCCATTCTACGATGGAAATCAATCGCTCTCTCCCTTATCAGATTTGTATTGTCGTCCAAGCTTGTTAAGAATTAATCATTCCAGCAGGAAGTAATATTGTAAGGAATGAAATAATAATCATTCCGGTTTATTTTTGGGCTCATAATAAGTTCCATCTTCCATCTAATCCGTATTCAGATATTCCTACGATTAGAACCTGCCCATTCCATATCCTATTGATAGAAAACCACTTGTCTCCCACACAAATAGACAAAAGAGGGGATCGTTAGGGGAGAAATATGTCCAATATGGATGACAAAATAGATTGAATTTAGAAGAAGAATGATGGGAGTAGTCATCCTATTATTCGGGACTGCCAAGTAGTCCGGATTCGACTAAAAGCTAGATTTCGCCAGAAAGGGAAGGAAATTGGAGAATTATTGACGAAGAAAAACAACCTGGCTCATTCATTCGGGAGCAATTAAGGTTTATGCTCAATTTGTCATTCTTCCTGCAGCACAGACATACATTACGTAATGCTGGTGGTCATTCTTCCAAGCCTAGGAGCATTTCATCCTGTTATGTACACGGTAATGCTGTTGTTGTTCCAGAGCAAATGTTACGTAAGGCAGTCTACAGTGCTTTAAAAGCGTATGCTCTGATCGTAAAGAAGAAAGTGTACTTTCTCCACTTACTGGAAGGATTGTAAGAAACTCTCCCTTCATTGACCATCGTCTAGACCTCCAAATAAGGAATGAGTTCAAAAATGCAATTATTAGGCGAAAACACACTTATGTTTAGCATTAGCTCGTTCGCCTTCATTGCATTTAGGTAGTGATAATTACCCTATCCTCAGTCTGGAAAATGCAGCCGGATTTCGCAATACCCCGTCCATTACATCACGTTTATTCTTCAGAGCCGATGAGAGGAGAGAATCGTTAGAAATTAACGAGCATTAACATAGGAGGGACTTATTTCAAGATTTACGGTACTAGTTGCTGTACACTTACGTTTGGATTATTGCCTAATGTTTTGGCTTGCCTCTGCTGCACAGGATAGAATTCAGGGAATTTTTCTTACTCCCCATAGACACTGGACCGCGACCGGTTACAAAGAGTACGTCGAAATTCTATTTCAAAATGCATTAATCATCAATCCGGTAATAGTCTGTCACTTTAGTAGTCTGTCTCTGTAGACCCTGGTTGAAAAGTACCGTCTACCGGCTGGGACCTGTCCCAAATCCGGAAGTCCTCCTGACTAAACCAACCTTCGCCATTCAAAATACAAGGCCTTAACCCATAAAACTTGGGCACTTCAAACCTGTCACGGTTTAACTCCGAATCTATCTACAAATCAGATGGAACGCACTTTTTTCTTATCTTTATGAAATTATCGGGAATCCTTAAATAAACCCCTACCCTCTAAATAACTCCCCCATATAATAGAACTTAAAAACTCTTCTCACTGAAAAAACTCCCCATCCACATGTATTGTAAGCATACAAAACTGGCTAGCTCTGCATCGTTTTTTGGAGACAGTTATAAATGTAAAGTAAAGTATGATCAAATAAAATAAATCCCCAACACCGTCAACCAACGCTTCAACACCTACATTAGACAAAAAGCTCAAGCCTCATGCACTTTCCCTTCGTCCTCTCATTTCCTACCTCCTTGTGTAAGAAATACGAATAAAAAGAACCTCAAAGAAGGTGTTATTTGACAAAGCCCTTTGTAGGAATAACAGGTAATTTTTCTCCGGTAATGGATTATCATATATTTATATATTCCTCTATTTTTTATATTTTTTTCTGATCTGCAGGTGGTGAAGATGATGATAGTGGTCGTGATAATTTTTGCATTTTGTTGGCTCCCATACCACATCTATTTCATTTGGGCCTCTCTCTGGCCCGAAATCACTCAAGAATTTTTTATCCAAGAAGTGTACTTAGGATTCTACTGGCTTGCAATGTCGAATTCCATGTATAATCCCATCATCTACTGCTGGATGAATGCCAGGTTGGTTGCTTTCTCTTTTTTCTTTGACGTATAATAATAATTCTTATTCCTTGCTGAATTTCCAAAAATTCGGAGGTCACATCCAGCATACATCATTTTCGGGTGCTGAATTGACCTGTCTCCTCAAGAATCTATACATTATGGGTGAAACAATTAGGAAAGGACTGTAATATTATCTCCTTTGTATGGAATACTTTTGCTAAGCACGTTCAAATTTACAGATCCAGGGGCCCTTTTATACAAACATTCCTGTCCCACTTCCAAATACGTAGAATTTTTGACAAGAAATTCTGAAATTCCATTGAACAGAACCTTGGGAGAGCCGCGGTTTTCGTTGGAATATGGGTTCGTTGCCTTGCAGTTTGTCGGCATTATACTGAAGTGAATTTAATAGTGACTCTAGAGAAATATTATATGCTATTTTCAGGACTATGGATTTATGAATTTGTGTAAGTTTATTCTAACTATAAGCTATAGTACTACTTGCAGTCGGTTTTAGCGGTTATGCCCACCATAGTATAAAGGATTATAATTTATATACTAAAAATAGTAAAATACTTGAAATACAAAGAGAGCGTGTTAGGAGTTAAGAGGTCTTCCGGGACATTAAAATTCCTTGCGGATTGCCAAAGAAGGACGAGTAATGAGGTGGAAGATATGGCCAAAGTTTCTGTCTTCTTTAAATCTTCTTTACACTCTCTGCCACTCATATGGAAAGTAAACTGGAAATTGTGGGGAAGTTAACGGAGAAAAATCTACATTTTTTGGACCGCAAGGGGTTTGTGTTAAATGCGTATTATAGGAAGTTATGAATTATAAACGATTGCAATAGACAGTTTAATTTAGATTTCTAACAAAAACACCTTCAATTCCAGCCGAAGCTGTCTAGAAAACAAGGTTAGGGACAATAATGAATTTAGGAATATTGCGATTTTAGTAGCTATATTGCAATTACGAACTTGATTACCTTCTCGAGTTTAGACTCTAGCCTGTCAGAATCAGTTTGCCCGAAGGGAAAGCTAAGCGCGATAAGGATGAGCTTTTCTCTCGACGAAATGTATTTCGACGTTAAGCTGGTTTTTCACAATTCACAAACATGTTTAGAAACTTTGATTTTTTTAGCTACGTTCGATTACATGCAATAATACGAACACGGCTTGCTCAATTTCGGGTAGCTAGAGGACTAATAATTTGATCCAAACGGCAGTCAATCGAGTCCTGTAATTTAATATTACTGAGTAAACCAAGACCTAGACAAGAATCTAGATGACTTTCTCCAGTTATCCAGTAGGACAAGAGTACTAATTACCAAGCTCCATTGAAATGCATTTCGCCATTCACTTCATAAATGGGAAATGTGATATCAAGTTCAGGAGGAATGTGCCATTGTACCTTGTACTGGTACAATGGTACTTGTAAACCTAGCTCGTTGAGAATTGAGACTCGAATACTCGAATCCGATGATCTCTCTCCGTAGTTCAAGGACAATTTCCGCTTCTATTTCACTCAGACAGAGGAGAATGATTTTGATAAAGAACCCTTTTAAATTTCGATTTCAAGTTCTCACGAAATGAAACTACTCGAGTCAGCAATTTCCAAACTTATCGTAGTGTTATAAGTTATATAACAGTCCACCACCACCACCTACTTTCCATTCAATCTGCGGGTTTTCCTTAATCTCAAAATCTCAGAGTCTCAAATAATCTCCTTTTATACTCTTGGAATCAAAAACACCCTGATTACAAAAGGCTTTGGTTTGATGTTGCAAATCTCGTCACTTTCCTTTTCAAACGCAGGACTACATGCAGTGCATCTAGTTCCGGATTAACGGATAAGTCCCGTATTTTCCCTTGGGATTTTGATATCATTTTGATTCATAGTAGGGAAAGAGTTGGGTTGGTTAGGTTAGGTTTGGTACCTTTTGGTGCATATTTTTCAACTTATTTTCGGTTTGATAAAAACAATCCCATCTAAAGG
Organism: Desoria tigrina; assembly: GCA_906901685.1. NCBI lineage: Eukaryota > Metazoa > Arthropoda > Collembola > Entomobryomorpha > Isotomidae > Desoria > Desoria tigrina. Next base: position 2,601,332 of record CAJQTU010000010.1, on the reverse strand, counting down.
TTCAAAAAACTTAAAGTTTACTGACAGTTACGTTCTTAAGTGTTTAAGAGTTTAGGACTTGGCAATTTTTACTTAATTTACTCTAAATTTTCAACACATCATTTGAGAACAACCTGGAATTTTTCTTGTTTCATAAGGTTCTTACGATTTGGTATTATAAACAAATGTCCACATTGGGGATAAATCTAAAAAAAAGTTCTGAAAAGGCAAGAGGGCAAGCTGAGAAACTGTCAGGAAAGAGAAATTGATTGAAGAAAGTCCGGAAAAGAACTGGAGTTGAGGTAGGAATGAAAGTGAACTTTCACTTTGAGGAAAAAAAACTGGGATGAGATTTCTATCCCCTCAAGTGAAGAATGATTGGGGTGACATGGTTTGAAATCTAACCAAGTAGTTTGTATATGTAGTAGTTGGGATTACAAGAACAGGGAACAATTTGATGATGTCGAATGTCGACCTCCGACTCTAAGCAGGGTACTTCCGACTGATTGCTTAACCCCTATAATCCGCTTGACAGTCCAAATTGACTGAATTTTGGAATAGCCACAGGGATCCATCTGTATTCCATGTTATTCTAATGTTAAATGTCAGAGAGACCGAGAAGATGATGATGACAAGATAGATTTACAGTAGAACGCAGAAGGACGTCTGTTATATGGTCTTCCTAAAAAGTTACACATCTTTTTTAAACCCATATCCTCAAACTATTAAATCTGAGCTACATGGACTTCCACGGGCTGCTGGCAAGACATTTGTATGCTCAGAAGGTAGATATTTTGATGGGATAGTAAAATGTGACTTTCCACTGTTTCAGAAGGACAGTTGTTGGAGAACGTAGAAAGTACGAAAACAAACCCTTGACCAATGACCGTGACATGGCGATTGGACTAGAAAAATCTTTGATTATTCTAAAATCAAGATATCGAAAAACAAAAATAAAAAACTCTGTTTTTGAGAAATAATCATGTCCAATGACTAACTAAATATTGAAACTTCCATAAAAACCTGAAAAAATGTTTTTCTCTGAAGTTCCACGAAAAAAACGCACTATAGGAATCGGTTCAGACACACTACTTTTTGACTCCAGCGAAGAAGATACAGTCACTTCACTCCATTCACGCTCGCTAGCATGTTTTATCGATGATCACGCAAGCCGAAGCCTTTCGGCTTTTATTAAGCATGAGATGCTAGCAGACTAGACCTGTCAGTATGTCATTAGCCTTTACCTTCATTCAGAAACTTGACACATAATTGATAAAAACAGGAAACGGGAACCGGGTCTGTAATATTAGAGGGAGTCAATTCTCACTCCCAAAACTCTCACGAAAAACATTGGAGGAGTTCCGACTTGCCTTCGTCATCGAAAAATAAACTGTATATTCATGCTGACGTTTATCAAATTGACTTTCTCCATCGCTGCTCTTATAACTGTTAAGAATCTTTAAACGCACAAGTTTGCGCGATTTTCGGAGTTCATTGCAAGTACCGATTGTTAAGCCCCTTGTGGTTTTGTCAATTTGAATTCAATAAAAAATTGCCGACAGTGGACTAACTTATTTTTTTCTACTTTACAACACAACACTTGATAAGATAACCTCCCTTGTTTACCCGATTACCCAAAAAAACACACACTGTTAATGTCCGACAATTTTGAAAAATGGGGATGCAGGGATCGAAAAATGACGCTGCGGTAGATAATGTAGTGGTACACTCTAACGATAAGTCTACAAATCGACCGTGCTAATATGCATGTTGAACATCCTGATGAATTTTTAACAGAAATTTTGATAGAAATTAATGAAACTACTCTTTAACAATAGAGAACGCATACACAAAAAGCAGACAATTTAGGACCCCCAATCAACTTTTATGTGGAATAGAGTGGTGTGCCTGTTGAGTGGTAAAGCCCTTGTGAGTTTCATGACTCTCGCTTTCAACTATAAAATTGTTATCCCCGGAATAACATGAAATATGTTTATGAGATTAAGTGTTTACTACGGGTTTTACATGTTCAATGTCCTCCTTATATAATTCCTAAATCCCCTTGAGTTTTATTTCAGGACAGAATTAGTTAGGAAGTTTTGAACCCCGAAGGAGATAAAAAAAGCAAGGCTTGTAGGATTGTACTTGTCACCTGGAACAAGGTTACACGTTGAGTTGAAAGTTACAACGTAAAATATGTCACCTTGTCCTGATCCTGATGTACCAAAGGCTGGCTTCTGATCTGGAAAAATTCTAATTAAATTATTTCTCTCATCTTTTCACAGATTTCGTCGTGGTTTCCAACAAGTGTTCCGCTGGTGTCCGTTCGTTCATTACAGTGAAGTCGAGGGTACGGCTGGGCATGTTATCCACGACACGAGACGATATCGGGAGACTACCCGCTACAGTGTCACCGGCTCTCCTGACAATGAAGTCCAGACTCGTGTCACTAGAAATGGTTTGTCTTTCCCTTTGAATTTCCTTTGATCAATTTTACCTTTAACCTTTAATCCTTTTAATCGTAGAGAAAAACAAAATCCGGTTTCTGAAACTTTTTTTGGTAAAGAGAACTGAGCCGTACGCGTATATAATTAAATGGCGAAAATCTTTTAGTACCCCATGCTCCCAATAATTCCCCACCTAGTAATTGTGTAGTTGTTGCGTTTACGTAGATCTATCACAATTTATTCCATAATAAATCCTCCCTCCTATTGAAACTACAAAGAATAACTGCCCATTTTAATATTTACAGTAATTAAATTCTTCGAATACATCGCATTGTACACCCATTGTTGTTAACAATGTAAAACGAGAGTATGCAATACAATCAAATAGTAGTGGCCTGCTCAAAGTCTCAAACAATCTAGAATCTAATGCCACTTTCGTCCCAAACTAAAATTACAGCCTCAACACGAGGACAAAAATATGGAATTTATTAAGCTTTTTTTATAATTGAAAAGGTTCATCAACGGTGCACATTCCCCTCCACGTGTTGACTTCGAATGATACGGGTTCTAAGAAATCGACTACAGCATCCAGCGGTGGCAACCACTTCTTGTCTCCATCCGGATACAACAACAAGTCCTCTCAAAGGAATCATCACCGTCATCATGGCAAGAACTCCAATTCCCATGACTTCATGTGAACCGTACAGAAGTTTTTGAGCAGATGATTCACAGATCTCTTGATTCTTGATACGTTTTGATAAAAATAATCATTTATTTAATACCGACAAAAATGACCACCACACGTCACACTGCACTACTACCACTACCGCGCTATCAAGTTAATGTACCACATACCAAAGTACCAATGTTCTGCATGGTTTTTGTGTGATGTTATATAATAATTGTAAAGCAAAAATGTATGTATTTGTAATGGGAATTCTAATATCAGAAATCGTAATTAGTTAATCGTAATTGTTCTGTCTTTCCGTGCCACATAGACTATGTTAAGATTGAATCGTATGTTAAATTAAAAATAAATAGGTTAACTATACTCCATTACAACTCATTATGCATAAAAAATACCAATCATTTCAAGTTACTTCATTTAAATGTATCCTTTTTGAGCTTGAATGAATTTTTGTAACCACAAATATAATTATATCTGCACTTTAAATTAAATACAAGAGTATCAAAACTGTCTGTCTAGTGTACCTGTCGAAAAAACGTAAAGATATGAAAAGTCTGCATTTAATTATATATAATGACCCAAATCTTTAACAATAAAATAAAACCAGAAAGATTCGAAGAATACAGCTCCATATGATTCCACTTAAAGTGGGCCACATTCTTACTACTAACTGACATATCTTCTAAACCGAAACCTAAAACTAAAATAAATCCTTCAAATATAAAACGCATGTTGTTTATGCTCTAAGTGCTAAATGTCAAGATCAAAGTTTGATTATTTAAAGGATGAGACATAACGACAATTACGTACTCCCCGAAATGACAATTTAATTAAACTCCATCCATTTGATTCATTATAAAATAATCCAAGTTTCTGTAGCTTCTGGTTTTTTGTCATTTACTGAGAACTGATGAACGACTTCCATGACCTTTTCAACGAACTTGGTAGTTCAGTAAGTCCTAGATTTACTAAATTCTAACTTTAAAAAAATTTAAAAATCAATATCTCGTCCGTTTTCAATCCCTAGTCATCTTATCTGTGAGATTTGACATCGTATTTTGTTGTCTGCACCTGGGACTTGAAAATTAAGGACGGCAGCTGGAAACTGAATTGACGGAGACAGAGGAAGTGACAAGGGCCCTTCTGAAATTTCAATTTTGACAGCGAGTGGCATTAGACTGACAAGGGTGGTTTCGAAATAATAAAAGACAATTATTCCGTACGACTACGACCGACAGGAAAATAATGAGGTAGTGACGGATCTCGTGTCATAAATCCTGTTTCTGGAAATTCATAACTCTCAGATAAAGCGACCAACGAGCGTTGCTTCAAAAGCTCTTCTCTTCGCGTCTCAGCAAAGCTCTTATTCTCGAACGAAAGCATATTATTATTTCCATTCAACCTTCAACAGACCCTTCAAGTCTTGATGAATTGGAAAATGGTAATCTAACCCAGGTCTAACCTAACTCCTGTTATCTTAACAATTAAACCAAGAAACAAAAGGATATTTAAATGGGCGTAAGTGTAAATAATGGAATGTCATCAAAGTTGGTTGTAGGCGACCAGATTCCGTTGCGTATTGAGCTTAATTCAAGATATACACAATAATTTAAACTTGTAAATATTAAATCCAAATACGTTTACAACATTGACAAGTCGTTTCATCTTAAATACCGTAAATGTGGCCATATGGGCCTTGGGAAGTTTATATGTACACAAAGGTAACAAATCCAGCTTGTGGGGTTATTTAGAGAAGGAGTTAATCCGGGAGATTTAGCACACATACTAGAATACTGGTACTCATTGTCAGATTCATGGAAGTTATTTTAAAAAAACGCATATTCAAACTCGACTCGTCTTCAACTATTGCTCGTAAATACTATCATTACAATGGTAATTTTTACTTGGACTTATTCCGGGATTAATTGTTCGTTCCTTTTCAAACAGTTTTAGGTATTTGAGGCGAGGAGAGCTTGCGTTCAAGACCTGATAATTCATTTTCGGGTTAACTTGCTACATTTTTGAAGGGACGGATTCGCGGGGTTTGTTTATTCCAGTGGGAGGGACTTATTTAGATATTAACGTTATTAACGTTATTAACGTTGGTGGCGGGATTCAAAAGTCCAATTTGAATTTGTGTTGAGTTGACCGATTAGATTTTTGCAATCCTATCCTAATCCTGATGAGCTGAGCTGTGTAATAATTGTGAATCACAAATTCGTACAATATTGACGATGACGAAGGCGAAAGGGTCAAACTTTCTTCATATCACATATGCTATACCATATACCATGTCGATTTTTAGATTTACCCGAAATATTGATGGTCATGTCAATTCATGTCATAAAATATTCAAATGAAACTTTACTCTCAAAACAATGCTCTCAATTTACAATCTGCAATCCCTCAATAAAATTACTTTATGAATGTTTCCTTTTAAAATCCTCCAAGATTTCGAAAACTTACGAAACCTTCCTAAGCCGAAGGACTATAAACTATAATGAACAAAGACTTGGAAACCCGTTGCAGTGAAAACGCGCAAAGTCGACAAGAACGACACGCGGACTGCAAGGCCTACCTGCCGAATTTAAAACCTTAGCTGCTCTCAAGGATGAATTCGATTTCATTTTTAATCTACGGCAAACTTTACCGATAAACTTTATAAATATGCGAGATTTTTTACTTCAATGCAAAATAAAGAATGAAACAAATTAAATAAAGCATAGCAATAATTTATTTTATTTTTACAGGAAAAGTCTTCCTCGACTTGTAAAATATTATGTTTTTATATTCATTCAGTTGAACGAGAGAAACAAGTAAAAGCATTAATTTTCAAACATAGTCCTTAGGAAAAAGAGAATTCATATCATATTCATAATCATCAGTTATCGATTTCAATCTCAATACATTTAATACCAAGGATGCTCTTAATTCAATCTCACTCTTTACGTTATACCCATTTCTTAATATTGACATTTAAAATTTCATAACTCATCGATACTATCGATTTGAAAATCGATGAGATTGATACGAATCGAGGAATCATCATCACGTAAATAAATGCATGCATAACTTCCACATCGACAAGATCCCAACTGTTTTTAGGCCCTCTGTTGCCCAACCCGAGGAGTGTGGGTGAACAATAACATTTATATCCCAATCACATGAGCTACTTCCAAGAACATCACAGAAGTCCTTTCAAAATTTCCTTGACAATTCTACAAAATAAACAGAAATTCCTTCCTGGTTTTTTATGACATTTCATGAAAAGTTGTCAAGCCTCATTATATTATCGACAAATGTCCCATCGACCTTCCTTCCAATTCTTGCCTTTCCGCTGAATTTGACAGGAAGAGAGGGGTTCCTTATTTGGGATTTTTGAAATCCCTTTAAATTTTAAAGAGTGAAGAGAAAGCTCTGGTCTTGTTATATCATAACACTCCAAAATAAACCGTAATAATTTAAGGAAAAAAAGGCTAAAGGCTTCAACTCTACAACTGCAAGTACTGCAACCTAATTTCCAGTCCAAACATGAAGGGTCCATAAATAGATGATGAGCATCGATCTCAAATTCCGAAAACTGTAAGGACAAAGGATGATTTTGAGCTTTGAGCTTTTTTGACTTTGACGGTCCAAATTCCAATACATTGTTTTGCAAATCACAAATACAAAATAATATACGAATGAATTTAATATTTAATATACAATCTGCACGTATGTATTCAATAATCATTGATTTGATCAATATATCGAGAATAAACGTGGAATGTAAACTAAATTACAGACTAGCACTATACTTATGTAAATTATTGTAAATGTTGTAAATTCACGACCTTTTTTGCTCGTTTGATCCTAACAGCTAATAACAGAGGGTACTTACTCTAGTACTGCATTGACTGCATATGAGTGCTGGTGACCTCTTATAGTCCTGTCCACTCGCCAAACTATCAAAAATTGTTAACCTCGATAAAAGGGAAGGAATTCAAGCAAAGAAAGGTAACAACAACAACGTCGCCGTCGTCGCCGGACCAGATTTGATGATGATGGGTTGAAAAGATATCCAACTGTCCAATCAACAAACGCAAAGAAAATAGTGTAGGTGAGACCTTTGCCGTTGCCACCCCTTGTTGTTTGGACCTCGTAGCGCGTCGTGGTACAATTATAAAGAAGAGAGAAAGATGACATCCGTCAATCTAGGACCGTTGACTATCACTGCTGACTTTGATTCTGGTAACTTTCTTCGGGCTGAGTTGGTTGACTGTCCAAGTCCCATTCCCAGTGTCAAGGCTCCGTTACGCCCGTCTCAACCCGGGCCAAGTCAGTTAGTTGGAGTTAAATCGAGTGGAAGCCAGCAATCTCAGGGTAAGTTGATTTTATCGATAACATATAGCATATACCACTATTAATGCAAGCGAAAAAAAATACATCCCCCGGAAATAATATCATTTTGTATTGCGTTTCGTTTAATTTTTTCTAAAGTGCATTTTTATGGCCTTTTTCAGACTTTGAAGTCAATATATGGACAAAACCAGACTGTCATGGTACGGTCTTCGAAAATGCAAATAGAACTTGGTTCTATTTCGGTATCAAAGGTATGAAAATGGAATTACTTGATTTGCTTGTAAAGAGTTTACATTCCACGTTAATACATTGTTACTTTTTGTTTTATAAGGTGGAACTCCCAATGCTATGGTTAAAATCAATATCCTCAATCTCAACAAACAAACTAAACTTTGTAAGGTTTATAAAATTATACATGTTCGTGATCCGGCAGGCTTTGTTTACAAAACAACACTAACTGACACCTTTTTATATTTAGTTATGCAAGGAATGGCCCCTGTTTGTAGAATCTTGCCAGAAAAACCATCTTGGGAACGGGTCAAAGATAAAATTTCCATAAATGTAAGTTTGTTTGGCGCAAAAGTATTTTTATTCTAATGTGAGCATTCTTCTTTTAACTTTTTCGTATTATTTTTTGTTTTAGGAGAATAAATCAACCGAGAATGTTTGTAGCATAAGTTTTCGACAAAGATTACCAGACAATCCAGAAAAATCAACGCTTTATATTGCCTTCACTTATCCATTAAGCTACCTGGAAATGTGTGATTCGCTTAAGAAATTGGACCAGTATTACAAAGTCCCTACTTCGACACTGTCGCAATCATCGATCCCCAAACGACGGGAGTTGTGGATGCCACAAGGAACAGAAAATGAAATATATTATCACCGCGAATGTGTTTGCTACTCTCTGGAAGAAAAAAGGGTGGAACTGTTAACAATATCATCTATAAGTGGAATCTCGGATCAAAGAGAGGCTCGACTGTCGAAACTTTTTCCAGTTGAGGAAGAACCTAGACCATTTACTTTTCCAGGGAAGAAAGTCGTCTTCTTGAGTGCTCGCGTCCATCCGGGAGAGACTCCTTCGAGCTTCGTCTTGAATGGATTCCTCAAATTCATTCTGGATAAATCTGACCCTCGTGCTGTGATCTTGAGGCGGCTATTTGTTTTCAAAATCATCCCCATTTTAAATCCTGACGGGGTCTACAAAGGGCACTATAGAACGGATCCTCGAGGAGTAAATCTTAATCGAATGTACCTGAATCCATCTCCAGTACTACATCCTTCAATTTACGCTGCTAGGAAACTGCTTATGTTCTATCACAATGGATTGGATGCACCGGATGACTTTGAGGAGCTTGCTGAAAATGAAATGTTGGACAAGGAGTTGGCTGCAAATGAAGGCAAGCTTGGAGTAGATGAAGATTCACTTTCTTGTCAAAGTGAATCGACTTGTCAAATGAAATGTGAGAGGTCCTCGTCAATCTCGGAGGATTCTAAAATGCTTGTGGACGAAGCTACTTCCAATCCCAAGAAGGTTGAGAAAAAGCCGTATACTTTCGTTCTCAGCGATGCAAACAGCCTCTGTGCAGGATGTGGACCATTTGAAGACGATAATGCTCGAAGCTGTCACGACGATGATGTTAATCCTCAACAAGCAGGTTCTAGCTCTGTAGATGCAACTGTTAGCAACGTTCACCAGTGTGCTTTCGAATCTTGTGATGACGATTCAGTGTGCTATGAAAATCTCAAGCTCTTTGACACTGCCAATAACAACATGGAAGTTGATCAGGGACAACAGTCGGTATTGCCAACAAGTCCTTCCGCTACGAAAAAAGCTGCAGGTCGACCTTCATCTCCGAGGTAAATTGATGTAAATCTTGAATTTGGTTATCAAACATCGATTATTTGCGTGGAACTCTAATTTAAGTATTACAAAATCCTGTAATTATAAACAAACAAGCTGTATTTTTTAAACTTAATAGGCGGAAAAAGAAAGGAAGCCCCAAGAGCAAGAAAAAGGGACCCAAAACATCGTCCTTAACCGAGATTGGAAAGCAGGCGAAACTAGGAGGTGGAACAAAGGTTGTAATTGATGAGAGTTTGTTCTCCGGGATTAAAAAGCCACCCGGTTTGGAACATATCAGTACACGATTTACAAGATCCCGGGCAGGTCCCGGAACCAAAACTAACAGTCGATACTACGATTCATCTTCTGGATTATTTTTGTATGTCGATATGCACGGACACACTACCAAACGAGGTAATCAACTCACGAATGCCTTTAATTGTAAGCTTTGGTTAATAAGTTTAAGTTTGTTTGCCGACAATAAATTGATTTAATTTTCTAAATGTTCAGGTTTAAAAAAAAATATTCGAGTGTTAACTAATTGTTACTAAAATCGTTTTTAGGTATTTTCATGTACGGAAATCATTTCTCGGATTTTCAAACTCAAGCCGAGTGCATGCTGGTCCCTCGACTAATGGCAATAAATTCACCGCACTTCGACTTTGCTGCTTGTAACTTCACTGAACGTCTCATGTGTGTCAAGTAAGTCATATCATTGTGTAGTGTAAACTTTTAATTATTGGAGTAAGCTTCCTGAAGAAATTAAAAAAGTAACCGTTAAATGCATAATATAATACTTTTAATTTAAAATTATAGGGATAGACGCGATGGTGCTAGCCGTGAGGGATCTGGTCGAGTCGCATGTCTAAAACTGACGGGCTTGATTCGAAGCTACACCTTAGAATGTAATTATAATACTGGCCGATTAGTGAATCAAGTTGTATCACGTCCAGCTTCATACGGGTTCTCGGATCCGGGTGAACTCACTTCATTTCATCCTCCCAAGTATACAATTGAATTATTCGAAGCGGTACGTTTTCTATCTGTTGACTATGGATGATTTTTAACGCTTGCTATTCAAATGGGTAAAATCATATAGATTCTTTACGTTTATCATGGAATTTCTAGATTGGAAAGTCACTTGCGGAAACTCTTCTGGATATGACGGGGCATAATCCTTGGTCAAGGTTAACTCTAACAGAATTCAAAACATTGGATGGAGTTAAGCGATCTCTAGTAAGTCGTCTGAAGCTCAGTGCAGAGTACAAAGGATCGAGTACAGACATTTCAACGAAAAAGTCAAGTTCTCAATTTGAAACCAATTCATTGTTACAATCACCGCCAACCATAAGGGTGCTCAAGAAGCCAAAATCTAAGGTGTGACTATTACCTAATACATTGCAATCTAAAATATTAAGAAATTAAATAATTAAAATAAATAATATTATATATTAAAATGTCTAATATTTCAATAATAAAATTCCAATAAATAAATCCGATTTGCAGGTACTCGTTCAATCTCAACCAGGTGGACCATTGGGACCCCGTCGGGAAAACCAAAACCCACCTGCAAATGCCAAACCTAGTGGATCTCGAGCTAAAAAGCTGCCGATTACTGAGAGGTCAGACGGACCTCTCGCTCTCCCAACCTCGTCGGCGTCAAAAACTCTTGACAAATCAACTTTACTACCCAAGTCATCTTTGACAAAGGTGATGAAAAAGAAAAGCTTCCCGAAATTCGCCTCTAGTAAAATTAGGAAGACAAAGCGAAAACAAACCCCGGACAACTCGGATAAGCTGCCTAATTAAACCATGAATATGCATTTTCGTGTGTTTAGGAAATACATACAATTTGAGCTCTAAAAAATGGAGTATTAATGGTCAATATAATATTGGGTTGAATCAATTTGAATGTTCTGTCAAATTACTAGTACACAAGTGTCTGTAATCTGTAAAATTAAATTATCAAGCCAGTATTATGTGCCCCAAGCCTATTTTTCTGAAAGGCCTACAAAATCATTTCCAGGCCAAAACTTTTAATAAAGTCTGCTAGGCTATTTATTTGGACACAACTGTCATAATGGCTTTACATAAACAAAAATTAATTCTGTTAATTCTAACCATTTAATGCACGTCCGCATGCAACACTTATTTTAAAATGTATTGTCTTCGGAGATACGTTGGTGAAAGTGTGAAGCCAAACCTACTACGGTACTTTTACTTTCTGATTGTAGCGTACAGCTTTATTAATTGTAGTAGTAATGATACATGCATTAAGTTTTTTAATTTATTAGTATTATTCCAACTTCAACTAGTGTTTATTATTTTACTATTTTTAAGAGTATTTCAAGTCTTATTTTTTGTGAATAACTGCGTATAACTACAATCAAAATATATGGATATTTATTTTACCATTATATTTATTTAAAAAGAAGTCACCTTTTGAAGATTTTCAATTTAGGCAATACAAAGCTTTATGTTTATATACTTACATTCTTGATCAATCTTGGTTTTAAGGGGCTACCATTGGTTGTTGCTCTATAGATTTAATAAACCAAAATTATAGTCATAATATTGATGATATTTAAATTTTTGATTAGTCTATTATTAGCTTTGTGTTAACTATCGTCAATTGTCATGCCTGACTTATTGTAATGTAGAATATTATATCGTTGTTATATATCGTATGTAACAAACAGGTAAATAAAAATAAAAATGATCATGCATAATCGCAATCATCTTACAAACCAAATAATCAAGGACATTACTGTGTATAACTTCTTCTTTATTGCCGTATTTGTCTGTAGTCATTGTGTATTTTAGTATATGGGGGAGGCATAAGCAATCACCAATTTTACCAATGGCCAGGCCGCGGATCCCCTAAATGGGAGCGTTCTTGCTAAGGTAACGCGAGTATTATATCGCATCAAATAGAATTCTCGAGAGTTTTTTCTGAAATAAAAATCGATACGACTTTCATTTATACAGTCATACCCTAAGCAAATAGCGTCAAAGTTAACTTTTAAATGTTCTGCAAAGTACAGTTGTAATTATCATTAGTCGCCGAACAATCCGGAATCCCGTCAGTGTGACGGGAAGCAAGTCATGTCTACTGACGATGCCTCAACTGTAGACACTGATAAGGAAAAAAATAAAGACGCCAATGAGGATCAAACTGAAAAACTACTGGAAGACAAGCGATGTGCGATTTGCCAAGAAGTTATGGTTAATGTTAGTTGCCTAAAATTAAATAAATTGCATTAATACTCCGAGTTCGAACTAGTTTGATTGATCATGCCCTTGAACAGGCCTGCCGTGTCAGTTGTGGCCATGAATACTGTCGTCAGTGCGTGGATAATCAACTTAGCAAAATACATCCGGAAGGACGACACCAGCGATGTGCCATCTGCGACGCAAAAATCGATGAGATACAGAACTGTCCAGAATTGGATAAGGAGATTAATACTTGGTTCAGCCGCCTGTCTACGGAGAAACAACTCCAAAGAGCCGCAGTGAAGGCAACTAAAAAACGCAACAAAGAAGAAAAACCCAGTCCTCCTGCTCCAAGTCCGACCAGAACCGGAAATCCTCCTGACCACAGCAATTCGGAACAATTACGGAGTGGTACTGAACCTTCCAACCGTACGTCCACATTTGATTCTCATCCAGAATACGAAGAGCATCAATTTGACCCACGATCAATCTATTCTCAACCTCCTCGACGTGATTCCTATGAAAGAGAACATGGCGTTTATCTGTATCCTACCAGGGTTCGACTCCAAGATAATCCCCCCGGTTTTATTGACGATGATATTTTCAATGGGAATTTGGCTTGTAGCCGGGATAATGATAACGCGGAGGATAGTGACGATAGTATCCCTCCTCTTCTTGTTCATGAGACACTGACTTTCCACAGGACATCAGTATTAAACTCAGGGACTGCTGACTACTCAAATAGAAACGGGATCCCGGACCAAACACCTTTCTACATGCATCAACGGCACCAACCTCCGCCACCGATACCGTATTATTGCAGTGGACCCTATGGACCTCCGCAGTGTCCACACTGCCCACCTCAACCCTATATTCATCACCCTTGCCCTACTTACCCCTGCCGATACAGCACTCCGATTCATCCGGGTTACCATCCCGGGCACTTCCAACCACAAGTACCAGAGAATCCTACCGCTGGACCCATACTTACAGACTACAGTAATTTTCCAATAAACGAAGAGGGTTATTCCGAATACTATGCCTATCAAGATCGAGATCGTTTCGAGGTTACAGTGAGGGATATAACGTCTCCAAGTTCGGATGGTGACGAAGAGGACTACTCCGATCCGTGGTGGCAGCAAGATTTCCGAACCGAAGAGGAAATAGATGCGAATTATCGGGAATTTATGGATAATTTCGATACTGAAAGGAGCGAGGATCACGATTACTCCCACCATCATCACCATCACCATATTCACCATCACGATCATGCTGAAGAAGAGGTGGAATATCAAGCACTTATAGAGACTTTAGGTGCGGACTACAGAAATCCCGATGATATTGATGAGGAGTTCCGTCAACTTATGTATACTTTAGATACGGATTCTCCTGATCAAGATGAAGTTGAAGACAATCGTGATCTCATATACAATTCAGATTTTACATCAGAGTCGGAGTCCAATCCGCAGTTATTCACCGCTCCAATCGATCTCAACTTATTTGGAAGCCCAGGTCAAGTTGGTGCCACTTCACATTTCGACGACCCTGACGACGATGACCCGGACCTTATTACTTTCAGAGACAGCGACTTTAACTTACTTCGCCATCCCGAACTTATATACTCACAACCCCCAGCATGGGAGGATCCTACGGGACGTGTCAGAATTTTCCCTGTCGAAGCGGATTTTAATCTGTAGTGTTATCCTATGAATAACCACCCTATCTATAGATATAATACCATTTGCATGACTTTGTAAGCCAAATTAGTGCGTGCCAGAATTACTATAGGAATATGATTCCCTGAAATCCATTTAGCGATTCTTGCGTTTTTTTGAAACATCGAAAGTAATAAATACAATTCAACCGCAAGCAAAATTCTCATATAGAAAAACATATTCGCATTCATATTTGATCCTTATTTTCAAAATTTTGAGTTTCCAATATTCATAATTCATCCAAATCATAATTAGGCAAATAATTAAACGATGGCTGGCTATTACGGAGGATCCTACAACTGCGTTCCTTATCAAACTGAATTCAGGAACGTGGAAGTGAGTCCGGGGGCAATTGAGAAAGGGAGACCGCAGCCAAGTTCTGAGCTGATGACCGACGCTGAAAGGCTGACTCGAGGGATGTATACCGGCTTGAGCTCCTGCTCAACGCTGATGAAGGATTCTCAAGGAGCGTCGTTCAATGCTCGGGAACTGGGCCGAAGTTTTGATGACTTTTCCAATGACTTTGGAACCTTTGCAAGTTCCGCTACGAAGTTCCTCTCCTCGATCACCTACCCAGATTTTAAAGTCGTCACCCATCCTAAGCCTACTTTTAACGAGGTTGGGGTTTGGGGGAGTATGAATGAGGATTTTAGTCGGCAAATGGACTCCTACTCGTTCTTGGGGAGAAACGTTCTGGATCCGCCGGTCAAACCTAATCATGGTCAACAAAGATGTCAACAGCAACGAGATTGTCAGAATGTCCGTCCTTCAGGTAGAACCCCTGTACCTCAATATCATCAACGGCAAACCTGGCCCAACCATCAGAGTTGTCAACACAGTTGTTCAGGTTATCCAATGCCATTTCGATACCACCACAACAACCATTGTTCGGGACATCATAATAGTAGGCAGCAGCCTCAACCTATGTACTATCCCTACTGTTGAAAGCAGAATGAGGGTTATGGAACAAAAAGTTATGTAAAGGGCTTATCCTGTCAACGGTGAAGATATTGTTGTTCAACTGTTCTATAAATAGTATTGCGTCTGTATTTGTTCGGAATGTAATGTTGTTGTTGTGGAATATGCATAAATTAAAAGAGGAAACTCTGTGTTATGATTAGAACAGACAAGATAATAAACTGAAGAGTTGGTCCAGCTCGGGGAAAGAGATAGAGGGTTGTGGACTATTTTGATTAACGTCATCGTATAGGGTGAACTTTGAAAGGTTTGGGAAACCGTAATAAAGTCATTCAGTCCCCGGTGTATGTTTTTTTGATTGCACAATCCCTCTAAAACCGAAGAATGATTAACATAATAATTTTAAGGGTTGTGTTGTAAGCCCAACTTTATATGGTCTCACCACCAAGTCTGGTATTTACTAAAACCTTACATACAACAACAAGATTTAAGATATTAGGGTTATGGCAAGGTAGTATTGTTTTCATTTCGGTAAGAGTTTTTCAACAAAATGGAATGATCATTAATGAATCGCATGGCTGGGGAATTATTTAGGAGTATGGAGTTACTTCAGGAAGGAATCTTAATATCGTCTGATAACCTCTTGAATCCGACAATTATCTAAACCACCAAACCGTTGACTCCGAGGTTACTGTGAACCTACAAGAACTATAGAACGCATAAATGCTGAATAAAGCCAACCGCTGAGAACTGGTTACTATGGACCATAAATCTCTTAAAGACCTAATTTTTAAAATCTGCAATTTTCTAAGAATCCGAGGCAAAACATTCATGCATACACCCCACGGGCCTGAATTTTTTCGGACCAAATTTTGACTTAATTTTAGTTATACTGAACTATATATAATGCAAACGGATGATCTACCAAATTTCAAAACAAAAGAGACAACATCCCAATAGAAATAAACGTTTAATGTTAGAGCTAATACTTTTGAAACCCCTTAACATTATCAAACATTAACAAGACCAAATTCGTGAAACAATATTTAAAGTATAAAATGATTAAAAGACTAACTAATTCATGAATATATCAGAACATAAAACGCTCAAATGAATCGATTCCGATGAGGTGCAGGTGGCTGTAGAACTTGAATCGGAGTTAGAATTAGTTTGAACAGAATCGGATTCGGTATTATTACTGGATAGCTGAGATTGGTTGACAGAAAGATTCAGATGAGATTGGGACTGGCTAAAATATCTGAATCGGAATTAGTTGACCTCGAGGTACTAGGTTTTGTTTCTTCTTTTTCTATTTAGAAAATTCGGTAATTCAAATCATTGATAAATAGGAATATTAAATACCTTTGACTTTCATAAAAAATCGTAATTACCACTGGAAGCGTCCTCAAGCTATGGTACTTGTTAAAGCAAGAATTCTCGCCCTTTGTACATAGTCTCTTGTTGCAAGCAGTGCAAATAAACGAAGACGACTTTCGAACTCCCAGCAGTTTACAATAGTGAACAATCCGATCTGAGAACACTTCCATCCAATTTTGTGACATGTTTCACGGGATGATATCCAACTAAACGTAGAGACACCTCAGACCCAGAAGATTTGATTTGAAGATTTGACCTTGCAATTTGATTCCTCAACTTGTGAAACAAACCGATTGCTTTCTGTAACAATTACTTGTATGATCGCATCTGTTTCGTCAATTTTCGAACGATTTCAAAATACGTAGTTGATCCCTATATGTTCATTTCATTCCTCACGATATTGATAGGATCGTGGAATTCAATAACTTGTGGAGCAAAGGAACGATTCCACCTTACATAACCTTTTCTAATTCCATCTGGTCTCCTTCATTTTCGAAATCTGTATCCATATCGCCGTCCTCCTCGTTCTCACTCAGTTGACGGCTTATATCATCCTCATTTTCGAGTTCCCCGTCGGATTCGGGATTTAAAATATATTCTTTGGACTGTGTTGAAAAATTACAGTAATTTGAAATCAGTTTGGTTAAGTTAAAGGATGCCAAGATGCTTGATAAATGATTTTTTACCTTCTGCCATTTTCTCGCTCTCTTCAATTAAAAAAACGGGTGCATTTATTGCGAAAGCTCAAGGAAATCAAAAATATGGAAAATACGCCTCATATGTGTACTCCGTCTCCTAGGCATTTTTATTTGAATACACCTCATATGTGTATCTCGGACTCAACGGTCGGTAACCATAGTACACCTCATATGTGTATTTCGGACTCAACGGTCGGTAACCATAGTACACCTCATATGTGTATCTCGGACTCAACAGTCGGTAACCATAGTACACCTCATATGTGTATCTCGGATTCAAAGGTCGGTTACCATAGTACACCTCATATGTGTATCTCGGATTCAAAGGTCGGTAACCATAGTACACCTCATATGTGTTTGTCGGATTCAAGAGGTTAAAGCAGGGGATTTAAATGTCTATGAAGGTGTTGTCGGAATTTTCAGATCGAAATTTTGTCATAAGTATTATTTTCATGGAATTTTATTGAGAGTTTGTGTTCAAGATCCGATAATTCATTTTGGGGTAACGCGAAACCTTAAGTTTTTCGAACTGAAGAATTCGCGGAGTTTATTTATTCCAGTGGAAGGGGCTTATTTAGATATTAACGTTATTAACGTTATTAACGTTGGTGGCGGGATTCTAAAGTCCAATTTGAATTAGTTTTGAGTTGGTAGAAAGTAGAAAAAGTGAATGTCTAATCCCTCAATAAAATTATTTTACGAATGCTTGCTTTTAAAATTCTCAAAGATTTCGAAAACATAATCGAAAACAGGACGACGATCGTAAATAGGGCATAACAATAATTTATTTTGCTTCTTAAATGAAAAGTCAAGTCTTCGTCGACTTGTTTATAACATTATTATAATTTAATTATTTTATTACAATATTATTATTATTTAGTTATCTCTATTTTCATTCATCCCTGATGAGTATCAGGGCATCCTTCCTGAATGGTTGGCCCCAGAGTCAAATGAGTGGTAAGGCCCAGTTCGGTCATTTTATTGTGAACCTGATCTCGAATCTCTGCACTTGGATTCTTCTGCCTGGACAAGAACCAGAGGGTCTGGAAACTGTTATTTTGGTTGTAAGGTCTGCAGGCCCATACGATGGAGAAGTTTTCGTAATCGGTACCCATGACCCAGTAAGGGGCATCATACGCACCAACGATTGGGAAAGAGACAAGGAGCTTCCCTTCGTTACTGTTCTCGTCAAGGGGTCGAGCGTTACCTCGAATGCTGTATACTTGACCAGTCCTATAAAAAAAAGTCCATGAAATTGAAGGCATTTGTTAAAAAAATCGTTCTTAAGCTGAAAAAAATATCGGGTTTGCATGATTTGCTATTTCACTTACGCTTCCATAATTTGAGAATTTAATACTTCGATACTTCCATTGCCAAAGTCGGCATAGTTGGCTTCGATACAGATTCCGCCCCGCTCTTCGACGTGAGTTGTGGCTTCAATTTCATACCATTTCCCGAGATACTGCAAATTAAAAACCGTTGAAACATGAACAGCCAAACTAACAATAAGTTTTCGATACGTCGAGCGGTATTATTACATCAAATGATACCACAATTACAATGCGATTTCCAGTTTGTAAAAGTTTTCAAAGGACTTACAGCAGAAAGATTGAAGTTTTGGACAACTGGGAGGTCACCACAAGGGCCAGGAACAACTTGTTGGGCAGTAACGGTAGATGCGAAGATGAAGACTGATAAAAGAATTGGAAACATGATTAATTGGAAATCTGTCTTTAATTCCTACAATTTAGTAAGGATTGTGGATAGCTGTTTCAGGGCACTAATGTAACTCTGGTTGTAATTACACGGGAGTTAGATTTACCCTTTTATACTCCGAAAAAGGAGCACGTGTGGCGTGGTAGACCGGCTTGTATAACAGCATGACTAATCGGTGAATGTTACTTATGCTTTTCATAACCTAATTATCATGTTGGTAGTCTCCGCTACTGATAACGATGGTTATACAACCCGAAATTGGGGTGATGACAATGATGAGAATAGTTATGAAATGGAAGCTACATAACATAACATTGGGATCTGAAAGTTTTAAAGGTAAATTTATGGAAAAATGACATCGTAAACCGGTTGAGTGACACCTTCAGGTACGTTACGTAAAAGTCATTCACAATCCTTATATAAGTTCTAAATTGTATGTAAATACTGCCAACTATCTTGATCTCTTGAACAAATATGAACCAAAACAACAGGTAATCATGAAAAAGAATCATTTTTTACTCCAGTTACTTTTCGCTCCTGGATTTTTATAATGCCCCGAGTTATGACTATGACGCAGACTGCATGGTACTTTCGTCTAACCGATTTTTGTTACCATCTTTGATTAGCATAAAGGATCAAAAAGTAACGAACCAACTTATTAGACCATGATAGCTGTTACAGACACGCCCACAGTGTTAATATCATTTTGAAATACTAATTCATAGAGTTTAAGTTTAAGTCAAATTCCCCAGCGGACTTGAATTGCCGCATCTTATGTTTAAACTTTGAGTTGCGTCTCTCGTGTTGAATGCGAGGAGCACGCCGTGTACAGCCATAACTATTACTTTGGGAGTTGATGGAGTCACAAGGATTTCATCTAGCCTAATTTCAATATTTCAATTAAAGTTAGCTAACTAGATTTACGACCTAGTTAATGATCAAAACCCCACCCTAACTGATTAATAAATCTTTACCCTTTAGTTTTCTACTTAAAATCCGTGTGTTTGCATACTAATTGAGTAGGGAAAGTCGTCAAAAGGACGAGCTCCCATATAGGCATTCACACAAAGGTGAAAGTAAAGCTGAGGATCGACCAACGTCAGTTAGGGATATTTCAAATTGCGGGAAGGCCGCAACATTTGGTCCTTCGAACCGGATAGCCAGTGCTGTGGTGAAAGTCGCTGGAAGAAGAAGCCCGGATTTCATCAAAAAAGGTCAGATCGTTCTGACCTCTCCTATTAGAACAAGTCTAATATTTGTCGTCCGACAATTTCTCTTTGTTGAAAGTTGCGGACTGGTTGTTGGAGAAGAATCCATCCTCATCAGCCACAAGGAAGTACACTGTGGAGGCGGACGAGGTCATTGATATTGGCAGCCCCTTCATCCCCTGGATAAACGTCGGCTACTGTTGAGCCAAGCAACAGCTGTCTATGCGTGCAAGAGCCTAGCACCTAAAACCACCAGGCTCCATTTGAGGCAATACTTATACAATATTATTGCAAATACCATTCATCAACAAATTGCATATTGAATTTGAATTCGTATTAATATTTGTCATTCAATTTCATCAACCAAGCTTAAGGAATTATGGCGAGCACGAGTCGCAACGGAGGCTACGACACAAGGAGTAAGACAGCTCGCACGAATAGGAATCCAACTTCAGAAGATGAAGAAAATGAAGAAAGTACGTTTAAGAAGCGGAAATCAGGAACATCCAATAAAGCACCGTCTACTACCCATAGTAGTCACATTCAGAACAAGGAAGTTGACCATCAACTCAAGGTTCAATTGGCTGCTCTCGACAGCGAAGAAAACGTCCTTCGCAAAAGAGAAAAGGTTTTGGAATCAGAAATCTTGAATATCAAGAAAAGGATTTCCAGAAATGAGGAAATCATCAACGACCGTACGAATTGGGAGGATGAAGAAGAAGGCAAAGTACGCAAACGAGAAGTACGAGAACTTCAGAACATCCTCGAGGACAAATTTATTGAAAGGTTGGAACTTGACGTTGAAGGAAAGTTGGAGGACATTCGCAAACAGCGAGAGATACTCGTGGAAGGTTCTGAGCTAGAGAAAGAAAAGATTGCGGAATCCGAAGAACAAGCTCTCGGTTCCGATGCAGAAAGCGATGACAGCGCTCCTGACACCAATCGACAACTCAGAACACAGAATTTTGTCGATGCAGCGACTGAAGAGGCCAAAAGGCAACAAGAGGATAAGGAACTAGCCGAAAGGTTGCTAGCCCTTAAAGACGCAAAGGATGCTCACGAGAAAGAAATCAGCGTCATAGAAAACCAAGTCAAGAATCTGACGAAGGTTGAGCTCAAATCAGTGACAAGCATCAACAATCATCCACATCCCTCATCTACTCCAATAACAGTTGAAGATCTCGGACGAGCTATTATACAAATGGGGCAGAATAGCAGCGCCTCCTCCAACAAGCAGTATATGGCCCGTCACACTCATTGAAAAGATCTCCCATTCTTCAGCGGAAGGCCCGAAGAATGGCTAACGTTTAAATCAGCTTATACTAGGACCACGGATATTATGGGATTATCCGATGATGAGAACTTGGTCAGACTGCAAAGGTGTCTCAAAGGAGACGCAAGAGAGTGTGTACAACAGTTACTAATCACTCCTGAAGACGTGCCCAGTATCATTCTCCGATTGGAAAAGATATATGGACGTCCCGAATTCATTATCGAAAATATGATTCAGAAAGTTCGAGAAATGAGCGGTATCAAAGAAAGCCAACCGGAAACGGTCATAAAGTTAGCAAATGCGGTCACTGGACTCGCAAGGACTTTACAAAGCTTTGGTCGAATGGACCACTTAAATAATCCTACCCTTCTAAAGGAATTAGAAGGCAAGCTACCCATGAACTTTAAATACCGATGGGGAACTTGGTTGGAATCCAACATAGGAAAAGAGCGAAATGTATCATCATTCGCTGAATGGCTGGATAAGACAATGGACATCCTGATACCATTCTGTACCTCATCCTTTAGTGCTAAAGAAGACACCCGTGCCGATAAGAAGCAAGATGATAAGCAAAGAGACGGGAAGGCCAGATGGGATGGCCAGAAGAAGCAGCACCGCAAGGAAGGCGCAATGGTAGCAGAAGGAGGCCGTGATAACAATCATCACGAGCAAAATAAATTTAAATGTCTTTTCTGTTCGCATTCAGACCACCGAATTTGGCAATGTGACGAATTCAAGAAACTCGCTGTTCCTGAAAGGTCAAAGTTCATTCAAGAAAAGAAACTATGTTTCGGTTGCATCAACTTCGGACATTCAATGAGGGATTGCCGATCAAAGAAACAGTGTGGAAAGGATGGGTGCAACTATCAACACCATCCTCTTCTGCATGATGCTAACTTCCGGAAGAGAAGAAGTTCAGATTCCGAGAAGCAAGCTAACGTCAACATCGTTAATAAGAACGATGAAAAAGTTCGAGAGGAGACGACAGGATTCACTTATCAAGAAGCAGATAAACATCCCTCCTCCAAATTAAGAATCGTTCCAATCTTAGTTAAAGGAACTCAAGATAAGAACATGGAAGCATATGCAGTATTGGATTCAGGGTCAACAGTTACCCTCGTGACCCAACAATTAGTTCAACAATTGGAACTCAAAGGTCGTCCAATACAACTTGTCCTTGATGGAATCAATAAGAAAGGAATTCCAGAAAAGGCAGAAGAAGTTGACTTCAAAATTACGGCAAAGGATAATGAAGTATCCTTTAACATTACAAACGCTTGCACGGTGACGGAGCTGCCGATTCCAGCTCAAACAATTACCAAAGAAATGATAAATAAATGGGAGCACCTAAGAGGACTCAACATCGCTACGTTTGTCAACGGGAAGCCGTCGATACTTATCGGTCAGGATCATGGAGACCTGATAAGCGGATATGAAGTCAGAACTGGAAAGCCAAAGTCACCAGTTGCGATTAAAACTCCATTAGGATGGGTTTTAAGCGGAAGAAAAAGTGAATGGGTTCGAGAAGAAGAAACCTTTCATGTCAGTAAAGAAGAGGTCGAAGTTCAAGACCTAAGTGACCTGCATCAACTCGTGAAGAAACATATGTCCCTTGAGAATTTGGGTATCAAGCTAACCCATGTCAAGCCCCGGTCTAAAGAAGATGAACTTTCCCAAAATATGATGGACCATGGCCTGAAGAATTTGGGAGATCGGTGGGAAGCTGGCCTGCTATGGAAGCCAGACGATACTGAAAGACCGGACGGATATGGTCAAGCCCTCAATCGTCTTCGGACCATGGAGCGAAAGATGGACAAGGGAAAGGAGTTTGCAGATACGTATCTCCAGAAGATTGAGGAATACGTGAAGAAGGGCTACGCCCGAAAACTGTCTAAAGAAGAAATTGGTGCTGAAGGGAAGCGGACGTACTACATCCCTCACTTCATGCACTACAACCCTAAGAAAGCCAAACCGTTTCGCTTTGTTTTCGATTGTGCAGCGAAAGTAAATGGATACAGTCTGAACGACAGACTCATGATTGGACCGGACAAGTTAAGGCCGCTGCCAGCCATACTATACGGTTTAAGAGAGAAGCAATATGCAATCACCGGGGACATCCAAGATATGTTCCACCGAGTGAAGATTCGAGATGAAGATGCTCGTGTACAGCGGTTTCTTTTCCGTGGAATGGATCGTAAAAGAGAACCCGATGTATACCAGATGGACGTGTTGTTATTTGGTGCTACTTGCTCACCAACACTTTCCCAAGAAGTGAAGAACCGAAATGCAGATCGGTTCTCAGAGGAATATCCGGATGCAGTCGAATCAATCCTCAACAATTTCTACGTGGACGACTACGTCAACAGCTTCGACACTCCCGAAGAAGCTATAAAAAACCAAAATGAAGTTTGCCTTATCAATAAGGCCGGAGGATTCCATATTCATAAATGGTTATCAAACTCCCAAGAAGTCATGAGCTCCATCCCAGCAGAACTGAGAGCTCCAACTAATGAAGTCAAAAGTTTATCGACTGTCGAAATGGACACCGAGAGGATTTTGGGACTTTTTTGGAAACCAAAAGAAGATTATTTGACATTCGCTCAAAAATACTTGAAGGTACATGAAGATGTAACTAACGGATCAAGACTACCTACGAAACGAGAAGCGTTGGCTCTGGTCATGTCAATTTATGACCCGTTAGGATTCTTGGCGCTCTTCACAATCAAGGCCAAGATTATTCTACAGGACACCTGGAGAACCAAAGTACATTGGGATGAAGAACTTCCAGAAGAAGTCCATGACAAATGGAAAATATGGCTCTAGGAACTGAAAACTATTCAGACCTTCAAACTTCCGAGATGTTACTCGGAAAGTTTATCAACTGCGGAGGAAGTTCAGCTCCACATCTTCAGCGACGCCAGTTTACAAGCTTACGGCGCCGTCGCTTACTTCCGAATAAAGAAGAACGAGAAGATTGAGACTGCCCTCATTACTGCGAAGGCGAAGGTAGCCCCACTTAAAGCAGTATCAATTCCAAGGATGGAATTGCAAGCAGCGCTGATTGGGACCCGATTGGCCCATTTTATCAAAGAAAATCACCAAATTAAGATACACCGTACCATATACTGGACGGATAGTGCATGTGTCTATGATTGGATAAATGCGGATGGAAAGAAGTTTCCACCCTTCATAGCACATCGAGTTGGAGAAATTCAGGAAGCTACCGACGTCACGGAATTCAGATGGATTTCCGGCAAACTAAATGTAGCTGATGAAGTCACACGTGATCATAAACCATGTGACTGGACACCAACAAGTAGATGGGTGACAGGACCTGACTTTCTACTCCTGCCAGAAGAAGACTGGCCAAACAAACTTTCCAGACCAGTCAAAATAGATGATCTGGAGATTAAGGAAGAATGCGTGTATGCGGCTATCAAAACCAAGCCGGTCATCAATGTCGACAATTATTCTTCCTGGAACAAAGCGCTTCGAGTACGAGCTTACGTCAACCGTTTATTTGACTATTGTAAGCCAAGGCTGACAGGAAGACAAGTGAGAAGTAAGGAACTTCTCCCCGAAGAACTAAGCACCGCCGAAATGTGGTGGTGGCGAAAATCCCAAGGAGAAAGCTACGCTGAGGAAATCGAGTACTTAGAGCAGCAGAGAAGAAATCAGTTCCCGAAAGTGAGCAAGTCCAGTAAGTTATGGAAACTCAATCCTTTCCTGGACTCCAATGGAATCTTACGTGTAACAGGACGACTTAAAGAAGCCAGAGACGTCCCATATGAAACCAAGCATCCGGTGATTCTTGACGCAAAGAACACCGTAACCCGTCTAATCATAGACAATTATCATCGACAAGGAGGCCATCACGGCAAGGATAGGATCGCTAACAATTTGAAGATGCGATTCTGCATTATCAACTGCCGGAATGCAGTTAGGAAGGCATGGCACGATTGTCAACTCTGCCAAAACAACAAGGTTGAACCCATTGTTCCTGAGATGGGTCAGCTCCCGTGGTATCGACTCGACCCATGGGGCCCAGTATTCAAGCATACTGGATTGGACTATTTTGGACCTGTAAGTGTGACCATAGGAAGATCAAGACAGAAGCGGTACGTCGCTCTGTTCACTTGCATGTCGTCAAGAGCAGTCCATTTGGAAATGGCAACAACCCTCTCCACTGACGCATGTATCATGGCCCTAAAGCGATTTATCGCTCGACGAGGAAGACCGGAGCAGATTTTCTCCGACAACGGTACCAATTTCGTCGGTGCCAACAACGAGCTTCTTGATGCCCTTCAAGAGCTCAATCAAGATCAAATTGTCAACGCCTGTACCATGCAGGGGATCAAGTGGAACTTCAATCCACCTGCAGCACCACATATGGGCGGAGCCTGGGAGAGGCTCGTAAGAACCGTGAAGGTTGCCCTATATTCCATACTAAAGGAACATGCCCCCAAAGAAGAAGTGTTCCAAACCCTCCTAGCAGAAGCGGAGGATCTCGTCAATAGTCGGCCACTCACCGACATATCGTTCGATTTAGATGACCGGGAAGCAATAACCCCGAACGATATCCTACGACCTCAAGATAAGATGAGGCGTCGTGAACCTTTCGGAGAAGGAGAAAGGAGTTTCAGAGACATGTGGAGAGTGTCAGAAGATCTCGCGGACCAGTTCTGGGGACGATGGAGGAAAGAGTATCTCCCAACACTCCTTGGAAATAATAAATGGCATTCTCCATGCAAACCCCTTCAAGAAGGAGATATCGTGCTAATAGTTGACCCTAGCATGAATCGTGGATCGTGGCCCAAAGGAAAGGTCACCAAAGTTTTCCCCGGAAAAGACGGTCGTGTACGAGTGGCGGAAGTGCAGACCGCACGAGGAACCTACATCCGTCCAGTTGCAAAGTTAGCAATCCTGGACGTCAGAAGACAGACGGATGTTCCAATCCGAAATGAAGAAGTGGCTGCCGTAATGACCAGAGCAGCAACAAGAAGGTTGATGGAAGAGCCGAAACCACCTCAACAACAATTACCCTATGATGTAACATTCCATTCCAGTGCAACACCTAACAAGAATCCCGTTGCCCTGAACATGCCTAGAGCAAAACAACTAGGTTTGATGACCATTGCCCAGGAGATCCAACAGCTTAAGAAGACTGGTTGGTATAAGAAGATCCTGGAAGAGTACCTGACGTCCTTTAAGAAGAGAAAGTTACGTTTGGAGAAAGCAGACCCAGAAGAAGAATGAACGTGTCTGCCTAGTTTTAATTTTGGTCCCTGAGTACCAAAATGTGGGGGGGAATGTTACAGACACGCCCACAGTGTTAATATCATTTTGAAATACTAATTCATAGAGTTTAAGTTTAAGTCAAATTCCCCAGCGGACTTGAATTGCCGCATCTTATGTTTAAACTTTGAGTTGCGTCTCTCGTGTTGAATGCGAGGAGCACGCCGTGTACAGCCATAACTATTACTTTGGGAGTTGATGGAGTCACAAGGATTTCATCTAGCCTAATTTCAATATTTCAATTAAAGTTAGCTAACTAGATTTACGACCTAGTTAATGATCAAAACCCCACCCTAACTGATTAATAAATCTTTACCCTTTAGTTTTCTACTTAAAATCCGTGTGTTTGCATACTAATTGAGTAGGGAAAGTCGTCAAAAGGACGAGCTCCCATATAGGCATTCACACAAAGGTGAAAGTAAAGCTGAGGATCGACCAACGTCAGTTAGGGATATTTCAAATTGCGGGAAGGCCGCAACAATAGCAAAAGAATTATGCTGGAAAGAATGTCAATGTCTTTAATTAATGATATAATCCAGGTATGTTTGTGGAATTCGTATGCGCATTATATGCATTCGGTAGGGGTGGGTTAAAGATAATTCTACGAGCAATGGCACACGAAATAGACGGAGTTTCAGATGTATTCTACAAGTCAAAAATGCAAAACATTTCCACCATTGTCTCAGGAAAACTTTCTACTTGTACAAGGTGGAAAGTAAGCATTATAATCTTATTCGTGAATGCTCTAGATTTGTTCGTTAGTTAGTCGTAGTTTAGGTAGTAGTAATACCCAGAATGAATAAAAAAAATGTAATAATTTTCTATTTAATGTCACGAAGAAAGTTTGGAAAGCCTTTAACGTAAATAAATACATCTTCAACAGGATGATTTGCCTGAATCTAAAATATATTATGGGCGAAGAATATTAATAGAAATGAAGAAGAGGAAATTAAAATAAGCCACGATATTTGGATCAGTAACTTCTATTAAAAGTGTAATGAAATGACTACAACATTCTGCATTGCTTACCACACGAGTAAACAATACAATTACGATCAAAATCATTTTTTAAAAGGTAGTTTTGTGACTAAATTAGTCAAAGTACTCATCAAAGCATGCCTCATTCTAATAATCTACATATTCCAGTCCAACCTATTTTATGGCTACGGGAAAGCTAGATCAATCAAGCTAATTATTAAAAATCAATCTCCTCGGACCTCGAAGGCCCAGGCAGTTACAAAAAAATTAAACAACAAAAATTAAATAAAAATAATCTGTACGAAATCTGTCACGCTACATACTGAAAAAAAAAATGGTAATTAGTTTCCCCTTGGTACTTGGTGCTACTTAAAAATCAACCTAAACAGACCCCGGATTTTAAAAAATATAAAAGAACTCTTGTAAATTAATTTCAGCCCA
The DNA here is from genome assembly GCA_906901685.1 of Desoria tigrina. Taxonomy (NCBI): domain Eukaryota; kingdom Metazoa; phylum Arthropoda; class Collembola; order Entomobryomorpha; family Isotomidae; genus Desoria; species Desoria tigrina. Next base: position 2,573,199 of record CAJQTU010000010.1, on the reverse strand, counting down.
ATAAAATCCGCTTTGTTCTTACAAAAACTACTTGTATTTATTTGTGTTTGAACATCATATAATTTCTGACACGACAGCCCCTAATAATACAACATTTCTTTCGTTAGAATCCAGAAATTATGGAACAAACCCATTACCTCTCACCGACGAAGAAAGCATTTTAAAAGGAATAGAGAGAGGAGAATCAAGTATTTCTCGAGCTTTTACCTTGTACAAGCTAATAGGAATGATACCCTCGTCTCATACTATTTATTGGGCCATCCATCCGTGTATAAGAAATGACGACAGGGAGTGAGAAATGGAAGGAAGGGTTGCCCCAAAGTTAGTCAAAGACAGCCCTAATCATTCATACTTAATATTTCGGAATACCATATGTGTTTTATGTAACTGGATGCTTTCTCGGGTCGTCGGGTTGATTTAACTAAACTGAAATGGTATATAGTTGCTTGGGATCCCAGTATAATATGAAATACATCATTTTTTGGCTGGCAAGATATATGGGAGACATGACATGACTACAGGTGTTTATAGGGAGCCGAATCGGATATTGATAATAAAAGTACTTACAGGAAGCATGTTCTTCTCCTGTCGTTTGTCACCTCTTAAAATCGAAACTTTAAAAGAATGGAATTAGTCCAAATCTTACCTTCTCCAGTCATGGTTCATCAATTCATCATATACGATACTTGGATTTTGATTCCAAAATAGTAGTTTTACCTTCTGGTTCTGCTAATTCGGTGTTAATGTCGGTGATTTAGACGCTTTATATTAGTATCATAGTACCCTTGGACCGGAAGTCAACTAAAGTGATAGAAACATGGGTTAGTTAGTGCCACTGGAAGTCATCACAATTTTTCAATATAATTTAATTACTAAAAATTTCAATTTTTTTCTTCTGATTATGATGTATGTATGTGCATCAAGGCCGGACCCTGCCAGTCCCTGTTCCCTGCAAAGTCTGCGGTGACAAGTCGTTTGGGAAGCACTACGGAGTTTATTGTTGCGACGGTTGCTCTTGTTTTTTCAAACGGTCTATTAGAAGAAAGAATTCATACAGTTGCATTGGTACGTATTCATTAATTCCTAAACAATATTTTTGCTTAAAATATGGTGATATTTTTTGTAATTAAACCGATTTCTATAGCTGGAAATGGAACTTGTGTTATTGACAAGGCTCGAAGGAACTGGTGCCCTGGGTGCAGACTTAAGAAATGTCTACAAGCTAATATGAATCAAAATTGTAAGTCGCTTGGTCTTTTGTTTTTCAAACTCGGGCATTCCATGGTTGCATAGTGTATTTAGTTTGGTTTACTTATAATCACATCAGAAGGCCTAGTCTTCTTAGAAATCAAAACAATTAGCATCTATTTTTCATGGTAATACATTGATTCAAAATAATTTCTAATTATTGTCGCTTTTCTCTGTCGTTTTTACATTTATTTTAATACTTTGCATCAAAATCCTATGAACATCTTATTCCCGTAATACAAAAATGTTAGCTTTATTGTCAAAGAAATAACGTTGATTTCCGACCCAAGGCATTAGAGTCAAAAATCCAATCGGATTGACCTCTGCCATTTCATACTTTTCATGTTTCAAACCTTTCACCTATGATAATCTAATGGTATTAGAACAGGTCGACTTTCAATGTTTACCATTGCCCCAAGTGAATTCCCAAAGGGATACAATTGTACACATTAATATCCCCTGTCCTAATTAAAAATTCATCTCAGTTTAAATCACTCTTTTCATGTTCCGTCATGCAATAATATCACCTTTGCCATCCCCTTTCGATTATTTCGATGGAGGGTGAGTTGCAACTTGGAAGCATAATAGAACCTTTGCGAAAGAGAGCAAATGACAGGCACACTTTTCCTCCACAACAACCCACTATATAAAGAGAAAGTAAAGGGTGTTATTTTGATTCCATCACTTCGAGATGAAATACAGAGTCCCAGCATTTTTTATTGAAGCTTTTATCTAAAAAAAATCATAACAATCTAACCTCGCATGTCACGCGTATCAGAATAATACGATAGCCGTTTTTCTGATCATAAAAAACCACAAAATACAAGTGTATGTTATGTCAAAGTTAAAAAAAATCATCAGCCCTTCGAAACAAAATGTAGTTTTACATGCAGGAAAGGGCAATACAATATGTATTATGACAATGGCTTTTGCTACGTTGATAACCAACGGAGGCAAATTGCTATTTAGAAAACTTAAACACTTAAAAAGAGGGGAAAAGTTTTGCTTTTCAAGTGAAAGCAGAATTATCTATACTCATTTTGTCAGTGTGGGCTAGTCAAGAATAATATCTATCGACGTTTTAATGGTAGTTGAACAGTCAGAAGAAAATAAATATAGGCTGTCGAAGCTCAATAGTTAAGAGAGTGAAATGGCATCAAAAGTTAGGTGACACAAAACAAGACAAAAGTCCCTCTTCTTGTCAATCTCACATTGTTCAAGTTCTTATTTATACTCAGAATATGCAGATTCTACTCTGTAAAAGGGAAGTTACATTTACAATGTTGAGCATAAACTATAGCTAAAATACAATGCATTAGCTATAGGGCTGAGAGGAACAATGGAGTTCATGTCGATTGTTGATTGTCGACTGTCGATGTCAGGTACAAAGTACAAGTAAAACTGAAGTATAATAGTTGGACAGGTTCATAATTAATTCAACACCAGATTTCAACTTTTTTTTAGCTCTGGGAGTGAACTCTTAAAGTTTTTACATTCGGATCTATACAATAAAACCGGGTTCCTCTTCTTCTGCGTTATGATTAAAGATACTAACTACTGATAAGATAAGTACAGAGAGTTAGTTCTTTCTCCTAAAGAATCCGGATTTTGCAGAAGTTGAGGTAGAATTGAGACGATAGGCTGTAAGCTGGCATGTGATTATGGTACATTAAGAATTTTCCAGAGAATCACAAGTGGCCTGGCCCATCAAAGTACCTATGGATTTCTTTTAGAAGTTAAAAAAATGAATATAATACATGTATAGAGTATTGTGTTGATGGTTATATTTTCGTGGCATTTTTTATCTCAAGGATTCGAACTTTCCGTCTATAGATCCTCAATTTAAGATAATAGTCGAAGAAGTGGAAAGAGTAAATTACATGCTCTTTTGACACGCGGTCAATTTTCTGGAAATTAATTATTCACCATTGCCTTTTACCTTCTCCTATCTACCTTTGTCTGTTTGCCTTGCCCAGTCCGTCCCATGACATTCTTATAAAGTTTATATGTAATTCCGAGCTTCTGTAAAAATCCATTGTGTCACATATTATTTGTCCAATCTTTCGTCCTTTTTGACTGCTCATGAATTGCTAATGCCCTAGCATGTGAAGTATATATTGGGAAGGAATTGTAGTTAATAGGTAAAATTGATTCGTAGGTAGTGTGTTTAAGTATTTGTGTCAGGGTTTCTTTTGTTGAACCTGTCCATTATAAATCTTGACATCCATGCTCCTTGGTGGTGGTGGGGTGAGTACAATTATGGGGGACAGGAAACGCTTGTTAAAACATTTGGGTCACGACACAACCCCAGTTTGATGCCTACAAAATAAATAAAAATTTGAGTGGTTAATTTTTTAATGCTCCTGTCTTATTTGAACAATCTCCTTCATTCATTTCTAAAGCTGTCCAGGATGAACGGGGTCCAAGAAAGGGAACAAAATCCCATTCAAAGCTCTACCATGTCAGAGGTCAGAAACTGAAGAGGACTTCTAATCCAGACACAGAGGATTTTGATGACAAGGATCAGGATCAGATTTATTCTGATTCTTCATCCCAGATTATCGGTGACGATGACACGGATGATAATGATAAGATTGATAGGAAAGACGGCAGAAAGAGTCGAGGAGTTCCGATAGATCAAGGTGAAAGGCCACTTTCTCACCTTTCTCACTTTGCCCCAAAAACGCAACAAATACTACCGAAACTTTCTCCATCCCCTGCTGGAATTCCGGATAATTCTTCAGTTAGTTTTTCGGCATGCTTGCCTTTAAATACATTGATCCCTTGGAACCTTGAGGGGTCTAAAATAGATAAAGACAATTCCGTGCTTTGGCCACTATTGCTGGGTTCGATGGGGCAACAAGGCCCGAAGGTCCTGCCACAGGGGCCAATGATGGTGCAAATCCCAGGTCCAACGATGGGGGTTTCATTTGGCTGGGAGAAGTTGCACAAAGGTGATGATTTGGTTGAGTTATTATAACTTGTAATTAATAAAATAGCTGAATTTGTGATTTTGAGATGGCTTTTTAATAATTTTTTAGGGAACTTGTTCATAAATCTGCTCATTTTAAGCATTCAACATGCTCGATCTCATCCGCCCTTCTCTTTTCTGCCAAGACCGTTTCAAGACAAAATCCTGTCGTCAACTTGGTACCAAATCGTTGGGTTGCATTCATCTTTGCTGGGCTTTTCTTCCCCACCATTCGAATCCTTAATGAATCTTAATACGGATTCCGAGAAAATGTTCAGTAGCAGGTAAATAAAGAGCTCAGTTTTTGCGAGAAAAAAAATGTATCAAAATAAATATTTCTACTATTTTATTAGCAGTCAGTTTATCAAATCTCTCTCTCAAGTTTGCATTCAGTTTTGTCTTACACCAATCGAGCTCTCATTTCTCGAATCTCTGATTTTATTGCGACGAGGTGAGGTGATAAAACTTTAGAAACTTATGTAATACTAATTGCCTTTAGCGTAATTAAAAACTATTGTCCTTAGATATGTCAGAATTTTCGAAATCGGGAGGATCTCAACTCTTACTCCTCCCATCTGAAGACATGGATGCTTTGTATCAGAAAACACTGATTGCTTTGAGTCTATTTCTTTCTCAAAACTATCCGACTCAACCTACTAGATTTGGAAATCTCTTAGCTCTGCTGGAACTTCTGAAATCGGCTCATAATAAGGATTTTTTCAGCTCACAAATTCCGTCGGAAATTTTAAAATTTGCGATTGCTACCTTTTAATTTCAATAAGACATTCGTTCTTTTAAAAAACGAATGAATACTTGTTGATAAATCGAAGGATTTCAAATAGTATTATGTATTATAGTCAACTACTCTAGTATACCCACAGAATTAGATAACCTCTATATACATCTATGAGTATACCGCACATATAATTCATATTTATTATGATAATCGTGTATGATAATTGATAAGGAGTCAATCGTTACATACACAAGTTTTTATTGATAAATCGAAGCCAAAGCCGCTGGATTTTGGATAACACACTTTTGATTATTACAATATGAGTATATAATATTTACATGAAAAGCATATATTATGAATGACCTAAAATTGTCGTAAGATGATTTGATAAGCCTGCTCATAGCTATTAAGATGTCATAATAAAAATGATATGGAAGTTAAAACAACTTACATACGTATAACCTCAATCGTAATTAAAATATAACCTATAATCACTCAAATCCTTAATCTCATTCACCCTATTAATACTCTCGTCACTGTAACTGATTGTATAAATGGTTCTCATATTTTGTTTTTAAGAATATAAATACTCTGTAAGCACATCTAAAATGTTCAGAATCTGAGATAAAAATGTGGCCTTGAGATAATCATAGCTAATTGTTTACAACATCAAACGCCCTAGTAGGTACTACAGCCAGATTAAGGACTGAAAACCTTAAGTACTAATCACAAAAAGTTAGAATGATGTGTTAATAGAGCAATTAATCATAGTAAATAAATAAATAATTAAGCCATCAACATGCAGCGTTTACAAGGATTAAAATCCCTAATTAAGGCTGTTCCTTATCGATTAAATACCGTTTCAAACAGAAAATACACTTCATTACACGAGTTTCCTTCGAAATGCGATGCAGTTATTATCGGTTCGTTATTTTTTAAACTTTTTTTCAATATCTTTATCAGTTACTTGGAATTTCGTAAAATCAATCAAAAATCCCCGTGGGAATATCTTATCCCGAAGTCCGGGTGATTTCGGTTTGGATGGGGTTAATTATTTCTTGATTTACGTTTGACGGTATACTATATTATACGAACACAAAATTCGTAGGTGGAGGCAGCATTGGCTGCAGTACCCTGTACCACTTAACAAAACTAGGGATGAAGAATGTAGTCCTACTGGAAGGTCATAAATTGACCTGTGGAACCACTTGGCACACTGCAGGTTTAGTATGGAGTTTAAGACCAAATGACACGGAAATTGAATTACTGCAGATAACAAGGGATATGCTAGCTCGACTTGAAGAGGAAACCGGTGTAGATCCTGGATGGAATATGGTTGGGGGATTGTTTCTTGCATCAACAAAGGTTATAATTTCGAAATTTATCTGTTCCGTAAATACACAAATAAGTTCAACCCCAGATAAGCAGCCCTCACATAGTGTTAAACGCCCCCATGTTATCGTTTCATTATATTTGAGCTAATTTAAGGTAGTTTGTCTCTACAACTAAAATTCAAAGGCAATGGGATTAATAATTTTGACCACAAATATTATGGCTCATTCGAAGTATTTATTTTAAAACAATGCGAATTAAACTTATTAGGAACGTTTGGATGAGTACAAGAGGCTCCATACAATTGGAAAAGCCTTTGGAATCGAATCTCATGTTTTAGGACCTGAGGCGAGCAAAAATATCTATCCACTTTTGGATACGAATACGGTGTATGGAACCCTGTATTCCCCTGCCGATGGTCATATTGACCCCAGTGGGCTCTGCCAAGCATTGACAAAATATGCGACTCGTAATGGGGCAAAGGTTAGCACTGTCCAGCTTCCTTAAATGAATATGGATTTGATTAAAATCGGCCTTTTATAAATCACACGGAATATTGATTACTTCAAAAGGTAATCGAAAACTGCCAAGTTACAGATATCAAGACAAAGGAAGCTTCATACGGATCCAGGAAGGTTCAAGGTGTAATGACAAATTGGGGATTCATTGACACGCCTGTAGTTGTTAATTGCACGGGTAATGACAGTTCGGAAAATATTTAAAATTATCTGAATTCTGAAGGTGTTAATCGGTATAAAGAACATTTTATTGTAATTTAGGTGCGTGGTCACCCAAAATATGCAAAATGGTAAATGTGGAAATCCCCCTTGTCCCGATGAAACATTCGTATGTAATTTTCGACACAATTGAGGGTGTCAAGGGTTTACCAAATATGCGGGATCACGACGGGTCAGTTTATTTCCGGATTCATGGGGACACGTTGGCCATAGGTGGTTATGAGCCTGATCCAATAATTCTTGATAAAGTTAGTTAATATTTAATGTAATTAGTTCAGTTGAACTCATCCCTACTAAGTTAGTTTTCAGAGTCAATATAACTACTGTCAAATTTTTGTAAATAAATAGGTTGATAATGACTTCCATTTCGGTCTCTACGATCTCGATTGGGATGTATTTGGGAAGCACATTGAAGTAGCAACTGCTCGGATACCTAGACTCAAGGAGATTGGCATTAAGTCGACGATCTGTGGCCCTGAGAGCTTTACTCCCGATCATAAGCCAATCATGGGCAAGGCTTATCTTGATTTCCATACTTTATTTTCGAGGTTAATTTTAGCCTCCTAAAAGAACAATGAGAGAATCGGGTATATTTCCAGGCGAAGACGCACAAGTTCAAGGATTTTATCACGGATGTGGCTTTAACTCAGCGGGTAAAACTCATCCAAAGAAAAACTGTTTTAAAAATAAAACTGGGACATGCTATATACTAATAATCTCTAAATAGAGACTATTGAGAAATAATGCGTTTTTGTGGGATCTATGCATTTCTTTTTAAATACAAGATCAGAAAAACCTTGTTAATCTGTAGGTATGATGATGGGTGGAGGTTGTGGAAGTCAATTAGCCAAATGGATATACAACGGGCAACCCGATTTGGATATGTATGGCTACGACATAAGGTCATATCTTATGATAATTACAATTGAACATTTAATTTTTGTCCTATAAAAAGCTGTGACAATGTAAAAGATCTATCAATTTACAGACGGTTTTCCCCCAAGCTGTGTTCCAATAAAATATGGGCCAAAGAACGAAGTCATGAAGCCTACGCTTCGAACTACAACATCGTTTACAAACATGACGAACTGTTATCCGGAAGGAATCAGTTCCAAGGCCCTTTGCATGCCACGCTATTAGAGCAAGGCTGTTTCTACGAAGAGAGGCAAGGTTGGGAACGACCGGGTTATTTTACAGATGGACCCTGCCCAGTCCAACCCTATGACTACTATGGCCAATACGGTCACGAACGGAATGAAGATATCACTTACAAGGAATCCCTGGCAGGAGACTATAGTTTTGGTTTCCCTAAACATCATGATAAGGTCTTGAATTTTAAGCGAATCCCCTTACAATAGACTTGTGCTTTCACCAAGAACTTGCAAAAATAGTAAAACTGTTAAACAAAATGTGTTGTTGTAATCGCAGATAAAAGCCGAGTGCCTCGGGTGCCGAACTAATTGTGCGATTTTCGACATGTCTTACTTTGGAAAGTTCTTCTTGGTTGGTCCAGATGCGGAGAAAGCAGCTCAATATATTTTCAGTAATCAAATGGCACGTCCACCTGGTACTGTCGTTTACACTTGCATTCTAAATAAGAATGGGGGAATCGATGCCGACTTAACTGTTACTGTATTGGATGATAAGCATCGCTTAAATGAAGATCCCAGTTTTCAGGTATGTAAAGGGAATCTCTCGAAAAATTCCGGTATAAGTCCCCGGGGGAGTTATTGTGTCTCAACCCCTCTGAATGGGGCTTGGAACTCATCCCAGGGGAGAGGTTATGTCCCAAAAAAGTGAATTTCAACTCCAAAACCTATTCGCTCACTCGAATCTCATTAAGACGTAAAACCATCGGATATCAATAACTTTCCTTTTATTCTACGAGTTTGATATTCTTTTCGGGGATTTAAACCGGGGAACTTATATCGGGATTTCGCATAAGGTTTATGCTTGAAAAGCGAATCAAAAAGCTAGGATCACGATAAGTGTAAGTACCGCAAATCTCAAAATAAGCCCCTCTGAGGGGTTGCATTTTAGCTAATAAATACGAAGGGAATTATTTTGAAGGCGGAAAATGAGGGATTTGCGGTTACGGAAGATTTCCAACAAATCTCAACGAGAGAGAATGTAACCTATATTAATAAGCTATAATAATAACAGGGTGGCCGAGCATATTACATCGCGGTGGGAGGAACTACATCCAATTATACTTATACTACAATCATGTCGATTATTAAGTCCAAGAATTTCAACGTAAACTTAATTGATCAAAGTGAAGATTATGGGATGATGTCAATTCAAGGCCCATATAGTAGACAGATACTTCAAGAACTGTTTAACGGCCAAGACGACTTCAGTAATGAGTCTTTTCCATTCTCATCTCATAAAACTCTAACGTTAGACGGTTTCGACATCCGGGTAATGCGGCTGAGTTTTGTTGGAGAGCTGGGATGGGAATTTCACGTTCCAAAGGACAGGTGCTTTAAAATCTATCATCACGTATTTGAGATCGGCAAGAAATATGGCTTAGTTAATGCAGGATATCGAGCCATTGACTCTCTTAGTATTGAGAAAGGTAGCGTCAAAATTGGGAAATTTTAATTTAATTTCTTTGCCGTGAATACAGCTAATATGTCCCACCAACCTCTACTAACATTGGGATGTATGTCAAAATATAGGCTATCGACATTGGCACGCAGACATAAGATCGGATGATTTGCCAATCGAATCCGGACTGGGATTTACTTGTAAACTTAAAACCGATGAAGACTTTATTGGCCGGAGTGCGCTGGAAAAAGAAAAGGCGTCAGGAAAACTGAAAAAGCGTTTATTTTGCTTCACCATCGACGCAAAAGAAACCCCATTGTTTGGATTAGAGACGATATGGAACAATACGACTAATAAACCAGTAGGTTACCTTAGGAGAGCTGACTATGCTTTCAAGTTGGATAAAGGAATTGGATATGGATACCTTTACCAGAATCTTATGGATCAGAATTTAAACGATGCAAAGTCTATAGATCGAGATATCCGATTTTCTATCGAAGTCATGGGGGAACGGCTCCCAGCTCGAATGCACTTAAAAAGCCCATTCGATTCACAAAATCTCAGGATTCAAGGTAATAATAATATAGCTTCAACTATAACTTTAGCTCATCATCGGCAATATAATTATTTTTCTTTGAATTTACTTGCAGGAGATTACTCTAAATAAACTACTAAATACGTGGGGTTGGCAAATATCTCAAATGAAACGAAAACAATAATACCAGTTTTTTGGATGGTTACAAAAAGTCTATTTTAATTGTCAGTTTTAACTACTCTGATATTCTAGTTTATAAAATAAGAACAGTTACTTAATTTCACCGGCACCAACTTCTTTGATGATATCTGCTTTTCCCATAAAATACTCGTGATACCATTCAAGATGATCATGTTTTTCTTGTACCGTTAAATATGGGTTTTTGGAGAGTCCGATGCAAACTAACTCCATAAAGTGACGGATTGGACCTCGTTTCGGACACCAGCCATCTATTTGAGGCTCTAGAAATACGTGCTCATGGAACGATATTTTGGCCTCTTGTTCCAACCCTGGAATTCAAAAGAAAACATTACTCTATAGTTGTCCAGTATTTATATATACAGAATTTACACTTAAAATCACAAAAACACTCGAGAAAATAACTACTACACAACATACCTTGTTCATTGTCAATTGGATAATGCCAAAGCTTTCCTTGCTCTGTCCACAAAATCATTTCCTCAAATCCATTAGCAGGGGGGTGTGTTGTAGCAGATTTTAAATCTTTGGAATATAGAGCATCCCAAGTCATTAAATTAGAAGAAGGTGTTGAGTTTCCAGAGGTTGAAAAAATTCCAAGGGGTGGTGCGCCAAAAATGTCCATTGGGGTGTAAGAAATGGGGCCTTGGTCTTGTCTACGCCGGTCAGAGAATCCAGAGTTTTGCCTTTGTCGATCATCTCTAAATTGTGATCTACCTCTATTATCTCTAATATCGCTACCGTCTCCTCGACGTTCTCGATTTCGATTGTTATGATCATCTAGAACCCGGCGAACACGATGAGCCCGACTGAGATCTGTGTCTCCACTCGGTTTTGGTGGCGATGATTCTGGTTTAATAGTTCGGTCGATTTTCATTCCCTCGAATATTTCACTAAGCATAAATAGTTGTAATTGCATTATAAAATATCAAGGTTGTAGATTTATATGATGGGTATCATTAATTTAATTATCACAACAACAATTAATTTGTAATTTTTACCTTAAATTCACATTTCCGGGAGAATGGCTTTTTAGTTTTTGAACAAGTTCAGATTCAATCGCTTTTGTGTCTCCTTTAACGCTCTTTGCCACAGTTTTCACGGCTGACAACATTTCCTTTCCTTCAAATTACAGTTTAATGTCAAAATACATACTTTTTCTTACAAATATATTAACTCAAATATAATACAAAATATAAGTAATTGACATTGACCACCAACCTATTTCTTTCGAAACTTCTTTTTCTTCTTTTTCAACATTGATTTCTTCTTCTGTTTTCTCTGAAGGCTGTACTTTCATGGGTTTCGCTAATTTGAATTCAATCGCTCTTGCATCTGATTTTTTGACAGTTATAGGGTCTTTGTTTTCTTGATCCTTCATTAAATGAAATATGCAATTCAAACATCAATAAATGTATAAATGTAATGTCAATAATGACGATACCATTTACAAGTAATAAATTCGTGTATCATATTATCGTATTACGCTATCGTAATATGATATAGAATTAAAAGACATCCGCTTTTACCTTCATAATACTCTGAAGTAGATCATTCAAACGCGATTTCGCCTTTTCTTTTGTTTCCGATTTTTTTTCTTCATTTTTATCCTTGCTTAGTTTGCTTCCATCATTTTGATCATCTCCTGACTGACTAGATAAAAACCTTGAGGCGTATGAGCTATAATGTGAGAAATGTCAAATGTGAATTTCACATTGTGAAAATGCATTAAAATATTGATAATATATTATTCATTAGCCAAACCTTTGAAGCTGAAGAGCCGGTCTGCCTCTCGCATGCAAGCATTTGTAAATATTATTCAGTGCTACTTTTCCTAAGGCCATGGTTTTTTTTCTATTTTCTATTAAAAATATTCTCGATTCTCGACCATCGGCATCGACTTAACCGACAGTTTATTAATACTTAGATTTTAAAATCTCAATCAATGAAAAACTCGTAAATATTGTGTATTGCAGAGATGTACTCACATTCAATTAATTACATTTGCCTCGTTTGATCTACCCGGCTACGTCTACCCGGAATGAGACATTGAATTCACAACTCCTATGCAATGTGCACTGATCTCATTTTAATCTGAGATGGATATATACTATTGATTACGAATTAACAAATGAAACTTAAAATATATGCCTATTGCCTACCTTTAAATTTAGAATAAAAATATGGATGTAGAAAATTACAGCCGGGATTGCATGTTAAATTTTATAAATATGTTCATTTATTTCCTTTCTCTTTCCATCTCCAATGAAGCAAAACTATACCTCCAAGCCAAATGCAGTTTTTAAGTAAAAATTGCTATAAAAATGTTGAATTTAAAATTTTTTGAAAATTAAGAGTTGAATGAATTGACACATTTATGAAGACTTTAGCCGAGATGAAGATTGGTTCAATTGGTTGTAATTCTTCTCCGCCATACTTAGCACTTCGGCTTCGGTGGAGGAATGCATGATCCACTCGCTCCGGAGTTGGTGGTATCCAACTTGGGAATGGAACAGTTGAGGGTCACAAGACCTGATTTGTTGAGAACCAACAACGTGAAGGCCCAGAAGGAGACTCCAAGGATCAGATGACGATTGTACTTTCGATCCATTTTGCGGTGATCAGCCGCCCACGACCCCTGCGGAATCGGAAGTTCGGAGAGAGTGGGCGCCTTGAATGCGACAGGCTTTCCATACCCGCTCATCGACCTCGTCGTCCCATGCCTGACCGAAGCAACTCCGCCATTGATCTCGACAAGCTGAGTGATCAGCCGACTTCCGTACCTCAAATTGTTCATTTCTGAAATGTTAAAGATTGGAAATGAATATAGGTATATGATGTTTTGAAATCGTAAAAAATTATAAATTGCAACTTCAAGTTCTCGTAAAAACGACTGGCTCTTGGCTCTAGTCTGGAACTCTGGACGAACTCCGCCCTACCCGTATTATAGGTAGAGTTGGTAGAGGTATCAAACGAACAAAACCTACCGTTCACCGTTTCGCGTTGACCTTATAGTATGAATGCAGTAAGTTGTTGTATGCCACAGTTGTTGTTATTGAGTTGAACGAGATTTTCTGATTTGTCTCTGGTTCCGGTACTTCCGGTTGATTTTTGATACCGTAAGTTTGTTCAAGGTCAAAGGTTCAAAGAAATGTTTCTGTTGAATCTATGATATCAGTCAGTCGAGTCCTCAGTACCAGTGGTACCAGTACACAGTCTTAGTACGATCTCTAGCTGTCTGTAAGTTGTATCTTCGTTGATGTAAACTGAAAAACAACAAACCATCAATCATATGAACTTGAACTTGAACATCATTCCAAATTCGACAATCTGGAATATGGATGTGGATATGTGGAATCTGGATTGGATTCCTGTTCTACACCATGTGTGTGAAGTTAGCAAGATGGCAAGAGGAAGTTAGCAAGATTGCAAGATAATCGTGAAGTTAGCAAGATGCCGTGACCTTTGCTTAATACGATGACCTACGACCTCTCAGAAGTCACCAATGTGACCCCCAGGAAAAATAAATAATTTTATAAAGGGGTTGACCTTTTCCTAAAACCTCCCTTAAGGCCCAAAGCGGCACTTAGGTAAATACTGCAAGATTTTTAGAAGTCCGTGACCTTTTCTTTACTCCTTGACCTACGACCCCCCAGAGGTCACCAATGTAATCCCCACAAAAAATGAAACATCTTTTATATGAGTGACCCCGACCCTAACCCACCCCCTTGACCCCTAGTGCAACTGCAAGATAATCGTGAAGTTAGCAAGATGCGTGACCTTTGCATGAACTGGTGACCTACGACCCCCCAAAAGGTCATGAATGTGACCCCCAGCAAAATTAAATAACTTTATAAAGGGGTTGACCTTTCTCTAAAACCCCCCTCAAGGCCCCCAGCGGCACTTTTGTAAATCCTGCAAGATCCCATCAACTAGTGACCTTAACTTTTTTCCTTGACCTACGACTCCCCCGAGGTCACCAATGTAACCCCCAGCAAAAATAAATAACTTTATAAAGAGGTTGACCTTTCCCAAAAACCCCCCTCAAGGCCCCCAGGGGCACTTTTGTAAATCCTGCAAGATCCCATCAACTAGTGACCTTTACTTTACTCCTTGACCTACGACCCCCCAGAGGTCACCAATCGGACCCCCAGCAAAATTAAATAACTTTATAAAGGGGTTGACCTTTCCCCAAAACCCCCCTCAAGGCCCCCAGCGGCACTTTTGTAAATCCTGCAAGATCCCATCAACTAGTGACCTTTACTTTACTCCTTGACCTACGACCCCCCAGAGGTCACCAATCTGACCCCCAGCAAAACTAAATAACTTGATAAAGGGGTTGACCTTTCCCTAAAACCCCCTTCAAGGCCCCCAGCGGCACTTAGGTAAATACTGCAAGATAATCGATCTTAAACTAGGGTCAAATATAAGACCCAAATATTTAAACTCATACACACGCTCAATTTTATGGTCATTTACTAAGATGCTAGAAAAAGATTCAGCTTTGACAGAAAAGTCCTCTTCCTTATGGAATACCATTAATTTAGTTTTATCGTAATTTAGTTCTACTCCATTAATTTTGCACCAATCACATATCTATTGAAGTTCTACCCCTAGTTTATTGGCAATTGTCTTACTGTTAGAGCCTGTCAAGTAGATGACAAGGTCATCTGCATATAAACGAAATGGGCAACTAAGCTGATCCCCCATACTGTTTATAAACAGACTGAATAACAGTGCAGTGGCCCTAGTGCAGACCCTTGAGGCACCCCGTTATCATCTGCATAGTATTTATCGGATCCCTCTAATTTAAATACGCAATCCGTTAGATTATTTTCTACTATTTTTATATACCATGGTTCCAATTCAAATTTAGTCATTAATTTACGGACTAAAATTGCATGATTTACCGAATTAAAGCTTTCTTCAAATCGACGAATATAGCTACAACTTTTTATTTGGGTTTGACGATTGAAGTGTAAATATTTTGACAGAAAATCGTGAGGGCTGAATGGCACGACCGCTTTTTACGGTAGGCGTGTTGATTATCCGTCAATTTGGAATCTACTCGAAATGATAGTTTACTGAATAAATATTTTTCGAATATTTTGCAATACGCATTTAGTAGCGAAATGGGCCTAAAATTACTTGGACTCCTCTTTGATCCTTTGCCCTTGTAAAGAGGAACAACATTTGCTGCATTAAAAGCCCTAGGTATACAGAATGTTGCAAAGATTTGAGTAAATAATAGTGCAAGTAAAGTAGAGAAGCTTTTTGAACATTTCTTCATAATTGACATCGAATCATACAAATGGTTATTAGCACTTTTCTTTTTTAAGTGCTTGATAACTTTTTTGATATCATCCTCGTGGACTGTAAGTACCCCTTTATCAAAATCCTTACTTCCAATATAATTGTAATTACTACAGTAATCATTACCTTCAGACGTTAAATTTATGTTATTAAAGTCCATAGGTTCAATTACAAATTCATCAGCTAATGCATCATTCAGTTCAGGCTGTGTATTGATTACAATCCCATTAACTTCTAATACGCTAATTGGAATCTGGGATTTGATTCTGAATTTAGTTAATTTGTTAAAAGTCTCGCACAAATTCGACGAATCGGTTGAATCTTTGAATTTGTGTAAGAAATAGTCCTTTTTTGACATGGAAAGTTGTACATTCGCTACATTTCTAAGTTTTCTGACAGCTTTCCAGTCGCATGGAACGTTTGATTTCTAGCTAAATTACGTTCTTTGCATTTAGAAAGTTTTTGTTAAACCAAGGACTATGTTTTCCTTTTACAACTCTCTTATTTAGAGGGGCGAACTGATCTAATAAGCCTAGTGCAAAGTTATTCATGGACAAAAATCGTTCATCCATGGATAATACTTGGTCTTTATCTAGCTCGTTTTTATAATTCTCAAGCTTTAAATTAAGTTTTTCCCAGTCAACATCATCATAATTACGACATTCCATAGTTCGTGGTGGGATTTTTATCTTATTCACTTTTTTTATTACATAGCATAGATCATGCTTGGAACTAGGGAACGAGAAGTGGCCAGAAATAGGAAATTCGTCAATATTATTTACGTACAGATGATCTAACAGTGAAAGTTTATCGAAGGTAGGACCTTCCATTAACTGCCACTAGTTAAACTCTTGGCATAATAAACAAAACTTGTGAATATTATCATCGAATTTTTGGAAATGCTTTAGGAGGTCGATATTAAAATCTCCGAATAGTATTTGGTCGCAATGGTACATTGCAAGGTTTAATTAAGGTCCTTAAAATAATCGTTAAATTCAACTAATGAGCTTTTAGGGTAGTTATTTATTTATTTTCAAATGACTCAAGGCTCCTTACGAGCTTTCGCCCATGGAACTACATACATGAAAAATACAAAACTTATCGAGTAGCTTACAACTAATAGTTTCAGAACTTAGTTAATTTTAGCTCGTAGCCTCAGTAGATACTATACTATACTTACAACTAAACCTTAACCTAGTATATTATAATTATATAATTAAATTCACAAATTTAAGGCCATATTTCTTCTTCTAAGCATAATAATAATTTAGTTTTTTATGTTAACACATTCTTCTCTCGAATCAACATCGAAAATTGTTATCCATGTTCCAAGATTGAGTTGTTTATTTCTAATTGTGTCTATGATTTTTCCACATATGTAGATTGAATTGCTTAAATTTCATTTAGATGGCTTAATCCCCACACTGCGGCACAGTACAATAAATTAGAGAGCACACCGGCTTCAAAAAGTTTGACAGCGCTATGTGCAGAGTCCGTTCTCCCTTTTTTAATATATTTAGCGTCTTACCTAATGCAATTCTTGCACTACTTTTCCTTGCTTTTGTTGCGACTCCAAATAGCCCCGAAGTGGAAAAATTGATACCGAGATAAGTGTACACATTTACGTTTTCTAGTTTCTCTCCATTCATCCAAAACTCATCCGTATAGCTAAGTTTACTTCCTTTCCTGAAGACCATAATTTTAGTTTTTTCTAAGTTCACCTGTAATCCTAGACCTGCAAAGTATTCTTCTAATACTTTGATCTTACGTTTCATTTCTCCTGAGTTACAGGCCAGTACCACTGTGTCATCTGCATAGATCAGAATGTTAATAAATGTTTGAATATCGACCTTAATTCCCTGAAACCCAACTAGCTTTTTCTCAATTTCAGAGATAAAAAGGCTAAATAGTAGAGGGCTTAAACTATC
This sequence comes from Desoria tigrina, assembly GCA_906901685.1. Classification (NCBI taxonomy): domain Eukaryota; kingdom Metazoa; phylum Arthropoda; class Collembola; order Entomobryomorpha; family Isotomidae; genus Desoria; species Desoria tigrina. Next base: position 2,555,651 of record CAJQTU010000010.1, on the reverse strand, counting down.
CCCTTTAGGGTGGTTATAAACAGTGGTTATAATCATGTCTTTCATACCCTTTAATCATATTTTTATAACAATAATTTCAGTTCTGAGAGGGGCGTTGTGCAGTGAATTTCTACCTCTTCAACAGTGAAGGTTTTGATGATAAAAATTATGATACCACCACCCTCAGAAAGTCTATGTTTTCTGATAGTGTGATATCCTTCAACAGAGAATTGACTAATAATATCCCTATTAGAATCTAGTTTCGATTCAGTACATGTGTGGCTGACTGCCGACTCTATCCTTCGATAGCTAAGAGCCTTGGTTGTCCGTGAATTCCCTACCTGACTAGTAAGACCTAAGATGACGATACTACCGAACTACTCGGACTTTAGTGTTGACAATAGCTTAGAAATAAGGGACCTGACGGTCTGACTTATCTAGCTTTATTAATCAGTTGCAAAACGTAGGGCAAAAATACATGAAAGTAGGAGCGATCCACGTCGTTCACCTCCAAATCTAAAGAATCACTCCAGAGAAAGCGAACTTTCTCCTTGCTCCATAACTTATACATAAATATAATTGTAACCATAATAGTAGTCCATATTGTGGATTACAACATGCAAGTACTGCAATTTTGTCTAAAGTTAGTGAAGAAGTGAGTTCGGTAAATTTATTTCGAATGCTATTGAAATTCATGTGCATGAACTTTAAACCTTTAGATTTTAAAAACTTAGCTGGTACTAGATCAGTAATGAGATTAGAGTTGATTGAAGGTTGCGATTCTTCAGTCAAAGGACTAAATTGAAGTCCTGAATCGTTTAGAGATGCGTTTTGAAATGGAAGTAGATGGTCGTCAGTATTCTGGCAGCAAACGGAACACGTCCATTCGGATCTGCGAAATTCCCAGTAGAATTTGTTGTGAGATCCTATCGATGCAGTCAACACGATGGAAAGACTTCTGTTACAGGTTACAGGTTACAGATCTGGCATGTTAGAAAATGCTTCTTTTGATCAATTGGAAGTAGACAGTGATGACAGAGTAAAAGTGAATGTGGATTCTGGAACTCCATAATTAAAACGAATTTAGAAACAGTAGACAAGAAAGTAAATCGGAACAAATCTTGCCTGGAAAAGAGCGTAAATATTTTTAGAGCTCCGCAAGCTCTATTGTACAGTCATCCATTTAAGGCTGGATGAAACCCTTGGTCATCCATCATGTCAGGGCAGAAAATGTAAGGTTAAAAGGTCATCGGTCCGTAGGCAACATCACATACCCGGTGGATGGGTAGGTAGGAGGTAGATGAGAGATGATGCTTCATTTGTGACGTATGTAAAATTGCTTATCAGGTAGACAGTAGTAACGTAGAGATGCTGAGTAAAAACTCCGCTCAGAATGAGCCAGGGCGAACTTTCAAGGCTGAAGAATCAACTTTTTGCTCACTCCGATCCTGTGCTATTTAAGATTTGCATGAGATTAGAATTCAGAAATACCGTGAAATAATAAATTATAGTATTCCGTATTTTAAACTTTTTGTAATTAAGACGTAAAAACTTAATTGACACCAAATTTTCGGGTGAAGTGGTGTTCCTTGTAATCAGGAGTCAAATTTGACATAATTCCGAAGTGATTTGAAGCACATTAAGGATATAAGCAATTAAAAGTCAATACAATTCAATAGAGAGAGAGGTAGAACCTCCCAACCTCTCGTTCTTGACGGGATTTTTTTTGTTCAGTTCTTGACGGTACCGTCAAAGGACCATTTTTTTAAATAGTAAGCGTTGATGTGTACTAAATAGTTGGGATGGTACGGTTTTATTTATTTAATATTTAGGGATAGAATTATTTCGGAGATTTTCTCCTAATTGTCTCAGCTCATGCAGTTATTTAGGGATGGGGAATTATTTCGGGGATTTTCTTTTTCAACTAAGACAGTTATTGAGGGATGGGATTGGGGAATTATTTCGGGAATTCTCTCTTTACAATTCTTCCTATCTATTTGTTTTATTTTGCATGGAAGGTACGCACTTCTAAAAATCTTGCGGTATTGAAGTGCCGCTGGGAGCCTTGAGGGGGGGGGGGGAGATTTAGAGAAAGGTCAACCCCTTTATAAAGTTATTGATTTTTTTAGGGTCACATTGGTGACCTCTGGGGGTCGTAGGTCACCAGTTTATGCAAAGGTCATGCAATTCTAAAAATCTTGCAGTATTTACCTAAGTGCCGCTGGGGGCCTTGAAGGGGGTTTTAGGGAAAGGTCAACCCCTTTATCAAGTTATTTAGTTTTGCTGGGGGTCAGATTGGTGACCTCTGGGGGGTCGTAGGTCAAGGAGTAAAGTAAAGGTCACTAGTTGATGGGATCTTGCAGGATTTACAAAAGTGCCGCTGGGGGCCTTGAGGGGGGTTTTGGGGAAAGGTCAACCCCTTTATAAAGTTATTTAATTTTGCTGGGGGTCACATTGGTGACCTTTTGGGGGGTCGTAGGTCACCAGTTCATGCAAAGGTCACGCATCTTGCTAACTTCACGATTATCTTGCAGTTGCACTAGGGGTCAAGGGGGTGGGTTAGGGTCGGGGTCACTCATATAAAAGATGTTTCTTTTTTTGTGGGGATTACATTGGTGACCTCTGGGGGGTCGTAGGTCAAGGAGTAAAGAAAAGGTCACGGACTTCTAAAAATCTTGCAGTATTTACCTAAGTGCCGCTTTGGGCCTTGAGGGAGGTTTTAGGAAAAGGTCAACCCCTTTATAAAATTATTTATTTTTCCTGGGGGTCACATTGGTGACTTCTGAGAGGTCGTAGGTCATCGTATTAAGCAAAGGTCACGGCATCTTGCTAACTTCACGATTATCTTGCAATCTTGCTAACTTCCTCTTGCCATCTTGCTAACTTCACACACATTTCTACACCGACTACATTAACTTAAATCAAAAATATTTTTTGCATTATTATCATTTATCATTATCACGAGAATCACGACCACATAAAATATGCGATTTGCCAGGCCAGGCCAGGCGAGGCAGGGCAGGACAACAATTGATGAGGCTGCCTCAAGCCACAAGCAATATGGTGTATGGTTGAGTTGAGGTAGCCTCAACAAGGCTCAAGGTCAAAAAAGCGTAAAAAATTAAAATTCAAAATTCAACATCCAACTGACTGATTCAACTTTACTTACGTTATTTTCGAGAAAATTTTAAAAAGTTAATGATGTTTTCAATTTTCAATATTTGATATTCCATAAATAAATGCCATTCCCAAAAATGTTTATGTTTCCTGTCCGTTCGAAACGAGAATCTACGAGACTTTTGTTTTTGTTTGTGTCAGTTAGTCAGAAGTCGTCAGAGAAGTCACGACAATCACAACAGGTGACAGGACACACAGACTGGTTGTAGGAATGTCGGAATGTGTCTATTTATGGAGTTGGCGAAGTAGAAACCATTGCATTAGGAATTGAGGAGGGAGTGTGGAGCATAGAAGTAGAAGAAGAGTGGAGTGGAGTAATGGAGTTAGCGTTTGGACAATGCTTTTTCACTCGCGCTAGCTTTTTCGCGGCTACAAATGGCCTCAATCAGTCAATGCATTCATCCAGCATAGCATTCCATTTTCCATATCACATATAGAAAGCCGGGCCTAGACCTCAATGTCCTCAACTCTTGGGTTTCTTTCCACTCCTGCTACACTTTCATGAGAAATGAAATGAACTACCGTTTTGGCTTCCGTAATTTTAGTGAACTTGACAGTATTTTCAGTAACTACTTATTTTAGACATACATCTATGGTTATGGTTATGGTATTTTATGAGCATATTATTTATTGTTGTGTTAATTGTGTACACCTATTGCATGATTTGCATATGATTACATTGATTACATGTTATATGAGTATAAGTACGACTACAATTACAATTAAAAATACATTTTTGCGTAGGTTGCGCTTACTGCACAGTGCACAGCACAGTGCAATGTGCATTGAAAGCTGAAAAGTCATAATAATGAATAAAGTAAATGAGTTCCTCCGGTGCCGGTAAACTTGAATCGAGAGGTGGTGGCGGTGAGACGGTGAAAGTTAGTCTCTATAGTCTCTGCAATCTGCATGTTGCATGTCATGTGTCGTCGTGTCCGACTACTCAAGCCACAAGCACGTCTCTCTCTAAGCTACTCTTAGTCTTCACTCTTGTGACAAGAAGTTTAGATTAGAATTAATTAGTAAACGTTGTTCTAGCTAGTTCATAGTTCTAGGTGAAAGCAATATCATATAATATTTAGGATTATATCTATAGTTTGTAGTTTAGTTTAGTTAGTTGCTTGATTTAACGCTCACAAATACTCACATGCAATCGGTCAGAGATTGGACTCTTTCTTTGAGATTTGGATTTCGAGTTCGACTATCAACCTGCAACTGCAACCCACAATACACAACACACAACGGCCACACACAACTAAAAGTTTGAAGTTGAAACTTGTTGTTGAAAGTAGGATTCTTAGGATTCTAATTTCTTATGGCGGACCAGGAAGTTCAGGCCGACGTTCCTGAGCGTGAGTTTGATTTTCAAATTTTAATAATTAATGAATAACTTCCTTTGTCCTTATAATTATTTGTTACTGCTGTATAATTGGCAATGACAATGATGCAAATGATGAAACCTTTAGTTTTCCTTGACACAATCGTGGAGGTTAAACATTGTTCTATCTGATGAAAAAAAAACGATTTTTGACTTAATTTATTGTATTTTTATTCGTATAATTTATAATTATAATTGTTGATATATATGTATATATATCATTGAATGAACTCCAAAACAAAAAATTAATTTGAACTAGTTCTAACTGACTACGTACTCCTTTCTTTCTCGGTATCTGATGATATGCAATAAACCAGACTGCCCTGGAACCGGAAGTGAAAAAGCAGGAAAAGCAACCCCGTGCCAAGGATGCCCTAATCAGTCAGCATGTGCCACTGGAAAAGCCAACCTTCCCGATCCTGGTACAGAACAGAACACACAAACCACTAATATTAGCATTTGATAAGCATTACGCCATTAATTGATTCGCATGCAAATTATGTTTTAAAGTTTTTCATCATGGTATATTGTATGTTCTATCAGCAATTTCGGTTATCGCTGCTAAGTTATCATCAGTCAAGCGAAAGATTCTTGTTTTATCGGGTAAAGGAGGAGTTGGAAAGTCAACAGTGTCAAGTCTTCTGTCGAGAGCTTTCGCTGCCACACCAGAAGCCAATGTATGTAATTATAAACGTTAAAATATCTTAATCTGTAATCGTATAAATTCATATGATATATTTAAATGGAATTTTCTATTTTATTGTAAAAATAGGTTGGCCTTTTAGATATTGATATATGTGGTCCGAGTATTCCAAGAATAATGGGATGTGAAGGAGAAATCGTGAGTTCATTAACAAGTTTTTGTAATGCATTTTACTATTATCATTTTATCATAAAATATCGGATCTGGTATATTGTTTATTGTTATAGGACTTTTATGTTTTATCCCTCTAATTGTAAGTTATATAGTGATCAGCTTGAAAAGTTTCATAACTGTCTCCCTGTTTTCATTAGGTCCATCAAAGCGGTTCTGGTTGGAGTCCGGTGGTAAGAGAAATTGTCATATTATATCGATTATCAAAGATCGATGTATTTTTTCAGACAATATTTTCTATTTATTACCTACATATGCATATATAAATTGTTGACAATGATTTGTATCACAGTATGTTGAAGACAACTTGAGCGTCATGTCTATCGGATTTCTTCTCGATAGTCCGAAGTCTGCTGTAATTTGGCGTGGTCCTCGTAAAAATGGCATAATTAAGCAATTTTTAACTGAGGTCGATTGGGGGACGGGTCTGGATGTGCTGGTAGTTGATACACCGCCTGGAACATCTGATGAGCACTTGTCTATTGCGACATATTTGTCCAAGGTTCGTACAGTTAATAGCACATGCCTCGCTCGGCCATGACGGCCATAAAAAGCAAAATACCTAATAGGCAATAGGATACGTTCATTCAATTAATGTGTTTATTGTACAGAGTAACATTGATGGCGCAATTTTAGTAACCACTCCTCAGGATGTCGCGATACTTGACGTTCGAAAGGAAATCGATTTTTGCAAGAAAACAAAAATTCCCATAATTGGAGTTATAGAAAATATGAGTGTTTTTGTTTGTTCAAAGTGCAATGTACGTATATAATAATATTTTTTATAACGCATCACACGTCATAAAAATGTCGTTCTTAAATTGTAAATGTGTATGCAATTTATTATGATTTCAGCATTCCAGTGAATTGTTCCCTAGAACAAGTGGTGGTGGCGAAGGTTTAGCAAAGGAATTTGGAATCGAATTCCTGGGAAGGCTTCCAATCGACCCTAATCTGGCCCGCAGTTGTGACCAAGGAACCAATTTCATCACGGAATTCCCCGATTCCCCGACAACAAAGTTTATGCTAGATCTTGTTAGCAAATTGAAATGATTGTTTATAATCATCCTAAACGGACAGATAATAGTTTGGAAAATGAAATGTATAGACTATTGGCATATTTAGATTATTCTAGTAATCCAGAATAATAGTATGTATCATCGCATCACGCAGCAATTGATACAACATAATGGTTATATGATCATCGGGTATCGGGTGGGTATAACACATACCTATGGCTATTTTATTTTTAGTGTACCCTTCCCATAATTATAATAGATGATATAATAATAATATCTACGTAAAATTAGAAATCGACAAATTCGAATACGTAAATAAAACTTATAGATGTTTTCCCATGACAACAATAATTGTTTGATCATGATATTTGTATTTTGGAGAATCCAAGATTGCTTGACAACCGGCGCTGGAACGACTGGTTAGGACTGGTTGTCAAGACATCTTGTGGAGAATCAATAAATTGATTTCGACACGGAAGCGAACGCGTCTTTTATTATTGACATAAAAGTTATATTTCTGTGAGCAGAAAAAATTTAATGATTTCCATTTAATTTCATAAGACGAGTTAACTAATAAATTTAAAGCGCGGTCAACGAGTTGGGACTTGCTTAAGAGTCATCGGTCTGCAGCTAGATAAGAAATGAACAGCAAGAAGATTGAAGGTCTACCTTTCCTGCCGGGAAACACTTTCATTGACCCTACAGTAAGTACCCTCTGACCATAGTATTATAACTGTATGGAATGGGTAGAATCTTAAAGTTCTAGTTGAATCTTTTTTGTAGCTTTCAGACTTTCGGAGGTGCAACACATTTGATCAGAAAAATGGCTTCATTACAACAAAATCTGACTATCTGGGAGTTGGAAATGTTCCGCTTCCCTCAAAAAGCCTTACAGTCAAGGACCTTTTTGATATGTACAAGTATGGGAACATCTTGACCCTTCATTGATTGTTGAAGTTGATTCTGTACCACAAAATCACCAGAAAGGCAACTAACTATCTTTTCATTTTAAAATCAATTATAGCTATGATCCAATCTTGACTTACGGAGTTCCTAGAGCTCGGCCCCCAAAACCGGTTGTACCCGCCTACGTAGTTTTGGAAAACAAGGTTAAAAGTTCAAATTCATTTCATTGACAACATATCTTTCCCAGTGTCTATAAATAATCCTTTTATTTTACGTTTACAGACCCTAAAATTTGAGGCATACTACAAGGAAACCGTCAACGACTCTGCAGAAGAGAATTTTCGAGTTCGTAATGTCAATATATTCTACTACTTGGAGGATGACAGCATAATGGTCGATGAACCAAAAATTGAGGTATCAATCAATCATGTCACTCATTTTTAGTAATTTTTAAACGGTTGAACTAATTGTTAATGTCCTTACAGAACTCCGGGCTTATGCAAGGAAAGTTAGTGAAACGGCACAGGATCCCTAAAAATAGCTTGGGTGAAACCTATCACTGGAAAGATCTCAATATTAAATGTGACGTCATGTTTTACGGACGGGTATTCCGGGTTGTCGACTGCGATGCCTTTACAAAGGTATATTGCGAACTTGAACCAACTCAATCAAGGAATTTTAACAAGGTTTAATCTTTTTTAGAACTTCTACGAAAGTGAAGGCATCATTCTAAACGATCCTGAGCCTATACCTAGAGATCCGTACATTGAGAAGAGAGTCCAAGCTATGCAAAAACGGACATTTCATACTCCGGATGTAAAATTACTTTCCTTTTCAAGGTAAAAAATAAACTTGTGATGTAAGGTTAATTTAACATAAATAATTATGTATAGGTTCTTTGTGACGGCCGGAAGAAATACATGGAATTCGGTCAAAAGGTTTTGCGTTTCAAGTGTCTTTGGGATGAAAGGGAAGCGGACTACGGGAGCATGAGAAAATACGACTTATTTTATCATCTTGAGGATGACATGATTGAAGTCTGCGAACTTCATGACAATAATAATGGTCGAGATCCATTCAAATTGCTCTTACACAAGACCAGACTGCCAAGGAATTGGAAAGATTTACCCCGTATGAAGACGCTTTTTTATACATTACATCTTGTATTAAATAAGAGTATAAAATCGATAATAGTTAAAGTGTGTAACTTTTTGCAGTTCAATTTCCAATTATATCATTGGAACCAACAAGTAAGGAAATCGTGGAGTACTACGGGCCCAAGGATTTCAAGATTGGAGAGACGATTAATGTGTTTGGTCGAAGATTCTTGATTTATGACATGGACGCTTTCACAAAGCAGTTCTACCGGGATCAGTTTGGCTATACGGATTTCACTCCTGTTTGTATTGAGATGAAGCAAGCGACGCCCCCACCTGCAGTACGGCTTTACTTTTTTTTTAAATCGAAAACATTTTATTCGATTAATCGGGACAGGTTGGAAAATCGTAATTGACATATTTATATTATATTGAAAAAATATAGCCTCTTCCTCCATGGCATGGATGGGGTTCACCGGAAGACTCTCTCCAATCGTGCCTTAGTATTGTTCCACAAAGGCCACGATATGATGCAATGAAACGGCTGGTGTTTGAGTTGAAGGTACTGAAGTTTGGGGCAGTGATGGATTCGACAAGACCTGAAGATCAAGGACGGGAGTTTACTATATCTTATCGGTAATGGTACCTTACTTGAGACTGAAAGGGTTATTTGTTGACAGTTTTAAACTTTCAATGTACCTTATTGATGTAGACTGGTAGACGATAAATTGTCAGTTTACGAACGCCCAGTTCGGAACTCTGGTTGGCCTGGTGGGAAATTTCTCGATTATTGTCGCGTAATTAAGCCAGGCTCCTCTAAAGATGATCCAGAATATTACGGTCCCCATGACCTCTATATTGGAGCTATGTTGGATATTTTTAACTCTCGCTTCTGTCTCAATTCCGCGGATCCGTTTGTGTTGGAGTTCCTCAATACGAATCCAGACTGCTTCCCTGAACATGTCAAGCAGAACATTCGGAAATACTTCGAATGTGAACGACAGCAAAATCCACAGTTCCAAAAGGAGCCTGTTTGCGATCCAGGTAAGTTTAATTCCAACCTTAAGCTAGGTACATTTGTCATCTTGTTATCTTTGGTCAAATTCGAAATCTTAAAAATGATTTATGTTGTTTTAGGGAGGCCAGTTCGTGAACAGCCTGTTGGCGAAGGATTCTTCGAGCATATGGGACTGGGAATCCAGAAGCTAAATAAAAATGTATGCGAGCATCCTATGCCAATTCCGCCGCAATTTGTATGGGATGAGTGCAGGAAGCTCGGATACAGCGGTGGACAACCACGTCCCGAATATGGAAATGATGATGAAGAACCCATTGATCGACTTTGCGAGAAACCTTGCCCTGGAAATCCGGATATGTTTGAAGAGAAAGACCTTGCGGTTAACCAGCCGGAACACTATCTCGCTCCTGGTATACCATTTTACTAAAATTATAAAAAGCAACCTTGTTAAATTTAAGGTTCTATTATATTTGAAATTTCATTTAATTCTTAGATCCTCTGATGCCGAATCCGAAACTTACAGAGGATGCAAGTTGCATTCCTCGGGACAAATATAACCAGCTTAAGCAAACCCGGTTTGACTGCTTTAATCCTCCCGACGCTGACCAACAGTATGAACTATTTTTAAAGCAAAGCAAATTCAACTGCCCTTGCCCACCCGAGGAAAATAAATCGCACTTACAACAACATTAACCAAAACACTTCCATTACTTCGATGGATGGACTTACACATTTATAATTCTACCAACTTACTACCACTACTGTTCAAGGCATAATAACGTGTACGTGTAATTCAATACAATTAAAATAAAGAATATACAAAAATAAGAACCAAGAATCAATTAACATGTATTGAATTTTAAGATATTTTAATTCTTTATTAGATACTTTTCCAGTTTTGTATTATGTAATATGTAGTACACCTTCAAGCTGTTAGCTTAGATTTAGATGTAATATTGCAACATTATATAGTCATTAATCATTATATTTTTCGAAGCAGTTCACCTCATCGAATCGTCATAGGATAAAGCTCTCCAGGAGAGTTCTACCAATAAAAAGTTGGAATTTTGTACAATAATAAGTTCTCACTTCGATACGATTCTACATCTAAATATACGCACTTTCGATCGGTTGATTTCTAGGGAATCTGTTAATATACGACTTGTACTGCACTGTACGAGACACTAGGGGTTAATCATTTTGACGCTGACTTACATTATTGACTGTTATTACGTTAACATTAACTAATTTAAATAAATGCACATGCCTCATACGTCCAAACGAATCACAGGATAATCAGAAGGGAAATTATTTACATGGTAGTACTCGAGTTAGCTTAGTTTGTAAAGTGGCATTTTTAACTATTCCGACTTTTATAGATTGTTGTGACACAATACTTCATCGTTTTTTTTTGCGTCTAAAGCTTAATTCACTAGTATCATTAGTAATTAGTATTCATTAGTACTAGATAGAGATACAATAATCTACTATACATTAGACTCCAGATCTTGACATTCTTAACAACTGATTGCGAACGAAGGGATAGTCACCGAATTTCTGACGAGCACCTTTAAAATACTTCAACGCTTTCCATGCACAATCGGAGAGTTAAGATTAAAATTAATTAGACAACTATAAATTAACGATAACATGGTCGAAATATGGAATTATCATGCAGGAGTACAATTATTTGGTATGCAACATATAACAAATAGTTAATAATACATCGGATCAGAGATCATACATCATACCGGATAGCAAAAAAAAGTATAAACCAACAAGTCTAAAAATAACCGTTGAGATAACGTAATTCACGAAAGAATTCACTTATTATGCACTGTAAAGTGAAAAAATGGATTGATTCATTCCAATCAATATATACATAAACTGTAAATATGGAGTTTAAAGTTTGAACACCAAGCTTTGTAGAAATTAAAACAAGAGCAAATAAAAAATAAATAAGAAATTCTTTCAGCATTTCAGCTTCTCTGCATAAAAATACTCAAATCTGCATAGATTAGCAAGAACACAAGGTTCTTAAGTTGGTCCATGGACCATTTGCAGGATTCCTCGGTTCATCAAGGAATCTCGGAGGGAATTGTATAGCTCCAACTGTTGTTCTGGCTTCAATGTCAAAAGCTGTAATAAAGTAATAAATAGTATAACATACCTTATGTCTTTGGTGAGTCAAATACAAGGCAGAATATAGCAGACTGCGTGTAGACTGCTTGAATGTGTATTAAACTTACCTGCTGTAGCAGCTTTTGACCCGATGGCATCCTAATGAAACTGGTAAGATAAACGTTTACGAATGTAGCCATTAAAATCTGACAATCGAATCGATCCAAAAATCCTCCGTGACCAGGGATGACATCTCCAAAATCCTTTGAATAAAATCATTTGGTTTTGTTTATTCTGTGAACTTTTTAAATAAATCAATTTACTCAATTTAAAACTAAATTAGCACCTTTATTTTGAATGCGCGTTTGAATCCGGAAGCAAAGAATCCTCCAAATGGTCCAATAACACTACTGAAGACTGACATGGAGAGAGAATGGAGCATAAACGGATAAATCCAAACATATGGCCGCATCCCAAACGCTTGACAAATGCTAATGAGAAATCCAGGCAATGCGTACTCTTGCAGTTGAAATAAGTACGATGGCTGAAGATCAAATACCAAACCACAATTTTATAAAACCGACATAAATACACAAATACAAATGAATTAAGAATTAATGAATGAGCATCAAGTGGTTACCTCGCATTCTAATCCAAGAGTCATTTTGTCAACAGTCTCACTGTATTCCACAGAACAGACAAAATATGGGAATTGACAGAGGAAGTACGAAAACTGAAAATGTTTATATAGAATAGTTTAAAAATTAAAAATTGTATCTAGGGCCGTATTACTCGTAATTAACATTTTATCTCAAAATCACTTACCCCAAGCCCGAAGAGGACGGTGGAAAATCCCCCTCCTATAAAACCTTCCCACGTTTTCTTTGGAGACAATTGAATAAGTGGGGTTTTTCCAAAGAAGAATCCGAACATGTATGCCATAACGTCATTGCAAACAATCATACTCACCGGAACAATAAACCTACAAATGAACAAAGTATCGTATAATATTACAGAAAGACTCTTTGGCTTTGGCTACTGATTGAACCTTCCATGTTTGATGATTATTAAGTATATGAAATAATTATTAAGCAAGTGTACCATATCATTCCTTCAAAGATGTTCTGAATTATTAAATAGGACTGAGCCACCACAATTAACAGGGCAACATGGGTCCACGCAAACAGACTGAACTGCCGCATATAATACTTTTTCACAAGGGAAAGAACAAACCAGACGAATCCGACGATATACATGGCGAAGCTGATGAAGCGATGGTAAGTGATAAGCCAACGTAACGGCTCCTATAAAATATCAACATTATAATCCTAATCCTTAACGTGAATTGGATTTGAATATCCACATGAAAACGACATAATCATGGAGAGAAAGTTTAGGTATATTTCATACCGTTCGATTGACAAATACTCCGAAATAGTCGACCATGCTCTCGCCATAGAAGAAGTAATTGGACGAGATGAGAAAATACCACGACAGAGAGCGAAACCACGGCAGGTTGTGAACACGGTAAACAGAATATCCAATGTTAATGATTTCAGCAAAACATTTTACTTGTACAACCAACGTCTACATAAGAAAAGTAAGTGCAGCAATATAATACATGTATATCAATATATTTCAACTTGAATCAGAACTAGGAAGGCTTAATCCATTTACAAAAACACATTGAAACCTTAAAAATGAGAATGTAAGTAATCTAATATTCAAACAACTTACCGTCACCATTAACGCCAGGGGACCTAGATAGATAATTACGCCAAAGAGGCCAATCATAAGCCAAGTGAATATCCCCCGAATGACCCAATTTCTCCATCTAAAAACAAAAACACCATAACATAACAATTTTAGCCAGAGCAATACTCCAAAAACCTGGAATATCATTTTTACAATACCAAAATTGAACAATCGAAATTCATTTAGCAAACCTATCAGAGAGACCATCGAGAGCAGTAGAAAGTACTTCGGGAGTCTTGTCAGTCCCTTGTGGTATCTTTTTTGAAAGCTTATCCAAATCTCTCTCTTCAGGGAGCCTTTCTTCCTCAGAATCTGCACTGTCTGCTCCCCTCGGCCCTTCTCCATCTCCAGACTATATATTAATAAATTAATCAATAACAAATAATAATAATATATCTACATTCAAACTCATTTTTAGACTATTACTATTACATATTAGTTTTCATAGCCTAAATAACGAATGAAATTTTAATTTCAACTTACTTGTGTGACTTCCTCTTCAGCTTCCGCTTTTCTTCGTCGAAGCGTCGACTCTGCTTCCTCTCCAGCGTCGCCACGGTCCATTTTGAATTGGTTATCAACTATGGGTACCGTTTCCCTGTACTTTGTGTTCGCTGTTCGTTTTGCAGTTATCTAATTGGAAGAAAATCTGAGCGGAAATCTGAAATATTTTAATATTGAATATACAATTATCAATTATATTTAACTAGGAAAAAGGCCTGTCGCTGACAGGCACAAGATTCAGAACCTAAAATCCACGAAACGGTGTATGAGAATCGTCGAGGTTCACCATTTCTAGGATTTTAGGTTCTGAATCTTGTGCCTGTCAGCGACAGGCCTTTTTCCTAGTCTTTTTTGTGAGTACTGAAGCGTAGTTCATATGATGACCTGCACACAAAATGAGGCAAAATGATACAATGGGATTTAATTAAATAATTATGAAGGTTTATTACAATTTGGGCCCCGAAGGGAATTTTATTTTGTATGCATGCTACACATGATCATTAAGACTGATCTAAGTGGTGGGCCAGAATTATGCCGTTAAAAATCTTTGAAATGTTGATACTGAAGATGTAGGAATGAAGTATGGTTAACAATTTGACCTACCACCTAGAATCCCGATTTTTACAGGGCTTACGCCTAGTAGGTTTGTAATCTGACTATTGTTACCCCCACCCCCCTCCCCTTTATATCAGGTGATCGCCATCCCCCCTAACATTAAATATTCGAAAAGCCCTTGGTCATACGTTTCGAACGACATATCACACGAATATGTTTGTAATCTGACTATTTTTACCCCCATCCCCCCCCTCCCCTTCGGATCAGGTGATCGCCATCCCCCCTAACATTAAATATTCGAAAAGCGCTTGGTCATACGTTTCGAACGACATATCACACGAATATTTTGTAATCTGACTATTTTTACCCCCATCCCCCCCCTCCCCTTCATATCAGGTGATCGCCATCCCCCCTAACATTAAATATTCGAAAAGCCCTTGGTCATACGTTTCGAACGACATATCACACGAATATGTTTGTAATCTGACTATTTTTACCCCCATCCCCCCCCCCCTCCCCTTCGGATCAGGTGATCGCCATCCCCCCTAACATTAAATATTCGAAAAGCGCTTGGTCATACGTTTCGAACGACATATCACACGAATATTTTGTAATCTGACTATTTTTACCCCCATCCCCCCCCTCCCCTTCATATCAGGTGATCGCCATCCCCCCTAACATTAAATATTCGAAAAGCCCTTGGTCATACGTTTCGAACGACATATCACATGAATATGTTTGTAATCTGACTATTTTTACCCCCCTCCCCTTCGGATCAGGTGATCGCCACCCCCCTTTCATTAAATATTCGAAAAGCCCTTGTTCAGCTTTAGAGTAGTTAGTTAGTTTGATATGGGAGCATGGAATTGGAATTGGAATCAGTGTCGCCATCTATGGATCGGAGATTGTATTCTGTTGAATGGAATTTTGGGCTTCTGACTTCTGACTGACGGACTGAGTTCAGAGAATAGCGAAATATAAGGGGCGATGAGTTGCTTTTTTACCATTTAAAATATTAGATTGGTAAATTACACAATAAACAGATTAGTACGAAATAAACATTAAACGCTACGCGTAAGTAAGTACAAATAGTATATACTAAAAATGGAACCGTTAAAAAATTTTCTTAGGAATACGATAGAACTAATTAGTCCTTAATTACCAATACCAAGTAAGAAGTAAGTACCAACAAACATTAAAGTGTTTGTATGGTTTTTATAGAAATTTAGATTTAGACGTTAGGCAGATTATAAAAGCAAACCAGACACGTTAGTTAAAGGGTGAATACGTTTAGGTTTAGGATTCCATCTTCCATCTAATCATTAATAGTTTTAAGTTTGAATTGAATTATGAATTAAACTCTTCAGTCGTAATCTCAATCTCTTTCACTTCAACTTTTCGTTTGCAATATTACAAAATTTTTAACGCTAAAATCAAAGCGTTAAAAATTGTGATACAGGTCACAGTTAAAGTCGTTAAAGAAAGACTATAAAGATCAAAGATACAAATACCGGTCGACACTCGACAGACAATCACTTCGAAATTAACACGATATTTATAATAAAGAGAAGAATTGAGATCGCGAATGCAACGTGAACGATGCAGCAGACCTTATTTATTTCATCTTATTTGTTATAATATTATTGCAAACGAATAAAAGTCAAATATTGCAAATAAATGAATGGACCACGGACGGATATTGCAAATATTGCATGCAATGCAAGGAAAAGTAAAATAAATAAAATGTGAAATGGAAATGGAAGTAACAATAACAATAGTTTTAGTTAACGATTAAGGAAAATTCTGAACGAAGCGATTACATGATTACATCCAATATTGAATATCATTTGATTTTGGATTGGGTTTGGGTATACGTATTGTAATGCTACCTTTTGCAATTAAATTAAAATTTAGATGAAGGCCGAATGAGAAACGACAGACTACAAACTATGAACTAAAGAGAATGACTCAAATATAACACATTATGCATTATTATCAATTTGCAATTATTGCTCATCATTTATCAATTTATCATTCGTCATTCATTGTGCATTGAAATGTGAAATGATTGGAATGAATATATTCAACAATTACAAATTCAAAATAAATTCAAATTACAAATTTGAAATTAGATAATGTTTCAGCGTCAAACGCAATCGAAATCAAACAATAATCAAACATAATGTCAAATGTACAACATAATGAAATGATAATTTGATAATTAATAAAAATAATAAGATTCAAGACATTTCAAAAGATCAAAGATAGATCAGTAATCAGTACCGTAACGTCAAGCGTAACAATGTAATCACACCGATATCAGATCACACTGTGCACTGGTGACAGTGGTGACTGGATGACTGGATTACAGATCACCTCTGTATTGGTTTTGTGATATTCAAATATTTGATATTTTGTATTTGATATCGATATTGTGATTGTGAGACTGGATCTAATCTTTTGTTTGTTGTCTCTGTGCTCTGTTGTTGATAGAAAATAATATTAAGTGATCTCTGTGCTCTGTGTGAGAATCTGTGAATCTCCGTCCGTAGTCCGTCCGTTCCCTGTTCGCTATTACTTGATTACTTCATTCTGGAAATTCTGCTCAGCTTTTGTTTGTATATGCTAAAAAATGTATCTTCTGAATATCTCTCTGACTGAATGCAGAATGTAGAATGAGAGCGAGAGCATTGTTTAGCTCATATTGTAGCTATTGTAGCAATGCAATGCAATATTGAATATAGCTGGACAGGGAGACCCGAATGTGGAATGAAATGCGAATGCGTCCAAAAAATTCCCATCGATCTCTTCAACTGTTCAACAGTTCAACTCTTCGTGAGTTGTTCATAGAGCATAAGCATAAGCAGAATCTTGGTCAAAGTTGGTGCTTTGGTTGAGTCAGGTTGACTCCAAGCTCGCAGGACTTTTTGAGTCTTCTTTGCACTTGTTGTTGCACACGGTACTTCGACCTTGACGATTTGTTGGTCTTCTGATTGTGTCTGGACTGGAGAGCTTTGGATCTTGGTTAGTTTCTATTACACTGTACTATTACTGTTGTTGTATAGTCCGACTATACGTCTTGCTGTCCATCTGTCCATCATATACTATCCATTGCATAAGTATCATTTTTTTAACCGGTTTTCGTTTTTCTCAGCTCAAAACCTTCAACTTCAACCTGGATTGTGAATTGAATTGGATTTCGCAAAGGAAAAGAAGGATTATTGATTATATTCAGTAATTAGTAATTTGAAAAAATGACAGATTTTGTTGGAAAAGTAAGTACACCTCAAGTACCAGTACCATAAATTGTAGAGTTCGTATATATTATGCACTTGACCACGTACATAAAATTTAATTTTTTTAGGTCTCTGAACACGTATTACGTAACATAAAAATTGAATATTAATTTCTCTAACTTTGAACTTCGTTTTATACCTTTAGCCGATAACATGCCGTGCGGCCGTAGCATGGGAGGCAAAGAAGCCCCTTGTAATCGAAGAAATCGAAGTGGCACCCCCACAAGCAGGTGAAGTCAGAGTGAAGATACTGGCGACAGGAGTTTGTCACACTGATGCCTACACCCTTGATGGCCATGACCCGGAAGGGCTCTTTCCTTGCGTTTTGGGACACGAAGGAGGTGGTTTGGTCGAGAGCGTTGGGGAAGGTGTCACGGCATTCAAGGCTGGAGATCATGTTATTCCGCTCTACATTCCCCAATGCTACGATTGTAAATTTTGCAAATCACCTAAAACGAATTTGTGTGGCAAAATCCGGGTTACCCAAGGCAAGGGTGTTATGCCCAATGGAACTTCACGGTACGATATAAGAAGTTAAAAATTATAGTGAGTAAGGGTTGAAATGAATTTGGTATTTAAGGAGACATTTTTTTGTATAGATTTACCTGTAAAGGAAAGACCCTTTACCATTTCATGGGATGCTCCACTTTCGCCGAATATACAGTCGTCGCTGAAATATCTCTTTGCAAGGTTGAGGAAAAGGCTCCACTGAATCGAGTTTGCCTGCTTGGATGTGGAATTTCCACCGGATATGGGGCTGCTTTGAATACAGCTAATGTGGAGAAGGGGTCGAATGTTGCGATTTGGGGCCTTGGAGCCGTTGGACTTGCCGTGGCAATGGGGGCTAGAGAGGCTGGAGCTGGACGAATTATCGGAGTTGATATCAATCCTGACAAGTTTGAAATTGGTGAGGGTTTGAAGAAATTCAAAAGGATCGGACTGGGCTACTAACAATAAGAACTGTTAAAATAAAATTTATCTATTTTTTTATGTCATGCAATTTCAGCACGAAAGTTTGGATGTACTGAATTTGTTAATCCGAAGGATCATTCGAAGCCCATCCAAGAAGTTCTGACTGAAATGACTGATGGAGGACTTGATTACACTTTTGAATGCATTGGAAGCGTCGCAACTATGGTATACAAACAAGCTTGCTTGTTTTATTGCTTAGAAATCAGTATTTTGAATTTACAACTCTAATTTATTAGCGAGCAGCATTGGAGTCCTGTCATAAGGGATGGGGAACTTCAGTTATCATTGGTGTAGCTGGAGCGGGTCAAGAAATATCAACTCGTCCATTTCAACTAGTAACAGGGAGAGTTTGGAAGGGTTCAGCTTTCGGAGGCTGGAAAAGCCGTGATTCGGTCCCGAAATTAGTGGAAGAGTACCTCAAGGGGAAGGTTCTAGTTGATGAGTTTGTAACTGGAGAACTACCTCTTACTGAAATTAATGAAGCCTTTCATCTGATGCATGCAGGAAAAAGGTTTGTCAAATTAAGACTTTGCTAAAGAGACGATTCCCCTGAGATTTTTGTTAATTATGCATAATCTTCTGTATGTTGTGTTTTCCAGCCTGCGAACTGTGGTACTATTTTGAGCCTTCGGCCTAAGCTTCATGAGAAAATCCTTGCTGAATCCTTAGGACTCGGATTCTTCCTTCAAATAACATTAACGGTGATACTTGAGCTTCCTGTGGAACTTGATCGTAGTTTCTTCGTCAGCTGCAGATTGCTAAAAACGTTCTTCGTATATAATCTATATATAGGTATATATATACTTATACATGCCTTACAAATTATACTCTTACAACCGTTAATGATGTTATCATAAGGATAATTTCACCGTTTATATAACCTCCCGCTAGTCTGATTTACTGCAGACTTTCACCGGCTTCTCCGGAACCTAGAATAATCTTGTGCTGTGTTTGTAATGGGTTTGAGTTAGGATAAATGTCTATTTTCCTTGCAACAGAAGCAAAATAAAACAGCAGATGCAAAGTTATTACATGGTTCAGAGACTCTCTCTTTATTCCTTCCAGTTGTTTAGTAGAGTACAGGTAATCAATATTATTAACTCGGAGCCTTACGATTAGTTTATTCAAAGAACAATTATTTCAAATTTCAACCAAGTCATCACATTAAATTAAATGGTGATTACATCTCAGAAGAGCAAAACAAGACCGTCAAATGGCATTGTTTTCGGTCCGTAGTTTCTGGAATTAGAAATTAAAATGCTTCATGTACCGGCAATATGAGCCTAGTCATGGTCTCCGCAGTATGATGACTTAAGGATTTTACTGATTGTAATTTACTGATTAACTGCTACACAGTAAGACACCTTTACGAGTGTATTCTTCCAACGGTATAAACGATGATAATTTCAATCCAATTTCTGATTTTTTTCTGCTTAAAATAATAAAGGCAGATCACAAGGAAATCAAAGTTCAAGGGGGCAGCCAGGGGTGTGTGGTATATATGGTGTACAATTAATCATGGAATGCTACAATATATCATTAAGTAAACAGATGTCTAGGGTTACTCTTCTCATAATATTATTCACATTTAGTTAATTAATTAGTCTAAAAGGTTTTACTCATTTTGTACACACAGACACAATACTTTTTGTAACACAATGATTTGCTCATTTTTGGATAATCACTCTTTTGCCTATTTTGTTCAAGTTCTAACGACGCTTTTAGTTACAGAGTTACATATTTACATATCATTATCATTTATATCAAGTAGGCTAATACGGTACGGTTATCGAATAGTTGTTCATCAAAGTTACTCATTCTGGCTTGCATTTAATTAACTTATTCAATTATCTTCTGCGCAATAATGGAATTATACAATGTATGGCACTCGCATTCATGATGATTAAGTGGAAAAGCTCTAACAAGTAAGTTGTACGAAGTAAGTTGTAAGTTCTACGACAACGTTTGACCTTTATCTCAATTACCAATTTAGTACTTTTCGTGTTATATCTACAAAAATGAGTATAGTCACCTGGATTAGTTTTATTCAGACATGCGAAAACAGTCATTCTTTTAAAAGGAGAAAATAATTACGGATAATTCGCAATGAACCACGATTTCTAATCAAAAACATTCATTTTTATTACTTTAAATATGATATCAAACACAGCATTCGATTCGTAATTCATTTTTAATTCCTTCCGAAAAATTAATACATCATCGAGGTGAGAGTGATTTTTTTTACGAGAGCCTCTGTTGACAATAGCAAATGTATATATTTTCTACTAATACTATTCCTACATCTATCTAGTTAGTGTAAAGTATCATTATATTATTATAGTTTTATCCAAAGGGACTAAGGAATAAACTGTCAAGGTTTTGTTAGGATTATTCTTGTTAAATTATTGCCAAATAATAATTTTATGACTCGGCAAACGAAACATTTTTTAAATATTTATATACACAGAAATACGAAATAGTATCCATTACTTTAAATTCAATTCATCTAGTTGTTACACATTTAAAAAACTATACCAAATAATTACGTTAAAATTCAACTTTAAAACCGGATTATATAGCCTGCTGTCCAATGGCACAGTTCTCAGTAATCAATAGAGAACAATTTAATGCAATTTAATTAACTAAATAAAAATACATATTATTTTTCAGAGTAATTTTGATTAGATTTCAAGAGGTCCGTCTGAGCTCCCTTCGATATCCGTATCATCGTCGTCATCCAATTCATTGTCATCCCGGTCTGAAAACGAGCCTGAAAGAGAACATCAAGAAAATTAATTTCATTTCTAAAGTTTACAAAAAAAACTATTATTAACGAAGCCATGGGCATGGCCGGGTCGAGTGCAACTAATTTCCTTTTCCCATTGAATTTTTATTAACAATTATTTTGACAAAAGAATGTAAATTGATTTCATTTCGAAATTACATAGAATCATTAGAATAGAATTTTCCGGGTGAAAGTTCCCAAGCAGGTTCGATATATATTCCAGACCCGTATTTCCATATATAACTACCAATTTAAAACATATTCTGAAAAAGTTGTCCCTTTGCTGTGTAAATATGTATTTGAAAAAATAACGATCAGAAACTTTCAAACTTCTAATCATATTTAATATTCAAAACGAAATGGAAGTGAAAGTCAAAGTGAAAGTTTTACATAGTAATTCTCCTCCCCCTATAAACTAATAATAAGTTTTAATTACCAATTACTGTCCATCAATAAATTGAAATCAAATTAGTACAAAAATTGCTGTCATTCAACACGGAAACATCCCGAATCAGGTCATAACTATCTCGAATTTTGTGTTGTGACATTTAAGGCCCCGGGATTTATTCCTGTAGCATTTTATTTTGTACTTGACAAAATATTCATGTGATCTATAGCGAAGTAATGCTTCGATTGAAAGGTATAAACTCACCGCAATTTGCACCCCGACACGGTCGGTCCGACTTGGCAAAACAACTGCACCACTCCCTGGGACTGATGAAGATATCCCTGGAAAAGAATAACATGTTACATGATATCTCTCACCCGAGTAAGCGGAGTTTATAGATAAGCCTGACATGATTGATGACATGAATGCTTTTAGCACATCAATATTCTTCCATGCTCCGTGTGTCTGTTTCTGTGTGTGTGTTTTTTGTGCTTATTTGTACATCATCATCATCATCATGGGACTAGGACTTTCACCCTAAAATCCAAGATATAGTCGTTTCTCCTCTGAAAAAAACGTCTAATCTTGAATCCCGTGTAATCCAATCTCTTCTCCATTCGAAGCATTATAAAGTACGGCAGTCGTTATTTGAGAGAGAAAGTCTCTTTAATCATTCAGCAAGGACTGAATTGCCTCCTTGGACGTCTTAGTTCTTTAATGGATCTATTCAGTCCTACCATTACCATTTCTTTTATTCCTACAAAGTTAAATAGGTGTTCGTTCGGTACAAGTAGTGCTTTTCGTTGAATTTGTATATATACTCCTTCGTACTCGTTCGGTCCACGAAAAATTACAAAGTTGCGAGAAAGTCGCTTAACGTTTCGAATCTATATGTTTCCTTCGTAAAATCGTTTTAATCGAAATACTACATTTCAGAACACATACTTCAAGTCTTCAAGATTTGCAATTAATTGTGCAAAAGAACCCAATCACCCAAAAACACTAGTTCTTCCTCTCTCTATAGTTTATCGCAATTTAAAAGTGACGACGGGTAAAGATATACAGTTATAATGGAGGTTGAATGAAAGTACTTTGCTGACGTTTTTTGTCTCACCCTTTTCCTTTCGAAAAATGTCTGTCAATGACAGGAATAAATTTTGTCAAAAACTCTCATGTTTCATACACATCTTACTTTCTCTGCTCTCTACATGTTACAAGGAAGTGAAACCCAATACCTTCATTCCTAGCCAAAGTCGATAGAGTGTAGACAAACTCCATGTGTGTAAATGTAAACATATTTATTTTCTAAGAGAGTAAACAACTTTTAAAAACCTTTTGGCTACCTTAGGAGCCAGTATTAGAACAGAAAATGTAATCTAAGGGACGGGTTTGACAGGTTCGTTGAGTAGAACTGGTAGTAAAAAACAGGATATTTTTCATCCGCTATACAAAGTATTGAATTCTAGATTGGAAAATATGAGCCAGTCCTTACTTCCTCTGCTGCCTCTATCTATAATGGTCTCGAATTCCAAAGAGAATCGTTTCCGTTGATGTTTGTCAGATTTTCCTACTTCTTACGGATCTTTTAGATCTTTTCGATCTGGAGGGAATAGGGAAGCCTTTAGTTATAAAAGAAGAGAGAGGATTCAAAGACTCGACGAAAACGACTTTGAGCCCCTCCTGTCTTTAACGATCCTTGAGGGGGGATTTTATATATTTTATGTTTTACGAAACTTTCTCTGTATGCTAATTTACCTCCAGGAGGGAAATTAGGCCTGGAAAAAGCTTTAAAACAGAAGAGGGAGAAGAGATAAAGATTAGAAATTAGAAAGAAAGAATCTGCCAGCTATCTCCAGTCTTCCAGTTGTAATCTGCATGAATGGATGGAAAGATGGAATAAAGCTAATAAAACACCTTTAATTCCATCTCATTCTATTTTATGTTAGGATTTACCTCAAGGATTCCGTACTACATTCTTATAATAGTTTTGGGAACTTGATCCCTATATCGTTCCCTTTGTAAGTATTAATCAATCTCCTTCTAACGGCCTTTCTAGTTTAGTTACGAGGAATCTTTAGGGATTAATCCAACAAGCCGTTTTGAACAAATTTCTTGGAGTAAGGACTTTCTCCCATTTGGGATGGAATATGGGCTCAAGTGTCAAAGTTGCTTTATTGTTGACTCTGACTCTCTCTCCTGTTCCAGTTTCAGCGGAACTCTTGTTTGGAGTTTAGGGAGTTCGTTTAATATAAGATATAAGATGAGGATATGGCTTAATTTATCTGTTACTTCCAGTTTGTCATAAAGTCATAAGTTATGTCCCCAACTGGTTTAGTTTATGCAAAGTTGTGTAAATGGGAGTTTATGGGGGCTTTTGATATTTGAGAAAAGTTTAATTATCCTTGATATTGTGGGA
Organism: Desoria tigrina; assembly: GCA_906901685.1. Lineage (NCBI taxonomy): Eukaryota > Metazoa > Arthropoda > Collembola > Entomobryomorpha > Isotomidae > Desoria > Desoria tigrina. Next base: position 2,531,411 of record CAJQTU010000010.1, on the reverse strand, counting down.
TTAATTTGTGTATTATTATGTACTAATTTCGTCAAAGTCAATAAGCTCCTGAATGCTGAGAGTTAAAGTTTCCTCAAGGACTTCTTTGTTAGTAGTTGGTTGGGTTTGATATGTCCATGAATTAATTAGTCTTAATCTCGTATTTTCATTGTACAGATGTATGTGGTTGGGAGGATTAAATCCTGGATTAGTTTGTTTGTTGGTTGTAGTAATGGAATACCGAATTCCATTCGTAATATACGTTGTTGTACATCAAACAATACATTTCGAAAACTTTGAGTCTAGATGTAGTTTGGGGTGTTTGTGGCATGCATTTAAATCTAATTTTAAACTCATTTTTTCAGGTGTTTACAAATGGTATATAATTTCTACTATTTTTTGCTCTTAAAATTTTCCAAAAACGAAAATAGGTGACTTACTTATCAGAATCACATCGATCGAGGAAGGGCTTGATACATTTCTCATTCCGGTCATTCTCTAAGTCGTACAGCTCCTGCAGAGACAACTGGCCATCCTCATCCGAGTTCAAATGGGCAAACATCCACTCGACTTCTCGTTTACAATCTCCTGGGAAATGAACTGTTGAAACATTACAAGACAAAATAGAGGTACATTAGAGACACACACAAACAACACATCCGGAGCCATCTCCCAACTTATTTATATCGAAGTTGTTAGAACTTCTCATGATTAAATATGCATCCCTACACAGATCCCGTCCCTTTTGAACCCATCACTTTCTCCATGTTTCTTGGAAGTTCTTAAGCCAACCCAAACAGCTGGAGAAGAAATCAGGGCATTCTGTAAAAGTACAAGGGACTGGAGGTAGAAGGATAAAAACCTAACCCAGTTTCCTGCTCAAGGGAAAGTCGCTAAAAAATAAATATAAACTGCTAAGGAAGTCTACAAGTAACGATCCTGTCTACAATCTTCCAATCTGCAATTTTAAGAGACACGGATTTCTTGTTCTTCTACAAGGAATAAGTGTTTGCAAAAACGCGATAAATACTTAAGACTCTACATGTCCTATTATGCAGGCAGTGTGTGGGACTTTCTCCGACTGGTGAAAGTTGGTCGGGTTGCTCTGTGGCCGTATGGACTGAACGAAGACCGTACGAGAAGCCAAGCCACCATAAATCTGGAAACTTCATTTGGCAGCCAAGTTAATGGTGGTTTGGTCGACTAATCCCATTACACATTACTTCCTTCCATAAGTTCACAGGATGCTGGTGGATACAGTTCATCCCCGTTCTAAAGGTTGATATTTTTGACATTGCAAACTCGTCCCGAAAAAGTCTAACAAACTAAAACTTAAGCCCGAAAAAATGTATTTCACTGTACTCTTGTAGATTTGTAAATTTGTAACAGTAATAATTGCTGTTACAAATTTACAAATCTATTTCAATTATTGACCTTCCTTGTATGATTTATGTCCTTACTTCAATCATGTAATTGGAATTTGGGATGTTTTTAAACGTGATAATACTAAAAATAAGAAGCACTTAAATGACCTAGCTAAAAACTTATCAATTTTTTTTTTCATTAGACTAGTTGGAGATCATTTTGGTACGTATAAATAACTTGTATGATGCCAATGAATCAAGTTTCCAATTATGTTATTGTTTTTCTTATATCATTAATAGAACACCGCTTTCTGTTTGCTGTACTTTGACGTTTTCTGCGTTTCAGAGACAAAACTAGACAAAAATTGGCGGACATTCAATATTCCGGGGTACAACTTTATAAGAAAAGACCGTACAAAGGATGGAGGAGGTGGAGTGGGAATTTACATAAAATGTGGTATCCAATTTAAAGAAATTAATATAATTGCAACAAATGAGACTAGAGGTAAAATTGAATCATTTACAATATCTGTTCAGTTTGGAAATCATAAGAGCTTCATGGTATCGTGTATTTATAGACCCAAATTCACATTGACAGTAGCTGATTTAGAGATATTCGAGGATTATTTTACCGAGCTTTGTGGATATCGTCAAACGTTTTATTCATGCGGAGACTTCAATATTCACCTTGAGGACACAGATAAAAATGAGATTCGGAAATTTAACTCACTAATGCATAAATTAAACCTTACTGAACTCATAAAAGCTCCAACAAGAGGCTTAGCTAGACTCGATCTAATTATAACTAATTATCCCAGCCTAGTAATATCTTCACATGTTTTTGAACCAATTCTAAAATCAGATCATGAAGCAACCGCTATAACAAGGAAATTAAAAATACCAAAAGAACCAAAACAAACCTTCACATATAGATCGTATAATACAATCACATGTGATAAGTTTTTAGAATCATTAATTCAAATAATGGATTTTGCCTTCAAGCCAGGTCAATCACTTGAGTCAGATGTTGAATACACAATTAATAAAATTCTTCAGCTCTTTAATATACATGCTCCAATTGTACAAAAATCAGTTAGACAAAAGAAAGTACCAAAATTTCTAAGTACGGAAACAAAAAATTTAAAACATGTTAGAAACTCCTTGCTAACATTGAACAAAAAACAGTATTCTGCCTCTTTATCATTTGAAATTAAGATATTGACAAAACATATCAATAAACTTATCCATAGAGATGCAAAACAGCACTATAATTCTGAAATTAGGGAAAAAGGCCTATGGCCTGTGGTAAATCGATTTCTTAAACCTACTTCTAAAATTAAAGCCCAATTTGACCCTAACGAGCTAAATAAGCACTATTGTAAAATTTCCAACGCTCCAGTAACCACTTCCTGTCCAAATAAACCACCAGAGATTAACGTATTGTCCACCTTTAAGTTTGCAACAGTAAATAACTTTGACGTAATTTCAGCTTGGAAATCAATAAAAAACAAAAGCAGTGCAAGCCCCGATAAGATAGGACTAGCTCCCATTATGATAGACAAGATCATTTATTATCCTCCAATGACAGATGCTTTTTCATATTTAATTAATAGATCTTTGATAGAATCTACATTTGTCAACTTGTTTAAAATTAGTGCAATAACACCAATTCCTAAAACGTCCAATCCTTCCTCTCCATCAGATTTTCGTCCAGTTTCGGTACAATCTATCTTGTCAAAACTAACTGAAAAGTGTGCATATAGGCAATTAATAAAATACTTAGATGAGAATAACATCCTTTACAGACATCAGTATGGATTTAGAAAAAAGCATAACTGTGAACTGGCAATGCTAGCGTTAATGGACTTTGTTCAAAGACAAATTAATATTGGAAATTTTTGTATCTTAGTGTCACTCGATCTGTCAAAGGCATTTGACGTAATAGTTAGAGAATTTTTCCTAACAAAGTTGCAGTGGTATGGTATTAATCCAGAATGGTTTAAATCGTATTTAACTGGCCGATGCCAGTATGTTAAAGGTGAAAATGGTACAGTGTCAGTAATGTTCGAAACAAAAAGGGGGTGTCCACAGGGCTCGGTGAATGGTCCGCTAATTTTCTCTCTGTACATAAACGATCTGCCATTGGTAATTCAATTTTGTCTAGCTATCTTGTTCGCAGACGATACACAATTATGCATAAGTGGTAAACCAAGTGATATTGAAAAAGTAAAAAATAATTTGCAAAAAGATTTACTTGCTATAATAGATTGGATGAATGCTAATGGTATGTCACTGAATGTAGATAAAACTCAGATGATCGTTGTTGGAAATGCTTATGTGATTGGTCTGATTGGACAGATATCTTTAGAAGTGAATGGCGCAATTATAAATAGCTCAGATAACCTTAAAAGTCTAGGACTTATAATCGATTCTAAGTTAGTATGGAATGACCACATTACAAAACTATGTAAACAGTACCACGCCACCGCCAGATCTTTGTTTCCACTAAAATCGCTTATCGAACCAATCTATCTACGGCGTATTTTTAATGCATATTTACTTCCAATTACGAGTTATATGATTGTGGTGTGGGGAAACTCATGCAAATATAACAAGAAGTCGGTGGATAGATTGATTCGTAGAGCAGGTAGATACCTTTTAAATGTTAAAAAATTTGACCCAGTAAAAGACTTGCTTAGAAGTGAGTTAAATTGGTTGTTAACTGAAAATATGTATCAATACTCGGTTGCATGCCTTGTACATAAAATTATGAATGACGAATGTCCAATGTATTTTCGGACTTTATTTTCTCAAAATCACGATAGAATTCAATATCAGGTTAGAAATAATGATGACTTATATTGCCCAATTGTCCCCAAAAATTTAAATGGTATGAAATGTTTTACAGTTCGAGCTGTTAAATGCTGGAACAATTTGTCTTCTGTTCTAAAATCGACCGAGCTATATAAAAGTTTTAAGGAATCGGCTAAGAAATACTTTTTAAATAATACTTTTGACTTGTAATCTCATTACAAAAGATAATTAGTAATTAAAATATGTGTTCTATAATTAATTAGCTAATCTCATGTTTGAAGGAGAAAAATGACTATGTTGTGCCTCATTTATATTACTACAACATTACTATTAATTCATTATTGTATAAATTCTACGCGTAATAACCTTAACCTTAATCTTATTAACTAATTATGTTGTATGATCAAGTGTAATGACCCATTCAGTTAGGTAACTTGATGTCAATAAACAAACAAACAAACAAACAAACCGCTTTCTATTCTACTTTACTTTCACTAAATAGGCAGCATATTGTGTAATTTATCTTTCTGTACGCGGATTTGGAAGATCATTGCAAACACTGCAATATGGCACTTTTGACATTTCCCCACAGAGCCTCCTCTTACAGGGTGACAAAATCAGTTCCTTTGCAACTTGGATTTTTGTAGACTTTTCCAAAAGACATTTCCGTATCATCCCGGACATTCTATTTTTGCGAAAGTTTTCATCACCTCTCTGATACTCTCCTCGAATAATCCAACACTTTCTTAAGGAACGGAGACGCCGTTATTATCAAGTGTCAATTAGAAGGTTAGCGAAATGCCAAAGGGAACCCAATCCCTGAATAAGACATCCGTCCGTGTAAAACAGAGATAATTGAAGCTGGACTTATTGACAAATTTACAGAACCTTCAACCAGTGGCATTTCCTAACGATCTTGACCAAAGCGATAAACCCAGATCCTCTCTCTCTCTCTCGATTTTTATTTCCCTCAATTTCATCACGTAACATATCACTGTCGGCCCAAACTTAATTGGATATTTTCGGTCTACCCGTAGAAAGCCGCAATGAAATTTACTATCATTGCTTTCTGAGATCTCTTCTCTACTCTTCCTGGCTTTGGTTCTGGTTCCGGAATCTCTAGTTCCCAATATCCCAATCCTGTTCCAAATTCCTATATATATTATGTGCAGCTTTATACTTTATAAACTTTTACTTCAAGTTAGATCGCTCTACTACGGCTAATGCTACAGGATTCTATGCAATATGTATGTATTTTTGGAGTGTGGGTGTGTAGCTACAGGGTTTAACTCCTCTAGTTATTGGCCATAAACCGCTCTTTCACCGTTTGTAGGTTACACGGAGCGGAGCGAGAGAGAGATGAGGATTTTAAGCCTTTACAAGGTTTTTTGGAACTGTACCATACAGGCCAGTCTTGTATTACATAAATTCAGTTACTCCAAAAGGCTTTAAATCTAGAGAGACGAGATTGGGCTGTATAAGGGTATGCTTAGTAGTCTCGTCTCTATAGATTTTGCAGTACTGCTGCCACTTTAATATTTTCATTTCTACAGTCCGGATGCGAAAGTATATCGTTAATCGATACTACGATATGATCCTAAACTGACTGAGGAACAAGTTGTAAAAAAAAAACCTGGAAGATTGCACACAGGTAGTAGAAATATGTAATATGTAGGGGAAAGTTTGATATCACCTCCGGCTCAAACTCAAAACTACTTGAGGTCCTGAAGGAACTAACTACAAGAATTCTCAGATACATACATCTATGTTAATAGAACACTAATGAAGGAGTCTCGAGAAAAAATAAGTTTTTTTAACTTAAAAAAAGTTCAAAGGCAGAGGCATCCTCATGCTCTAGTTCTAGTCCTTTTAGAACCCAGGAATTAAAGTCTTACCTTGACTGTTCCGATTCCTCCGGTTTAATTTCCGCTTTTGGGTATCCGCCATAACGACAGAGAACCAGTCCAGCAATCGATTTCCCATCGATTCTAACGCTTCTTCGTTACAGTCTGAAAGGGGAGAAGAAAAAACAGGAAAAAATTACACGATGTAATAAAAGTGACTTCCTATACTACTCCTGTCACTATTTAACCTATATCGAATTAATCAATCCGATTTCTTAGCTGAGGAAGTAAAAGTCCAAGGAGACCTTGATTAAATACCATGAAGCAGCCTTGGCTTCGTTCAATTGTATATGTTACAGGCCATATAAATGTGTACGTATAAGTTTTCCCGGCCCTTACCTCGGTTTACGACGGGTTTCGAATTCACGACTTCATTATGACTCCTTTGCTTATCCATTCCAAACTTGGCGTTCTTAAATCCGTAGTAATCCTGCGAACAGAAAAACAAAGCGTTCAATCAGGTTAAACGAGCCATAAAATGGGGCAAGAAGGTAATTTATTCTACCGCATAAGGTTACGATTCCTTGCCAAAAGATATTATTGCTAAGTTTCTGTGACAAATAAGCATGATACTCTGCCACCCTTGTTCCTACCCTTTCTCCATCATCTTTTTTGATGATTATAAACATAGTTCTCTAAAGGTAACCCCTGCTGCACGACTCAATGCAATTAAATCTTGACATTCATTTGGAAGAGGATCGGTGGTACTTTTCTAAACTTTAATATCAAACAAATAAAATAAATAATACAAGCCCGGCTGCCTGGTTTAGTTTGTACATAAGGGGAAAGCACGGGGGAAAGTTGTAAAAACGCTTTCTCCGCATTTACTTGACCTGTATTCTGTTTACTCAAGGGACCGCTTGAGATAAAAGGGGAATCCAACTGGGTTATAAACTTAACGATTAAAGGAATTTAAAGTTAAAGCCCAGCTCATTGATAATTAATGCAGGTGTATCTGGGCTCTATACTCAATGAGGCTGGAGGCTGGAAAAATTAAGGTAGTATTTTTAGTAAAAAAAAATGATCAAATAAATGCATCCCGTGTTCCTGTACCTAACCAATGTATTCCATACCTAATAATAATAATGTATCCTCCTGAACGTGTGTTAAATTGTCTGCAATAAAAGGCATAACATTTGCAATTAGTTGTTAGTGGTAGTTTTATATTGGTCTCGGTGTGTGAATGCCGTAGTAGGATATAAAGTCTTTGTACAGAACTAATGATATTATAGTAAATATTAGCTTTACTAGCTAGCTCACCGCAGTAAAAGCTGCTTTAGCAAAAGGAGCACTTATTGGAAACAAATGTATATGTCTAGAAGAGCCAGAGACACAGACAGAGACTATGTGGGAAAATATAATGATTGTGGATAGTTAGGATTTCGTGGAAACAAAACCAGAGTCGGTGACTCTGACTCGGCCGCAAATATTAATTCCTCCAGCTTAAGTTAACCACTCATCCGCTCCTCTTTTAAGCTCACGGAGTTTTGTGCAGGAAACTAAATTGAAAGTCGGGACAGACAGGCGGAAAGATATTTCAGGAGAGGAAGGAAACAGAAGGAAAGTAAAATCATTGAAGGACGTAAAGTAATTATTGCCAAAGTCGATCACCCAAGATAGTAATTAACTTCCAAAGGTTCCAAAAGAGAATGATGGAGAAGGCATGACTTGAATCAAAAACTTTCTCCTCCATAAAACGTATAAGTAAAAATCGGAGATCTTTCCTCCGACAGCAGTCTAACACACCTAAAAGTCAAATATCTCTCTAAATAACTCCCCATGGGGCTGGGAGTGAGACTACTGGGGATATTATTCCGGGGTAGGCATACTAAATTGTTTTTACGGTACCACAAAAACTATTTGCAGAAATGAAAAGTTTTATGGCCCAGGAATGTAATGCTCGAGCTGCTGATGATGATGGCGATAATAATATATCATTCATCCTATAAAATCCCGTATCTATCCATGCAATCTAGGGTTGTTCGGAGGTGGTGAGTAATGATAGCCCTTTTGTAGCTAATTGTTAAACCTAATGATGATTCCAGACTCCATAGATTCGTGATTCCGTTCCACGATCTTTGAAGAAGTGTAATATTAGTATTAGGAAGAAAGCACAGAGCTTTCTCTTGTGAGAAAAAGTGGAGGACTTCTTGGGACTGACTACGGAAATGGCGGTGGTGGTGGTGGTGGCATTGGCGGTGATGGGAACTGATTTCCTCGGTTTTAGTCGATAAAATAGTGGGAGAAAAGGGAGATGGAGAAATAGTCACCTTGTATTTGGTATATCGATCCTTGGGCGTCGGGGCAGCCGGGGCAACGGGAGTGCCACTTGCGAAATCATTATTAGAGAAGACCCCATTGTCATCCTGTGAACCGAATCCAATCTGATTCTTATTCGTCGACAGCGAAGAGGACTTGGACTTTCCACCTGAAAGTTTCTGCTGTTGTTGCAACTTCAGGTTCGCAACCGTCTTCTTGTATTTTTGCATAAATCGGGAGACTCGCTCTGCCTCTGAAGCCTTCTTCTTCGAGACTCCTTCCAGTTCTGAAAACAGATAGAATAAGAAGAGAGAGTCAATATACGATTATTATTTACCCTGTTGGGCTAATCAAAAAAGAAATCTCGGGATTGAAATGATTTCAGAAAGGATATAATATAGAACGTTCCATATATGCAAATATACGGAGGAATATGCTTTCGGAAATTGGGATTTCATGTAAATCCCATTTCACTGGGGATTTCTAAGTGGATTTCAATCTCTTGACTCGGGACACTCATACTAACTGGCTGTAACATAGGGAAAAGGTAGGGAAAGGCTGGATTTTCGCCAGTTTCGTGATGACGATGTGGTTTGTCACCAAAACCGAGAGACTGATGGACAGGATGACAGGTGGACAGGATTCATCATCAATTCTCACACACTTATTATTATTATGCCTCTTGGAATAATAGATTGAATGACTCTCTCTCTCTCTCTCTGCCTCTATGAGGATTGGTTGAACCAAAGCTCATTTGTCATCAATCATCCTGACACCTCTCTCCTCCAGCTCATTGTCAGACTTAACCCTTAACGTCCTTGTAGAAGGGAGTTGTATAATCTGATTTTGGTATGCCACTACTTCGACTACTTCTAATGGCACTCTAGCCACATTCCTAATGATCTTCGTCGGTTGAACAGAGCTATACATAGTAGTAGCAGTGGTGTGTTATTGCTGGTAGATCCATATTTTACGTTAGGAATTATATATAGAATTGCTAAGCCACCACCGCACCCTCACCATTACCTATTCCAAACTCCCGAACTTTCACTCTTTTGCCAATATTTTAATGTCAGCTTTTAGCAAACTCTCAGTCGTCATTCCGATAATTGCGGAATCTCGTGGGGTGATATTTTTTTCTACAAAATGGCATTATAATAACAAAGGATTTCATGGATTGGATTTACTCTCCTGTACCTCATAAAATTCAAATTTGTTCCGACGTAAAAAGTCAAAGGGATGAATAATCGTTCTACTTTCTCTAGCCCAGCAGAGAAATAGGATAAATCATGTTCAAGTTTTGAGTCCCTCTTCAACCTAACTCGCATACTATTAAATGACTAAACTCTACAATAAGGAATCAATGTTTATAGGGATATTTCATTTGTCGTAAAGTAAAACTAGGACATCCAACATCTTGGCACAACCTGCCAATTCCATACTATTTCCGCAGACTTGTTAAGTTATGAGGTTATGACTCACTTCCTTTCGAACAAACCGATAAGTCGTCAGGAGTAATTCGGTTCATATAAATTTATATGGAAGTCTTATGCAAAACAAATCCAAAACAAGCACCTTTTGGGTGACTATTCAATAGTTTGAACCCTCCTGTGAGCGGAGTGGCTCAAGGCTCAAATCATCCGTTTCCTTGTACAATTCAGCATTGTCGGGAAATGAAATGAGTCAGACGGCCATCGACTTTCTCTGAAAAGCTCAATTCAATCCAGAGAAAGTGGAGCCATTTCATGATGTGCTGGCCCACAATGGAGAGGAACTATAATGGACTTGTTGTTGTTATCATCATCTTGCCCTATTCCGCTTTATCATAACGCATTTGAATATAATAATAATATATAATATAATAACATTATAATAGAAAAAAGCTATTTGCATTTTGAAAGGCCATTTTTCATTCCCCCGAGGTCCTTCTATAGATATGTCCATAAATTCTCTTGGTATTTCAAATTCTTACCTAGCTATCCCTTGACAGGTTGTACACGTCCAAAACTGAGTATACATGATATAAATATAATCATAAAAAGCTGTACAACGGAAAGGATACAAAGGAACCTGTAAAGAAAAGTCCCGGAAATCATACAAAAGAATTTTGGACTTTCTCCCAACCTCATTCTTATATAAATACACAAAAAACTATACTATAGGTAGTAGTGGTACTTTGGATAGATATTTTAATATTTCCCAATGATGTTGTAGTTGTATAGAGAGAAGTAGTCTCCGCTATTCATCCGATGGAAATGTCAAAAAATAAGGAAAAAGTCAATCTCCCATTCTCGAGAGAAAGTAGTCAAATCGTGATGTACAAAAGAACAACCTTTCCATGAACTATAGATGAACTAACAAGAGGAGACTAAACAAACAGGGCAGAAAAACGGCTTGAATTTGTATACAGTTGAAGCCTTGGCCCTCGTCGAATGTGACTCGGGGATGAATGGAATTTATGGGATTGTTTGTGCAATGAAATGTTTCATTTTCATGGAGTGGAGGTTCAAAAAAAACTCTGGATGTCATAAAAATGACGATAATATGGGTCACCCAAAATTCTAGTAATAATAACTCTCTCTTTCGGTTTCAGGGAGTTCAAAAATGGGAATAAAAAAGGAGGAAGTAGAGGAGATACGAGTCAAAGGGTTAACTGCTCTTCAAAGGGAAGTTATGATTCTGTAATAATATCTTGAATGCATTTCCGCCGAATCCACAGACAACCCCAACGTCATTTTAAAAACTCAACAATAAGCAGAGGAAATTTCGAGAGACGTTGTAAAGAGATTCCCTTTCCTTTAAGAATACATTCCGGGAAACGAATTTTTTATCGTTTAATGGTTTTGTTACAACTACAAGCCGGATGGATAACGGATAAGTAAAATCAAATGAAAATCAAATGAAAGCAAGGATTTTAAAATAAAATAAGCTCATTCTAAGTCGTTGCTGGTTTATTGAAGGAACGGTTTTATTTCTCAATCGGAATATAGATAGGGTTTTGATTAATTTCTACAAAAATCAACCAAAGACAACATTTTGAAACAAGGATAAGAAGCGTTAAAAATGCCCGAAATTTTAAAAATCTGCCCAAATTCTTCACTTTTATTGACAAACCTCTATCCGCAAAAAAGTCCACCCATCTTCAACCCAGTCCGCATTTACAAAGGCCATGCCGATGGCAAGCACACAGATGTGTTGATTTCGAATTTTGTCGTTCGAATCCTCAAACGCTTATTGACAACAAAAAACGTCGATGTGTTTTGGCTGACACACTCCATCGACTTATTGACAACTGCAAGGAATTATATAAAAAGGAAGCTGTGAAGATTCGAGTGTGGCTGCCTCTTTTATGCCTGGTATATATAGATATTTATACGGATTTCGAGTGAAAGTTGCTCTATATTTTCTATACCTATAGGATTTTGCAGGAGGTTTTTTATAGCTGTCCAGGTCCAGAGTAACAGTACATACATACATATTATATGGACAATCCAGAAAAACGCCACCAGCAAAGGAGCCACTTTTCAATATATATCTTGATATCCTTGAGTCGTAAGAAGAAGACCTTCCGTCTACAAAAGCAATTCTCCATCCCTGACTGACTTTTTACTGTCCACATTACAACAGGCCTTACAGACATATTTCCAACATTAAATTGCTCAAACTGCCACTTCAACCTTTCTCCATCCTTCCGTCCTTCACTTGCCGACTTTCACTGCCTACGACGAGTGTAACCAATATACCACCACCGCCACCAGCGATAGGACCAGTTCGTACAATCTACCCGTTCTTTCCAATTGAAATATGCTGTATAGGAAAGAAAATCCGAAATCAGGACAAAATTGAAAGAAAAAAATCATCGTCTGAGACAATTTCCTGGAGTTGATGAAAGTTATGAGGGTTTCAGAAAGTAATGTCATCATGGGGTCTGGTGGGTGCGAACGGATGCACGATATTGCGAGAAATTCTTAATTCCCAGCCTGTCTCGGTTTCTCCAATAAATGGATTAGAACATCATCCCAGCCGAGCCCAGCCCTTGATTTTCTTTCATTTCAAATATTTAAAGAAAAAAAACAAGAAAAAGCTCTATTATTGTCAGTTACACAACTTTTAAAGCCAAAGACAATATAAAACGGACCGAACATTCACTCGGGTCTCTTAGACAGTTAGACATATCTCCCGGAAGGACATGTCCGGTACGGCATACGGAGGGTGTGTGTGGAGTGTGGACTATGTTCCCTGTCATCAATATCGGACCCGAGCTTTGACAATTTCTGGTTGTTGATTTGCTTTGTTGTCCTGATTTTTTTTTAAAAATCAGCACGAAAATCATTATTAAAGGATACTCTTTTAATTTCCGAATCCCGAACTCCAATAACACGAACCCAAACTTTTATAGCCTGAGGGAAAAAAAGGAACCTGTTCGCCGAAGATAAATCATTTCCTCTGCTACGAACTGCAGACGGTGGTGTAGTTACAACAAGACGTTCGGAATCTTCCTTCCTTCCAACTTATTTTTTTGTCGCAGTTTTGTATGCACACGAAGTAGCTTTAGTATATAGAGTTCTGTAGTAGTGCAGGATAATGTTGAAAAATAAGGCATCCGGAAGAAGGGGACAAGAAAGTAAGGATTATGTCTGGACAAGTAGTAGAGGCTCTTTTTACAAAACCCTTTTTTTTGCAACTTTCGAACTTCCAAAGGGGAATTCAGGATGACCACCAACACTACCATGCCATTATGCTACTACTACTAAAGTAGTATGTATGTTCTTGAAACGAAAGGGCCCAAACGCAGCAGCAGGATGCAATCTGTGACACTATGACACGATGTCCCCATTTCAGACAGTTTCCTTGATTTATAAATCCCATTCAACTCCTCTCCTCCAATATGTCAAATGGGAAGAGAGAGAAAGGGCTGTGCACATCTATTGTCATATTGTGAAAGTCCTAAACACGTCAAGGCTTATGGGGACGGACGGACGCCTCAAATAATTATACAAGTCCGACAAGATAGACACAGCGATCATTTTACACTTGCATTAGATTGGTGATCGTATTAACTCGTATTTTAAAATGTGCTAATTCGCTAACTGTAGTGATAATTATAATTACTTTCTTAACTGGCTGCGAGAGTAGGAGCCACTCAGCCACTGTTGCATCTGTGGTTGGACCAAGAAATCCACAACTTGAAGCCGCTAAGAACTGGCTTTTAAAATCCCCAATCGCAACAACTAACTATCAGCCCATTAACTAAAAATTACTTAAACTATACAAATAACTAGCTGTGAAGTTGAAATTTCAAACAAAAATATTAAGTTCAAATCTCCACTTTCCTCTTCACAAATAATAAAACTACGATCACTAACCTCCAACCAGATTATCAAACATTCCTTTGACGAAAAAAAAATCCCTAAGAAATAAATGAAAAACTTTCTCTCTCCCTGGTTCATGGTTGCCGACAAAGCAGGCATGTGGGCCTTGGCAGAATTCCAGAAACTTTCAAGTTCCCTATATAATATGTATAGAGGGATGAACAAAAAACTCATCCCTTGTGGTGAATGTCATAAGAGCCAAGAATTTCGACCGAGAGAAAGTGCAGCAGGGAAACCGCTTTCCCCGCTCTCTCTATAACATTATAGTGTACTGATGATGATACAAGTACTTATAAAAAGTAGTTTGGAATGCATATAAATTTACCCAAGAGGATCATCTCAAAAAGAAATTCACTCCTATCTCGAAGAAAGATAGACCAGAAGGAACGGGATCAATCCACTTTCAAAAAGAAAAAAAAACTTATTTCTAAAGTTTTCTTTTATGACGATCGGATATAAAAGGTAGAAGGAATTTGTCGTTGGAATTAGGCCAACCTTCCAGAACGACGGATTTGAATGGAGGAAATAAATAGTGATTTATCCCTGATGAATTAGGAAGTGAATTGTGAGGAATGTGCCCATTGAGATTGAGATGAAAATAGACTGAATTCCTTGGATTTTTTTTAACAGCTACTCGGATATTTTTATTGACAGTTGAGATTAATTCCTATTTCTGAATGTCTCTATATATAGAAGGAAAAAGCGTGAAAGTATTATCGTTAAGGTTCACTGATGTTGCGACAATTAGGAGGACATTGTTCGAGGGAACCAATCAAAGCATTGGAAATCCCATATAAAATTATGTCTATTCAGGCAAATTCCTGTAACTTTTAAAAGTTCTACATAATCAGTAGGCTATAGAATCGGCAATCGGCCTAAACTAGACAAAACTGGCAAAGGGAGGGGGGGGGGGGCTTTCGAGTGTTTGCTTTTGTCCTTTATGTAGATTGACAAAATAGATAGGAAATTTGTCAATATGGAAATGTTCATCCTTGAACCATTCAAAATTTACAGGAATCAATAATATTCAGATCAATAAGGAAATCGCAAAATCAAACTATCCAGGCTTAAGCCGTACACAACCAAGTATATTCGCAAGCTCACACATTCAAATTCAGTACATTTAACGAACCGTCAAATCCTAACTAAAACTCTGATCACAATCAAATATTTCGTGAGCTGAAATGTTATAAAATAGCTCCAATTTAAAGGCCCAGCTTTGACCTTAACTAAAGATACCAGAATCATCATCATCCTCGTATTTCTAAAGCCTCTTCCCTCCAGCACATTCATTCCACATTCCAACAAACGTAACCAAAGATCAGGACCTTTAAAGATCACAAAGACTCCCCAAAGAAAGGGCCTTCCTATCTTTGAAAGTAAACTGGCCAGAGCTAGCTGATACTTCAAATTTACAAGTGAAAGACAGACGGGCCAAAAGAGATAGGAGAGTTAGAAATGGTTTCGACAGGAACATAAAGGAGTTGAAACTTGGAAAGAGCCCTATATTCGACGATAAGACCTGAATCTATATCTAAAGTCCATAGCAGTTGGGAAATAAATGTAGGATGTGTTATCGAGGCTTTGAGCGTATGTTGTCTTCCTCAACTCTCAGCCCAGATTCCAAATTCAAGATCCAAGAAGATAGTCCCCACATTCTAAACCCAGATTAGAAATTCTGTTAGGTATTCTGTGCATGTTTTCTTCAAATCTGCTCCTTTCCGACCACCACGAACGACAGGCCTTTACAGAAAAAAAATCTAACACCCTCGGAAACGTAAAGAAAAGTCCTAAAAGAATATACGAAAAAAACGGGATGAGTGAGAAGTTGAAGTAGAGGAGGAAAGTTGGCTGAAATGAAAAAGAAAGTGTTGGATCCGACACACCCGGCAGGGAGAGAGAGACCACCAGCTACCATATCTCTACTACTTTCATCATCATCATCATCATCATCACCACCATGAGATATGAACCCAATAAGACCCAGATGACATTCGGCAGAGGATTCTTTCCTTATTTGGAGGACGGTTTTTTGCAGGGTATAGGAACTACTGTATTTTATGGAATTATAAGACCGGTGGTTGGTGGATTTAGGATCTTTCAAGGTATGGGGACTTATTTCGGTGACGTGAGTTTTCCACAAGTTCCAAATTTTTCATATCTGTAAGTCCGAACCCAAACTTTGGTGTTTTTCATGAAATAGTGAGAAAATTCTGGAAACAATGGTCACAGCTTCGGGTTTTTAGGGAGGGGGACTTATTTCGGGGATCTATTTCAAGAAATCAGGAATTTTACAATCGGAAAGGAAAGCTGGAAGTGTATAAATGCCTGCCCTGCCTTCGGTGATGTCTTCGAGTCTCGGATGTCATAGGGTTCAGGGTTGCTGGTTGTTGATGGCTGATGGTTATGATGGTGGCATAGTGGGACTACGGTAGACTATTTTGGTGTCGAATCAAACCCCGTCCTTCAATGTAGACAGTTTCTAATCTAATCTCTCCCGTCTTTCTTTCCCTCTCATCTCCTTCTTCCTTTTGTGAGAAAAATGGAGAGAGAAAGAGAGATCTGTTCGGAGACTAGGTTTTTTCAGTCTTATTATTCGAAGAACTAAACTCCATTTACAAGGAAAGGGAATTTAGAGGAAAATATACCAATGTTTTACAAAAAGAAACTCTATATGTGACGTGGCGTGCGAAAGGGTTAAAATGACAAATAATTAAGGCCTGCTATGCATGTGATCAAGGTTATTATTTTGTTTACAAAATGATGGTTCCATTTCCCCTAATCGTTATTTCGTTAAATTTTTAAACGCCATAGAGGACATGGAAAGCTATGAGATAGTAGGTTTAGCTAAATGTATGGTGGAGCATGTGAAAGTGTCAATGGATTTAATGACAGCAGGTGGGTGAGAGACAGGTACACGTAAACCGATTTTGGCTGATGTCATCAGTCATATTGTTTATTGTTTTTTCATTGTTCTATCGTTCTATAAACGGATACTGAAATGTTTCAAGTGTTTACATGAAAGACAATCGATTTTCGAGTTCATGAGAACTACAGACACACAACTCCATGGAAGGTAGTTCGTTAGGACAATGGGAACCCTTTGATATAAGTAGAGAAAGTTGTCAAATAGTAAAAATAATTAGTTTGTTTGAACTTTGAGGCTTGAGCTTTGCATTGCAAATATTACAATCAAATATTTGGTCGTGCGTGAATTTAATTGGGTACCGAAGGAGCATAAGGTTTGGAAAATATACACTACAGCTTTTATCGGGTTCATATATTTAAAAAACGGAAACAACCGAAACATGCTTTTTTTAAACTAAGAATCCACGTACTACACAAACGTTGGTCAATTTTGTAACTTTTCAAAGAATTGGCTTTAGTCTTGCAATCATTCTACAGAATAGTCGAACAAAAATCTACATGTATTCATTGGAAAATATTCCTCCGGCAATAAAATGTCCATCTAAATTTATATTCAAGGAAATTTCAAGAACTACCTCGAGAAGGAATAAATACACGTCTGTCTGAAAAGAAAAGAAAACATTGCCGAGTTCGATAGTCTGAGTCAACAAACCAAATATAGTACACGACATAACGGCCATGTCTCTAATACATTTCTAAGAAAACGAAAACGGGATTTATTTGCAAACCTTTAGAAAGAAGTTCTTTTATTTCAGCATTTTCAACTCAATTCGATCTCGTATTTGAAATGCCATAAATTTGTATGGCCGTAATATAGAGCGAATTCTACACTTTCAGGCGGACAGAAATGTATGTGTGCTTATTCTACTCTATATGTCCACTATTTTAATGGATAACACCCAGGGAAAAGCCATCTGGTTGAGTTGGACTTTCACTGTTTCACTCAAACTGTTTGTAAATATTCGACATCCGTTCACCTTTTCCTTTATATGTTACAGGCAGAGCATGCATCATATCTACTAATACCGTAACAGTATTCCCTAAATAAGTCCCCATGTAGAGTTATTGTGAAAGTCGACAAACTGGGGGACAGGATTTCGGGAGAAGCGACTGGTCATTGTAAAATACTAACATTTCTAAATATGTTCCAAATTACAATCGAAAACTACTCTAATACTTGACAGTTTCTTAGATAACGATATTTTTTAAGCTTTATAAACATACTTTAGCGCAGTGTAAGAAGGTATGAAAGTTTCGAAATTTCCTTAACTACTTTCAAAATGAATATTTGAGCAGAAAAGTTCGGAGACAAATCCGAATTTTCATAAACTATTCAAGCTCCACCGAAAATTTCGCCCCGTCAGTTATCTCCACTGAGAGAACGCTTAAAATTTCGACAGGTTTGACACATTGGATTCAACACATGTTGTTCGACCGGGGGAATCGGGAACAGAAATAATATTAAGAAGCCTCGTCACAAATCTACGACAGACGTTCAGACGTCTCAAGCCTCAGGACCCCGACTGATGGATCGGGACCAGTGCCCGTGTGGTACTTCAATGTTGACGATCTATCGCTATATATAAAAGTACACATTCCGTCCTACATATAGCTACGAATCCGGACTAAACCAACTCCGTTTTAGCAATTCCATCGAAAAGTGAAAGCATTTCTAGAACCCTTCAACCGCAAAATTCAATATCACCCTTTCCATTTTGGGATCCTTCGAAGGACAGCCAACCAAAACACGAACAGACAGGGAGTCATACAGCTCCACAAAACCGGAGGAGCCATATCTAACAGTCTCTATTTGATGGAAACTGTAGCCCTTTTTACCAATCCATCCACATGGACAGTTGCATTTATCCTTGTTCGAAAAAAAACTATATATAAAGTATAAAACTACCTATTTCATATTCTCGTAGCTTCCCTCTGCATCTTACTGCATGATTTTTCAGGAATTTTCGGTCATTTTTTCCTCTCAAAAGCCTATATCAGGAAATTATGATAACATTAAGAAGACTCTCCGCAAAAAGACCCTGGCTTTTTATATATATCAAGGAAATGCCTCACTGACTGCCTGACTTGAAGAGTTGAGGGTAAATCCATTTAAGACCTCTTTGAAAGTTTTGACATGTGTACAACAGATATCTCTCTAAGGATTCGTTTAAATGGTTAAACCTTTCTTTTTCATCTGTATCTCTTCAAAAGCCGTGGCTCCTGCTTTTTAGACTTTTTTCGTCTGGGATTGGGAACGAACGGATGGACACATGGGCAGACTAGGAATGAAATACATGTTTTAAATCGGATTTGCGTATAAATATCAAAGCCCAAAGAGTATGACACAATTTTCTGTTCTGTATACCGGGTAGATATTTATACATTTCTAACAAAAACTGAAAACTACGAAACTTAAGGAAATACCTAATGATTTGCCCTATTTACTCAACCAAACCACGTAACTTTTCCTCCGTATTCACCTAGCACCACCACCACCTACAACTTCCGAACTTACGCCCCACACACTTCAACCCATTTAAAGCAGGTCTCTAAGGGCGATGAAACATCTCCATGTATAATATCTAGACCAGGCCAGGATTAGAACAAGTCCCAGTAGGGCTTTCGCAATAGTATAAAAAAACGAGAGGGTTGTTGAAGCTGGAGAAAGCCTTAAACTTTCCTCCGTATAAAATGATATCTCATGCCCGGAAATCATAATATATTTATAGCCCGAGGCTTCACAGGTGAGTTACGAATGTTACGATTACGAGATGTTCGGGTTTTTCGAGACCTCAGACCTTCCATGTTTAATTTGGTTAAAATAAATACTTCTACAACCTCGTCTAGTAATAATATATTCCGAATTCCGATCCTATTCCTTTGGCAGGCTGTAGGTACAGATGGAAAGGTGTACGAACTTTGATGATAGTTTAGCACAGGGGGAATTGGTGAAAGGAAGGAGATATGGCTTGTTTGAGTGCCAGAGTGTCATCATAAAACGAGGCCGAATAATATTATTCAACCTCTCTCTGGGCAGTAAAGTTTATTTTTAGGATCCGAAATAATATAATATTATTATCCCTACGTACATTATCCATAGGTGGAAAGGATTGAGGACTTGAGGAAAATAGGAGAAGTTCCGTAAACAACTATCATCATCTCTCAAAGTTTTATGATCCAATTTCAATAATCCTTCCGAGAGGGAATCCATATCCATGAGAGAGAGCGAGGTATTTTACTACTACTACACGGCACATGAATAAGTAGGAGCATACGGGGACTAATGAGCACCTCGTAATATTTCAAATAATAAAAGTGTCCATAAAACATGAACTAAAAGTTCATAGATCTTCCCTTAAAAGCCTCCATCCGACCCGATATGCATTTTCCTATTTTCATGGCTCGCATGTGCTGGTTTTAAGAGTGTCTCTCTGTGAGCTGTGACTGGTCTCTAGAAGTACTACTACTTCTACTCTGATGATAAATAGGCAATCATAATCTGCTCTTAGATATTAGATTCCCGACTCCCGGAGCAAAAAATGGTGGAAAGTTCTGGAGATGTATGATTTTATTATTATTATTTTTTTATTATCATTGTAATTTCCAATCTGTCTAGAAGATCCACTTAGAGAAGGCCGGTGTAGGGGGGATCGTAACTCATGGAATTTTAATTTGAACTCTCTCACAAGTTGAGAAAAACATGTTTAATGGTCGAATACATTATGATAAATAGAATGAGTAGTTAAAGTTAAAGGTTCCTCACCTTTGCAAGGGCAGAATCCCTTACAGGAGACCGTCACCTGGGAATTCTGAATGCAGTTGTGGTAGTCCAATCGGCACAGGGAGCTGTAGGTTCGATTGTCGGATCCGCAGAGGAACGTGGGCTTCACGACAGGACAAGGTGTGCAAGATCTGTCAAAGAGATTAGGGTTAAAAAATGGGCTAAAAATACATCATCAATCAAAATCAATTAGCAGTCCCGGCACTCCTGCTCGCACCTCTGCAAAAGTCCCAATTAAGGGCCGAATTCATTAGCACGGCATATTATAGCTCGTTATGTCAGAGAGGGCTGACAGAGACTCCGTCCATTGTGTACTCTGCATTTGTACGCTCTTGCTTTGTATTTATAATTGGCACTTAGAAAGTGCACTCAAAGGTTATTTAATTTACAGGAATGCCGTTGCTAGTTCTTGATCGATTCCTGCATAATCCAGCTGCAATAATTATCTCTCTGTACTTGTAAGGATAATGAAACCTGCAGTGTGTATAAATTAATTGTCTATTCGTCATCTTCACGTATTTGAACAGGTCGGAATATATTAGCTAACTTGAACTCATTCCATTTATGTAGTTATTGACATTTTAAGCACCGCACCCTCTCAATTCCAAACCATTTCATTGACGTATGGCATGATATGGTAAGCTTATCTCTAGAATCTAGATACTTAACCAAAAAATTGCGACGAAACTAACACCTATAAAATGCAGAATAGCTCTGTAGGGAAATAATGACTTGCATTTCATTACATTTCAGCCACTCTTACAGCCACACCTTAAGAGTAATGGATTAGGATTAGAAGTTTTAGAAGTGTCCATCAAGGAGGACAGGTCATCGGTCAAGATGGCAAAAATTATATCAAGCAAAAGCACAGCTAGAATGTTGTAGTATGTGGGTGTCATTCAGAATCATATCAATCCATAAGACACACGGCCTGTAAAGTGTCACTTTTTAGTACCTCGGCGGATCCCTATCTGTCTCGATCTAACATGGGAAACATGCACCTGGATGATGACAAAAGTTTTTACAAACTCGATAAGAAATCAGGCTATAAAGTGCATATCAAATCCTAACTTAATGGCTTTTTGTCAAAGAGTCAAGCACCTTGCGCTTACTTTGGACAGGGACATCGGCAGTACCTAATAAGCTTTGCAAATCAAACGCAATAAAAAGTATAGCCTTCGAAAGTTAAATGCAAGTGTGTTGACTGCAGCTTTGTAATCAAATGGAGAGGGGGCAATAATGCTACAGAGAACCCAAAAATCAAAGGTGATTTGCAACACGAAAAGTTGCATTGGCCGAAATTAGGGTAATAATTCACCGCCTTTGTAATTTCCTACTTGCACAACTGAGTCACCTTCCCTTTCCATGAAAGAGTGTTTGAGCTAGGAATGGTGTGCCTTCATAAAACTACGTAAAAACTAAAGTAATAATAATAATAATATAGGAAACTAAAGGGGGTTAAATCATTTTTGCACGAACGACCCAAGAAAAGGGACAGATTTGATCGATTTGCGATTTGCCCTGTGACAGGGACATGTACACAGACCGGACTGACATGCTACTTTAGAAATGGAAGCCTTTCATTTTGTATTTTTTCTGGAGAAAAACCTTATTCTGGAATAAGGCTTCCAATTTTCTGAGTAATCCTATACCTAATCGATTCGATGTGTGCTAGCTTTTACCGTAGATTAGTCATCCAGATTCATTACTCAGCGGCCTGTAGAGCGTTTAGCTTGCAATTTAGTAATTTGACCTGACATGGGATTTTGGCATGTTACATCGTTTGGAGAGGAGAGAGGCACGGGGGTGAAAAGTTGGCAAGTGGTAAATGGCAAAGTTAAATGGACTTGGGATTAAATTAAATACAAAGCCTACTTACTTACTGCTTGGTCAAAGTAGAATTTGCTAATGTTGACTTTTTAGCGTTTTTGTCTCGAAATATTAGAGGCATATAAATATCTATGTTTTGACAATTATACAATGTATTTATGAGAACATGTTAATTGAATTGTATTATATGTACAGCTTTTCAGCGTCAATGCTTTTTTGCTTGGTATGAATAATTGTATAATGATATTCAGATTCTTCCTGTGTACTTCTGGCTTGCTCTTATCATTTCCAATTGCACAAAAATGTATAATAGACCTTATCTTACAAACTAAACTACCAATACAATAAAAAAAGCTGATGAAAGAGAAAAAGCTTTCACACAGTATGCTAACACATCGACAGGGTATTACTTGCCTCTTATAAACATAAATCGAAACTAATTTCAGAAAAATCAATTTACATAGACCCATGAAGCCATATAACATTTAAATCCCTTCTAATATCTAAATATCTCGATGCAACCTGCCACAATAAAGTTAATCAAGCCCAAACTTACTTAAAGCTGCTGTCACTGGCCGTGGAAGGGATGAGTCCGCCGGAAGAAGGGAACAAGGAATTACTCGAGGACGACAGTAAACTCGACTTCTCGACTTTGTTAATATTGTTGTTGTTCTTGTTCTTGTTGCTGTTACTATTGGACGAGAAGAGGTCCTCATTGGAGTCCTCATCCTCGTCGTAATAGTCCGAGTCATCCTCCTCGTCCTCGTCATACTCTTTCGAACTCTCGTCATCCAATTTCGTCGTCTCCTTCAACTTGGACTTGGGGACAATCACATCCCTACATAATCAAACATCAGAAGAGATGAGAAATGTTGGCGGATGTGATGATATGGTTCTCCATACAATAGTAATAAGATGTGAGATTGCATGAATAAAACAAATCCTCTTCCAGAGGGCTCGGTTTCAAGAAAATGTAGCATTACATATTACATCAGGAGCTACGGATGACTTGGCATTTTGCATTTTCCATCTACTCATTCTCATCTTATGATATATTTACGAATTTACCAGAATCCCTATTGCAAACACCTTCAACTTTATTATTAAACTTCCCTGCTCCACTACCTCCATGCAATATCATCTCTATTCTCTGGATCTTATCCTTTATCAAGAGATCTTATGAATTCTTGAAACCCTATGAATGATGAATGCAAACTCATGCATTCAAATTTCAAAAATGAAAAAGAAGCCGAGGGACTAGTGTGTGTGTCGTAATAATAAGGATGATGAACAGAAGTGGATTAGCCCTAGAAACCAGCAGGTCAATCCTTCCTAATCTTGTGAGGATTATGCATTTCCCAAGGAATATGCAGAGGATTTTTAGGACAGCTTTTTTTTTAAGAAAAAAATCGATCCTTATCCCGATGTGTACATGCAATATGCATCCCTGTATTTACCTCTTGGCAAATATGTTGTAATATTATAAGCCTGTGATATTCCCATGTGATATGATGTGATGTGGGATAGTTTCACTAGTTAAGGATCTTTAGAATCCAGCAGACTCGTAAAAGTTGGTTTGTGTGGGCGGATTGTGAAGATGTTGAAGTCATGAAATCAAAATATTAGAAACTGTAGATGAAATGAAAAGGACTACGTATTTTAATTTATGAAATCCTGTTTCATATTTAAATCTGATTTTTTTGCATGCATATAGTATGTTACATTGTATTTTCCATTGGACAATATAGAGTGCATCCATGGATGATACATGATGTGAACAGAACTTCCTATTTTCTGTTTGATCCTTTAGAATTTGGCTTTAGAATAATGCTATCTCATCTTGTAAATTCTGCCTTATTTAAAGTTATGAAAATTAAACCCCTCAAGAGCTTCTACAAAGCGTAAAGGGTATTTCAAAGAATTCTGGAATACATTTTCCTGGAAATGGTTTAATATATACTATCATCAACAACCGAAAACCGAACCAACGCAAAGATGATTCGAAATATGCTGTAACATTTTACACATTACATTTACAACCTTCTTCTTCTACAACCAACCACAAGACTAATACCGACAGACATGTACATAAGCACGGCGGCTCTCAACAACGTACTCGAATATTAAAAGATCTAACAGCATTTAATAACCTAGAGCACTCGAATTTTGGAATTTAGAATTTAGAATCTACCCTCCAGGCCACATTTGTATGTCTAACCATCAAAGTCTTCTTGTTTACTTTAAATATTTATTATATTCGGGATGGGAACCGCATCTTCTTGAAGTTCGAACCGTTCCATTTAATATAGTCCTATATGTTGGAAAGTGGATTTCAAATTCCAATTAAGACAGACTTCCTTTGGATCTGAGGAACTTATTAGAGTTTAGTAGCTTCTCGTATTGATTCGTATCATTTCAAATCCTCTCCCGAGTCCCGAGTTCTCGGGTTTTTAAAGCCTTATTTCCTCTTGTGTCAATGTCCAGGAAGGAACTCTACCTTGCATACTGTGATGTATACAAACATTTCAACTTTGTAGACAGCTTATAATTTTATGTTATTTGTCGAAGAAATGGGGACTTATTAGATAACTATAAGTAAAATGGTTTTTAATTAAATGTGTAAAGCCGCTTTTGTTTTACGATAGACCTTTTTTTTGTTAAAAAGTTTAGAAAGTTTAGCTTCAGCTTTCTTGGTTCGCCAGCATTAAGGGGCTGTTGCCCCTTTTCTATGGTGGGGGTACCCATTTGCCCCAAGTTTCAATGATAAAAGGTGCGGGATACTGAATAACCCACTCACATACGCTTAAATATTTTAAAATACGACATTCCGGGCTTTTAGGCATCTCAACTTACCCCACTACTCTAGACTCCAATGTTAATTTATTATTTTTAAATGATTTCAAATGGAATCATCTCCGTAATTTTTCATCAAACCTCCAACTTTTTTATTTTAAAATGTACAAAAAAAATCGCTTAAAGATATTAGGAACTTTTTTTTAAGTATTTTATTTATTTTCCAAAAATATTTTTAATATTATGGCGAAATCAAATAAAAAACTTTCAAAAAAGTTCCTAATATTATAAGGCAATTTTTTTTATGAATTTTAAAACCAAAAAGTTTGAATTTGGATTAAAAATGACTAAGATGATTCAATTTGCAAGCATTTATTTTGCTGACAATGCCATCTTAAATCGAATTGTATGATTAGAGTGCGTGGTCTATGATCCTCAGTAACTAATTCGTCTAAAGAATTACAGCGTTTAATAGTAATCTAATCCTAATCCTACATTAAAATTAACTATTTCATTCTATTTCCTCATGCATTTTTTTTATGGATAGTGTTTTTTTAGTACGCGACAGGAACGACGAGACACATCAGATTTAATTACTTGTTTAAAACCTCGAGTAATTTTAATACTGGCCAGGATTGGAGTTTTGGAGGTAGGTTGGTTCTGATTTGTGATGATATGAAACCTTGAATAAACTTTTTTCCACTCTAAGTCGAGTCAAGAGTACATTGAATTTGGTCTTGAACTTTTGCCTAGAGATCTCTACTGTGGACTAACCTTTCTAATTAGCTACGGTTGATGATAATCCTACAGTATGAGAGTGTGACGATGAAGCAGATGCGATTAATTGTATATACATTCTGGATTTGTATTTATTAAGAACTGCAATGGTGAGTATCTCTTTGATAGCCCACCATACAACAATAAGACTTATACGGATGTAAAAAATTTCCACGAGGAATAACAGTAAATAAATGTGACTTACCCATTCTTGTGAAGCTCCTTTTTGCTCACACAAACGGCTGTGAACTCATCTTCTAGCAGACATAACTCTTTCTTCTTGCACTTCAATGCTTGACACAAGTCACCTGTAAACAAAGTAAATTAAGAAACATTAAGTATTTTATTTCATTAAAATCTCTACAAATCTATCAATATCCATCGAAAGTTTTCAACGAGGTTGCTATCAATCAATCAACTCTTGCAAGGGAATAATTGAAGAGATCGATAAATTAAATTACTTCCGCAGTACTTCAACTCAAGCAGTTCCATGAAATTGCATGCACAATCATTCAATGCCTTAAGAGTATTTGTACTTTTGTCATTTGTAGTTCCGCATTTGCAGCACTGTAAATGTAACAGGTACTGTTAGTAGTCGGAAAACAATACAGATTTCATTCACAAAGTTTCCTTCCTTCTAAGGCTATATTCGTCTATTGTCTAATCCAGGCAGTAAAAACCCCATTCTTTACCAGATAGCAACAGTACATGATGTGAGGTAATATTAAAAGAGCCTCTTATTAATGTAGTAATTTACTTCCAAGTTCAAGTAAACTTAAACCCGATTTAATTAATACGAATGTTGAGAACCCTACAAGTTTGAGGAGGCATAAAGTAGCAGATTGAGGTCTAGGACGAGAGAGTTCAATAGGTGTGACAAAAAGTTTCGAGGCTCATCTCTCTACGCCATAGCACTTGGAACGTTGGAACTTTAACGATGAAAAGTTGGTTATTCATTTGTTCCTTGCGGTGATGCGATGGTCGGTTGGTTAGAGAGGAAGTTGTGAAAGATTCTTGGAAATTCTAAATTCAAGGCTCATCATCATGATAATGAAGTTATTGC
Organism: Desoria tigrina; assembly: GCA_906901685.1. Taxonomy (NCBI): domain Eukaryota; kingdom Metazoa; phylum Arthropoda; class Collembola; order Entomobryomorpha; family Isotomidae; genus Desoria; species Desoria tigrina. Next base: position 2,504,547 of record CAJQTU010000010.1, on the reverse strand, counting down.
CTACGGAACTTTCACAACACTTCTCACTCCAGTTCAATATTTAAAAAACAAAAAGTTTTTCCCTTGCGCAAGAACCTTCAAAAATACCAATATTTTTCGTTTAAAGCATGTTCAACATAACATGTTTCTAAAATGCTTTAGCACGATTTTTTATTGTCCTCGATAATTCGTCCCTGTATTCTCTAATATAAATGAGTTTCGACTTTCACCTTTCTCCCTCTATTCATATATACACATGGGAAGTAAAAGAGGTGAAAAATCCTTAAGGTTCGGACTACATCCACTCAAGCTCAAAGCCTTGAAGCAAGAACCTACTTGGCATATCAGGAACATGTACGGCTACAGACGTTTCCTCTGTGCTTTTAAAACAGAACAGGATGTCATTTCGGGACAGAAATAAGAGGACAAAAGTGGTTCTTTTTTACAAGTCCTGTTCGGCTCTAGAACATCAGTCTTTTCCTAGTGTCCGCGTATAGCCTCGTCGAAATAAATGAAATTCCTCTCATGCAAAGAGTTTTCCGAAACTCGGATACCTCAAACTCAGCCTGGAGCAACGGGCTCATGAAGGTACATCGGATTCATGATTACGGACACGGTTTCCCGTGGTGTGCTGGTGGTGGTGGTGGTGGGATCATGAGATACCTCGAAAATAATCCGAAATAAAAAGAAAGTTACGAAATCTTGTATCCCTCTGTACTGAGGTCTATAGGGAAATACAAAACCCATGGCTCCCCAACGATGGAACCCCAGAAGAGGAATCTTGAGCTCCCACTTTTACTTTGGCAGTGTCAGTTTCTCAAGAGACACTTGGAAATATATGTTCCTTTTCTGCTGTTGTAGTTGTGTTGACAGGAGTTTGATATCATTTCCCCTCCATATGAACCAGGTCCCCTCTTCAGTTTATACATCTGTCTCAAGCTGTGGATATGCTTTATATATTATTTTTTATTCCCACCATTCACCATTGTTCTCAAAGCAGTCAATGTCAGGAAGGTTCCATTTTCTTAGTCCCCCCTCTTACGAATTCACCAGCTCTTAAAGTCGAGGGTCTGGAATCTAGCTGGATCTATGTTACCTTAAAGATAAGAGATGTTGTAGTTGTAGATGTGTAGGGTGAGATTATATTGTGTTGGACGTTGGCTCTGATAACAAAGGATCTGTTCGAGCATTTCTACCAACTTTCAGACTCTACCAAAGAGGAAGTCGAAATAAGTTCCAGGTTGGGGACACATCGAAGGAGACAAATGCATTTGTACAGGCTTAAATTGCTTTTGAAATAGTTTGTATCACATGTCCCGTAAGATAGCGAGCAATAATGTGATCTGTTATGCGACTGGTTTCCGCGGTGCGGATACTTGCAGTAAAATGATATCTCGATCGAGTAGTAGACAGAGCGTAAATTTTTTATGTAAACGATGCACATAACAAATAAACCGTTGTAACGGGTATAGCTAAATGTTGAATGTTTAAAAGCTATTATTATATCCTGATGTAATAGTGATGGGATGTTCTTAAAGTGAAAGTCAAGATTTGTAAAGGGTAAAATCCAGGGGTGTGACCGATTTGACCCAAGTTTGAACTTAGGGTTTGACCCATGGAACACGTCCCTGTATAAAATTCCTTGGTCAAATCATTTGACAGACGCACAGACGAACGGACATAAAGTGGATGTTAGCAACAATAAATTGGAATTGATATTATGGAAAAATTCTTTTATATTCTTGGATTCTGTTGGGAATGAAGGGATCGAGACTTTCCCCTTTGTGGATAATGTGATAAAAACGATTGTAAGGTTTTGTGAATCTAATAGCAGTGAAGGTGTACGTTTACACATATCATATGGAATTTAAGAATACGATCCCTCTTTTAAAGACGAGGAAAGTGACAGATGTGCTCATACTGCTCATCCATTCTTCTATTGTCTTCAGATGTCAGGTGTAGATGACATTCCTTCGTATGCTTTTTCGACGGGTTCTTTGTTTCAATTCAAATGTAACACTTGACATATGGATGGGACGAGAAGATTTCAGGAGAAAGTAGTGAAAGTGAATAGAAAGAAATAGGCTGAATTCGGTATCACCAGACTGGTTCCGATGCTTCCGATATTTATAAGCAGCAAATAGGAAACTTTAAAATTGAACAAATTACAAAAGCAATATTTAACAGCAAATAATCTGCTAAAGTAGTATAAAAAATCCCATCTACTGAAAATTAAAATTTGGATCCGAAATTCGAAGTTAATAATAGTGTAAAATTCCCAGTACTATATTGACTATATACTAGTACTCCTACACCATATATACACCGATTGGATTCCATACTAATTTTAACAATTCTTGATTACAAGTTTGTCTCAATCTAAGCTTGATGTTTATCAAAATTTCACTATTTGTAAGTAAGAACACATAGTATAATTGATGCGACAACGTAGGGTTTAAAAAAGCAAAGTAAAATTACATGGAATTTTTCACTATCAAAATCAATACGCCGTCTCATCTAAAACATTCCGTTCCGTCAGTTTCCAAGTAATTCCAACGAAATCAGATCGTTTACAGTTCTAATCAAACAAAACTAGCTAAAATACATTATTTCTTTCGCAATACACACTACTAACTTCTCCATGCAATTTAAAAAACAAAACCAGCATACAAAGACCAACTTTGTCTAACCCGTTACAAACCCTAAATATAGGGATTTATACGGAAAACATCTTAAAGTCCAATTTCCAGAATCAAGTTAGGATGAACATAACTAATAATATAAGGCAAAGCCGTAGAAGAAAGTCAAGGAACATTTTCTCCTCCAATTCACAAGGGCTGTGTTAAATGGCTGTGACATTCGAGAAAATGAGAATTTGTTTTGAAGTCGGATCGTCTATTCCATTTTCTCATTCTCTGGTTATTAAGGACAATAGTGGGAATAATACAGGGAATGTGCCCGAGAGTATCATTTCCACCATCTCAGCTACTTGCTCCCAACTGACAAAAGAAAATTAATTAGGAAAGGAGGGCTGGGAATAGAGGACATGCCTTTCTATTTACACGTATACATACTGACAAGAGCGAAAGGATATTTTTTGTTTAGGTGTATCACAACCGGGTGTTGGTGTTGCTAAACTTAAAATAACTCCCCATGGGTAGTTATTTTGTGAAGGGGGAAAGTCTCAAATTGTGTTGATTGATGAATCCATACATCTAAATGTAATTCAGAAATTTTTTGTCTCTTGTAATTACAGTTTGGAGGAAAAGTTTACAAAATTCCAGAATCTTAAGTGTTAGGAATATTATTTTCAATTCTATCACGAAAAGCTTTCGGGTATTTATACGTAACTTTAAATGACTAGTTAAATTTACTTTGTCCGGAAATGATTTAATGTACCGGGTGTCTCACTTGAATGTAGGCAACTTTAGTTACGAATCACTCGATTTCGACAAACAAAAGCTTAAATTATTGATTTATTCAGAGCAGACTTACAATTCTATTCCGTGCATCATTGTTTGTGGTAATAAAAGAAGTTATTTAGGGATGATTAAATTGAGAATTCTCCTTTATATTCTGGCCAATATAAGCAGCAGTATCAACAGAGCAATCTTCTCAATCTACAAACTCTAATAAAACAATATACCAAAAATTGTATTTTCTTCTAAAACTGGGGCAGATCTTTAGTCTCGGTTTGGGAGTCACAGTTGTATAATAGTAATAAGGGAACATGGCTTACAAGGGAACATTCCCAACTGTACCACCCCGATATTTTTTAAACCGGTCTCATTCGGCAGAGGAACTAAAATAATGAAACTTTAATATAGGAACTATGGGTAGTATGGGTGCATAAAATATATTTGACCTAGTAAAGTAGGTCGGAAAGTTCGAGACCTGACGCTGTTTGAGGGATTCCTATGGTAAATCCCCGTTTAGATTTTGCGAAAAGGCTGGATCAGCGCAATACTAATTTGGAGGGTCCTCCAATGTTAACTCCCTATCTCCAACGCGACTTTCCAGGGAAAAGAGGTGAAAAGGGGAAAACTCGACTTTCTCCTCTTTCTCCCCTTCTCGCCCACGCTAGTTTTTCACTTGAAACTCGCGGTCCTTGACCTTCCCACCCACTTTACTAGGTCAAATATATTTTATGCACCCATAGTTCCTATATTAAAGTTTCATTATTTTAATGCCTCTTTCGAATGAGACCGGTTTGAAAAATATCGGGGTGGTACAGTTGGGAATGTTCCCTTGTTAGTTCGTAGGGCTCTTGTATTGAACTAAACTACAACAGCTACGATATGGAAGTTTTTGGCTTTTTTTATATTCTGCGGATAGATCTATATTAAAATAGAGAGGAGGCCTTATTTTCCGAAATATATGCATGATTTATACGGGAGAGAAGAGAATAAGCTGAATAGAAGCAGTCAAGTAGTCAACAAGGAAGAAGAATAGATGAATAGGCTTCTGTTCTGTCTTCTGGTTTTAGAGAGGAAGTAGGCTCAGAGAGTGTCAAAAAGTCATAAAAAGTGTGCAAGATGTAGATGATGCACCACCACCACCACCATCTTCTTCATCATCTTCATCCGTTGAGATAATATTATTATTCTCCGCTTTGCTTCCTTAGTCTTCTTCATCTTATTTCGTAGCGAAAGACAGAAGAAGAGCCAACAACGGTTCCTTGTTTTCTTTATTACTTTCCCTATATATTATTTTTTTTATCTGATGAATTTCTCTGTCGAGATGAAGAAAGGACCTTTTGTATCCTACTTTCCGCCTTCAATTTACAGAGGCTTGGATCCTTGATATGCATATAGGCTGCTTTATGTTTGGAGCAGAATATGCGGATGATGCATATTTTGTTAATGAGCCTTCGAAGTCTAAGTCTTATATAGCTGTCTGGTATTTGATATAGCTATTTGGCATATGAACGATGGCTATTTGGGATTTTAAGCCACTTTTTAATACTTTAGTGTTGTTTAGGGATTGTGGTTTTGCATTTTGGCTTGATGTATACGGCTATATAGGTTGGAATAAATATTTTCATAGAAATTAACACTAGCGTTTTTAAGCATAGAAATTAACCATAGACTAGATTTAAATATTCTAAGTTTACGTTGATTTGTTGGAAAAAGCGGTTCATGAGTCATGACTGCACAAACCACATGGACATGGAGTATGGAGCTGACCATTTTTTTTACCCTAAAACATAGTAAGAGTTTCAGACGCATTTTACTGGCAAGTGTGGCAAGTCACAGAAGAGGTATTGCATTGGATTTGGAGCCTCTCCACCACATAATTAATTAGGCTCATTGTTAGAGTTAGACTACTGGCTGGTATTTCTCGTATGAATTTTGTTTGCTGCTGATTGGGCTGAAAAAGTTCATTACCTCTACTAAAACTTTGCAAATTAACAATTAAAACAACAGACAACTCATTAACATTGCACATTGTGCATTGCCAATAACTGACATGGATAACCAGCTGACGGAAAACAATAAATTCGAGTCGCAGGAACAACTGAAGAAGTTCACCCTGAGGATCCCTTCGGCGGTCCGCAATGTGGAATGGAATCTCGATAATTTCAGGGAGATGGTAAATGACAAGAAATCCCTTGAATCCCTCCGTTTGAAATTCGAAGTCGAAAATACTTTCGGCATGCACTCAAAATGGTGGGTGTATTTCAAGTTCTACACGGATGGGGATAGTGAATCAATTGGCTGCTTTGTAAATGTCAACCGCACTTCAGAAATAGACAAGATTCCCGTCAAGTTCGAGCTATTTATAAACTCCGACATTGCGGGCAAAGTTCAGCACTTCGGTCCCTTTGTGAGGGATTTTAAAGCGGGCAGCTGGGGAGAAAGAAAGCTGTTTTTGTATGAATCCCTGATGGCTCCAACATCAGACTATCTTCCAAACGGAACCCTTACTATCCGCCTGAGGTTTGAGATGTATGGGAATCAGCCAGTCATCACTGAAATCACTGATAAGGAACCCGAAACGTTACGATTGCAGAGCTCATCAGCTGCTTTTGACGACATTTCAAAGCTTTTGCAAACTGGACTCAACTCTGATCTCGTCATCTCAACAAAGGATTGCAAGGTTTTTCACGCTCATAGATGTATTTTGGCTGCTCGAAGTCCGGTGTTCCAAGCCATGTTTGTGGCAGATATGGTGGAAAATTCGACGGGACGGGTGGAAATTCCTGACATCAGTTCCAAGGCCATGGACCTACTTCTAAAATACTGCTATTCCGGATCTTTGGAAAGCGGCTGGACCGAAGTGGCGGAAGAGATGATTTATGCAACCGACAAATACGATCTCCCTGTGCTCAAGAAAATTTGCGATCAAGGACTAATTGGCGCAGTTACACCCGAGTCAGCCATGGATTTATATGTCATTGCGAAGCGACACGGCCTGTCGACCGCTCAAGCCGACATTTCCCTCTTCGTTAAGAACAACACCGTGTCTGTTTTGGATTCATTTTCTGAAGAACGAGTAGTCACTGAGGAGCCGTTGAACAAGAAAATACGAAAGCAGCAGTGGAAATAAACAGCTATTAATTAAGCAGTACTTCATATTTTCATGTCTGAGTCTGTAAGTAAGGACTGATATTTGATATATTACATGGAATTGAATGATTGTATTAATTTAATAAAACTGGTTCATAATAAATTACTATTGTCCAACTACATTTAAACTGTCAACTAATTTTAAATCTAAATTGAAACTTCCATGTACCGAATTTGCGCATTTTAGAAATATCATCATATACGTATGCATTAACTAGTACATCCATTGTTCACATCAATTTGGTCAGTTCCCGAAAAATTACTAAAAAATCAATGGAAAGAGAAGAGGTTCAAATGTTGAATGTTCGGAGCCCATGTCCAATTCTTTGTGAGCTCCGCCAACTAACTCATCAAAAAGAATCCTGAATAGAGTACAGAGAGCATATAAGTGAACTCGGAGATGGTGGTGATGAGATATTTAACGATGATGATGACGGTGGTTTTGGAAATAGTGGCGGTGGTGGTTCTCTCCGGTTTGTTATTCTACATAGGAACCGGTAAGCGTAAGATTGAGATTGGAGATGAGATAAAACCGTAACATTTCACGGGACCTCCCCCCGGAAGGCCGGGTGAGAAGACAAGAAATTCATGAAAGATGAATAGGAAAATAGCGGAAGAAATCAGCCAGCATCTACTCTCCATTGTGATCATACTGATTATGCAAGAAGAGGCCAGACAATCGAGAGTAAAAGTTCTTAGGAAAATTCTGCTGCATTGTAATAATATTATTATTATCGTTACTCCTTGGATGTGGAAGTTACAATGTTGTAAAAAGTATAGGTATATCCTCAAACTGTCAACACTATATCAAATAGCACTATTAACTATGAACCACACTTTAGTACATATAGTCATCGTCTATAAAATTTGCATGACGAAGGTTCTAAAGGCTTCATTGTCATTATTATTATGATAAGGGCTGCCCTTTTGCATCCATTGAAGAAGTAGCTCCGTTCTATTTTCTATTGTGCTATTTGTGCGTCCGTAAATACTGAAAAAAGACCAAAATGGACATTTTCTGCTTTTTCAGGTGTTGGGGTGGGGTGGGGGGAGGGGGTAAATAAGCAATATGTGTTATTGGCCAGAGTAAAGAAAGTTCGAAAAGTAAGAAAAATAGAATATGAAGCCAGGAAGCAAATAGCTTAGCTTATGTATATAATATCGATGTTTTATCGATTCGTTGAGAATGAGAGTAATTCAATAAGACTGTCCACGTTGATTCCGTGTAAAATCCTTACGATTTCGAACACATTTGGACATTTACAAAGTATGACAACTGTCCCGTTCCATTGAGTAAAGGAATCGGGAAGTAAATCCATTGGGGAGATTGTTCCATTTATTAAAGGATTTCTATTAAGGAAAATTCAGTTGTTGTTAAAATGTAATATAAACCCCACTTTTCGTTGTAAATATTTTTGATTCCTATAACACTAACACTAGGTTTGTGATTCAGGAACCATAACAGAAAATATTAAATACGATTTTGATCATAATGCTTATGATGTGGTTCGGGTTTATGTTTCTTTTGAATTCTTCAAATAGTTTATAATAATAATTTTAGTTTTGTTATCAATATCCCGATTCCAATATGCTAATATCCGGGTAGTAAGGTGGTTTGACTAAATGACGTTTAAAGAACAGTTACTTACTTCCGGGATCAAGAATCCAGGTCTTCTTTCCTTCCTTCCGGGAGTTCTTTGTGTCCTCCTGGAATTACATAAAAGAGTTTATTAAATATTTATTGATTTCTAAAAAATATACTACCACTAATGAAAAATAAGAGCTCTTTTCCTTACTACGGCATTTCTAACATGAATGTTATTTAACTAAATGAAATTCATTGCCCTCCGGTTTCTTCCATAGTCAATCAAAAAAATATTAACAAGACCCAACATAGCAATAGCATTTCTTATGGAATTTCTACACGAAATCCAGGATGAAATGTCGAGCCGATTAATCCGAATATCTTTAACTTCGAAACTTATAAATCACAATTTATAACAACTTTCTACAGTAATGCCAACAAAATTAGAAAAATGCATCTTGGAGATGCCCCTATACCCCCAACTTGTCTTTACCAGTAGCTACAAAATAAGACGAAGAAAAAGTACAGGGGATCGGATGCGGGTTCTTATTCCGAACCATTATATTTTACTTCCTCTAATAAATCATTCTAATTGCCCTCAAGATTAAATTACGAACCCAAAAAAATGGGGAGTGAGAGACTAATTTGAAATTCAATTTGGACAAACTATACAGCTCCAGCCTCCCCAATTCCACTTGACTTCTCCCTTGTGACCTTACGTCAAAAGCTATTTTGCGGTTACCATTCAATGATCATCTACAAGAATAAAAAAGCACATCGCGGATCCGCCAAACCAATCTTGCCATTTCTGAACCAAAGTGCAAAAGCCAATACTTCCTACTTCCAACTTATTCCCAACCGAATTTTGGATTCTAGAATTCAACTTCAACCCTAACCTAAGAGACCCACCAGTACCAGTGGTGGAAATGGACTCAAGTCATCGAGCTCGGGCGTAAAAAAAATCTTAAGACGAGGATGTGAGATGTGAATTGAGCCAGGCCACAGCAGAGCATAGCCAGAGTAATAATGATGATGAGAGTCAAATGTCGTTATCATAAAAGTCTTTGAGAGTTTGAGACAATCCCATCTCCACCTAAGCCCACCACCGAACGAACGGGAACGGGGAAGATTGGTGATGTAATAAAGCCGAGCTAAAGACTATTACAGAGCCAGAGGGCTTAATATGCCACTTTCTCTTATATTTTTATATAAACGGACAGGAACCAAGTGGATAGTCCCTTATACGTATATAGAATATAGTAGGGAGTCAAGTCTCAAAAAATCTCCTCTAGTTCTTAATTTCCTCTTCCGAAGAGGAAGATGACTTTGAGAAGGAAGAGAGAGTCTGAAGTGTGTTGGTGTGGCCACGAGTTGGTAATTTGTCTTGAAGTGGATATTACTTTTGAACTTTACTCGTGGTCTTGGGTTTTATAAGTATAATGGCTATTTTAAGAGCCGGTTTGTCTTCCTTGGGCCAGGGACAAGTGTCAGGCTGAAATGAGGTTTTAAATTGATTTATAAACGGAAATGACACTCCCGAGCTAGGAGTGTCCGGAGAGGCTAAACGTTAGACTCGACAAGTTATGGCGTAAAGGTCATATCGGTCTGTCCTTGTTGTTTAAGAGGGGCATTTCGGTGGGATAGCAATTAGATTTGTTGTTCCTGCCCTGAGAGAATTAATTTAAGATTAGATTTTTCATGGAACGTTTTTTGTTGGAGAAAGTGAATTGAGTTGGTGATTTATTTATGAGTCCAGATTATTTGTGACTTGTGTGCTAAAACTATTTTTTATTATAAATGTCGTATAACGACTTCAGAGATGATTATGGTTCTCAAAATGTATTTTTAGTTCAAAATGTACATGAAATCGGAACTATTAGAAGAAGGGGTTTCGTAATTTCGATTAAAAGTCAAAATTATAGATTTTTAGAACGTCATAATTCCTTCAAAATTAAGATACCACTGATTTTGGGACCGGGGACATTATCACAATTCGACTTGTTCATCTATTTTTTAGTAAAAAAAATGTATCAACCCCAAACTTCTTAATATGATATATGAATAAAACATTTTAAAAATATGACCAAGTACAATTGACCCATCCCTAACATGTCGGAGTCAGCTTAAAAACCCTATAAAAGCATGTCCAAAAAAATCCTGGCTGTGGTTAGAAACCTAAATATAACCCCAAAGACGGGTTTCTAGCAGAATTTCTAGAATTCAAAACCTAGAAAGGCCTAAAATGAATCCCTAGAGCTTGCACATTTACCCCTAAACCTTTTACAAACGGAAAAGGGATCCGGAGGAGAGTACAAACCACCATCAGACACCGCCGCACCATAAATACAAAGACAGGTCGTGCGGATTGGAAAAGTTGTAACTAACTCTCCCCAACACCGAACCTAAAATCCCCGAAATCGGATGCAGTCAGAACTTTCCTTCCGCATTGCTCCCTTTCACACAGAGAGGCTCGACATTTATTTAAGATTTAGCAGGGAGAACAGAGATTAACGGAAGCTCTTAAACTTATACCGTAATAAAGAACCGAGTTATAAGTGCCAACATGATCAACTTAGAAATTCTCATCGCTAATCCAAAAACAGACCCTCCTTTTCCTAAATAACTCCCCATACTCAAATTAACTAACGAATCTGAACCACGGAAATAACTCCCCACCCCTGGAATTTCCGTTGTCCATAAAATGTCCCATGGGGACTTATTGAAGGATTTACGGTAGATTTATAGTCTTACAACAACACCGTACCGTCTTCACTACAGTCTTTCACCCCACAACTTATTCTAAACATGACCAAAGGATAATACTGCATGATGGCTAAACACATTTCTAAATTCAAGGCTGCCTGCTTCCGCCTTTGATTCGAGCCGTGAATTCTGGAATTCTGCTGGAACTTGAGAACAAGAACCCCAGATTTCCAGACTAGAAGACCCCTCCAAACCTAACTGATATTTATTCCACCATAAACTCCTTGTTGTCTAATGAACTCTCATCTCCAACAACCTCTATAATTTCCAGCAGATTCAAAAGAGAGGGAAGGAAAGGCATGGAATTCATAGGAGAAACCTTTCATTTCCAGTATTTCCACGGCTAAATATATCGGAACGAATATGAATACATTTAAAACCTCTGAAAGTCTGAATGCAACAGAGAACTGGAAACTGGAACCCGACATACATAATGTGATATCATTAACCATCACGGACCTCCAAAGTTCCTTTTATCAGTTTTATCTGTATTTAAATACGGACATGCCCTGCTTCTTCCTCCGAATTTAGGCAGGTCTAAAATCCAGGCTCTGGAGACTCGTTCCAAACTTGTCTACGAAATTTGTATTATTTTTCTCCAGCATGGGAAATGGAACTACTGCTCTTAAGTTGGAGGAAGAATGTTTGAACATTGAACTTGAAGAACGTTGGAATTGGAAGTTAGTTTTCGAAGTTGTTGGAAAGCCAAAGAGGAAGAGGGGACTCTCTACAATGTTCCAGCCACTGCACTTCAATTTCATATCTTTTAAACTCATCCAATTTATATCGTTTCATATCAATCTATTATAACATGCATCTCTCTTATAGGTAATAGCATATATTTCGAAAATATTCATCCTAAATCCAAAGGCAGCGGGCCAACAACTCCCTTAAAGAACTTCTGTATAAGGACTGCTATGCGGGTTTAAAAAATGCTGGGACACACGGGGAGGTTGGAAGATTTACATAATTTGCCCTCATCCCTAGCTCCCATCTTTTAATGGAGAAGAAGACGAAGAAAGTTATAGTTTAGTGAACAATAGTTTATCTGGAATATATTTATCATGTCTATATTTTATAGGATATTATATTGTTATAAGGAATAAATTATTGTTATTATGATGTATGGCGGTAGAAGAATAAGTTTGGGTAAATTTCATATGGGATACTATTATTTGCATAATGATTATCATAGTTCAAGAATCGAGAGAGTGTGTTAATGGAGTTCGTGATCGTGACATTATTAGCAGGAGTCGTTGTCGAGGCCGACGGACGGGGTTCCCACAGGTTTGGAATAAAATCAGAATAAACTACTGGAAATTTATATCGTGGATGTTTTTGGGAGGAAATGGATTTGGAATATGATTAACAAACTGGGTTTCAATTTAAATTCATGTAATATACTGAATATACATGTATCTCTTGTCCTATATGGCAAATGATTTAATCTGCCCAGATCCCCTGTGTACTTTATTTCCCAAGGTGAATTATATGAAACAGCACGTTTCATAATCCGCAGCTTAATTGCTCAAATCTAACCCTTTTCCGGTACCGAAAAACAACTTTAGAATTCCGTTTTCGAAAGCGTGGAAGTAAATGCACTCAAAAATGGTTAAAATATAACACATGCCTTTAAAACAAGAGCTGTTGTCACTTAATTTGACTCATGACAGGAGCTTGTACAGGATTCAATTACACATTTATGGAACATGATCAAATATAACGGTTTTTACAACAGTTCATTCTACGAACGGGTGTATATGATCATATGGAAAAGTGTCAGTGACAGTAAAAATTTAGTAATGAGTTTTGTCTACAAGCAGAAATTAATAACAAGGTTTATCATACTTTACTGAGTTACGATGATGATAAAGATAAACAGAAAGACACAACATTCGTCATTTTCCATCAGATTAGCTGCAAATTGAGCCATGTGTGCCTAACTAGCTCTCATATTCCATTGTTATTGCATGTATGTATGTATTATGGTGGGTTGAAAGGTCATTGCACATATGCTTTGACCAGTCGGCCGTCAAGGCCATTTCTGGCCTATTACGGACTCCCCGGGCAGGACATTGACCAACCATAAATAGGCATGGTCAATGTCCTGGTAAACAATTTGCTGAAATAACCCCCGTGCAAAACAGACCGAATGATCGAATCTATTAGAGCACAGGAGGGGTATATCATTTTAGCGGTTTCCTCTAGGGAAACCTCCTTGGATCCGTCCCAATGGGCCAGACCAAGTTCAAAAATGTATTGACCGGGGTCAGCAGTCCCCGTCAGTTGGGTTTGACATAGTCGCCCCATTCTGGCAGACCAGTGCGAACAATCGCTCCTGTATGTCCACGGTTCGATTTATCGCCCCGTTAAAGGAGGTCTCACTAACTGTACCCAACAGCAGCCACTGTGTGGGTTAAAGTGACCAGCAGGACAAAAGGGTTCATACTATGTCCCCATTTTACTGGTCCACAAAGAGTCACCCTGCTGCCGCCAGCCCCATCCCCCCACCACTGACCACCAGATGGCGTACACCTAGAGTTCACAAGAAAGTACCCCCTTTCATGGTCGCCACCAGTGACCGCGAGATGGCGTCGCGAGGTATTCTCAAATGCAGTGGACCCCCCAACCCCGCGCATGACGGTACATGGGGGGTTCACCATTCGAGTTCCACCCCCTCCCCCAAGTCGCCGCCCTGCAGGCCCACATGATGAGAATATCAATACTTACATGCTATCAATGCTGGTTCCTTGTAAGGCCCCAGTTGATAGAGTATAGTGGCCTGGTTACAGAACCAGTAGATGGCGTTAACAGGGCCCCACGGGTTAATCAAGGCTCGAGCTAATGCCCCCAGCACCCAAGGCTGGTACGCGAGAGCCCTTACCTTCCCCGCTAGTTGATCCCCCCTTTCCCCACCAGGTGGCTCCACAAATACAAAAAACACTAAGCTTAAGGGATAGGTATTGCTCATTGGTGGCCCAAATGGCCACCAGAGGGCTTTCGAGAAGCACCGGACTAATGAAGACCGACCTCAAGTACAAACCCGAAAAATACTTGATACACGACGTCACCCATCCGGGCCCTCTCCCCCCTCAAGCAACCCCTCAGTCCTACACGTTACAGCAATACACACCTCTACTTGATCATTTCCTCGATAAGAGGATATGAAAAAGTGATCATGGTCAGGTTGGTTGGTTTAGCTTTATTGATGTCAAATTGGGTCAGCGAACGGTCACTAATTTGTGACCACGATTACTCACAGTGTTTCATATTTTCTGTAGTTTGCCACAGGTTCTTCTTTACCCTGGAGTAACAAGTCAGATTCTCCAATATGGAGAACCTGGGTATGTTCTCCAGGTGAATCCCTAGTGCTCCTTGCAGTATGTCCACCTGTGAAACTACCCATATTTTAAAACCAAAATATGGTTCGCTGGAAGAACCTGGGTGCAAACCAGCGGTAACCCCATGGACCTGGGTCTCTCCCTTCCACTTTCCATCGAAAGTGGAATTAAAATTTGGGTATATAACTGGATTTTCAAATTAATTTTGAAAAATCCAAATTCCCCAAATAAAAGGCAGATCCGAACTTCCAAACTCCCGCCGGAGACCATTGTTATTGCATAATAGCCCCTCTGCTAATCGAAGGAAAGTGGATACCGCTTTAATTTTAATGTTCCTCTAAAAGTGTAATTCAGTAATGACAACAAGCTGTTGTTCTCGTCTCCCTAATGGGTCCAAATGATTGGATTGGGAACCTCTCATTGATATAGTAACATCAGAACTCGCAGTCTTCTCCGGTACCGTACGTACGAACGAAACAGTCAAAGCAGTCTGGTTGTGTGATCTCATTAGAGATTACAGTTGTGGAGTTTCAGGAATATCATGCCGCCGCGCTCACGAAGCACCATAAGAGATAAGCCTGATCAATAAAGTCAAAAGTGCCATATTAGGTTTAACAATCATGACTATCATGATCATGAATCAGGAGATGTAAGAATTGCAGAGCCTTCTAAGGTTATCCATTTCTGGTTCTACTTTTGTAGTTTTGGAAGTTGCACTTACCCTAAATCCTAACAACATGGGCTTCATTCACAGGAGCAGTTATAGTTTAGAAGATTCTAATGAGTGAGGACTTATTTCGGAGGGGTAACTATTCGTTTTAACAGTAAGTTCAAGGATTTATGGTAGGTTTATTGTTGAAGGCTCAAGAGTAGCTATAATTGGGATGAGGAGTTATTTAGGGATGTACAGTAGACACAAGGTTTCTGTTATAAGGGGAAGTTATAAAATATCCATCAGATCAATTGAGTTAGAAGTGACTATCAAAATATATAGAGAGAATGGACAGGTATAGTACTTTGACCATTTTTTGTCGTAAGAAAGAACAGCAGATGAGACTGATGCATAATTCATTGACCAACTAGTGACTCCTCTATATTATATACACCTCCAACGTGACATCGACTGTCCACCTGCGACTTTGGCCTAGCCTGTTGATCTCTTTATGCATTTTTTTGGGCAGAAGTAGGTGTGTGATTTCTGATGCTCGTTCGCGTAGCTGATGTTTCTTGTGATAAAAAATACGGAATCTTACATCTTATTTTTGGTACCAGTTTTTGAGATGATAATGCAATAAGGGCATGAAGAAGGAAGAAGGGGTCATGTAATGAAAAAATGATTTTTTCACGTTTATTAGGAACAAAATCACGTTCATCATTTAACTTGTATATTATGATGTCTCCTTCTGTCTTTATAAGACCTTATGCGTTATGTATGTTGTATGTGCTTCGTTTGAGAAGAGGTTGCCGCAGTGTCAAATTTGGATTATTTACGTGAAGCAAAGTCACACAAAAAATAAGGACTTAAAGACAAGGAACTAGAAGTAACTGTCGACTCATCTTAAGATATGTCATGTCATATATTTTTTATTTCATTCCTGCTTATGGACTTCGTTAAAGTTCTAACGGTGCTCTAAGACTTATTGATCTCTGCTCTGCCAAACGTATCAAAAGAGTAGAAATAAAATGTATAAGAATATAAGGCGAGTTGATGAAAATGGAGACAGAAATAAAATAATGTATTTTCTGCAAGCTTTCATTTCTTGAGAAACCTGTCCATAACTTGTGGAGTTGGACAGGTCGGAATAACATGAAGGTGAGCCTTTGTGAGTTGATGTCGCAGCTATCAATTTATTTTACTTATTTATGGGACAGAGGAGACAGAACGTAATTTGGTTCTTCCAATTTCTCCCGAAAATATTCGATATCAGGGAGTAGTATGGGCAACGTGACATGCTCGTTTTAGCTAAATTGTTTTCTTGACCCAAAGTATAGGGTGTTTTGTATCCAATATCAGCTCAAAATTCATTCTCTCAAATTATATTCGAGTTTCTAGTGAACCCCGCTAACGAAATCCCAATTATTAATAATGACGACCGGATGATAAAAACATCTCTAATTTATGTTTTAACGACTGCAAACTCTTCTAGAATTCTGAACCTTCTGCCCGGTTCGGAGTTTAAACGATGAATTAGTAAAGTAGCTATAAGGTTTTTCCATCTTAAGGCTCAAAGTCAACAAGAAAGTGTCACACAATAGCCACTTCGACTAATGTCGAACATTTCCCGAAGAAAACAGCTTCAGACTAAAACCAATGTGGAATCGGTAATAGGATGCCACAAAAAGCCTCATTTCCCGTTGAATTTAATGGTCTTCAAACAACCACTGACGAGCAAAACAAGGTAGGAGTTGGCCCTTAAATTGAAATCATTATATATATAATATTAAATCCACTATATATATTTATAAGGACAAAATCAAGCATACCCAGACCGTTTAACAGTCAAAGTTCTACCATTTTAACACCTCAAAAAAGCGATAAAAAAGAACCCCGTCTTCGATTAAGCTAGAGAGTACTAGAGTACCCAGTGACTCTGACGATGTTGACATCACAAATAATACGTATCTGCATATTCAACTCATTTTTTTTTCGAAGTAAAAATACAAAAAGTGACCCACACCCGACTGCATATGAATATGATCACGTTGTTATTACGAAGACAAGTACTGAAATCTGAAATGGAAATATGCAAGGTGTGTTATACCCTCTTCGTCTTACAGATTGAATACTTTGTCCAACTCTGCACTCTTCGGTAATAAAATCTTTACAGCCTTCTTCTCGAATCTCGAACAAGGAGATATTATGCTAGGAGTGCCCGTTGCGTTATATTTTTCACCATTACTTTTTCTTAGCTACATTCAGCAGAAAAGGTGAAATCATCGGGATCTTGGACTAACATTTAAAAATGCATGTTTTAAATCCATCGTGGTGGAATATAATAATAAAAAAAGTAAAATATTATGTTCAACCGCTGTGAAGACACCTTGAGAGCCCATAAGATAAGATGAATGGAACAACGGTCTGTGTTTAAAATGTTCTTGAATTATGATCTCAACAGGCTTTAATTCCTCTGGTCCTTTTAATGGACATTAGATTGTGTTCCTTGAGTGGTTGAGAACCTAACATATAATTTTAAATGATGTTGTAAAATAGTTTTAATATTATAAATACACTAAAATATGTAGATTGTATGCTAAAACGTTAGTAATGAATATATTTCCCAAATGCACTCGCAAATCCAAACATTTTAACAAAATGAAACAGCCATATTCTCTCATTTCAACAAGAATTAATACTGCCCTTAATTTATGAGATTTATCATCTGTAGCTTGTCCAGAACGGATACTATTATTTGTAGTTGGAAAACATGTGCCGCTTCCAGTTCAACAACTTAAAAATAGTTTAGATTTTGAACTCTGTGGTTGTTCTTCACAGGCCGAGTCACGAAGACCAACGCTTATTTTTTATATACATAATGAGCTTACATAATAACATAGTAGTGATAGTAGTAGATTGGAAACATGGGAATAGTTTTTAAACAATGGGACAGTCGGACAATGTAATCATGGTCTGCGAAAAATGTCGTGTCGGTGATACACAAACTGTTTTTCGAGTTAGCCAAATAACAAGATGCGAGAGTGAGAGACAGACGTAAAAAACATTCCTGTTCTGTTTCGAATCACGCAAATTTGGGGACTTTAGTTTACAATGCAGTCATTGACCAAAGATTTTTCCATGAAACGCTTCAATTTTTGGCTAAAAAATTCGGGTTAAAATGCGAAAATATCCTTTTTGGTGAATACTAGAAGATTCAATTACGTTTTTCGAAATTCTTGACTATTTAAATTTTTGCTCAATTTGAACAGATAGAAACTTAGTCATCATTTGAGAAAAATTTTGAACAGAAAACAAAAAAAAAACTAAACAAAAAGCTACAGAATAACTTGTAGTGTCTTCTTCACTCCTTCAGTTTATCACAAATCCCCAACTAATCACCCAATCCACTCCAACATCATCCTTGAAACTCCGACTTTTCCTAAACAACTTCAAAAAATTTTCATAGAATACTATTCATATTTCAAGCCCTCTCTCTCTCCCATTCTCCTTAATTCCCATCTACAAAATCCATTTAGGAAAAAAAGGGAAACTGCAATATACTATAAAAAAAGCCGACTTTTGGAATCTAGATCCACAATCCGAATATTCACAATACTCTCTAACATTTCGAGTTAGAAACCAAACTACGAGTCCACACTTAAAGAAAGTCTTATCTTCTTTCCCCATACTTCTTCGACATACTTATACTCCATACTTTTCATACTTTTAAGACCAAGAATCTAAAATCTGAGCAAGAAAAAGGAACAAGAACAACAATAAAAGAATAAAGAAGTCTTTTGGAAAGTGGGGAAAAACTTTGGGCCAAAAATGAGGAAAGTCTGACTGAGCTTCTCGAGAATCGGGAATCCAAAAGGAGACGGAAAAGTACAAATAAAAGAGACGAGAAGACGAGCAGATTTCTTAAAAAATATACATTCCAAATGCAATTTACAGAATTGAACAAAACACTTTAGGTTCTTCCTTCCTTTTTTCTTTACTATTTACTATTCATTCTCTCCTATTGAACATCCTCCGTCCTATATAACCTCTTATGCAAAAAAAAAAATCTTTTAGCGATTTATCCATCTCCCGAATAACATCACTCTACTTTCTCGCGTGTTTTATCCACATATATAAAGCGGATAAATAAATAGAGACACACTCCTTCCTTCCTCCTTCTCGTCCGATTGAAGAAGATTCAATTCAATGTTCAAACAGAACAAAAAACCTCAAGTTTCTTCAAACTCATCATAATAGGTACGTAGGGAGAAGAGACCATCAAACCCATCAGGTTTCAAGGCATCAAACTCTTCTTATCGATCCACACCCACCGTGTGTTTCGTGATTGTGGACGATCAATAAAGGGAATAAGATGAGTGTTCTGATGGCTGATGTCGATAGCTAAAAGATGCTAGGGTGGGACATACCGTACAACTTGAAATGATCACAGGAATATCACCTTTATTTGAGGGTTTGGAAGAATAACAAAAATTGAAAAAAACACTCCCCGAAATAAGACCCCACTCTGGTTTTAAGGCATTAAATATGGTCAAAGGGGCCTATTTTAGACATAGGGTATTTGTAACATAAGAAAGGCTTGTACCTTCCTGATAAGGAATGTCATTATCTTGATTGAATATTGAACAATGTCCAATATCTGCTTTGTGTATTTTTGAAATTGTTTCAAACTCTTCTCTGGAATCGTTATCACAAATTGATCGGAAAACAAAGTTCCTTAATAATATTTTATTAAAATATCCTGGCTATAGTTGAGCCAGGAAATGGCATAGGATTGTTTTAACAGTAATATCTACAGTATTGATTTTCAATACCAATTTTCTGGCCTGGAAATTGAACAGGAATAAAATGTATTTAATCTTTCTTCAGAATAAAAGATATCAGATACATTTGATGTTGGTTGCAATTGTCTCTACGGATTTAGGGTTTATGAGTTCCAGGTACTGTTTGTGTACTCCTGTTATTGTTTGCGGAAATGTATGGGATTAGAGCTTAAAGCTTGACATAGTTTGGGATTGTTAATCTATTTGTTTTTCAAGAGATCTGCTTAGGCTAACGATTTCTGTGGGTGTGTTTACGTTATTGTTACTATGTACTCTAATTTTAAACATATTACATATTTGTGTCCAAAATGTTTAGTTAGTAACATTTTAATTTCCATTAATTCTGTGATACAATAATAAAATATACTCCATCAAGTAATCAAATTGGAAAAATAAATCTTTAAATTAAAATGTCGATAAATTGAATCTGGGTTATTAAAAAAAACGTATTTAATAGAGTAGGTACAATAGAGCAGAGGTTTGGATTGTATAGGATGAATAGATCCAGTAACTAGTTGTTGTATCTGTATCGTATGTTCAAAAGTTAACCCATATGTTGACAATGGCATAAGCCATACGCATTCATTCCCCTCACCGGATAGAACTAATTCATTATCAATTATAATTATAATAAAGTCCCACAATTTTCTGACGAATTGAATATCAGATTCTCGACCGAATAAAACGAATTGATATTGATCAGTTTATCTCTGTTTACTCCAACAATGGGCCTCCACATAAAAAGGGATGCATACAGTGAATGAAAATGAACATGTATCATCTTTTAATGAAAATAAATTCCTCTGTATCATATAAATGATTTATTCGTATCCAAAAGTTGACCATATAGACCATGCTATATATAGAAAAGAGGTAGCAAGCAAACCAAACCACAGTTTCGGAATGCAAAATAAAACCCACAACTCTTCATCAAAGAGAATTTCCCCCTAAAGCTTTATAAAATCCTCAAACTAAAATGCCCTAAAATGTTGCTTCCAACCCCTTCATACTTTGCGGTTCTGAAAATTTAAAATTCCGAAGGTAATGATGGCCTTTTTATTTACAAACTTCTTCAACGAGGCAGAAGAGTAAAGGGATAGTAGATTATGGTCATGTCCCAAATTGTTCAAATATCCAGTCCCCAATTTGACCATTGACGAGAAAAAGGACCCTAGCATTCGCATGAACGGACTTATCTAACTGATAGGAGTCCGAAATTGTGGAAATAGTATCTAAATATATTCCGGTGGGACTTTAATTAAAAGATATCCCAAATGAGATGGCCACCACCACCACCACATTTATTTCCGCTTCTCCTCGCCCATTTGCCCATCTAATGCCCGGGTAACTTTCTCCCTCTTATCATCATCCTTTGTGTCCTTTGTGTATAATTTCCATCGACCCGACCTTGCCCTCGCAGAGTTTGGAATTACGGGCATTATCTACAATAAATAACTACTGTTTTGGGAGAAGACTCCTTTGATCATTGATACAATGGTAGGAATGGGCACTGTGTAACCTTCAACTTAAGAGGTTTCTTTTTAGATTTTCTTCCTGTTCCGTATAGCAGGCATACGAATTTTTCGCGATCGCGAGATTTTAGATCGGAGGGAATTTTGACCCTCGTAACCTAAGCCAATGTTTAGGGAGGGAAAAAATCGGTTTAGATCGCGGGGGTATAGGGAGGGAAAAATCAAGAATTCGCATGCCTGCCGTATAGAGACTACTATTTGGTGGTGGGAGTAATAACACTCTGCCTGCTGGATCCGAATAAATTGTCTATTTTTAGTCCGACAAAAACGTGTAAAGTAAGGGAAAATTCCTGCAACTAAATAGCAATCTCAATACTCGTTCATTAATAAGAAAAGCCCTTCCTTTCAGACATAAATTCCAGATAAATCCAGATTGATGCTTCTTCTTCTAGAAAAGTGAAGGAGGATGAGTAACCGCGATTTAAGGTTGGGTGGCTGTTGGACATTTTAAGTCCATCATGACGTTATGAAGAGTTACGAGGATATGAACTTCATAGCATAACAAAGTTGGCAAAATTCACCTGAATAACAATTTATTATCGTAATATACCTGCAGCCCTCTCCACAATCCCCTTTAATAAGAATGCCTAATCAAAGGCTAGTCAAGTAATGTATGTTAACCACCTCTACCACCATGTTGAAGCCTCATCAAACACGTTTCTCTGTAAAGAACTTAGCAATTACTCGACTTATGAATAATTCATACAAATTCCACGGATGATTGAAGCCTTTCTGTGGATACTCCTCTCTATGCAATCACCCTCACCATCATCATCATAATCATCCTGACCATCATTACTAACATTAGTAACATCAGGCCAAGCCGATTCACAATAATAACTTTCGTCTCTCTCACTCTACCGATCCACTACCTATAATCATTAACGAGAAGATACTGTAGTGCACAACAATACACATATAAGAAACACATCTCTCAAGCACAAAAAAACACAATGCAAAATTCTAAATGTACAGGGTGTCTACGCGTAATGTCCCGGTGTTTAAAATTAGATTTCTCAAAAACTACTGGGCCAATTTTTATAAAGTTTGATTTAAAATTTAGCCTGATAACTAGAAGGAATATCAGTGGGGGTCAGAAAAAAATGCGACCTTCAATTGAATGGACCCATGCGGGTTTTGAAAAATGTCATAATTTTAACATGGGGAAGGGGTACCCATTCCCTTCCTAGCAACGGTCGTTGTCAAGAAATAATTAAGCAAAAAGGTAGAACACTACACGGTTTTAATTGGGTTCAATCACCGTGACTATGGTTACGGGGTACCCCTTCCCTATGTTAAAATTATGACATTTTACAAAACCCGCATGGGTACATTCAATTGAAGGTCGTATTTTTTTCTGACCCCCACTGATATTCCTTCTAGTTATCAGGCTACTCAAAAAACCAAACTATATAAAAATCGGCCTAATAGTTTTTGAGAAATCTAATTTCAAACACCGGGACATTACGCGTAGACACCCTGTATATACATATACACGCAAGGCGATTCGATATATTTTTACATTTTTATGGATCTTGACATGACATTGGAATGCTTCACAAGGTATGAATATGATGCACCTCTGCGGTGGTACTTTCGTACTGTATGGTTTGCCATTCAATCGTCTTCTTATTTTTTTTGTGCAAATGCCAGTTCTAATTTTTAATAATCTTGTCCTCACGAGATCTTTCTATATAAAGGGATATGAAGGGTTCTGTAATTACAATTTATAATGATTGAGAGGATAGTGACAGGAGGAGCATGTAATTCAATGAATTCCAGAATGCGTGTCTCACTTTAATCAAAATGCAGTTTGGATATGGTGAAAAAATGTTTGTTAAGTTAATTAAGATATTACGTTCATCTCGATGATATGCTTTGACTTAAAAAAAATACCAGTTGCTTGGCTCCTCAAAGCATTCTATTATAACATAGCTTGCTCGTGCTTTTTAACAGGTCTTATACGGCCTTAACGTGTAAATAAAAATACGCTGTATGCCTAGAAATGGAAGCATTATAAATGATAATCAATTCTAAATTATAATATCAAATAGCATGTAAATATTAGCTTACCTCATCAGCAAACTCGAAATCTCCATCGAATTTCCTTTTCTTCTTAGCCTCAATGGAGACAACACTAATTACGAGGACTAGTACAAGGGAGAGGGAAATCAGAGCCGAGACTCCACTCTTTCTGAAACGCATCATGATTTCTGGTCTCCGTTTACTAATTATTCTTGATGCGAGCTGGGTTTTATTAATGTATCCACTCTTGGTGATTTTAATGACTGAATTGTGTCAGAGGGACTCTGAATTATTTATGTACTTGAGGTTATGAATTATAAATCAAGTGTCATTTGTTCCACAAGTCCCAAAGATATTCCACAAGTAGAACCGTCACGTTGTTACGAAACTTCGGAAACTGTGAAGCTGTTCCTATTTCTCCCTCAGAGATAGAGAAGTAGATTTAATTTATCCTGTTGAGATTCTTATTTTATTTATTCTTATTACTTTTACAACCTCCGGTTCCAATTTCCTCTCTCCTCTTTGGCTGAAGAAAAAAGCAAATCCGAAATGCTTTTAGCTCAGGAAGAAAGAATGAACATGAAAGGAGGAAGTTGTTGGGCCTTCTTTCTCCTCGTAAAGAATGAACGGAGTTGACAGAGTGACTATTAGTTAGAGCTCTCACCTCCTCAACCTAATTTGAAATGACTTCTTCTTCTCCGTCGCGTTTCAATGTTCCAAACTTTTAAAGTTTCAAAGGGAAACTAGAGCCAGAGTCTTGTAGAACTTGTAAATTCCTAAATCGGGTTAGGCTCTCTATTAGGAACTTGTAGTTTAAAATGAGTAGCAGGGATAAAAATATGACAGGGAAATAGAACAACGAGGAAAAACCCGGTGGAGTTTGCTCCGGGAGACTTTCACCGACTTTCACTTTGAGTTTATTACAAACGAGCCTCTGGGCTGGTTGCCTTTACACGGACTGACTGACTATTATTCTCTGGAAACTTTCCAGGGGAATAAAACCCTTTTAAAAATACAGGAAAAAGTGCAATCGGCAAAATCTTTGTGTAGGACACGAGCCAAACTAACGAGTACAACTTGATCGAGTTGGCAAATTATTACTTGCAACTTGGCAGGCAGAGCTGTAAATTCTCTGGAAATCTTGTTAATTTTTTCTTATTTGATTGGACAACCTATATAGGTTGTTAATTGGCGGATGGAATGTAGGGAATGCGGGTTCCCGATTGATTATCCTGAGATGTTGAATGTGTTTATTTTTTAAGGATTACGATTTTGCATGTATTTGCATGCAAAAAGGCGGAGCACCTTCTTGTCAGAGAGACTAGTAAAGCTGGACTGACTACCAGAAGTGGAGAGATGTTAGTAGAAGATCCTCGTAACTTGACTCAGGACGACGAGTCTTGGGTGAGTTTTGGTTCAATGGTATAGGAATATCAGTGTTCTATACGTATGGTTTCGACGGTAGGGCTTGCTAACGCTAACGCTGCCACTATAGAAAAACTGGTATTATTGCCAACAGCATAAAATGTGTGTTCATTCTTGGGTCTAGATTCTGTACTAGGATTCTAGCAAAATTCGAGTATTCTGCAGACGTTGTTGGGGCTATGACTAAAAAGCTTGGAGCAGTATATCTCTAGAGCCTGAGTCAACGTAGTCGGAACTTGCAATTCGCAACTTCTATATTACATAGTGTATATGATTCCACTCCGATCGGGGGACGGAAAGATCGGGTTCATCCGAATTCGGGGAGAGAGAGATCCGAATTGGTGCTCGGTCGGGCTGGTGGGGTTATACTTAAGAGCAGAATCTATCCCACGGTTCATATACATGACGACGATATACCGTCTCTTAACCAATGCTTCGGTGTAGACAATATTCGGAGGAAAGTAAGAGTTCTCTCTCCGAGAAATGAGAAAGTTTCCTCATGTCCTCTCCGGTAAAAGTAAAAGGGACTATATACATGGGAATATGTTACATCGGTTGGGAAAGGAGATCCAAAAACACCGACTTTGGATTTGGGTAATACCATATCCCCCGTAGCTAGAAGCAGGGAGAGAGATGATGTATCTTCTCCGGAACAAATTGAACGACCACCACCAACAGATATTCAGTCGGACCAACCTGGGAAACTGGGAGAAAGTTTCAAGAAATCTCGAAGAAAGAAGGTAGCTCTAGAGATGAGAAACATGAGACTTTCCCCTTCATAGGAGAATGAAGTCGGGAGAGATACGTTCTTAAATATTGCAAGTTGTTATAAACTATAATTATGATGACACGGGGCTAAGGGCACCTTAGAGAACTGCCACCACCGACAACGTCGAAGACGGGGACGGGTCTACTATTGCTTTGCCTCATCATAGCATATCACCATATCCAGTAGAGGAGTCTTGGAAGTTGGAAGGCTCGTGTATATTATTTTTTCATCCTGTTAGTCATGTTTCGCGTACATGGTCTTCTTGGCTTGGATCTTGAATCTTGAATTCAGGTGGAAATAAATGCCCGTAGATTCCAGTCAGAGAGCCAGATCGTATAGAGAGTATTAAAGATACAACTTCTAATAAATTCCACTTTTCCTTCCCTCCTCGCTCCTTCTAGAGAGCTAGACAGACTTGCTTTTTATTTTTTAAATATGAGGTTTTTTATGCCCAGATTATCATCATCTTCTTCTTGGTTTTGAGACAGGGACGAAAGGGAAACTAACTTTGATAGCTGTCTTATAGGATACTATTGCATGGAATAATAATTTAGTAATATGGTTATATTATTTTAATACGAGGAGCATGTAGATTTTTAGATTTTAATGTAGACGGGAGCGGAAGATTCCTCTTTTAGGTTTTAGTTAGATTGTCTTGTAAGGGTTGTAGAAGTAGAAGCCGCTTTGCCTTTGGCACAACAACCATTCATCTCATTTTCTAATGTTCTGAAAGTTCAATATCTGATCTACGATTTCAACTCTGAAATTTTTGGTATGAAATGTAGGTATCGTTTTTTGGTAAGGGTTCTAGGCGTCACTTCCAGATATCTAGACTTTTGACAAGGGCACATGTCTATCTATACTGTATTATAGAATAAGGGATAGCAAACGGGGTTGACAAAAGTGCTTATCCGATATCTTTGGATGAAATAGACTAGATATTTACGTATGTTTAATTTTATTGTTTGAGTTTAATTATAAGGATGTACGGTTGAAGTAGAAGTAATAGAACTACTGGATTTTTAATATATCTGTCTGTTACAATTTAAGTTGTCTTTTTATATTTTTGGTTAGGCTGTTTTAGACAAAAAGCTTGTATTTTATTAATCCGTCATTTGTATTTTAAAAGTTTTAATACTTCTAGAATATTTTTATTAATACCCATGAATTTATCTACTACTGCAAATTCTAACATGAAATAAGTAAAAAAAGAGTAACTCAAAATGGTAAGCTAGATGCGAATTTATATGCTTGCATTTTTATGCATATCTGTATGATTTTGCTGGGAGCTTTATTTTCATACATTCTCTGCTTTTGTTATATAGAAATAGTAATACTATCACTTTATAAACACTGTATAAATTTGTCGAGCATTCGATTCATAAAATGAGTTGGAATTTAGAACCTCCATTCAAGCATGCAATATGACAATGCGAGGGAGACCGGATGGCTGGCTTCTTTGACTTTTTTTTTGTTCTCATGCTTCCAGGGGGCTTGGAGTGATGGAACTCTGAATCTGGTATTTTAACAATATGAAACACAACAGTTCCTGCAGGTTTAGAATCAATGAAGCATCTTTTCATCCTAAGCAACTATCTGTAATATTGGGAGCCTGAATCTGATTGCCACCAGTTTTACCGGAAAATACTTTAGAATTCCGTCTGCATTCAGGTTCAGTTCATAAAAGAGATACAAAGTGTCCTATTGTATGCCATTTTGTTCGGATGAATGAAATATTAAATAAATTAAATAACGCTTCACTTTCAGGGAGATTTTTCATGGTCATGACACCATGCTGTGTCACACAGGGTTCCTAAATCATCCGATTATCCAGCGTGTGATCACATTTAATGATAATATAACTGCTACTTCTACTCATTATCAATTGCGTGTTACCGTTAGGGCCTTTAGTACTTAATAATTAATAAAGAACTACAATTTCGAATTATTTAAAGTTTCTCTTCTGTATTTGTTCATGCATTTCAAAAACAATTATTATAAAAAACACAATTTTAGAAGTTATTCTCTAACTTTTTATAAAACTAAATACGATTTATGCAATTACATTTAAGCACAGCTATAAAAGTAATTTTACTGGATTTAAACTGAATTCTATTCTTTGATCTTTAGGAATACTTCCGAAGAATCATTTGCGCCTCTTCACTAAATCCAATAGTCTTCAGTATGTTGGCAATTTCGGGAATGGCAATCCTGAAATGATTTTAAAAATCAGTTTATGCTCATAATTAAATTTTGAAAGAGTTTGAAACTAAAATACGCACCTATTGGCTGCAACTGTACATTCTGCAGACTGGACCAGTAGCACAAGGCATCTACTTAGTTGTTGTAGCCCACTAGGAATTTCCGTTTCTCCATCTCGGACTAGCCATGCCCTTGGAAGTACATTCAGTACCTATGTGTGCAGAAAATATTGGACCATAATCTTTAATATTTATAATATTCATCATAAAATTTCGTATTTGAATTAAAATTCTTACCCCTCTCGTTCTTTCAGCACTTTCACCTAAATCTGGAGATATCCTAATGCCTAATAAAGTATATCTTGTTAACAAAGCATCGAGGGCTAAAGTCTGTAAAGGAGCATCACTGAGTAGCCCTTGCCACTTGCTCATGTTGTCCAACAATTTGACACTGGACCAAAACTGCCTTGCTGAGAATACACTTGCAGGAGAAAATATGTTCGCCGTAGCTCTATATAAAAACGATGTTAATTAAGATATAAAGAACATAAAACGACAGTGTTAAATAATATTTAAATTCTTACGTTTTAGGGTATATTGGCATATAAATATCGTTGTCTAGTGCATCTTTAAATTTCATCACGACCGCTTCAAATAAACTATGAATTGTCTTTGTGTTTGGATTCACAGACCATTCATCAATTAAGCGATTTAAAGCATTCACCAATCCTCTAGTCTGACTAATGGAAACAGGATCCCATTTTGCTTGGACAACACCTTTTGGGAATAACTTACATTTTTACACGATATAAAGACTAACTAGTTTATTTCGGAGATTTCTTACGATTTATCCAAGGTAGCAAAACTTTCTCTGCAATTGAAGGTACAATTCGGCAATCTGGATCACTACTTAATGTTTCGATTGTTTCGCCAGTCCTGTAGGCGTACGTCATCAATGATTTGATCCAAGGAAACTTCATCAAGTCACATCCATCCTAGAAATGGAAATACATTAAAATAATCCCGTCATATAAAAAATCGCAATAAGCAAGTAAACAGAATGCTAAGTTGTTGTTGTTATTTATTAACCAAACTTGTCTATTTCTAGACCTGTTACGTTTGACGGCATTCATGAGTTTTACATTTCTCAATAATAGAGTATAATAAAAAATCGTTAAATAAAAATTAGCTACATTGAGTGTTCGTGATTAATTTAATTCGCTCACCTTCAATGGATCCCATGCGATTAAATGCAGTCTAATTAATGGAGCAATGCACTTAGGTAGACATAAAAATGCATACGACTCTTTATATGAGTCAAAATCCGAATCTCTCCATTCCTCAAATCGTGATAAAATCCCTTCTATCGTTCCAAAATCTTCGTGGACGTCATCAAAAACTAGATGTGCTTCCCGAAGTATATTTTCTGCATCAATTCCCAAAATAATTACATTAAAATCTTTGTACTTTTGTGCGAGTTACCGGGTAATTGTTTCCGTAGCTTACCAATCTGACTTTTGTAAGCATTAGCTTCAAAGTCTGTTTCCTCGTCATCTGAACTAAGTCCTTCCTTATGAACTTTTACATCCTTCATTTCTCTTTCTCGTAATCTTCTTCGTCTGGTCCTCCGACCTTGCCTTTCAGCAGCTCTCCTCGTCCGTTCTCCATTAGACGGAGGTGGGATTCCCACAGGATTTCCTGCCATGATGCTCACTGTAGTGGAAACTTCCTCCATCTGGTCCTTCACGTCCTGTCGCCTCCTTTCAGCAAATCGATCTTTTCTAGCTCTCATTAACTCTATCATCCTCTTTTCCAACATTTCAATGACCGGGATCTGAAAGAAAACGGTAGAAAGTTAACACCTACACGTCACAAATGAAGCAATGGCTTCCCTGCGCATCCATCAGATTGATATAGGTATGCTAAATTAGGTACTTTTGGGTCAGCAGCCGCTCATTTCATGAACAGTGCATACGATACAAATCTACGAGTCAAGGGCTAATAACGATAAGCCCCATGGAATAGCCAAAACTTTAATTATGATCTACAGGTACTGCTGAAAGGGAACTTATTAAACTAAAAACTGACAGAAGTTTAATTAGAAAAGCACTCAGATAAAAATTAGATTTATTCAATGATGAAGGATGGACGATGACTCTATTGGCCATCGTATGTACCTTACAACGGAGACAGTCTACCAAGTCAGTGACATACCTGCAAATAATTAAAATATAATTACAAATCATCCAATCAATGGCTTGAATTCAGTATATTTCAATATGTTTAAAACATTGGTATTCATACCCTCGAAGATTTTGATACATGATGAAACGGGAATTCAGTCCAGACTTCATTTCGTCAGCCTCTTTTAGTTCCTTCTCCGAAAGCTGCAAATCTGCCTTAAGCCGACCAAGCTCTCCTGCATTACTTTCCCGGGAGAGCTTCAACATTTCCAACCTGTTCTCACCATACAGTTGAATTAATTAAAAACACGTCCGCAATAGTTAGATGGAAATATGAACGGTTAAATAAAACAATTAGATTTTAAATGTATTGCGAAGCCAACAAGTGTTTATGAATCCTAGTTGACGAAGTTCCCCAAACATACCTTTCCGCCATTTGTTTCATGATGATTTCAGGTGTAATTTTCTTGCTTCCATTTACAATCTCCTCGATACTCGCAATCCTTTGACTTTGTTCCATAAAAGCTTGTGTTCTTCCCCTGCTCTTGTTTTGTTCTTTCCTGGAATTTGGATAGTAGGAAAAACCTAGATGCGCGGAGTTTTCCTGGTAACTACCTGAATCTGTTGGGGCTGCAGGCATGTTGAATGCCTGATGATGAAACTTCTCCTTAGCCACGTTATGGATCTAAAATACAAAAAGTTGAAACCAATTTTTTTAAAACAATTGTTCTGTCTTATCATCTGTTGTATCGAATTTGTAGAAAAGTTTCTAAACGTACCGCGGCTTGAGAAACACCTTTTCTAATTTGCTGACTTTCCCATTCATTTAATTCTTCGTCCGAGTCACCACCCGATCCCTCTATTTTGATATTATAAAAGCAAAGCAAATATATAATTTCTGATAACAATATGTCAATAGATTACTTTTAAAAGCATAAATTATCAACCTTCGTCTCTCGCTGCATTGAACTCTTCAATTCTTTTCTCCCTTTCTATTTTACTTGCATTTGTAGCGGAGGAAAAATCAAGACGATCTTCGTCGCTTTGATCATTGTCATCATCCTCACGAACTAGCCTAGATTTTTCATTTCTAAATCTAAAATAAAAATTAAACGTAAATCGTTCAACCATTCTATCCTTCCTTTTTTATCAAAAACCCAACGGTTGAATTCGGTTAATTTGTTTTTCTTACCTATCTACATTCTCAACTGCTATGAAATCACTTCCCATTTCCCTGGCTTGTTGCTTTCTTTTCCTCGCCTCATGGATAAGATTGGCATCCGGGATTTGTCCCTGTTCTAGTGCCCTTCTAACAGCATCTTGGATTGCCGCTCCACCAGCATTTGGCCTCTTAAACTTATGTCTCGAATCCGCAGCATCATTATTATCATCATCTGACTCCATATTCACTGCTTCGGCCTCTCGTCCATTTAATACTCGGATGAAGTCCTTCTCTTTTTTAATCTCCTTTGGTTCCTTTTTTATTTTTATCTGCTCTGAGAAGCCCTCAACTTGGCGAGCTAACTTTTTCGCTTTGCTGTCACCAAAGGGTTCCGTTTTAATTGAACTCTTTGGTTTCGACAACTCCTTCTTCTCGCGCTCCCTCTGCTTCATAAGTCGTCGGGAAACGGAAGACTTTTTAATCTTGAAAACTTCTTCTTCTTCATCCCCTTCAACATCATCCGTAAAACTGAGGAGGGTTACAGGCTTGGACTTAAAACCCTTTTCGACTTTCTCCATTATATCATCATATTTTGCCGATGTTTCAATCACCGGAACCTTCATTGAGCCGTTATTGTTCGAAGGCTTGGGCGCAGATGGAACAAGAGATGGGGAATCGTCCATTTCCTCCTCGTCGGAATCGGCGTTTAGCATCACGACCCGGGGTCGGACTGGTTTTTTGGGCCTTCGGAAAGACATTCTGCTGTCAATCAGACTTTGGACTTCTTGACTGGTTTACAGTTTTAGGTTAGGTTGTTTTGATGGTTGGATTTGGATCTCTGTTGAAACATAATGCATAATGCATAATGGTAAATGGTGAATGAAATACAAAATAACAAAAATGGTAAGTTTAATTGTAATACACGTTCAACGTTACCTGTTGTCAATTAATTTTAAATTTGAAATTGCAACTCTTAAGTCCAACGTGTTGGTGTTCACGTAACGTTGAAGTGAACGTTACCGACCGTATGCCGTATTGTGACGTAAAATGGTGAAGACTCGTCAAATCAAGATCAAAGACTCAACTAATCACAGCCTGTAGATTTCAATGACTTTTAATCAAATTTTAATTTAATTTACTTTAAATTCAAAATTGTGTAATGCAAATAAATGTTGCAAAACTTGTATATAATGTAAAATCCTTTTTGATCTTTGATCTTACCTTTTGCCTTTGTACCTTTAGTTTTTCAATCC
This sequence comes from Desoria tigrina, assembly GCA_906901685.1. NCBI lineage: Eukaryota > Metazoa > Arthropoda > Collembola > Entomobryomorpha > Isotomidae > Desoria > Desoria tigrina. The sequence continues at coordinate 2,472,264 of CAJQTU010000010.1, read as the reverse complement.
TCGCCCCCCGCTAGCATTCACCTCGGTTTAATTACAATTGTATCACAATTGTAATGATAAATGAACAATTCACAATTAAAATAAATAAATACAACGAAATAAGTTGATTTTAACAAAAACACGGGGAATCCCAAAGTCAAAGTTCCATTCAAGACGAAAGACGAGTGAAAGCAAAAGTAATTAATAAGAGGCAACGTCTCATTCAAAGGAATGAGCTCTTGTAACTCAAACTCGGCGCAGGATATAGTCTTCGAGTGTGTTGTGTGCTTGCTTGCTTGTGTTCAACTCACACGCGAACGTTTACTTTGTTCATGGAATTTCATGCACTTTCATGTAATTTCATCACAAGCAAGCCATCCACCAACATAACACCAACTGTCATATCGTCCATTTTGCACTTTGTCATATTTTATTTTTGAAGCGTTCCATCTAAGATTTTTAGTCGTACGGACACATCTGCATATTATGTTTTAAGCGATCTTATTTTTTATTCTGCCTATGTTGACCCGTTTATGACAAGGATGTTGATGGAATATTAATATTAATATGGGATGGTCAGTGAGGGCAAGAACATCTCATTCATACTAAATCGGATTATATTAATTATTTATCATCATTCATCCACTTATCTAGAAAAACGCCGGAGACATCCTGTAGAAATTAAAATCTAAAATGTGAAAAAAAATCACACTTTAGAGGCAAATCGTCGAATTGAAGGACAATGCATTTATGACGTCATGACATTTTGCCATCTTGCTATTGCGTTGTCAAGATAAAATTAAATGAAACACTTTCGGCTATTTCGAAAAATTGAAAGCCCAAGTTCTTTTTAAATATGTAGAAACTAGCTCAATTCAAACACCTTGCTGACCATCATTTGAGATAAGGGATGGTAAATTATTATAATTAATATTACCTTTGCATTACACCGACAGTTCCACTTTAGCTCCATGGAAAGGCCAAGTATTGAAAGTGATTGGACAATTCCTTCGGATTCAGATTCAAACCTATATGAATCCTTTAGACAGGGAAAGGAACTAAAGAGCAATGGAGATGATGAGAAGTTGATTCCTTTTGGATTCGTAATCCTAACATCAAAAAGGCCTGTAAGCAGAGGAAAGAAGGATACACAAGTTGTCTCGGAATGGTTTACTGTATGAAACTTAGCTTCTCAAACCGTTAGAATGAGAAAAATTAACAAAATTATATTGTAGTGAATTTTAAAAATTGAATGTCATCAGGGTCGACTAAACCGGATGAACATAAAGCCCATGATACTGTCATTTAATGAAACTGAACCTGAATCCGAATTGACAGATGAAGAGGAGTTCATACCACAACCTAAAAAAGTTAGATTCAAGCCAGTACCCACCGGAAATAAAAACTCCAAAACCTATCCCACTCAAAATAGTCAACAAAATGATCCCAAACCCCTGCATACTTTCGACAAGGACGGAAAACCAATCCCTGTATGGAAACTCCTGGCTAAACAGCATCCAGTTACTCAGCAATTAAATCAAACTGTCAAGGAGTTAGAACGCGCAATAAATACCAACAATAATCGAAATCGTATTACACAGAGTTATAAAGGGTATTACAGTGACACGACCGGGGAAAGCTCACTAGAAAATTCGGAATCCGACGGTTGTGGAAAGACTTTGTCGAAAAGTAAAGGTGCCGGTGTTAAAGAAACAAAATCCAAACGAAAAACTAAGAAGGCTCCTCAAAAATCCCGTGCAAGGTCCCCCAAACACGATAAGCTCAAGCTCCTCGAGGAAACGTTCCGGGCAAAGTCATCATCACCTGAGGGGGTCTGGGTCGTAATAATTGACTCTCCATTCAGGCACTTTGCAGAAATTGACAAAGTCGAAGCCATGGGCATTAAATACAATTTTCGGATCCTTGCCTTGAATCCTCCATTTAAATCAAATATCCTACGATTGCTCGAAGATATTGCCAATCAACAGGGTAAAGTTTCGAAGCAAAGCTCCCTTGACGCCGTTTCCGTGTCTTCAAGACAGGGGATGAACGATTGCAATGCTAATTGCATTTATCATCAAGAACTTGTGATTGCGACTGGAATTGGTTATCCTCAGAGTTTGAAGAAGAAGCTTTCGAAAGTTGATAAAACGGGCAAAAGTATCCTCTCTACGCCCCCGTATGATTTTAATCAAGTTTACGGATCAAAGTGGCCAAAAGATGACCCGATTCTAACCGATCCCCAAACGGATACGGAGGAAGCGGAGAGTGACCAGGATGCAATCGTTGCCATTGAAGAAGATTTAGGACATCGCCGAGACGAGATTACCATTTTGCATTCAGAAGACACGTTGAAGTCGTCGATTTCTTCAGCTTCCATCAAGGAATTGCAGGCAAAGTTTGGGAAGATTCGTAACGGGCTGTCTGAGGATGGAAATTATGCTGGTGCTGTGGATAGCAATGATTCATTTGAGGAGGATGACGACTCTTCGAGAGATTCTAAAGATTCGTCTGTTTTTGAAATGGGGTATTAGTCATATTACTTAACGTCGATACAGAATCTGAAAATTGAAGGAAGTAATGTTTTAACGCTGTTTTTCGCAATCAGGGAAGAGAATCTCTTAATCTGCGTTAAACAAGCTTCGAAAATTGTCATCCCTCCTCCAGTGTCACCAAAACTATTTTTCCAAAATCTGCAGCCCCCCAAGTCCAAGTAACAAAACAGATATACTGCAATTCCGCCATTCGATTAAAAGATTTATTTGAGCTATTTTAGGAATCTTGTAATTTTACTTTCAGAGATTCGTCCAAACGAAGGGCTCTTGTAGTTATTATCAAAGATTCAGAGCATGAAAGAAACAGCAACTTTTCTTTATCCCGAGCTTTAAAAGTATGAAAGAATCTTATTTTTTTACTTGTACATTTTCATAAATAGTTACCACAATATTTTTGATTCTATGATTGTTTGTTTGTTTGTTTTTATTCATTCATATATGATTGTATTTTATGTGCAAATATTTTCTTAGGAGAAGCTTAAACGAAATAAGATCAAATCCTATATAATCTCAATCTCGAACCTCATGAAGGATCTCCAAGCAATTCAAGCCACGAAAGCGTACGTTAACAAGATTTCCATGCGGGACCAAAAGCTGGGAATGACAGACGGCTATGCTCACCTCATCCTGGCAGTTTTAGCTGAGAAAATGATTACCAAATCTAAACGAGTAGTTATAATTGATTTAGGAGATGAAACTTCACTCAGGCTTTGGCCCGTTAAGGATTTTTGCACTCGATCTCAAGCACAAGTATTTTTTGAACGACATTTTTACCGTTTTTACACAACGATCAAAAAGTTGGTTAACTTACGACATATTTTACAAGCTCTTAGAGTTTTATTATTTCTGTTCTTCCTAGGTCATGACTTTGGAGAGGCTGCCAGATGAAACCAATGTCATGTTTGAAGACAAACTTTCAAAATTGTCGAATAATATTAAAGAGAGCTTTAAAGATTTCGATTGGAGTGCCTGTCCGTATAGGTATTGCTTGTAAATTGCTGACTTTATAATCCCATCCAACGTAATACATTTTTCGAAATTTTTAGCAAGGAAACTATTGCAGAAATTTCAAATCAACATCTCGCCACTTTTATTCCCCATCAACAATTTCTGGACATTAGGGAAGCCACAACTAAATCCGAGCATGAAGAAGAGGAGGAAGAACTTTCCCAGCCTTCTTCAGACCTTGAAACGGAACCTATTAAAGATGCTGTACTTCAGTTCCCCGCGTTCGTACCGAAATTGGAAGGTCGATCTCATAACAAATTCATATATTAATCCAAAATCTACATTTAATTTAAATGTCAGCATCGTTGTCTTTAAAAGTAGAAGAGGCACGAACCACAGCGGATTTAGAACAAGTCCGAGACCGACTGACTCGGCATAGTGACACCAAAATCCTGGCTGAGGATGACAACAGAAATGCTCAAACAGAAGCCATAAAAAAGACAAAACGATACAGTAGTAAAGGAAATCTAGAATTTAGTGGGATACCTTCAGTCAAAGATATCAAAGTTGATTCCCCACCAAGATCTCTGTACGAACTTAGGAGAAAAATACCTGCAAGTAATAGCAGTGAAAGTTCCTTAAACTCTAACGATCTGTACAAGCAGGACCGAACGAGGTTGCTTAAAATTCAGAAGATTTCCGACAGGTAGATTTCAATGGAGTTTTTTAAAACCGTATATGTTTCTGGGTGATTTATTGACCCCAGTTACTCCGGAGTCTCAGAGAAAGACTTGACCTAAATCAGGGATTCTAAAAAAGCATTTTATTATCGTATAGTAAAGCACCTTCCACACTGTTTTCCAAAATTTGTGATTCCAAAACGAAATCTCTCTTGGGTATCGAACCTATTGATGAAGATAACCTGTATAAATCTTGGATTGCCGTACCAAAAGAGCCCCCAACGTAATTTGCTTTGCTATCAATCGATTTAAGTATAACTTCTAGAGATTCAAAAATGTCAATAAATCGTATTTGTAAAATGTTGAAATAATTAATAGGAGAATTCAGAGGTTCGTAAGAGGGACGAGCACTCTGATGAACCGGATCTACAAGCCCGTAAGAAGTCTTTTAACGTGCCAGTACTGCACGGCTTCAAATGACTCAAGAATCGCACCGACATCCGTACGTCCACGTCAACGCACACGTCAACGGCACCAATGACTTTGGTTGGACTGACATGGAGTCTAATGAATTTTTCAGTAATAATTAGAAACAAGAATTACTACTATTCAAAGACAGTCAAAGACTGGATATTGATAATAAATGAAAAATTAGAGCAAAGCCAACAAGAATATGTTTTTTACGTTTAGTTTAATTGCGTCAATTGTCACATTTATAAAATATTTATTATGTACATTTACAGTACTTACAAGTTTAGTATTATTTTCACATTATTATCAAAAGTTTAGAACGTACGAAATCTTACCTTGCCTGTCAGAGGTCTTTTTGATAAATACCATTACAATCTATCACATTTTAAAATCCTGCTGCTAGCTACAATTCATTCACAACTACTATGACGGCCGCATTACTCTACAAGATAAGTATAAAATAGCACTGAGGGTGAAGACGGCGATATTGCTCCTCGTAGTTGTAGTCAGGAATAGTCATTCCTCCGACGAATCGTCAACAGTAATAATTTCGACGTCCTGCTGCGGCGATGGAGTTCGGCGTGTAACAATGGCTTGCCTCGTATTTCGCGTCCTTGGAGGTATCGGTGAATTTTGTCCGTTGTTGAATAAAACTCTACGAGCTAGGCCCCCGGCACGGAGTCTTGGTCCACTTTCTTCGGATCCGGTGGCGACGCTGGAAATGGCAGCGTTGGTGACACCAGCATGTCTCAGAGGAGAGCGAGTGTCAACTGCAGTCGGAATCCTCGTGCCTGTCGCTATAGAAGCTGCAAAGGAAGTTCCGGAAGTAGCTTCTCGGGCATTGCTTCGAAGAGTACGGCTTGGAGTGACGAAGGCCGGAAGTTCATGAGAAGGAAGAGTTGATACTGCCGGACTCGGTCCTTTCAGTCGATCTCGATTAGCAGCAGCGAGTGGAGACTCCACTTCGAGACCCCGACGGGTCTTTGGGGGATTGTAGATCCGCTCGATTCGGACCAAAACGTCTATTCCTCCTTGGTAGAGGAAGTCCTTCAGAACTTTATCTTTGATGATGAGGCACTCCCCGCTCTTGAAAACTTCATCTGGCTTGACTCGGATGGAATGAATCGTTCCTGTGTAACTTACCTCCGTCCCCTGAAATGTGAAATAGTAGTTGTTTTAGTAAGTTTTTTGGGAACAAGGGTTCTTACGTTGCCCCATGGTCTGGACTGAGGAGAAAGCTAACTTTCTCTTGGATGATTGTAGGCTTTTATTATGCAGCATGAAATTGGTCCACATTATGTTGGCTTTGGCTTTACTAAACTTGTAACCCACCGTCATAGAATCAATTAGAATTAATAACATAGGGAGGACACGTAGAAGTCAAAGAACTTGCGTTTCAGATACCATTAAATTATGATAGGTTACTTCTGTGTATAGGAGAGGATTGAAAAATTGGAATATCTCTAAATATGTTACTACTGTACTACTAACACTAACGTCTATGATACAAATCAATATTTTAAAGTTCAAACTTCAATATTGTGGTTATACTTCTTTCAACTCGTTTTGCCAGAGAATGTTTAATAGTTTGCTTAGACACGGAGCAAATGGATAGGACAGAATCGGATTATGAAAATATTATTAACACAACGATGAATGACACAAAGTGATCGGCTGGACGAAGTTTTTACCCTAAGTTTAGATTTAAGGATGATCAAGATTGCCTCAATACAACAAAAATCACTAAATCTTTCCTACATGCAAGGAGTAAGAACATGGCTTCTGAATCTGAATATAACTCTTGAAAGTGATACAATGTTACGGCATAGGCATAACTATCAAAAAATGTTTTTAAAGCCCTATTTTTCTTAGTTTTTTTTAAATCCGAGGAAAGTCGAATTATTACCTTATCCTTGTTCCACAAAATAACTTGACCCTTGTATTTACAACCTTCGGATGCCAAGCTAGAGATCCAAATCCACCACGAGTCTTCTTTATGCTCCAAGGAACAGAAAAAGTTATGTCCGTAGCAGTACATCCAAGTCGGCTCCCAAACTGCCTGTCGTTCTGATTCTCCTGTCGAAACAAAAGAAAATTATCATTTACTTAAATAAAACCACTCATCTTTTAAGTATTTTAAATTAGTGTCCACTAATTTTTTTATTACCAGTATACAAGTCCAAGTCGTCAATCTCAAATCCGGTACTACATTCACTAGCCTTCTGTCTCTCAATTTTGTCCTTCGTTCGGATGTGATCCAAGTATTCTTCGAACATCACGAGAGAATCACACTCTCGACAATGTATCTGCCTATTTAGGAAGGAAACGTTTTAAAATCTCTCATGTGAAATTGAAATAGGATTTACAGTTCTATTCCAAAAAGGGCAGAAATTATAATTTATGTCCACATACCTGTACTCACACGTCTCCTGGTAATGAATTGCGAGTTCCCGAGCTACAAGTTATCAAACAATCAAAAGCCCGTTAATACTTTATTAGCCTCAATCGAGCATAAATGATAGGCTCATTATCCCATGAAATTAACATGACATCGAAGGCTAATGAAAAATTACAAAGAAAGCAAAGTATGATTTCACCTGGAAGGACGGATAGGCACCCGGCAGTCCTATGTTTGCATTTGACTAGACATTTTTCCATGAATTGCTCAGCAAAGAGATTCCGGACTTCGGTAAAGTTGCCCCGGCAGACCGGGCAATTATGCAAGGACTGACGGCAACCTCCACAGCAACTGTGTCCCGCGACACAGCATATAATCGGGGGCAAGATGACGTCATAGCAGACCGGGCATTCCAGTAGTTTTTCCAAATGGTCTTCAACATCTCGTCCGAAACAGGTCATAAATACTCGAGTTGAGGAGTCGCCGCAGTCCCCTTGTAGTCCAATTGCGGTGTCCCGAGACGCTTCATTGTCGGCCAGATTCCCCGAATCCTCCATGTTGACTTGGGTTCCAGACGTACTTGAGTTATTTAATGTCATTGACGGATTTATAGTAGTATTTAGTCCTGCATTTCTAAAATCATTATTTCAAGGACAGAGTATAAAATAAGATTTTTGACTGGTTCAGAAAACAAAAGTTTTGCTCTGTATTGTGCTATGGAAGGGATGTTACTTACAGTCGTAAAGCCATTTTTGAAAGGTAAAGGGTCGGTCAGTTTGGATTTTCGGGATTGATGGGCCTTTGGAGTTTATGTTGAAACGAATTTATGGATCGATTTGTCCGGATTTTGATGAATTGGTTGGTTAAAAAAATTTCAGTTCATTTGTTGACAGTCTTGGAAAAAATTAGAATGCCCAGCTTTTTGCTATCTGTTTCTACGGTAAACGAAATGGAAAGCTTTGACTTTCCAGCTCCAATTTAGCTCAGGATTGCCTGACAACGGAAGCTGAAACAAAGGTCAGCGTCTTTTGAACGGTGGTCCAATTCTACCTCAAAATTTGTTGGATAGCTTGAGGGCTTGAGGTCCTTACGAATTTGGTCAGAAGCAACTCATTTGACTACATACTAACACGAAACGGTAAATAAAGACTTTTACGTTTATTCACAATCAAGTTTAAGATGTACCTCAAATTCTGACCTTCAACTTCTTTGTTACAGTTGGAAATTCTCGAAACATAAGAATGGGTTCCGATCAGTCGCAATTTCGGGAACCCCTCCGCGTCCAACCAGAACCCATCTGTGCCACCGAACCCAGATTCTGCCTGCCAAATCCCGTTCAACTGCATCTGAGGGAGAAGCTGTGGTCATATTCCGGTGACGATTTCGACATCACTGACTTCCGAACTGGAATCGCATATTTCAAGTGTGATGGGAAGACCCTGAGTCTGAGGGAGAAAAAAATCCTCCTGGACAACTTCCGGTATCCCGTTCTCAACCTCCAAAAACAGCTCTTCTCCTTCACCGACACATTCATTGTCTACGAGGGGGCGGACGACACGATCAGACAGATTTGCAAATTCAGCTCTTCCATAACCTTCGCCAAGGCAAAGTTGAAGACCGTGTTTAAGGATGTCGTGACTCAGAAGCAAAGAAATCTCGTTTTGAAAGGAGATTGGCGTAATAAGAGATGCCTGGTTTTCCTTGGAGATTCTGACACTGGAATCCCTATTGCAAAGATTTTCAGGCCTACGACTGGAAGGAGCATTCTTCATCGAGTTGACGATTACGTCATGGAAATTGCTGCTGGAGTGGATATCGCTTTACTGGTCATTATGTGCATTGCTCTTGACGAGCATAAGAGGGACTGAAGGAGGACAGACGAACACAATTTTACAGAATGAAATATTAACTTTTCATTTTTTTTTACAAACTCTGTGATACATACATCTTTGATCTAATGAACGAAATTAATTAAATATGATGTCATATATTATGTTTATTGTATGCAATTTCATTTTTAGCATTAAATAGTGTAGTAACAAGATATTAACTTCCTACTCTACATAATAAAACCGCATTGTATTTATGTGCAGTGTATCCATTCTTATTCTAGTCTCTAATGAACGCTCTTGCACTTATATACTTTTATATGAATCTGAATAATTAATAAAGATAATTAAGTTTTATGAAATTCACATTTGGATTTAACACAAATGCTGCATGTGTTTTCGACATTTAGTTTGAACAATTAATGGTCGTGGTCTTGAAGCGTTGCTTTTCTTTTGTAGATTTTAATTGGTAAGCTACTTCCATAAAGCAACCATGATGTAATAGTTCATTAAGACCATGCAAGCATTTCCAACAGTACTCGGAGTACAAATGCTGGGTCCAAGTTTCATCACAATTTTCGGTAGGGACTTTCGAACCTTACGGTTATACTTCCGTCGAGGATCCGCCTTGGTGGAGTACCGTTCCACAGCTTCCAGAAACTCGTCAGCCGTGGCCCCCACAAACGATATCGCCTTGAAGCATTTATAGAGAAGGAACATGCAAACCTTTAAAAAGAATATTTAGAAACGATTACATTCAAATTCTCTAAAAAGAGCTCAATAGGTTCATGGCTAATTAATCAGATAATTAATAGGTTTCTGCAACAATTATCCCAAGCATTATGTCTTTATCTTCGAGGGCTATAATTAAAGATAGTAGAGTTTATTAAATCCAATTATATCACTCACAATACAGTCCTCTATGAAAAATGCAACCTCCGATGGTTCCCATGCAGGGGTCCTCACGAGTTGAAAAATCACAAATACATCGCTGGTCATCTGGACGTAAGCAAATACATGCAGTACTAAAAATTTGTAACTGCAACAGTCGTTCATCCGTTCTGCATAAATCCCAAGTTTCCGATAATCCAAGATTATCTCATCGAACGTATACTTGGAATATGGATTTCGAACAGTTTCTGCCGATCTATTCTCTGGTCCCTTTGGAGCTGTTGAAATGTCCGTTTTCAAGAACGGTACGATCTCTGATTGCGTTTTCATGGATCCGTCAGGGTTAGTTATTTCTATTGCTGTCGGTCGAGTGGAATAATCATGTACCATTCCCTTAGGACTTTGATACAATTCTTGAGCGAGTGATCGCACTTCTTCAGCCATGACTTTCAAACAATGTTGGAATTGTCCCCCAAATATGGATTGAACCGCAACGCTTGAGCCGTAAATCATCCAACCATGTGCAATAAAACCAACATCGTGAAATCCCATGAGGAAATTGACGAGAGGTGTGTCGGCTTCAATGAGAGCGTTAGTGAAGACGAGGTATTTGGGGGCAGACGCGTATTGAAATGCACAGGCCGAAATCCCCAATAAAATGATTATCCTATATGAAAAAACAGTCGTAGGAGTATGAGTGAACTTCTCCCTAATTGGTAAAACGGCTCAAATTGGGAATATTATTTCGGGGACATGGGGGCTTATTGTGGGGAAGGGGCTATTTGAGATTTATTAAATAAAACAAGGGACTCCAGCGCTGGGTGCCTTTATAAAATATATGGTGGTTGGGGAACGGGTCAGGGGTGGGAGCTTATTTCGGGAAAAGTGTCTCCAATTTACCATTGGAACCAGACTTTTTTCCAAAACGACAAATCCTGTTTCGTTCGAAACTCCTCCCGTCGAAATCCAAGTTTTTGATGAATCTCGTCCTGAATCCTTAATCCTGCCGTCAACATTTCGAAATAGGGACACCTCGTCATAAACAACGAATCCGCAACGGCAATCATGCCGAATATGAGGCACCAAAGCATTCCGGCGATGTAGTCGAAGAACTCCATTTCGAAATTCCAAAGCCCCGTAAAAAGGCCGAGGAGGAAAAGGCCTTTGACCAAGATATTCGAGTGCAAAAGAGTATAGATGATCAAAGGGAGCCCAGTTGTTGGGCGACTTTCGATCCTTCCGGTGGGGAGTTTCTCTAAATGAGTCCTACTAACTCCAATGTAACTCAGGAGGTTGTAGACGTAAATCGGAGAGTCACTGACGCCTTTGGACTTGAGCAGCACCATATTGTGGAGACGGATTTCTGGTGCTTTCTATCCGACTTGAAATCAAGAGTCGCTTCTGATTCTGAGCTTCTTTTGTCGGATTACAATTTTGGTTGAAACCTCAATTGATCCTTTCGTGTAACAGAGACCTTCTTCATGGGAAAAGTAAATGCGACTGCAATTGAAGGACCAAAAATATTTTCTGTGTATAATTTGGGAAAAACCTTCATATACCGGTTGAGAAGCATACGATTATGATTATGAATAAAAAATTATCGTTAAATGGTACTTGTAATCCGGCTCACTCAAAATCTTGCTAGTCTATAAAAGTACATATTAAATGTTGTTGATACATTTGCGAGAAAGCAATTAAAGCAGTAAAAGAGTAGATTAAAGAGTAAAAGACGTAGTTGAGGTTCCCAGTTGTTCATTAATTTAAGACACCCATTTTTACTGTTCCAATTGACGTATGAACAGTTAAACAGTGCAGGTTTATAATGGCACTCACAATTACCTTTCTAACAAACGTTGCAAACGCACGTCGAAAAAGGGTGAAACCACATTTAAGCAAGACGAAATTGTGACCTTTGACCTATACGGTCCTCGAATGAACTCTACCTCCACAGGAAGATCATAAATTGTTCGCCTAAGAACATTTCAACGTATTTAACTGTTCGAGAGTTGGAACACGAACGGACGGACAGACAGACAGATATCGTGAACCCCTTAAAGGGTTTCACACTTTCATAAACGGTTTGCAATTGAGAAATTCGGTTTTGAATTGTTAAAGGACCCATCGACATGGGTTTCCTAATCCCGGTTATCAATGCATAATGCAGCCAACTCCCTTTAATTGCACACGAGCATTGTCGTTGTCGAGAATACACGATAATTTTGCTAAAAAAAGAATTGATAGACGGTGTAGTCAAGAATGTGACGAAAAAACTATGTGATATTAAAAGGGTTTTCAGATAAACCCCGGAAAACTGGGTTTAGAGGTGATTTTAAACCGCTTTCTCGGGCTTTTAACATTTTATGACCCATAAATTATTCCTATGTCCATCCACTTTGGTCTATTAAATAAATACGCAATACTTTCTGACTTTCTAGGCTTGAACGACTAGGTTAACGTAGTTGTCTTGGCGGACCTTAAAAATGAGCGACGTCAATGAGATCACAAATCAATGCAGGCAACAAAAGATTTCATTTAGTACTTTAGCTTTACACTCATTTATTTCTTGTTATCCACCATCATCCTTCATCCTCTTCTCTTTTTCCATTGTAAGTCTTTTAACAACAAGGGACACAGACTTTCACTTGTAGATGTTTGCAGTACATACATGCAGGTATTTCTTGATTAGTAGTACTTAAAGAGTAGTTTATTTTATATATCCGTAATAATTATGACATTTTTACTATAAGTTAAATAAGGCATGACTCGTCAGGCAGTTTCATATTTATGTGCAAAATTGTCCAGTTTCTTCAGTTTACAAAATACATTACATTTATTCTATGAAACATAGTTTGCTCTAGTTAGCTGCATTGCGACGGTTCTCTAATCCTGTATACACAATAAGGATCGCTAAATACATTTATATATATTTATATATACGATAATAATTCAAAAATAATAAAACATAGCGGTATTTCTTACTAACTGTTAAGTTTAAGTTTGGTATTTTCTCGTTGATTTTGATAGTAACACAAATATAATAGTCTTGTAAAATCGAAACCCTTTGGACATCGAACATTAATCATCTATTAATTAGTAGAATTAAAGACTCAAGAGATACAGTGTTTTTGTGATATAACGTCAAAAGCAATGAGCAAGATAGGTTTAGTTAAAATATTCCTTTGGTGATGTTGATATAAATCATCATAAATGTAGATTGCTTTTTTTGCAAATTAAGGGACAACTTGAACCAAAAGGTAGTAACAGTTTACACAATGATCAAAGTTTCCTGCATCTGTGAAATCTAACATGGCAAATCAAAGAACTAAAGAAGTGCCCGAAGTACTGTAACAAAAAGATTCCATGCACTTCCAAAATCTAACGTAGTTTTACAGAATGTTATGGCAAGAACGATAAAACTAAAGATAAGTCACAACCCGAAGCATTAATATTATTATTACATGATGGGAGGAAAGTTTTTTAAAACACGTATTAATTAACGGAAGTCCAATGTAAATGTGGATAAGTCAAAAGTGAAGAGGTGAAGAAGACAAGATCATGTAGAATATGAATCCGTCAACGGAATGTACCAAGCACAACCGGCATATCATGGGTACATTGGCTTCTTTATACCAATTCCAGAGTGTAGTCTTCGCGATTTTTAACAAACGCAAAAAAAAGAAATTGAATGGAAAATTTAATTTCTATTTTAAATCTAACAAGATTTCTAGCACAATAAATTCCGCATCGGAGACCACTGCACTGCTTGGAATGAAATCCTGAGGTTTTGTGATTATAGCCAGTACATTTCTCCTGACATGCTATATATTGACCCGTATTAAATAAAACCTGAATTGAATACTTCGGATGATAAATAGTTTTGTCATCCACAACCATTCTGTTGAGGTTTTGAGAACGCTACTTTAACATTTAGAAACACACAAGACTACAGCCTTTACTTACGAACATTTTATCGGAAACTGAACAGAGTTAGGTGAATGAACATCGGAAACAGAACACAATTAACAAGACACTGCGGAGTCAGCCGTAACAGGCATTTTTTGAATTGACGATAATTGATACTTGAGTTGTAACGGAAAATATAAATAGCTTCGTAAAATTATCTTTCATACTAAATACATCGAAATAAAGTTTCAAGAAGAAAATTAACACAAAAGATTGATTTCGTCCTCATTTTTCGAACTCCAAAATTGCACCATTAATGAGGTAAATAGATAGTGATACAAGTCTCTATCATCATTTATAGCAAAAGTAACTAGGAACCAATATTTCTATGCAATATCACCTTATTAGGAAGTATTACAGAATTATTCACATTATTTTTTGGTAATTAGCCACTACATGAAACATACTTTCGCATGTGCACAATCTCGTTTCTACCAGGATAACCAGGATTAAAACAGAATAAGTTTGGTGAAATGTTAAGCTACAGTTTCACGAGGAACTGAAGGTGTTGATGGCATTTATGTAAAATTTGCTACTTTAGTACTTAGTATAGCTAGCCTAAATGCATCTGGTTCATGGAATTCACCTGAATATCCAGATGAAGTTAGACAATCTACGAGTCTACACGAAAAATGTTAGATAAGGTTGATCAGGATAATATTGCAATAATTTTTGATAACAGGAACCATCGATATATTTTGGGAATGCAAGGCTTTCAGTTTGAATACAACTATTTTAAGATTTCAGCGGTTGAGCCATTAATGATCAAAACCGGCAGCAGTACATGCATTAAGGATCTATTCATAGTTGAAAAATCGTTATTATTAGACTAATTCAGTTCAAAACAATAGTTCCCATTCCTCAGTCAGTTCTTCTATTTCTGATCAATTTGCATATTAGCGTTAGTGCTCTTCAAAAAATCAGTTCTGTCACAATGGCCGGGGTAACACCTTTAGATTCTCCTTCAAGAGACTTTTTCATTGTGCACTTGCTCCAGTTTCTTCCACTCATTTGTATATATAGTTATTGCTTACTTGAATCTAATTAACAGTAGAGTTTAATGACACGATATTACAACATTTATAGTTAGAAGCTGTGTATCACAACAGCGAACCCGCCTATCGTAACGCTTGGCTAATATTATACGAAAGTTGCTATTTCTAATTAAAACTTGCAAGGACCAGCCTTTTTAGAGTAAAACACTGATGAATACAAAGAGGGTTAACTTTGTTCTTTTGCTAATGTTAGGAAGTTTCTGTTTAACAGTTTAGTTATAGTACAATTGCACAAGACGCAATAGATTGGAGTACTGCCTTTTCTAGATAAGTTATAGATGGACGAATTTCGATCTAGCAGGTGACGATGATGCAGACAATTGTAGGATTGGATTGTTAGTTTCTAGCTTCGGTTTGCAGGAACACCGAATAAGAGACGGATGGTGTGATGGATTCTTCTTAGGATGATTTAAGGTACACAGTTTTCTAGACAACAATCTTAATTAGGGTAACCTATGACCTTAGGATAATTGTAACAACAACGAACTATAATAAACGATGTAACATAATATCTTAAATTATATATTAAAGTATTATGCAGTTGGTTCGGGGTCGGGTGGTTCAACTGTCTGGAGGCAATGATGCGATGGCGAGATTGGGGTTGATGACAAAGTTATGTCAACTTTTTCTAACCTTCCACTCGTATCCTTTAATAATAAGACAAAAAACATATTAACAATTATTTTTATCGAAAGGGTATAAACAGGAAATAAAATTAGTTTAATATAGACAACTTACTGACTGATGATGCAGAGTAGAAGGACTATGGATGTTTTGGCTTATACTAATGCTAGGATTATTATAGTAGAATTGGCTAAAAGGTCTCCTCTCATAATCAACATCTCTACCGTCTGTCGTATCGGTACCTCCCCTACGCCTGTAAAATAATCAAAAACTCAATAAAAGACATGGACAAAAAATTTATAGAAATATGAAATTGTTTCAACAAGAAATAAAACGAAAAAAATCGTATCAAATAAACGCTTTATTTCATGGGTCATTTTGCAATCTTGATTTGATGTAAGTTTGAAAAAGCCGTGAATAATATTTAAACCAGCCAATTTAATGCGGGGATAAAAAAGCCAAACTCAATAAGATTAAGACTGTAACAATTTTTATTGTCGCACTCACCTTATCTTGGATTTTCTCCGAGAATTGACATAAAGATAAAAGCAAACGATGACCACAAGTATAATGATGATTACTGCACCGCCCGTAACACCCGCTTGTTCAAGCATAGCTCGTTGTTTTGATGCTGTTAAAAAAACAAAATCAAACAAACTGTAAATACCTTTTGTATCCCTTTTCAAATTACACTTAAATTATTTTTGATTTCATCGTATTCATAATCCTTTAAACAGATAATAACATCTCATAAAAGAATAATTCACTATCCTTTCGAATCCCATTCTTTCTTTCTTCTCACAACATTACGATTTTATGACAAAACTTACAAAACCCTCAAAGACGACCGAACTTGAATAAAAATTCAGAAGTGACTTTTTCTTCGTCGGCGACAGAGAGGACTTAGAGATAAAAATAATAATTTTTACACATTCCATACCTACTTTACATCCTACCTATTCATCCATCATAAAATATATATAAACCTATGTAAGTAAAAGAAGTAACCCAGCGAACTAAAAACTCATTCTTGTCCCTTTCCCCTTTCATTCAAAAATTTCAAAGATACAATCACCCTTAGCCGGGATATAAACTTTTTTAAAGCTCGATTTAATGTTTTTAAATTTTTTATGAGCCGAGGAAAGCCCAGAAAGACATATTAATGTAAACAGTCGTGCTTTTGACACGTTTTATTTTTTTCCATCTGTGTTTGAGATTTGAGAGACGAGATGACTTTCTTCTCTGAAAAAAGCCTATCCAAACATATCTACCACAAAATTCAATTCATAAACTGCATTTATGAATTCAGGAGTCCTTAAACAAACAGTATTACTATTACAGAAATTTCTCCCTCTAATGCTTTTGTTCTCGTAATCATATCCCTCACATATCACAGGTTCAAAAAAAAAACCCAGACCTCACTGGTTTTCGATTTTAAAACTTTATAGTACCGTCATGGGCACATTTTCGTGTTAAGAATAATTGGGTATTATTCGTATTGCTCAATCGGAAATAAAAGAAGGAAGGTTACGTATCCCGTATCTCATTTATATAAATGGTTTGGTTACAAAGAAATTGCTGGAAAGTGGCCTTACTAGAAGAATCAGACACAAGAGGAATAGATGATTTGGAGAGGTCAAGGTACAATAGGAGTTGTGCCAGCTTTTGTGACAATTCTTTAGTGGTTTCTGCTAAATAAGCTCTATTAAATACATTAAACACAAGAGGAGAGTGACCGTCGGGAGAGGAAGTTGTATTATCAGGAGTTTGAAATCTATCAAAGAGTAAATTGGAATCTCCACTACGAGTATCTATCTGGTCCAAATTTTCGATTATTTATATCTTTAATCTCATTAATTTTTCGTAGTAAGGAATATCTGTAAAGTAGTGTGATATCTGTACAATAAAAAAGAAACCAACTTACGCAAGTAAGAGCCATCCAAGTCTTTGAATTCGCACCGCTGGCCCATGTAACCCTCAGCACACCTGTTAAAGAAAAAAAAAGAAAAACATGTAATTTAACATTCTGCACATCATCAACAACTTAAAACGGCTAAATAAAATGATAAAATATATAAATGTGGGAGTCGATTTCTATCCATCCATCCTAAATTATAATTAACCCAATAAGTAATCAACATTCTATTTCTGATGATGTTTTCCAAGCTCCTTATTCCTTAACCCTACTACCTGATTGTAAATGCATTAAAATATTTTTCTCTCTCCCCTTAAACTCGCCAAATAATTCATGTACAAACTTAAAAAAGTTCCCATTTACTACCGAAGTGTGTGTGCACCGGGAGTAGCGTATCTCATCGTCATCCCAAAAGGGAAGTCAATATATAACACAGTTTTTGAAAGTCGACACACCTCCTCGGTAAAATACTGCAACCAAAACCCGGCCAATGCAATGCCTCCCTTGTTGAGCTGAAGCTGACCGATTTCATTGATGTACTTAAATACTAACTGAACAGTACGCTCCAAAAGTAATATTATTATTGCGTTATTCACATTGATTTTCTCCCTTCTTTTTCTCAATTTCCTTTTGAAATTCCATTCCATCATCTAAGAGGCAATATATTACATTATTTATTATTTTCCCTATACCGAAAATCTGTATATAATTTACAGTTTGATCCTAAATATAGATAGACGAACGTACGAACACAAGTACGAGATAACAGTTGGAATCTCTGTATAATGCCGAATTTCAAGGAATTTTTCGGTGAACTTGCTCATAATTATTATTTTCCTGATATGGTCTACTAAAATTTACATTGTATTCCACTCTAGCCTACAAATCCCTTCGTTTCACCTAACCAAACTCTCACATACTTTTCTATAACATAGGAAGTCTAAATCCCAGACACTCTCAGAAAAGTGCAGCATTTTAATAGAAAAAATAAGAAGAAACGAATAAAATAAATAATGATAACTATTATTGTTATTTTCATTATGTATGCATATTAATGCAACGCTAGTCCTAAAAAATAGATATACGTATATAAAATAAGAACTAAGATCAGGAAGAAGAAGATGCATCTTTTATCATCAAGTTTGCAATGCAAGGCCTTTGTATTTACTTCAAACTAGCACATATAGTGCATACTATTACAGCACAGGACTAGATACAAGAGTTTTGTGAGTTTCCTTAATCTCCTTTCTGCTTCGTGAACAAATAAATATAAAGTACTACGGCCGAATGCCCATCATGACCTGTGATTCTGACGATTCCCATTATACGAGATGATGAGTGCGAATGTGTTACAACTAGACCGGTGAATCCCCTCGTTCCAACCTACGCTACGGCTACGCTTACGCTCTCGTATAAGAAATAATATCATTTAAGAACTTTAAATAACAACAGAATCAAAACTACTGTTATTTCACCTATTCATACCAGCGAGCCTTCTTAAAATATTCCCGATTTTATAAAACTAAATCTAATCCCGGAATTAAAAACAGCAAAAATCTCAAATGGCATTCGCAACAGAGCCTCATTTCATTACAAAAAAATCCATAAAAATCGAACCACGATATTTACATTCAATTATATGATGCATAAGAGTCACAAAAAAATTTACAACTGCAGTAAGAGAAGGCTTTATTCACGAAATAATCTTGGAATTATTATTATTATATGATGATGATCCCAAAAGCAAGTAATTTGAGATGCTTGGAGTCAAGTACAGAGTGAATATTCCAACCGTAAAGTACAACTCTTCATTTAAGTGTAAGGTAGTTTCATTCATAATATCGGAATAATAACAACATAGCGTAGGATTTCACCTAGTCGCCTTTCCTATAATAAAAACAACCATAATATTCCCAAGAGATGAACTTGACAAAGTGAATGAGAAAGAGATGAGAGAGAATGGACGGGACATGGTCTGCATACGATTTGCCGGATTAAGAGAATTCTCAAATTCTTGCCTTCCTTTTTTTATTCTTCTTCGTTTCCATTCTTGAAAATTTTTAGTTTTATTCTCTATTTGTTTGTAAGGACATTCCATCCTTAAATAATCCCTTAACACTTAACACAAGCCCCTCTCTCTGCCCCTAGCATAATACCCGTCATATTTTAAAGCCTTTAAAATTCTCATAACTTCCACAATCGTTATTGTGGCCTTTGAGAGGCTTACCACCTCACCTTTCTTCTTGAGTCAACTAACTCGGGGCATATTTTTCTTGTTAAAAGGTGAGATTTATTTATACCCATAAAAATAGGCTAATGATCGTTTTGACGAGGTGTAATAAATAATAAATCCTCCGAGTAGATAATCTTGTCAATTCTGACTCCAATAACCTACAAAAATGTCACACACGAGACTTTAAGAGAGGGCTTGAGGATAGGGGATTTCAGCTTCGTGATCTTGGGGGCTGAATTATAACAGTAATTAAATCTGCTGACAAGTAATGGGCTTTCCTACTTCACAAAAGTAAGGCTACCATTCAGGTTGCAGAAACTATAAATGACAAGTGAAATGGCAATTCAATTTGTCAGTCGTTTACCCGGTAGTAGGGATTTTTAGTGCCTTTGCTTTGGGACAACTTGACTAGAGATCGATTTAATGATTTCGAGGTAAAATATGGCAGAGATAAACATCACGGTTCTCTGACAGTTAAGGACATGTTGACATTTTTCTGCATGGATGGAATGAAAGTGATAAAGTGCCTGAGAACAATTACGAACCTTTCCTACCCCAACACCTCCACCTGTAAATGCCACATATGCCGAAGGTAATTAAATCTACAAAACAATGAAAACGAATCAGGCACTTACTCGCAATTATATAGAATGGACTCGCCAATCTTGACTGTAAAGCAGGTAGCACCGTTTAAGCAGTAATGAGCATCATACTCGGGGGGACATGTGTACGTCTGAATAGTAATATTTGGCCTTAGTGTCGGACTGGGTGGCCGCGGTTTGGGTGTCGATCGACTTGAACAGGCATCTGCAATAAAAAGAACAAAAAAAAATCAGTTACATCATTTTTCTTGACTTTTCCCATCCATTCAACTTCCAACTGTCACGAGTCAATATTTCAATATTTCAGTGCTTTTTCTACGTAATCTTCAGCAATATTACACAAGTCAAGATGTGATGAGAAGGAGGTTGATATACATTATTCTTTTAAAGCCTTTCATAACCCATGCACATTCATTTTACTTTCCTTTTCTCTTACAGAGCCTTTTGTTTCTATTTATAGCCTTAAAATCATCTCTGCTGGCCACTTGGTCATTCGACCCAACCTTCCGTCCCAAACACTTCCGCCAAGAGCCTGTCCAAGAGGCCATTCTGTCAACCAAAGATACATACTCTTAGCAGTCAAAATATCCTAACTACTTCCTCCGTTACATTTTTCATCGGGACCAAAAGGTCCAAGTGCCTGCTATATAGCCAAACCCGACAGAACAATCCATCGATCGCCCACTCTTTAAGTCATCTTCTAGATTATTATATACTTTGCCGAAAAAGCTTCACAACAGACTTCAAGCCGATACTTGACCATACTTTAATATTTACTCCGAAACAGTCGCTCTAATGCCCTTGGGTACTGAAGAAGGACTTGAGAGATGCAGATGGCTTATTGTGGTGAGGTGGCTGTAGCTGCCACAGACACACTCTTTACCCGTTTAGTGTTTAGTAATAATAATATGACGTGTGCAACTTTTCCTCTTCTGGTCCACAATGTGTCTCACACATTATTGACCTATACGGAGAGAGACAAACAAGGTAAAAGCTATAATAGATAATGGTAATGTTTCGAGTGGACAAAATCCAATCCCAATGTTTAAATATGCTGTAGTTTTTGTAGTAGAATGTGGAAATGTAAGTAGTAAGAGTATGGTATTCCGAAAAACCAGCATGCGTCCATAGCCCTGCTGGACCATCCATGGGGCTCATATCTTGAAGTGATGACCCTTTTGAAACTTGATCTCTTCGCCAGCACGCGAACAAAAATCCACTTATCATTTCCCTAGTCCTCTCTTCTTCCTGGAGATATTCCCTATGGATCAATAAGGAAGAGAGCTAGGCAACTATTATATTATCTGCCGAATTATTATAACCTCTTTTAAATCCTTCACACAGACAGCTGAAACTTATGAAACCGGCAGCAAGGCAACTCTCTTAGCGAAATGGATAAGTACGCACTGGTATTTACACATGTCAATTATATATTGATCCCACCCAACGGCCCAACTGCCTCTCCTATTGTCAACTTGCTCATCCGCTACCTTGCCCAAAAAATGTCTGTTTTTGTCTATTATTTGCTCCGATTCAATTAAGAGTATTAATGCAATGTCTATGATTCCATCCAAAGAAACCTCAAAACCACTCTGCTCACGCAAAACTACTTCTACTAGGTCAGGTCAATTTGTCAAGTCCATCCTCCTGACCTGACCTTCACCTAATCGATGGATTTAGGAAGGAACCCATCGCGTGTCTCCTCTCCTGATCCGATTATAAGCCCTCTAAACTCATCTCTCATTAATACATCAGAAAGAACACGAAGAAAAGATATAGGAACAACACCTGCCCCGGCCTGACTTCTTGGCTCGTGCAAGATTCACGAGGAGAAGGTTACCTTTTATACTTACTTTGCTGAGCCAGTTATTAAAGGCCCCATAAGGAAGTACGACGGTTGGAAGTTGGAACCTTCAGCAATCCGATTTGGAATAAGACGACAGAACGAACTTCTTCCCGGTTTCCCTTTCCCCCTTAATTTCCATTAAAAAACTTGCATCCATCCATTTATATTCTATATCCTTGATCTAAAATGCTGGAGGAATGCCCTAGTCTAACGCCTCCGGCTTACTAATCTATAACTACCCATGTTCCTGGACTTAATATCCCGATCTAGTCGATCCTATCAGTCCTCAGTACTTATTAACCTCTGCTCTCACAAGGTAAATGTTATACATTATGTACAGTCTCCAACTTCTGGTACAGAAGCTATAGAAAGATGGAGACAAAAAAATGGGTCTAACAAGAAGTTTTTTCATAAGAACACTTGGTCCTGTTCTATTTTCTCCAACGATCTTCACCTATTTTATTCATAATCTCTTTAGTCAACCTGAGCACCTGGCTCCTCTTACTTTACCTCCTGTCTTTCATAAATACGTTTTAGAGAACAAGTACGAAAACCTCACTCCCTCTTAAAATAAAATATTCACTCCTTATGGAACCCAGTTCAGTCAAAGTTCATTTATTAAATCGGGATCAGCTCAGCGGGGAGAAAATGAAAAATTCTGGAGAAAAAGTCTCAATTTCTTCATTCTTTCGTCGAATGAAGTAGTTTCAATTGCCGATGTAAAATTTTTAGTGGAATTTCCACAGAAGACTCTCAGTTAGGAAGGAACTCAACTCTACAGTACAGATCCTTATATAAATCCAATTTATCCAATGGAATGGAAACCCTATCTCTCTCTTCAGCATTTTTAAACAACAAAACCTTTCAATAGCCGAATTATCTGATCCCATCTTCTCTTCATGGAGACCTACAGAACGGCACATAAAAATATTACAAAAAATACCTACTTACTTTACAGGATATAGTTCCTTAAAAAGCATAACTTTTACTACTACTACTGCTATTGAACCAGATGAGATAAGTACCACCACAGGAATACCACCGACTTTTAAACACATATTAAATAGAAAATAATATGAAATCCCTCACTACTTGAGCACACTATTATTCTCTGCCATAAAAATATTATGATGATCTTCCTTAACCGTACTTCTCAATTCTACTCCTTAATTCATGATACTATTACAGAGGAACAGTCTCGTCTAATAATAACCATCCTTTCGTGGAGAACATAACATGATTTTTTTTTCACCAAAAGGTGTACATAAGCTCCTTTAATAGGAACACCTATACGTACAAAGTTCTACTGTTTGCCAAGTATATTCCATAGGAGATTCCTACTCGTACCAAATCAAAGGGTTAAAAATATATAGAGGAGCCTTTAAAACATGTTAAAGTTTACAATAATTACCAGCCAGAGAGAGGTCTAAGATACCACTGACTGACTGTCTCGTGTAGCACATGTCGTCGCGTGGCTGATGTTGTTTGGTTGTGCCGGGATGCCAATGCCAAAGTGTAAAGTAAAAGTCTCCTATTTCTCTTCCGCTATTCTCCGCTTCTATTCTTTAGACAAGTACAAAAGGTACTTCCTTACCATTTAACCATTTAAAGATTTTAAACTCTTTTCCAAACTCATTCAGAATGCCATACAAACTTGAGGTTCAGATGTTGTAGGTACGGAATGAGGAATAAAAGGCTCTTCAAAATAAGAGAGGGGAATTTCTATTAAAAGACACTTCTTGCACCTTTTAAGATCAATTTTCGTCTTCAAGACAAAATCTTGAGATAAATACACGTTCCACCAAGAGTTCCAACTGCTCTGCTCCTATAGCATGTATTAAACTAACTTTACTTTACACCTTTTCCTTTCGAGATCCCCGATAATTTACTGAAAAGTTGCATGTCAAATCAGCTTAAACAACTAAATAATTCCTGACATCGGACCGATCCTTATCTCAATCTAACAATTTCTGGAGCTAAAACATCCCATCATCAGCAACATTGCCCTCTTTAAAAAGCAGAAGGGGTTGCAGTTGAAATTAGTGACAAAGTATGCTACATTTTCTCAGTCTTTTACTGTACCTATCTTCAATCCTTTTCCTATTGTTATTTAGTATTATTATGAGAGGGTGAATCCCTTCCGTAAATCCTTGAAAATCAACGAGACTTTTCTTCCCATAAATTCATTCAATTTGTCGGATACGACAAACACATCCACATCAACCAACAGCCATTAACCATTCCGAATCTAATAATCTATATCCGTAGAGAGACAGAGAGAGGTTGTTGGTTCCGTCCGTGGATCCTGCTGCTGGAAACTTTGGAAATTAACCCGAAAAAAAGCTGGAACAAGTCTAGGGAAATTCCTAACAGGAAAGCAACAGCTGTTTCCTAATTCCTCTTTTTCCTTCTTTTCAGTCCCAATCCAATAGTAACCAAAAAATATAAATCCACGGAAAATGTGTAGTATAAATATAATCCACTCAAGTAAAGGCACACCGCACCGGGTCTCAATCTACTCCAGTAAAAATATATGCGCCTAGCCAAGCTCTGGATAAATAAAATACCGAATAATCCATTCCACCTTTCCCAAAGCTCTATCTCTCTTATTATTCTACCAGATTAGACTTGAGGACTTTTAACTGCTTCCTATGTATTTTATATTCATTGAACTTCTGCTTCTTCTATATTATTATTATTATTCTGCCTCGCTTCATCCCGACAAAAATACCGAAAAGCTAAAAGAAAAAAATCCATAATGGATCCCGATTCTGAAATCCTATCTCTGGATAGACAAGGCTGTACATTTAGCATCATTATCCCTCACACAGAGGACAAAAACACACAAACCGAGAGAATGTTATAAGCAAAACCCGATCCCACGAACCATTATGATCTGGCACACAAGTGCCTCTCATGAACATAAAACATGATAACAACGTTCCCTTTCTCTCTGATTTACTCTTCTATAATCAGCTCAGCCGGTTCCGAAAAAAATCCAGATGTTTTTATAATTCCATAAAAACTATTTCAATCTTCTCATCAATCTGTAATCCGAGATAGTGACTGCCTAACGTACTACTACTACTTTATTGGCGTAATAAATCTAGGGATGCATGAAATTAGATTACTATTAATCTCCACGGCATAAATGAACCCTGTCTGTCAGTCATGTCAACAATAAGTAAAGTAAACCACGTATAATTTCATTAAGGAATCATTCATTCAATATCGAGATTACTAACTGTCGGTTTGTACTGTTTTTCTTCTCGTTAGAAGTCCTAATCTGCATTCGTTCATAATTAAGGAGGACGGATAGGAGGACAATTGGCCTGCACACGCGGCTCTTAATAAGAGACAGGACTGGGTCAAACATGGAACTGACAAAGCAAATACCGATGTCTAAATATCAACTCAATCCATCCCAGTATAATAGTACTTAACATTTCAGTTTTTATATATTTTCTGAAGGTTGCTTTTAAAATTTTAAACCAATTTGGCTTGCCTACCTCTCGACCCGATACACGTCAAACATCAAACTACCTTCGTTTTCTTTCACCTGCCTAATTACGGGAGTAAAAAAATCATCCTCATCACATCATACTGCATTGCAAACGGTGCGGTTGATGGTGGTGGTGGCGGAATGGTATGGCATGAGCCAGTTTTACTTTTTGGTTTTAGTCGAAGCCCTTCTTCACCGGTTCACTATCCACAAAATCCACATTCACCTTATGGCATCGCTTGGCACAGAAAATACTTTCAGCTTTAACTCTATTAAATATATCAAGTTGTAGTGGAAGCGAAGAAGAAGAAAGACTGAAAGTGCAAGTCCTTCCTCGAACGACTCCTGCTTAACCTTTTGTCATATAATTTAGATACGATGAAAACATTGGATTTAGTAGAAGAAAAAAAAATCCAGAGATGCAACTCATTTCTTATGCAGATAGGTTCAATGCTCAAACTTGGAAAGTTCCAGAAAAAAGTAGAATAAATTCACTTACCATCACCGAAATGACAGGGGATTGGAACGGGTGCCATTTCAAGGTTTTCCGTATATATTAAACTTCCAGGCGACTCAATAGCAAAAACTTGATAAATTATGGCTTTAAGGACGAGAATGCACGGTTAAATCTAGTTTTTTCTCTGTCTTTCAAGAGCATGTGTAACACATGAAGATCTGTTCCAAGCTCAACTCTTCCCTTCTTAAGAAAAAAAATCAGCCACCTTGACTCAACTCTTAAAATTCTATATATACATACAATGCAAGACTCCCAAAGTTCAAGACAACTGTATCTTCCTCGTCTGTCTCAAATACTATAGATCCAGAGAGTAATCAACCGAAGTAAACAGGTAGACTTCTTGAGCCCTTGAGGGAGTTATCAAAATAAAGTAGTACTAGTAGGAGACTTAAGAAGTGATCCTTAGCCCTCAACCTGACCCGTGCTGGTATGTCTTATTGTTGGAGAAGATTATATGTGGCTTCCACAATTTCTTTTACTTATTTTCATTTCCTATCCACCAAATGTTGTGTCAGACTCGTGCCACACCGACAAACACACTTTTTTCTTTCACACAAATGAACCTCAACCAAGAAGGAACTTTTTAAAACTAGAGAGAGACTGTTCCTTTCCACTAAAAAAACAATACTTTTATATTATGAGATTATGATTATCAATTTAACTGTGCCCTGACTCCAGTTATCTTATTCCCTCCTGTGTGTTTCTCTGTGCCTTTCCCTTTCCTATTATCCTTAGCACACATTCTACATTCCTGCTCTCTTTCACCCAGCTTCTGCCCCTACTATCCAATCGTATATATACTGGAATCATCTCATCATCATTTTTTTATAATTTGCTATCACACACTATCAACTGATATATTATATATTGGGATATATAAGCCTTGTAATCATTAGTTGTTACGTTGTTAGTGATAGGATCGTCCAGGGCAGCCCCATTCTCTCGTACAACAATCCAATCAAGAATCATACAACATTTACTCTCGCACCCGTTTCTTCGTCAACCCAGCAGGGTGTCTTGGAAGATAACTACACTACTACTATTTACTACAATCAAGCCTATCAAAAATGATAATTGAGGAATAGTAAAGGGGGCAAGGGCATTAAAAAATGAAGGCCACTTACACTTTGCCCTTATCTCCAAATCCCGATATGTTGCGGGATAGTGGATGGATATACAATACAGTTTTTTGCATTTTAAAATAATAAATTGGGAAGGAACAGAAGGGCCCGTGCAACTTTTTCTTAGCCGGTGTAGTAAAACTACTTTAAATACTTTACTGCATCTGCTTCCCTTTAATTGACACAATTATCTCGGCACACAAATGGTTGGTTTAAGAATCGGTCAAATCTTGTCCTGCTTCTTCCTTTCCTAATTTGCATAATGAAGTTGTGGGTTAAAAAATAATCTTCCCAATTTATGGCTTTTATTACTAACCATTTCCAAGCTTTAGAATTCTGTGTATTTGTATGTAATGCTATATTATGGTAAGTAATCTGGTTATCATTCACCGTTTGGCAGGCAATACGTGTTCTCAAGAATCTTATCAAATCACACATGACTGACTACGACGAAATTCTCTGTGGAATACAATCAAATCATAACCAATTCCTCCTCATCCAGAGTTATGTCACTCACGTGGAATTCAGAAACAGATTGCTTTCAAAATTCAGTGCTATCTTTATTATTGAATTATATTCAAGTCAACTCATCCTTTTACATTTACAAACAACAGGACACAAAGAGAGGGGCAATAAATACCATGTGGCTCAATCATGCATTGCATTTTTAACTGCATTTTGGATTTTCGAGTGCTGCTGATAGCCTTAACGAGAATACCTATAGAGAATGGCTCATTCAAGCGATTCGTAATTGATTTCATTTGACAAATCCTATAAACCCAACCTGACACAATCCTCCTGTCTTATCAAAATGATATTATACTGTAACCCATTCAACAAGAGCCGGTGAGTTTGTTAATAATATTATTATTATTTAGGTAATATAATTTTTATCAGAGGAGGAATTGAAGTTGAATTGAAACCAGACGAGCCCTTATCCTTATCTAGGCATTATTCCCATTATTCCTCCAATTCCAAATAATTTCCTACTAACTTTTCGGAGTTCCATCCCAACCTTCTCTCCATTGTAAAATCATGGAAAGAGGAAAAGATTAACAGTGAAAAATGAACTGGAATATCCGGCATGGACAAAAAACTCCGTAGAATTGCTTCGTCCGTTCCGTCCTTCCTTTAAACTTATTCACCTCTTACACGTACATTTAACACATACTGTGTCTAACATGACTCCATACGCGTAGATGCACATTTTCAGACGATATAAATACAAAAAAAAAATTCAGAGTTTCAAAGTTTACAGTTTAAACAATAAATAGTTCATCACTTTGACTTAAAAAAATCCTTCCCCAATTCATAATATATCATTCATGGAATGGAGCACAAAAATAATTCTTACGTCCATCGAAACGAAACCTTATCGTTATTATTTTAGGCCTGAAATCATGGACTTATGCATTTGACATCTATGCATTTTTTAGGGGTTTAAACTTTTAACTCCAGAGGAATCCCCTTTTACCAATAGTTCTATCTAATCGGTCCTTTGACACGAGACATTAAATATTGATTTTACGACGAAACCTATCGATAGCACATAACTCACGTATCACCGACAAAAAATACAACATGCAATCCCTGACTTTATTCTAAATTCCCGGAAGGATATAAGGATACGTTATCAATAAAAAGCCCATTTCTGCCAATTAAGTGTCCTCACAAATTCAGAGATACAAAACGATGGACAGTAAATCATCGTGTTACCTCCCATCCACATGCTTTTATTTTTTTATTCTTTATACCCTAAAACCGAACCAACTCTTGGAAATTGGTTTCAAGTTCGAATTCCCTATACTTACTAACTACTGATTTGACACTCCCAATATTCTATACGTTATTTCCATTAAAAAAATAAAACCCAGATAGTTTAACATTACTGCAAAACTAGATGAAGGCGACATGCTACATCGACTTGTCATCGACGTTGATGATCATCGCGCGCGAGGATGAGCCCTATGTTAATGGAAATATGAAACTCTAGTAAAATGTGTGTAAAAAGTAAAACTCTACCAATACCTCTAGCCTATAACCACGAACGAACTGCTAAATAAACCCTTCTCCTTCTGGATCCAATAACACAATTTTTAAACTCAATCCGACTGTAACCAAAGGGTTCAATAAATTCACAAAGGGATGAACTAAACGCAAAATCCAGCAACTTTGTCATGGTTTATTGTACTCCAAGTCAGTTGTTACTTTTCAACTCGTCGACAAGCCAAACGAAGGAAAACGAACTAGCAATCGTCGTCTCTGTTTAAGAAAAATATCATCACAGAGAATCAGAGAACCAAGATATTCCCATATATATTTTTTAGACGTCTAGCACAACTCAAGGATTTAATCCAATAAATACAACATCAGGACCCTCCCAGTCGTTCTTAGCTACTGTCTTAATTCTGCTGTATTAAATAAATCAATACTCGGTGCATTTTATTGATTTTCCATTTCAACACGATGGCAATTACATGATTTGGAACAAATTCGCTTAAAATATCTAATATCTTAGAAAGGTTAATTTTTGACACATAGCTCAAC
Organism: Desoria tigrina; assembly: GCA_906901685.1. Classification (NCBI taxonomy): domain Eukaryota; kingdom Metazoa; phylum Arthropoda; class Collembola; order Entomobryomorpha; family Isotomidae; genus Desoria; species Desoria tigrina. Next base: position 2,442,588 of record CAJQTU010000010.1, on the reverse strand, counting down.
AAATAATTCACTTAATCATGTCACCTTCATAAGCCTCAACATTCACACACATCGAAACATCAATAATGATGATTATCGTTTTGAGTGAGTGATATTAAAAACTGGTGAATTGAACATGATCCTAAAAATAGACAGACCTGTCAGTGGTTGCACAAATCGATTGGGTCGTCGTTGTCGATGTCAGTACAGGCTTAATTCCATGCTATAAGAAAGACCAATATACAAGATAAACCATCCCATTAAACCTTTTAATGGCTCCTTAAGCCACATTAAATCATCAACCAGACTAAATTGGCCCCGTTGACAGCAAAGGAGTTGCAAGGCTGATCCGAATTATCGTAATAGTAGGTAACAACAGAAGACGGTAAATTGGATAGGGCAAATATAATCCGGATTCAATTTACTTACGCATAACACACATGTATTATATGCTCATATCGGATATCGCATCGTATTCCTCAGACTTCGTGATCCTAAACATATGCAGAAGGAATGAATGACACGTGCAGTCAAGTTCAATTCAAGTAGTCCTACTAATGAAGACACGACACTATTTTTTTTATCCTCACAAGCTGCATTATCCATTCATATGTAGATTGGGAATAGAAGAACCCAAGCCAATACTCCAGCACATAATATACTTTCCCCAGTGGCATTATTATTATAACATCAAGAATCTAGCACTGAATATTTTTTGACAGTAGTAACTATATAGAACATATATAGAGGAGCGTGTCACTGTCATTTGAGATGAAGAGCTTAAGAAATGTAACATAAGAAACTCTACTACTAACACAACCAGTCCACCACCGAGAAACCGAAATATATCAAAGAAATTGTAACAAAAGGCTCATCATGTAATTTTTCTGATATCAATGTGTATTTGTTCAAGATATGCAAAGGCTCTTTTCAGTTGAGTTACAACTGTTTTGTGACGGAATGAGAAAAAAATTGTATTATAAGTGTTTCACAAAACAAGCAAAGGCTCATTCAAATTTCAATACCATCAACAGAGAGCGATTTTTTGTCAACAGAGTATAATAAAATTGTAATATGACAAGCGGAGTGTGGCAGAATGGCTTCTTAAAAGGGGAGAGGACCGGAGATGGAAGAATGGAAAGATCGGATAAGAATGCATTCACAAATTGACATCATAGGAACTGGTAAGAAGAAATCTCATCCCAGATGAAAAATTTTGATGAAGAAGTTTACCCTTTCGGTTCATTCATGTGTGCCTTCATACACACACATATTTACGTACGAGTCTCGTGCCAGTGTCAACTTAGAAACCAAAAACTTGAAAAACGAAGAGATAGGACTTCAACGTCTCTTACAACTTCATCCATCCATTTCGACGGGAGAACAAAAAACGGGCCAGATTGTCTCGCATTCAAAATCTAATGCAAAAAAATCGGAAAAAAAGAATATTTTGGGACAGAAACATCTTTTTGTCTCTTATGATCTCGAATATTTATCCATCCACTCCTCCCTCCAATCCACCACACACATATGGCTACAGAAAGTTCGTAAAAAAAAACCAGCTCAGAGATCAGGATTTGAACATTTCACCGTTTTTACATTTTTACTCATGTCCTCGGAAAAATCAGAAGTATCATCATATCTTCATATCATCCCATCTCATCCCTACGCACATTCGTACAGAAAAAAGTTTGAAACTTTTGAGAGATTTCAAAAAGTCAGACGCAACCTACTACACCTAACCAACAAGAGATACTTCAATTCTCCAACTACTTCCTTACATCCATGTCACAACAAAAGGACAGCGTTTCAAACGAAGGGGACAGTGGACCCATATGGGACCTCATCCACTAAATCATTATAATGCCCAAATACAAGTTGCGTTTTAGCATTCCTCAATACCCTCCACAATCCCTCAGCTACTTTACCTTATTAACCAAACAATTCTTCCAAAAAGCAAGTCAAATAGACGGGACAGAAAAAAAAGTCTTCCTTACCCGATCCTAATTCATCCTTCTCGACAGAAAAAGTTGGAATCGGGAGCATACGGAAATGAAAGTCGAATACATATAACATTCAACATCCCTTTCCTTACGTTTTTCAACTTCTCTTAAAAAGCCAAAAGTTTGTAGACTTAGGAATTATCTTCCGTACCCGGTAATGGTTCTCCTGTCCCTAAATTATAAAATGTATCCAAACCATATCCATATTTTATGAGGAAGGACCGGGAACCGGGTAGTAGTAGTAAAAACTACCACTACTACTACCATTTGTAACAGTAGAGTAGTATGAACTATGATGTAGAGGTTATAGGTTGTAGGTAGTTAGTGCCAGACATTGGGCACAAGTAAATCTTTACTTAAGCTAACCTCCATCATCAAAAAAAGTAAAAGTTCAGCCCAGGTCAAGTCAGGAAAAGTTGCAGTAAGCGAGAGAGAGACCTCAATTCTTCTAGAGACTTCCATCAACTAACTTATACATATAATATGTCGTATCGACTATCAACAACTCTACTAACTTTCCTTTCCCGTTTTCATGGCAAGGATCATTAAGCAGTAGTTACGATGTTTGCACATTTCATACCATCATATACCACCACCACCACCGGCATACGGAACTGGATATTATAATCCAAAAAACGGGCAAAACCAAACGAATCCACCCGTCCTGTGCTTACTATCCTTGATCCGACAGGGAATAGTCCAGAACATTTCTCACAGACCCTTTCACCCATAAAAAGTCACTTGATATTATTTTATTTTATATCCCTTATCAAAAATCGCAATCACTTTCTATTTTACATACCCTATCTGCATAATAATACATTATATGAACAGCTACAAAACTACAAATCATACAATCACCATCCATACGACGACCTCAACCAGGTCAATTTTTCCCAACAAATTTGAAAAATATCCGTTGGCCATGTGTATACTTATTTCCTTCCTTCCGAACTCTCTATAGAGCATATCCTGAAGAATTTGCATTGCATGTGCAATCTCATTCTTAATGCCTCTCTCTCTCCAGGAGTGGTACAAATCATACAAATAATCCCTCTCTCCAATGGCATCAAACACGACATCTCGGAAAAGCGTATAGGTAATATATTATTTTAAAAGTCCATAAGAAAACGGATCAACATAAAATCTCTTTTGCATACCGGAACAGCACATAATAAGCACTGCGGAACTAAGGAAAAACAGAGGCATTAGAATGCCCTCCTGATACATAACCCGATAAGTCAAACAAATTATGATTTTTCATGATACAAAATTTATGCAATACCCGGATCCGGTTCAATGATATCCGATCCAGGATCCATGGAATAGGATGAATTAGTGCTTTCTCTCATGCATTACTCAAGGTAGCATTAGAGAGGAGAACGACATGTAACTATTCACATACCTCTCCTTACTTTGTCCAGAGAGTGAAAAAAAACGTATTAAAAGTACAGTAATGGCTTATGGTAATAGCACTATTGACACGAAACGAAACTACGTATTGGGTTCAAACCATGTGAAAACGAAAAAAAATCCAATGACAAATTACAAAATTTCGGACTTTTTCTACCAATTACACGAGAGAAAAAATCAAACTCACACGAGACGACATTATTATTCAAAACCCTTTTAGGTTACACGGAGAGAAAAAAATACACAGCCGGGTATAGTTTCTTCCGGCTTCCGTTTTTCACTTGGGCTCTCTCACTCTTTCTACAAAAAATTGTGATTGAGTCGGGGATAACAACAAAAAAGCTACATTTCTTTTTGATACTCATTAACTCCCATAGCCCAAGCACATACTTTCACATGAACCATTCGGAATTGTAAGTAATAAAGCATTGAAGCATTTTATATTTTTTCAGCATGGAGAGAGTAATTCGCAAGAAATGAGTGGAAAGGATTAGCAGGAACATTTGCCGTTATCACTTCAACCCATCACAATCTTCTGCACGAAACCGTATCGACTTGCATGATAGAGGGACATAATATATATGGGCTGTAATATATGTAATATATACTTTGTTGCATATGGCATATCTAGGTTCTATATAGTTTAGTTAGAGTTAGGTAATAAGTAAAGTATCCTTTGGTCGTAATAATGACCATGCGATGCATTTCCACATTTTTTAACACACATTCTCTCATCCAGAGCAAACTTAAATTCTGTCCACATTAGCCAGTAGAAAACCACCTTCACTTTCGGTGAATTTGCTCCAGTTCTTTACAGAGACAAACTCGTAATAAGGTTGACCACTGCAGATTGGATCAACTTTCTATTTGTCATTCTTTAAATTATGACATCTGAAATTTATCGACGAGTAAATCGACTCGTAAGAAAGCTAAGGAAGCTTATTTTCATTTCAGAGAAATGACTCTAGACAGTAGTTTATTATAAAATGACAAATCTCATAAAAGAAGCTATGAAACAAGTTCCTATATAATATATACAGATACGGCTGATACGGTTATTGCATACTTATTTCCTTAGAAAAATAATCAAGAGTAAAATACATCCTTATTTCCTTCTTCTCCAAACATTTCTTTTAACCTCCGCTCCAGTCTCCTTTAACAGAATATATTTTGTATTCTTAAAAAACGTTACTTTTTAAAACCTCCTTAAACTTAACTCAATCCTAATAACGAGGAGGTTTATTTCGTTTAAAAAACACATATTTGATTTGATTTCAACGTATTTTCTTAACTTCTATATAGCTATCTTGAGTTGAGGTTCATGTTCAAGGTTTCAAAAAGCCGAAGTATGAAGAAGGGCTTCCTTCCCTATATAACGACCCTTTACCCACAAAATGTTCTTTTAAGTCTAAAACAAAAACCTCAAGCAAAGTTACATATATTTACAGATAGGAAAACCTTAAGAAGTTGAATATTCTGTCGTAAAATCCAACTGCAAAAAATAAGGCCCACTTCCGCTAAATTGACAAGAAAAGTGGATGGTGAAGTTTGTAGCAAGTGAAGTTAACAAACCCTTATTTTCTGGTTGCATTCACTCCTTGTCCTTCGGGACTTTATAGATACAGATCTTCTAGTTCTGGAAATAAGCAGGCCTATCTGTCCCTATATCTTTTGTAGATCCCTGGTAAACCGTAAAATACATACAAGTTCGCTTAGGTTCATCTCAAGATGCATAAGTTTTAAGGGAAAAATGTAGGAAATCAGTTTACTTCACTTCCATATGTGAGAAATCCATCAGAGTCCAATCCAGAGCTTTTACTATCTATCTACGGATTTAAAACCACAGAACCTTGGTTCCACAAATATTTCCTAAATATCCAAAAATCCAACTAACTATATAATGCACCCCTAACCATTCAACTTGCCTCTATTCCACAACTCCGGATCTTCTGAATTTACGATGTCAATTTCCCTAACCAACCGGGTATCTAATTCCTATTCCAAGCCGGTGCAGTGGGGGCACTCGGGCGAACTAACCCTTCCTTTAAGAAATTTTCAAACGGGAAAACAACTATAGCCTGTAACATATAAACAACTGAATAAGTTGAATACTTTCACAAGTGCAGATATCCAGCACGACCACCACCGTCTTTTCTTCTCCTTGTTTAACATAGGAAGGAGACAGGACCATTAATTAAACACAATGATCCATGTTTCTTGTGCAAATTGCCATGCCACGAGGGACTACCAGATCAACTAGACCTGCTTTTTTTCTCTCTCTTCTAAATCTTAAATCCGACTGCAGTTGCAGCCTTTTCTATTTATATAAAAAACAAAGCCTCTTATTGGATTTCCAAATCCCAATCAGAAGAAATTGATGCTACATTTCATCGATTAGATCTGAAATCACAAACATGACTTGAACCGTGTATTTTTACAGCTTATAGGTAAGCCGCAGGAACAAGCAAACAACCCTTTCCCATCACATACTTTGAAGGATCAAGGAGAATAAAAGCCATCAACTATCAACATCGGAATGCGTGATCAACTGTACTATAGTACTACACCAGAGAACGACAACAGAAGTCCTTAGATGGGAAACACCCTTCTACAAAAGAGGATGAGGAATTGAACAGGATGATGATGACTTATTCCGAAGAGGACAGGAGGATCCTGAAGTGTCTCTCTGTTGGTATGACAGTCATCTGTTTTTGAGATGACACTGGCACTGGATTCAGTGTCGCGTTCTTCTACTGTATATAATATACCACCACGGCATAATACCACCAACCAACAGAACATGACATAACATCAACATCCTTCACAAAATCCAATATACACGCATGCATATTTATATAGAATTTTAATTTACATATAATGTATAGGAGATAACCCAACAACGAAGGAGGATATCATCAGAAGTAGCGACAGCGGCAGCTTTTTCACTTTTTACATCTCATCCGACTCTCTCACATGGAGACTTCAAATTCAAGTATCCGAGACGTCTCCATCCAGAAGAAGAGACGAGGATTCGGAGATCAAACATTATAGAGTAGTATTCAAAACGGATGAAAAGTTATTGAAATATTCCCCATCCACGCAGCAATCCTCTCTCCCCTAGACTTGTCATAACAGTTATTCTTTGGTGACAAGGAAATCAGTTACTTGCTCCCACTAATTTGTATTCTAAAATTGTTTGATTGCTTCTTTGCTCACCCGCAGCTAAACTACAGGCTCATAAACCATAGTATTATGTAACATCCACCATTCACCATTCCGATCCGTCCTAATCTCTAATGTTCCCATCTACCAATCTCCCCTATACAAAAATACCATCCAAAGATCAAATACCAAACTGCACTTCATCCTCTCTCAATAATAACCCTTTCCACATATCTTAAATTACACAAGGCGATATTATATCGTCACCGAAAGCCGACATTTGTCAACTATTTATGGCGTGCCTCATCGTCATGACTGATGCTATTTGTGGGTATAAAATATCTTGAGGTTGTGATACAATACTCAATTGGTACTCCATTCATATTTGGTTACAGTATCTCTCCATTTGTAGGAGGAAGGAAAGGAGTAATCTTTTCGAAATAATAAAAACCGGATTCAGTCTGCAAACTCCAAGGCACGCAATCCTTGTAATCTACAACAACCTAATTCAGTTGGACAAACAAGGCTTTGTCTCTCTTTCTACTAAATGAGACATGGTCCACCTTCCCGTCTGTATGGAATAATTAGGTAGTCAGCTTGACGTGCGTATTATATTATCTTTTAGCAATAAAAATTTCAAGGGTTCCATGTTCCATTCAAGAGGTAAAAGAAAAGTAAGAGACAACAGGACGGACAGACCCACAGACCTTACTATCTGCACATGTGGTGTCTGATCGTAATGATATAAATATGAATTTTAAATCCATATAAATATTCATATACAAAAGCATAATATCTCATAGATCGGTAAGTTCTTAACCTTAACCTTCAGTGTTTTGCATGTGTAACGATATGCAAATGAGTATCCTATCACTACAACTACATCGTCGAATTTCCTTTTTATCATTCCATCTCATCAAAAGCAGAGCATCCCCTCGACCCTCCCTCTCTGTGTTATGCAAATCCGTGTGGAATATGGACCATCATCATGGTCCAGGGAGAACACTTGCCTGTTTTTATCCAGCCTCTGCTTACTTACGCAACAAGAAATTAGGCTATAATTAATCAATTCCCATTAAAAATAAAAACATCATTTTGCGGGACGGGTTCTGGAATTCGCATGTCAACTTGAAGCACGAAAGTGTCCTTCGCTAATGATTATAATGTGTTTTAAAACATTATAACCGACAAATTATTTAACTTACATCATTTAGACTCTCAAGTGCTTCCTGCTCTTTGCAGTTACAAGTTTTTTTTTGTCCAGGTTACATGCTTTCAGTCCCAGGTTGTTATTAAATCTCATACATTTGGCATGATTTGAGGAATTGCATGCGTTCGGAATCTTCAAAAACAAATCTGGGTCTAGAATCCATGAGGCAAACAGTAGAAAAAAACACGAGCCTACATAGAGACAGAAACACTATCGGAAATAATCTTGCATCCATCTACTCAGTTTCAACAGTTTCAAGTTCCAATCGAATACCCCTGGCTGATCAGACTTGTCCGGGTCAAAGCCGCGGTTACGATGACAAGGCAGATACCCAAGTTGAATATTTTTCCAAACAGCCACAAAATCACTTGACAATCCATACTTGACTAAAGATGCGTTTATATGATAAAACCTTTGCTTTGTTGTAGCAAAACAAGGATGTACTTTATTCTACTCTTTTCCCTGTCTATATTTCCTATCAACAATAATAGAACCGATAAAATAATAGACCCTATTCTATACACATTTATTGGTAGAGATTCATTTCGAAACTTCAAAACTGCACGGTGATACTGTTTCACCTGCCGATATCATTCAACCATACCGAATTGGGACAGACGACCCCACGTGAATAATAATTTGTGCACTTGTTACGTTCTGTCAACCATATCCGGCTGCTGAAAGTCGGCTCTACCTAACTATCTATAACAATAATAAATATCGTACTGGAAGAACGGCTTCGAAAGCCATATAAAATAAAACATGTACTTAATCGTCACATATAAACTACCTCCGATCCGAAGAATCTCAATCCATAACAAGGACTTCCTAGCACGAGCCTCCTCGACATCTTGACTCTCTTCAATTACAACAAATCTAACCCCAATCGATTATTTGCACAGTATGATGGATTTGATTATTGTACTAACAATAATAATAGGAAAGCCTTCCTACCTACTTTAAATATAGTAGAACGACAACCCTCTCTACTCTCTACCTGGATCATTCAAGGGGAATAACTCCCTAGATTTTTTATATTTTTTATATTAAACATATATTATCCTCAAACGCACATACCCGTGACGAAGTCAGTTATAATATTAAGGAAAAAAGTAGTATATATAACTGATGATGGCGACACGCGTTCAACGATAATCCAATAGCATAATCAGAACGTAGTCCGCTTCTTCTAAGGAGCTAAAAACCGAATCTAAGTATCGTTGAAAAGCTCTATTCTTTCATCCCATCCTACTCGTGTAGCAGTGTAGTACACAATCCAAAATCTTGTAAATGTGAAGAGATGTCGACCGCACGTCGGCCTTCGTGTATTTCACACTTGAGGAAGAGCGAAGAACATCATCTTAAGATGAGGGGGACTGGGACCAGAACAAGTCTCCATTTTAACAAATTATACATGCACAATAATCACGCATTCAAGCTAACAAACCAAGCCACACTGACTTTCAAAATATATTCCTCTCTCTCCTATTGCAATTGTACAATACGACACGTTCCAAAATCTTTTTTTAAAGAATAGTACAAAGATTATTCTCTGTCTGGAATAAAGAACAGAATAAATCATCTCCCATCCTTTTACCCTATTATAGCAACCTTCATAAAATACTGCATCCGTTGTTGAAATACATTTGAATTAAAATCCATCGGGTGAACGAAATCAGACTTTATAGTTCACTGATTAAGCCTGATTAGTTATGCAATCCCATCTTCCCTAGAACCTCAAATCCTTAATCTCAGTCGGAATTTGGAACAAAATTTGCATTTTAAAGAAACATGATTTCCTGAAAATACAGACTTTCCACTGTCGAGCACGACAGAGGATTGAACTGAACAATAACATCAAAACAAAAAGATATATCACGCTCCATAATGAGGGGCGTTCATTTCATAAATCAAACATGCATAAAATAATGTCATCTGCATACTACAAACATCTGTCATTCCAATCAATCCTTCAGCTACTCAAATCCGCCAGATTCTGATCTCTGCAACTCAAGGCATGTGTATTACGATTATGACACACACACAATAATGTAACAGTGCAGTCCAACAGACAACACCCGTTTCCCACGATAACTGCTTAAAGCTAAGTTGACGATTTCGAAGAGTTATTTATAACATGCTTATGAGGTGGGTTTAAATTTTAATATGTCACAGGAACAGTCAATGCCAAACTAATCTAAAGTATTTCGTCTCATCGACTTCAAATCTCTCATTTGTCATTTATCACATACGGCAAATACTTGTATTCATGCAATTATTTTATAGTATGCGAATATGCCCTGGAAAGAATTATAAATCGTTATGGCTTACATGATAGGGGAAGATTGGGAAGGCAAGTAGTCACCACGATGAAGATGGTGTAAAGGAATGAAGTCATTCTTGTCCATTGAACAACAGGCAGCCAGCTGAATACCCGTCTCCGGGATCGACGTCGTCTCCCTGTAACAAAAGAAAAGATTTGCAAAATTATTAAATGCACACAAATTGTATATTATAATTCGAATGATTAAAAAGTCGAAATACCCCGGAAGCCTTTAAAAACTGCATGGAAATCTTTAATCAACTCAATTTAAAAACCCCGAAACTTCTAAAAAAAAGTCGGTAGTCATTTGTAATCGAACTCGATACAATGCAAGAAAACAACATCTTCTAGATACGGTCTACATGAGATTCGTTTAAACGGGTTGGGATCGTTGGGATTCATCCAGACCCGAAATCCTTGTTCAACCTTCACGAACCATGATCATATCCCATGCTAGTACAACTCCAACCAATGTAGTAATTGTACATGTATATTAAAGTTAAAAAAGCACACGATATCATTATAAATATATATTTGCAGCTTTACAAGTTTCATCAATGAAAGTACATTCAACAGCAAATCCATTTCCTGTTCTATCTCCCTTTTTTCAAGAAACTCCACAGATCAAATGCTCAGATAGTAGTTTGCAAAGGTTGAGTTGGAATTGACCTAGAGTTTCCAACACACCGAGTTCATTATATAATCTCATTCAATTAACTTGGGTACGATTCTATGAAACTTCTTCCAACTCTGAACCATAATACATCTCAATATGAACTTATCCGCCCCCACCAGTCATTCATCAAGCCATTTACAACAATCCAATCTACCTCCATCCAGAGTTCGCAATATCATTAGATTTTTTAGATTCTCACGCAAAATCCACACACATGCACACACTTACAAATCAGCAAAGTACCAAATTAATGGACGCTTCTCAAGCCCGAATTTCATTACCCAGCCAATGATATTAATTAAGTCAATTATAACCATTTTCGCCCTCGGTGGATTATTACTAAACTCCCGAATGGAAGGGGTGGACCTCTTAATTCACAAAGATTTCCACTATTAAATGGGATTACTAAAGGCAGGCAAATCCTCAAAGGAACACAAGGAAATCGTATTTTAAGATTAACATCTTAGAACTAATATCTTTAGTTGCTAACTCATCTCTCCCTCTCTCTCTAATAGAAGTTTCAAGTTCTAAGAGGTTCTTAACCTCTTTTAATATTTGGTGGTACATATTCTCTTGTACTTTAATAACGTTCCCTTCTGCCGGTAACATATCACTTTAATACTAAATTACAGTACGGTAGCCAGGTGAGGTATCATTCCTAATAATCATATTCATGCTGACTTCATTCGTTTGACGACGACACTACGGTTTATGCATAAATGTACATGTTCAAGTAGCTAAAAGTATCATTGTAAATTATAATCATTATCCCCTCTCTCTCCTCTACTTGAAGTTAGGGTTGATGAAATAAAATGAGCCGAAGTTACCATTTATACAGCTTTCGTTACATATTAAATTACAGTATATTTAAACCCAACTCGGTTCATTTTAAAGATATCTAGTTATTAACCACATAAAGATGAAATAAATGTCATGAGGAATTACCAGACCACGGGATTTGAGAAACCACCCGTGGCTATAGAGTCTCTGAAGAAATGAATATCTACTCTTACCAGCACCCAGCCAGGGGACTACAGGGTGAAACTTTGAATGGAAATCTCAGAATTTTGTCTTTCAGGAAATAATTCACACCAGTAGGAATCTCTCGATGTATTTTCAAAATTCAAAATGAGCACATTCACGCAGTAGGATATGGAGGATTGGTACTTGGGAACTTTAAAAAAAGTTTTTAAAAAGATGTGGCTAAAAGCTATGGAGCATTCGTGCGCCTTCTTTCACACCACAGTCACCACACGTACTGGTACCGCTTCTGGTACCGATAATGCAGCTCTACTTTCCGATATCTCCAACAGAACTCCATGTGGTCAACCAAACTAAGAACCATATGAATGTCACAGTAGTATCATCTACTTGTCGTGTCATGTCATGTCACGAAACAAGGCAAAATTCATGCAATTCATACTGTCAAGTCTCAAGAAATATACACCCAAAGAAACCCAGACATTCATTACGCTGGATTATCCATTATCCATCTCTTCTTCTCTTCTATTTTATAAGGAAAATAGTAGAGAAAATGACACGTTTCGAACTTTCTTCTGTTTCAACTCTTTCAAAAGGGACAATCTAATTCCAGGGGACAAATCCACAGAACTGAGGTAGTAATGTGGTCCATACATAATTTTACAAACTTAACAATGCCTGTGTGCAAAACGCCTGTCTCGGCACCTAAGGAGATCCTCATATGCAAATTCATGGTCTCACGACGACGGCTAGCTCTGCCTGCTGATCTCCTCGTCAAAAGTACGGATCCTCCTCTTCTAATAATGCACTTCATCATCATCTCATTTCTGACAGAGATTCTTCTGCCATCACACACCCAGTCTCATTTGCATACATTTAAGCCTCATTCATCAGAAGAGAGGCAACGCAACAGTGCGGAGTCAACTCTTTTTTTAAATACCGTATAAAAACCACAATGCAAAAATCCAATAGGATCTGCTCCTCCGGAAGATCCTCATCATAACAGAGCTCTCAGCATGGCCAGGAGAGAATATTGTATCTTTTTAGCAGATTTGCTTTGGTTCTCGGGATTCCCAAGTCGTATGATGAAAGGGCTTTTAGAGAAACCCAACTGTACAAAAACGACAATGGAATAATCAATTCAACTCCACTACCAGGGAGTATTTATCATGCTCAGCAGGCTGTTAATTCAAAGAGTAATATCGAGTTTCACATATAGAGGTTAAAATGTTCGAACCTAATCAATGATACAGTGTGTGTCTGCTTTAATCTATGCATGGATTTTTTTATCCAAGCTAAATGGCAAATATACCTATATTGATTCGTCGAGAACAATAGAGAAAAAAAATCTTTCCACAAGTTCAAGTCTGAAAATCACGAAAATCTCAGACAGAGAAGCGTTCCAACGTTTTGTAGCCAGACAGATGAGCCATCAGCCTTTTAACAGTCAGTCAGTCCGTATTTAGTAGTAGTTGGGATGGGAATTCGGATCGGAGGAACAGAGCAAGCAAACTTTCTCATAGTAGTACGGTTGTCTCGTGTTTTAAAGTGAGTCAAGTCAAGGTGACAGGAGAGGATTTCCCATTCTCATCTCTTAAGTAAAGCTTACGTTTTCATTTGCACTTATGGCATCATCACTCTGATTTTTCCCCTTTGCCAAATCCAACAGAAGAGGACAGAAAGAGATAGTTTAGCCTCTGCTAAATTCTTTATAGTGCAAGAAGTAGTTAGTTTCCTAACCACCGCATATAGATACTTAAGAGAGACACGGGGAATTCAGTAATCATTCCGGTACACCAGGCACATTTGCAGGCTAACTATCTAAATTCAGAGGAGATGTAGATTCGGATTTTCGTTGTTTGTATTAATGTAGGCGAGAGTTACTTGTAGTAGTTTAGTTAGTTAGCAAGAAGATAACCTACCTAAGAATTTTCTCGTCTACTTTCCAGTTTTTCTTTGCTACTTCCCAGACGTAGAATTAAGCTGTCAGTGTGAGTATCTCAAAGGCTTGCTCTTGGATAGATGAATGGAAGTGAAGGTAGTAGATGGTATATCTATTAATGCCCGACTAGAGGACTAGACGTCTTTGCAAATATTCTATGAATTTCTCTGCTGTATATTCACGTTTTCACATTATTCACCCACATGGAACTGTTGCAAGAACTTTTTAACATAATCCAGTTTCAGGGAAATGACTGACAAACTTCAAACTGACAATGTGCAAGGATCGACTTTCCCTATCGAGATCTGCATGTAGGTTGGGAAGAAGGCTCAGGTCTTTTGCGAAAAAGCCGCACATGGAAATGTTAAACCACTTAGCCCACAAGTAGGCTCCAATGAATAATCAAACTGATTTGTACGCAAATCGACGCCAATAAATCAGGAACATGAACATTTCATGAGTAATTGTTCCCGTTCGTATTAATCATCCTCGTCATATTTCTCTCCCGAGTCGATGTTTCGATATAATTGTGTAGTTTTGTAACTTGTAAGTGATATACTATTTGAGCTTTAAAGTCAATATTTCCTGCCATTTATTTATAACGGCCCGAAATTCTTTACATGCTGGATCATTTTATATGAAGTCATACTGTTATAGCTTATCAGGATATTAAATTCAGATCACACATTCAAAATAAACAATAGATAGCGATAGCCCCTGTCCCTACTCCCTGTCAATAGTATCGGCTGCAGATAAAAACAACAGGAGAATTATACGGGACGAGACCTTAACACTCTTTGAAGTCAATAATATTCCACAGCTACAATGGAACAAGGATATTTTTATTATATTTTTTATGCAATAGGATGCAGAAATAAAATTAAGGTCGCTATTTCACATGATATCATATGGATTGTTTTTTACTTTTGTACCTAAGGTGCATGCATATCTCCATCCGATGCAATGCAACTACGTAATCTGTCATTTGTTCTGTTGTAAAAAAAAACAGTCATAATTGGGGATAACGATGGGCGTTGACAGAGTAAAGGAGAGAAACTGTTTTATATCCAACAATCCAACGCTAAACCCTGCTCTTAGTAATAATAAGGTACCTTAGTAATGGAAGCCTAATTTAGACATCTGACTAACTACAATCAACTCCGTATCTATCCAGAATACAAATAGAACAAAATAATTTACAGAGGGCTAATGCACAGGAACAGGGGATATATTATCAAAAAGCGTCAGGTTTCTAATTGTGTCTCCCCTAGTCAATTTCAATTTCCAAGACATATTTTTCCTCCAACCACCACCACTCTCAAACGTAACCTAGTACAAAAAGACTAACTAACTAGTAAATTCTCACTTAAAAACTTACAAGCCCCAACGAAAAGGTGTGAGGTTTCCTCCCTAACAACAATTTGATGAGCTAAACTATCCATCTATGACTAAGCTGGAAATAATATACAAACTTGACTCTTGAAGCCTAAGCTTTCAAAGTTAAGTATTCTCACATAAAGATAAGGTTTATCAATATCCGTGTCACATGCCGATGTTCTTTACCCATTCCTTTATCATATCCTGATTCTCTCTCCCTCTCCTGTTCCTCGAATTCCTACATATTTTAACTTATCACTAACTACTATCAACCAAAACCATTGTACATTTATAAAAACAAATGCAATACGCGTTTTAGAAAAAAATAAAATAAAAAACCTACAAGATCGTCTTGTTCTAACTTGGTATTTGCTTCTGCTCTAGAGATAAACTTATTCTTTCTTCTGGGAATCAAATGACGAAGAATGTCAGAGTTATATTGTAGAAACTGTCCATAAATCTTAATAAAAGTACAATCCCCGTTAATTACACATGTCTCGAGGAATGAACCGTTCTAATTAAAATTCTGATACGAAATAATATACCTATACTTTTTGTTGATTGTTCTACATTGCATTTCCTTCGGCTCTGTAATATAGATTTCTTGATTCTTTTCAAGGAAACTTCGATACCATGTGGCAAGTTCACTTCCAAACTAAATGAGCTACATATGGGATTTAGCATTTGTTTGTGCTGTACTTAAAACTTCGAAGATTTTGAGAGGTATTTCTTCAAGACGTAGGATTTCGAACGTATCCATTATGCAAATAAAAATAATGAGTTGTACATAACTCCATTAGGAGGGTCAATTAGTACTTTTCTATGCATTTTTTTTTACAACACTCAGAAACTATCCTCCTGCTGAAGTTAAGTTTTAAAACTGTAAGCTCTCATAACGAATTACTAGTGTGCTATAAACAAATTACAACTACACACTCATCTTCAGTTGTTGGAACACAACAAATTGTAATAATAACGATCCCTTGTAAAAAATCAAACCCCGATGATGTACACGTTGGGGATTGTAAATTGTAGCCTAAAAAATCCTCCGATTCTACTTTTATATTCATATTGTCCTGAGGACTTTTCCGTGAGGTGTATGTATGGCAATGATGCATCTTCCAGTAAATGTAACAGAATGAAATTAATAATTATTATTATGGAATCCATTACAACATGCGATGCAATGGAACCTCTGCAGTAATCTTTTACTCTCCTTGCATGTTCTTCTTCCAAAAGTTTCAAAAAAGTCTTCAAGCTATGCAAATCCGACTCTTATCTCGGGATCAATTTTCTTGTTCAAAAAATGACTAGGTTTATGGGATACACGCAGTCATTTGCATTACATTTTCTATTTAAAACATAACCTGACTATATGCCTACTCTCTGCTACAATTTATTTATATTACGAGTCCATCATGTCATGGACATTCTTCAAGTTTGGAAGTTGCAATCAACTTCCAACTTTGGATATTATATGAAAAAAAAACGGAGTCTCCTAAAATGGCTCATGTGGAATCGTAGAAGTCTCTGCTCTGTAACTTTCCTTGCATTATAGGTAGAAAAGCTAACATTCAACATTGCATTTCCATTGCACTGATTTTTTGCTACATATAATATTCACGGTTGGTTCCACTCAAAAATAGGGAAATTTTGAAACCGTTTTTTTGTGCCCTCTTCGAAATATAGTAACGATTTTCCCAACGCCAAACCAAACGTATTCGGTAAAGTAACCTCGTCTCCTTCTTGCACTAGATGTTATTGAATCTCTGTGCACTTTTCTTGAAATCTCTAAAGTCTAATGGAAGATATTCTTCTTCTCTCCAGTATCCTTTAACACAAAAAACTCCAATGTTTATTTTTGGGCTCAAAGTGTTATATTATACTCCTCGTAGTCCTCGTTCTGCTTCTGCAAAACCGGAGCCAAAAGGCAGGGAAAAAACAAATGAGAAGCAGCATAGCTGTTTCTGCTGGAAATTTACAAACGTTCTTCTACATCTTCATCTCCACTAAAAACTTCAATACTTTAAAAAATTCAGGAAGTTAATCTGGATCTGGAAGTCCCATTACCACATAATAGTTAGCAGGAAGATGTTTTAAACAGAAACAAAGACTCTCTTTGTATAAAATTTTCAAACTTTCTCTCAGCTTCTTTAAAACCAACTAACTGCAGAGGATAAATGAACCATATTACCTGAAACGTAATAAAAAATCTGAATGTTAGATTGTTACCCTACATCCAAATTGTTCAAACGCCGTGCATTTTTATAGCCCTAATAAAATTTGTCACATACTCTATCAAAGCATCATCCACGATTTGCACAAGAATTAATGACTCATTGTCAAAACTTGGAGACAAAGTCGACACTTTGAGACAACTTTTTCATAGTACACTTAAAAATCAGTCCATACTCGTCCTCGTCGTCGTTGATGGTTAATAATAAGCTAGAGCGTTTCGAAAAAAGTCATGTCGGATTCTCGAAATGGAATGTGAAGATTGACAAATTACTCTTCAATACTGCCTCAAGCTACCAATAACTTTTCCATGAATTACCCATCTTCATCCCCTCTTGGTCAAATATGTCCCTAATAAATTGTCCTCTTCCTTTTATCTCCATTTCTGATTTCTGATTCCACACCTTTAAAGGCTGACACGTACGAGAATGAACTGCTAAACTAATACAAAGTCTAGCCTGAGCTTGCATCATCATCTGTAATCCCTGATCATCCCGATCATAAGCATATACCTCAATGTATATACTGTAACATAGCTATAAGCCAAAGGCTAAAGGCCTCGTTCCAAAATCACTCAGACCTGTCTGTCACCTCTTCTAACCAAAAGATCCGACAACCGATCTGGACATTCCATCCGCTTATTTGTACAAATACAAACTCTCCGAGACTTTAACAAAATACAAACTACAAGTCCTTATCTAATTGAAGTGCACAACAGCTATGAGTCTACATTTATAAAATAAAAGAATCGGACACGTAAAGTCTCACTTGACCTTTGAAATTTCTGATTTCATTATCACCTTCACCTATACGACTCCTTGCTGGGGTTAGTCATGTTCCCTTACTAAAACGACTCAAATCTAGAACAGTTCTTCATTCCTGACGGCTATTTACTAATGTATGAATGGAAATATTTACAAAGCAAACTACTAATAACAAAATCTCTAGTCACGATACAAGGTTTCTCCACCCACGCATTCCACTCCGTTTCAACCCTTGGCTTAAAAAACTGTGTGCAATACAAAACAAATACAAGTCCAAATCCCTACAAACAGTCAAAAGTGAACATTCCATGCAAGTTTTGATACGTTTTTTGAGGTTGTGACTTTCCGTGTGAAATTACACTCCATTCATCAGGGGAAAAAAACCAGAGAATTCATTCCCAATCGTGTGGATCGCATCTAATAAAACTTATTACTCTTTTCAGGAGCCAACAACACAACCATTGAGCGTTTAATTTCAGTTTGATTCCATTTCATTCAATCGAATGAGTGAAATCGGCTACGGAGGACATGGCACGTATAACTTACTCTACTACTTTATTTGGAATCCTGAACCCTTAACCAAACCCATAAAAAGGAATAAACAAACAGAAGCATTACTTTTTGCAACAAACACAAACAATACCTTATACATTTTACACCTCTATTTTATTCGAAACAGCAAGGAACCAAACGCGTGGAACTCGTACAATAATAAGCTCTCGCCTCTATCTCATTCTGTCTCATATATCATGGGCAACCACATCTGGAATTTTATTATCAGCCACCAAAAAATAATGAAAGGATGGAAAAGGTATATGGTGACTTGGTGAGTTTGTTGGAACTAGGCCATTTTTGAAAGATATGAAATTGATAGGATTTCATAGGTTTTTATACGATACGCACGTTACATTAAAAATCCTTCTGTATTATCTCCTCGCAAATCTCAAGATTCGAGAATGACGAACGGGAGGAGAAAAGGCAAACTCATTCATATCCATAAAAGAGCATTTTTCTGCACTTAAAACCTCCCGTGTGCCGAACTCCTGTCCTAATCTAAAAAACCAACAACAAGGCAGGCAGAGAGATAAACGCCTAAACGTCAAGAATGGAAATAACAATGGAAACGCACAACAACATAAGACATCCACCATTCACATAATAATAATATTATAAATATGAGCAAAAGGATATTCTACATCTGCTATCTCGTATCTCCACTCCGTAAAAAAGCTATTAGACAAAAAGTGAATGAGTCAAGCCGGAGGAAAATATGTTATGAATGTAAATGTGAATGAAATGAGTAAAGTTAGTTAGCAAATGTTACATGATCATCATCATCGTAAGATGACTTGGTCGGGGTGGTTTGCTTATTGCTCCGCGTTCCTTGGTGTGATGTTATGATATGTGTACGAAGCCTTTGTTTATCGTTTACATCTCCCTTACCATTCCTTCACAAATTCAACATTAAATGTAAAATATAAATATTTTCGTCTGTGAGCCTCATCTTATCAAATTAATATCATGGTCTATCTCTATAAAGTCTCTATAAAGCAAGATTCAGCAACCTGTTTCTCAACTCGAGTCACAGACCGATGATACCTTCTTCTTTCAACTAGAGAGTATCTATCCGAGTTTTGACTCTCGTTTGAGCTTTAGCAGCTACCAATCTGTTCTTTAAAATTCTTCACATTATAAATGATCTTACACATTACACACAAAGGAGATAGAAAACCTGAAATAAAATACCAAAGAAACTATAACCTCCTGCCTTTTGTCTTTTGACGTGCCTCTGTGCGTAACCACCAGCATTACTTTAAGTAACACACAGAGAGACACATAAATAGAGTGCAGTAAGTAAGTGCTTGAGTCTGAACCTCATGAACTTTATATAATTGATGGGCTATATGCACAACTTCTTAAAATGCAATTTGCATCCTATACAGAAACCATAGGAAATTAAGGAGAATTCTTCTCTCCTTATGATTCATCTGTCACATCCAGCTAGAATCCTAAGTACATATAACATTACACAAACCATTTTGCCAAATTCCTCGGCACAAATAATATGACACCTTCCGACCCCACTCATGTTAATACTGAATAATCCCAAGTGTAACAAATTGCAATTTAATGCTCAAGTCGTAATCCTCAAGTACCTACAGCTACAGCCTGTCGGCAACCTCATTCCTTTACTTTTAAAGGAAAAAAACCTCGTTAGCCAAATCGAAATATTGTTTTTTTTTGTTGGGGAATGATAAAAGTAATAATAATAGGTACTCTTCAAAAGTCCTTTTAAACTATCCAATCCACCGAGTTTCAAAAGGAACCCGATAATTTCATTTCCTAACTATAATTTTTGCAAGAGCCCATCCTCCTTGTTTGTATATTTCCATCATCATAACCACCTCTCTGTGCCTAACTTCTTACCTCTCTCTTCTCTCTCGAGGTAACAAGGGGTAGGGCCCACCCAAATGGTAAAAATGTGAATAAAGAAGTCATAAGAAGGCGAGATGGGAAAAAGCTTTAAAAAAGTAGTGGAAGACTTCAGCAGTCACTGTTACTTCTTTATAAGAAGGCCGCATGTACTATTAAACCGAGACTCTGAAGATGAAGATAAAAATTTACGGATTTCTCTCTCCTCAA
Source organism: Desoria tigrina (assembly GCA_906901685.1). Classification (NCBI taxonomy): domain Eukaryota; kingdom Metazoa; phylum Arthropoda; class Collembola; order Entomobryomorpha; family Isotomidae; genus Desoria; species Desoria tigrina. The sequence goes on along the minus strand of CAJQTU010000010.1, from coordinate 2,421,880 downwards.
AAGAGAGACGTGATGGAGGGCCCAACTGGAAGATGAATGACTAGCAGAGCAGTAAATGACATAATCAAGAGGTACGAGAGTAACTAGTCCGAGAGAGAGGTACAAACGAGATGATGATGATGAAGATGATGAGAAGGTAGAAGAAGACGAAGGGCCTTCGTTGAATTTAAGTCTCTAATCAGAGGCCAAACCTGCCTTTGTCCAGGTGCAAACCTACAGTGACTGCCGGCACGTCCACAAATTATTGGGCGACGAATTCCTTAAACAAATTCATAAATCAGGGCAGTAGGAAAAAAGGTCACAACAAAAATCTTCTCACTCCAAACTCGACCACCACCGTCCCTTCTAATCCTAGTTCCCTATTAGCTGGACGGAATACGGATTCTTTTTCTTATTATTATCTCCTACCTATTATTATAGCCTCTACCATTACCATCACCTCACACATATACTAGTAGACGTAGAATTTCAGGAAGGTTAATTTTTTACAGGTATTTTTATCAGAGAGAAAAAACAAAACAACACACCTAATACTAATAACGATAATATATATCTCGTTGTGTGTGGCTAAAATTTCCCAGATTTCAAAACCTTAAACGTATATTCCTCATTATATTTACTGTATCAACGGCTCATCGAATTTCAAATTTTCTTTTTAACTCAAACCAACATGGTTAGTGTTAATAACAACATTACTGCTCTACTACCAACTAACAAGAACAACTGAAGAAACTAATAATACCAAATCACCTTCTACTATTTTACCGACATCAATTTAAGGATAACAATGAGATAGTAAATGGTTCTCATCTAGTAGTAAGTGGAAAGGTTCGGCAAAAAGTTTTTTTTCTAAAAGATCTGTAAACTAATACTAACTATTACTAAAAGTATTTAAGCTGTACAACTCAATCCTCTCTAGCTCTCTTCATCTCATCCTATTAAGATATTTACATTACACACTAGGAAACTAAACTACAACTGACCATAACTACCTTAGGAGGTAATTTACTATCTCCTTCTCCTCATAAATTTCAACTTGTTCATTTTAAGCCTACCTTAAGTATTTTGTCACTATTCTTCTCTTATCATGAAGGCAATCCTTCAAAAGCCTCAGCATCAAGTTCATCTCTTTACCTTACCCTAGCCAACTAGCTCACCTCTAGTAGCTTACCATGTAGCGAAGAGCCGTCTCGAAATAAATAAATAAAGGGGTTGAACTTTAAAAAAGAAGATTGCCTCCTTTATCTCCTATAATCATTTTCGGTGATGCCGTCAAGTCAAAGTTAAAACTAAAATCATCTTATAACGACTGTCATCCCTTTGGGACGGAGGGAAATATATTAAACCAGCGACCACCTTAAAAGATCATAAAATACCAAATACGAATCCGTAAATCCACAACAATCTACTCAAGCTAATTACATAGACCAACTGCCAACAGATCTTATATTACCCTTCCGCTGAAAAAAATCACAGAGTAATGAAAAATGAATAAATTCAGCTATAAATGTCGCGGATCACATTACAGGAATAAATAACGGGCTATATAGAGAAAGGATACATGCCTACTTTTTTCTTCGCTTGCAATCTTTATCCTTGGAGGATACTTGTGGTAGATTTAAAATACAGCGTGACATGGGGACAGGTGAATCGACCGGATAGGACACAAGGAGGCTTGTATTCTTGTATACAACACATCAACCACCAGGACTGGGATAAATTTATAAAAATGCCCCTAATAAAGATAAGATGGGCTTACTAAACTAAACTAACCAAAGGGCAATTTGTACTTTGCTGGTATCGGAGCATATGTTACATTACGATATGTACATGTTATGTTTGCCTTTGTAACACGATGCAGTGAAAGGAAGAAGACAAAACATAATGAACATAAGTTGGGGGAGTTACGTCATATTAGATGGAGAAGTATAAAAAATATACATGGACAGCAGCAGAATATAGAGATATTCCCTTTGGTTTTTGGTGACGGAGTGGTTTCCGGTATGTCACATCGGAAGGAAGTGACGGATGGACGACCTCCCTCTTGACAATGATTTTGCTAAATGCCCGCATTAACTACAGAATAGATCCAAATACGTATCTGTCGAATATTATTGTAGAATACTACTAACTCTGATCCTCTATCTCTCATTTAAAATCCTAGACCTCTCGTCCTATCTATGTCTGTGCGTAGCTTAGGTAATAAAATCCTCGACTGAATCCTTGAACATCAACACGTTCATTTTTAACAACCCGACAAACCACCACCACACATGGAGTTTTTATAAATGACATGGGGACAAGCTGCTGCTATGTATGTATAGATATTCCTTCCTTTTATTCCTTTACAATCCGTCGTCGATTAGTATTTCTCATCCTCAATACAATCTCTAAATCATCCCTGCTAAGGTGGCCTGAAATGTGAGGAGTTCACGTTCAGAATTTCTATTCAGAAGCACTAAACTTTCTATCATCTCCAATCTGTAGTAATAATGGTAAAGAAACCTCTCGACACACAAACTCATCACTCATTAATCCAAGGCTCATTGACTAGCATAATCTGTAGCCAAGTAACTACTGCCTGTGCCAGTTCCTACATACTACATACATACCGTGCCGTTCCGTACAGCAACCCAAGACCGACATATTGTGCAAATCCATTGCTTCCGCATCCATTTTCTCGAGAGAATAGGAGAAATAAAACACAATCAATGTAGGGATACCCGGAGTTCCGTACCCTTAATTTCCGAAAGCCGAGCAATGAGCATTAAGAATGTCTGGCCAGAGTTCCGTACTGACCACCGTTCCATGTGTTGAATGCACAATCCCACTGCACTACGTGTATGTACGTCGAATTATGAATCCAAAGATTTCTCAAGAAAACCCACTCCGTTTCCAGACGTCTTAAAAGTACAACGAACTTACAAGCCGAGTGGCACAGAACAATTACTTACTACTTTCATTATAAGGCATATAAATATGCAATCCTACCAATCAAGTGGAGAGAGTATGTCTAAAAGGCAAAAGCTACCGCTTTCCTTCTCCCGTCCCATTTTTAAAAGTGTGTAAGGCCATTACTATTAGGGGTGGGCCGAGCAGAGATTTTTGCTACCGAGTCGAGCACCGAGTATTTCAAAGAAAAATTAATACTCGGCGAGTACTCGGCCGAGTACTCGGTGAAATACTCGGTGAAAATAACTCACCGAGTACTCGGTTGAACCGAGTTTTTTTGGCTAAAAAATGCTGTGCGTGGGGTAGAACGAGAAGATCATTGAGTGTTATTTCTCACAAGGAATGTATTAGAGAGTGAACTCTCAGAATCGCGTGATTTTTTTACCATGTAAACTACCAGCCATATTAACTATGAAAATCGAAAAATTAGCTGCCCAATTTTATATTCAATATGATTAAAAAATGTTTGAAGTTAGGAGGAGCGCCCATATAAGATACATGGGGGAGAGCAGGGAGCGCGGAAGAGACTTTTTCTGACTTTCCTCTAGCTTTTCCCATTTTTCTTTTCTCCCACGCACCACTATTCAAGGATAAGCAACTTTAAAATTTCTCCTCCAAATATAAATCCAACAGTTAAAATGTTAAAAGATCATTACATTAAACCAGTAATTGAAATAATCGTGATAAATAGCCAGGAACTTGATCTAGTTGAAAAATTAATTGGATTAAAAAGTAATTAATTTCAAAACCTTCAATATTTATAATTTGATCTAGACAATTATATATTTTATAAGTAAGATAATGATCTTCAAAGCTCTAGCTATTAGGGTTGTAAACAAGGATTTTTAGAATGCTTTTGTAGGTCGATTTTTTATTTATAAAAAGCCCGTTATACGAATTGTAGCAATAATTGACAGTTTCATCACTGCGCACTGATCCAAAATCCTAGAGTAGAGGATCATATAGTATAATTATATTAGAATTAAAATTATATTTTTTGCTATAATGTTTAAATATTTGTGCTTCGCCGGTATGTTGTTTTTGAAAAACCCATCATGCAAAAAATGTTGCGAAAATATTTAAACTTTTAACATTATTTGAGCACAAAAAATTATCGAATTTTATATTGGAATTGTATGAGAACTATTGGATTTATGTGGAGAGAGAAATTTAGAAAATTTAGCTTATCCTTGGATAGTGGTGCGTGGGAGAAAGGGAAAATGGGTATGCTAGAGGAAAGCCGGAGAAAGTCTCTTCCGCGCTCCCGGCTCTCCCCCATGTATCTTACCGGGCGCTCCTCCTAACTTCAAACATTTTTTACTCATATTGAAGATAAAATTGGACAGCTAATTTTTCGATTTTCATAGTTAGTATGACTGGTAGTTTACCTGGTAAAAAAATCAGGCGATTCTAAGAGTTCAATCTCTAATACGTTCCTTGTCAGTTCAAGTGGTAACAGTTAAAATCTGGTGTTTTTTGTTTTGTTTGTGTTTATGTTTATAATTCTGTCGAAGAGGTTGTAAGATGTCAGTTGAAATTTGGTTGCCGTTGTTCAAAAACATTACCAACCACATTGAAATTCATGAAAACTCGGCAAGCTCTGTAGAAAACTCGGCCGAGTAATACAACCGAGTACTCGGCCGAGTAGTTCCAAATACCCGGCGAGCCCGAGTAATCGGTTAAACCTCAAAAATCGCAAATTTCATGCCGAGTACTCGGCATGCCGAGTACTCGGCCCACCCCTAATTACTATACACACTTAATTCGGGGAAAATGCTTTAAAAGTCTTGGGCACAGGAACTATTGATTTCGGAAGAAGTGGCATTTCCAGGTAAGCTACTATATAAAGGACCAACTCTGCCTGCAATGTATTTAAACTATATAAAGGTATTACACGAGACCAACTTCCACTTGCCCAGAGCAGTGTTGGCCAAAAAGCTCTCTGTTTTTAAAAGAGTCAGGAAATGCCGTGAGAAGTCGAGAAGCTGGATTCACATGCAATTTTTCGATAATTTTTCTACACTGGACGGCTAATAAAAATTTCTCTGATAAAACAAAACTTTCTTTTAATCGACCATTCCCTACTTTTATTTCCCTTTATACCTACCTAGTTCCATACAATCTGCAAGAATGTCCATAAGATTGAATACCGGCTCGGCCTTTAATTTACTATGTATGCAAATAAAATTTCCTCACCCAGCCGAGCCCCATTACCGTAACCCCACAAGTACTATGATAGTACCATATAGAACGTATGTGGATAATAATGTGAGTGTAAGTGTGTAGTAAAATAAACCGCCCCAGATTTTAGGCACACATCTTTCCTAGCTCTCCAAGTCCAGTTCCAGAGTTCCGTAAAAATAAGGAAAGCCGGAAAAAAACCGGGTAGTAGTTAGTTTTTATGCGGAAGAATAAAAACAGTAAGTTTTTAACCCTTTAGCCTCTCGTAATTTTCTTGAATCGTTGATTCTTGCCTATGATACTACTACAACTCTTCATATAATGTAATATAATATATCAGAGGATAGGGCTAAAAAAGCTAAGCTCTAAATTACTCAAAGAGTGGACCAAGCACACGCACACCGGCACAACAAATTCGGCATTCAATTCCTTCTTGGAAGAAGAGTGAATATTTGAATCCAGGAATTCCAGCTCAATTTTACCTGGATGACTTTCCCTTGTATACTATAATATATTAGAAAAATATTACTTCAATTTCCAACGTTCCAACTTTGAAGGAATATTTTATCAAATTTTAGGGTTTCTCGTTCCCTATATAGTAATTCAGTTGTTTTGTTGGATTCGTATTCTTCCTATTTACAATATATAACACAATATGTCTACTCATGCCTTCCAAATCCTTTTTATTTCCCCTCTCTCCCGTATCGGGTAATAAAGATGAATACCCACCGATTGATTACCTCTATTACCTTTAGAGAGCAAGGATCGAGCTCAGTATGGGACCTATAACTTTATTTACTTTAATGGCATGCCTACAAATCAAATAGTAACCCCGTTCCTCTCCTCAATATCAACGGAAATATTACAAAAGGTGAACTTCAAATCGATATCGATTTCACAAAAGGACATTGTTAAATGATATTCAAGCTCACCGGAATGCACATGTAGTGCAATTATAAATGTGAATAAGTTGGAAATGTTCCATATCAAAAGCATGCTAATTTGCCGGTACGGCCAATTATAGTCACCGGGAAACCGGCAGAGTTCTGACAAGTCGAATGTGATATTAATAGGTAAAATCTGGGATTTAGCAAAACCGGTTGTTGTTCTACATGCTAAATTACTAAAACCTTTGAGGTAAATGTTGTAAACCAATGAAATCAATAATAAAACAGAGAGGAAGAGGTTATGACACTTGGAGAAAGTTAAAGGGAAATGAAAAACCATAAAAAGGCCACAAACCTGAGAACCGTGATATGAACCGATGCATTTTTGATGCAAACTCCAATTTCCAACTCGTAGTTGTCATCGTACCACAGGGCTCAGACGGTTTTGAACTAACTGCCTCTTTTCGTAAATTACAGTTACTCACATCACAGCTACTTGTTAAAGTCTCTTCGGGATGCTCGTCATTCCTACTAAGAATGCCCCTATTAATAATGTCAGGGCACATGAAAGGAGACGAGGGTTTCCGGCTAAGGAACCTTCTGCTGCTGGGGTCATCATCACCTTCCTCGTCGTCAGTATTCAGAACCGAGGGCGATGAGTTTGTAACTCCACCTCCTCGTTGTAGATTTACGTCCACGGGCCCCGGGTTTCGGGCCGCAGTTTGGACGTGACAAATGGAACAGTCTAAAACTCCTGGACAGTGGAGCCTATGATCCTTGCTCAACTCCATTTTCAAACGGTCATTGTCATGATCAACCTCAGAATCGGTTATGTTAGTACAGCTAAGGCTTACAGCATTACTACAGTGCTGGGGATGAAACTTGCGTCTCTGCATCCTCATTGCAGAATTATCCGTAGGGTTCCACTTCAAATAGGTTCGTCGGCTATCGACAGGACTGCTCATTTCTGTAGATAGCGTAGGTTGTTGTAGTAAATTCTACAAACGGTGTAAGGAAATCAAAGAGGAGTTGTAGACTAAAGTGGTGCAATTAATTCGCACGGTTTACAACTACTACTGCAACGGGTACAACGGTCCAGCAAGCCTCAGTCGATTTCCCTGACCCTTCCTTAATTACAATGTCAGGCAACAGAATAGTACGGTTTGGGCAATGCATCCCTTTAATTACTGGCATTGTTATACATATAAGGATTTGCTCGTATTTTCCCTGATGACAGTCTATGGCTTAAAAGGCTATGATATATTAGAGGCAGTAATTGCTCTTGACACCTTTGAGGTAGCAGCAGAGGATAGTTCCCACTTAATTACATCGAAGAGTTGGAGGACGAATGAAAAATCCATAGTTAATCACTTTCTTCCTCTATACTCATCATTTTATCATTACACAAGAATGCAGTTCTCCCCTATATCAAAACTTTCAATTAGCCCCGTGTCTCATCTACTACTACTTACGTAGTCTGGAGTAATCAGAAAACAAACGTAGAGTCTTGCGGTAGGAAACTTTTTACTACTTCTACAACTGTCCAGTATGCAGTATTTGCCTGCCTTTGGTTGATTTGTTGATAAACGCTGATGTTCGTTTCTATTAAGTACTTTTGCTCTTATTCAAAGGGCCTTATAATAATATCTCTCTTTCTCTGTGCTTGCTGAATTCAGCCACGCCTTATTGATTGCGAGTTGCTAATAATTCACACACGCGATGTTGGATGTTCATTCATGAGAAGGGAAAGTAAATAAGCCCGAAATGAAAGTCCGCGTTCTGACTCTTCTTAAGTTGTCTGTAATATTATATTCATTTTCCGGCTCGGAATCACTCTTGTTTTTTTTCACAACTTCACAACTGATTGTGAGACGAAGTTGTATAATCGAGTAGACGTAGTAGTAGTAGTGGTTGTAATAATATATCGTGTTCATAAAAGTTTGGTGTAGCAAAAAAATGCTTCCTCATCCACGCATAGTATGTCTACTATTCCTAGAGTCTTTTAAAGTTTACAATAAGACGATTTTGGTAGCAAAATCTTTTGTTAAATATTTGTAGTGTCTTTCTCTTATGTAGACAGAAGAGAACTTTAATGTGTTTTACGTGAAACGGAATTTTTTGTCACAAACTCCAGTAGTTCATTGTCTCTTTCGGAAATCACATTAAATTTTTACACAGCAGACTGTGTCCTCGAAATTAGTTGCCTAAACTGGCTTTGAAAGTCATTTTATGGGGATTTTCTTCCAAAATTAGAGATGCAATTCCCGAGACACAAGTCATGTAGTACAAATAAAATGCAACAATGAAGTCTGTTCAATCTTTGGGATGATGATTTTGCCTCCCTATAGATATATAGTTGGTAATGGTAGATGATGATGATGTGTGTATTATATGATAATGATGGCAAGTCTTCAACTTTAGAACTTGAGCAAACCAACAACTATATATATGTAGTATGGTGTAGGATGAGAATAATAATAATAATATTATATCCTCAAAAGTTCTCCCTCACTTCTTCGTTTCTTCAGCAGAAGTTAAGTTTGGACTTTGGAAATTTTTCCTTTAAAATCCCATTAAGCTTCGTGGTAATGATTTGTTATTGTTATTTCACCATCAGTCAGCGCTTTATATATTAAAATCACGTCTCACAAGTCTTTAAAACACCAGTCTTCAATCTAGTTAACGTCTGTTCAAACTGACGAGAAGAGGAGAGACAGAGACTTTGTGACTATTCTTATCCAGATAATTTTATTTGATATTTGTTCACCATAAATTTATATTATTCCTTTTTTATTATCCCTTGTGGTTAGGCTTTAAAACACCGGTCTTTCTCTACTAGACCCAAGTAGCATTGACAAATGAATAAGGTTCTCTAAATATGTGACCGTATAAATTATATTATATACGTTCCTTCCAATCCTTAAATGTCAATTTCCAATACAATATGACGCAATCTGGTCCAGATTACAAACGTTCTGTTTTCAATATAGGCAGTCACTCCTTAATAACAACGGATATTGGTTCAATGGAATAAAAAATCGTATCGTAAATAGTAAAAAGTACAAAAATGATGTCACGGGTCTAAATAGTAGAAAAGTTACAAACCACGTTGACAAGACGTTAATAAAAAACGTTACTCAGTCAGGGGATCTACACACGCTTCTTCGTCTAAGAGATTTGATATTAAAATTGCAAATAGATGCAGATATTATAGTATGTAGTCCCTACGAGAGTGTGTAAAAAACAAATTGAGGTCACAACAACGTACAGACAGCACAGTACATTTGTTACAAGATGATGATAATGATGATGACGAAGCCGGCAGATTGTAGTTGTAGTAGACACAGGGGAATAACACTTGGTATTTAATTCAACGTGTAATAATATTGTTCAAGTGCAATACCTTCAAGCTTCAACTTCTTCAATGAACGTAATGTAAAAAAGTTACAGAGTTAAATCCACACAAACAGACACTCTTCTTCTTCTCGGGTACAAAAAAGTACGGACAGATTAACCACCTTGTGCTTTGTGGAATGAGCTTATCTGCTATTATCATGAGCTGATTATTATTCAATCAGATATTTATTGGGTTAAGTCTCCTCTTAAATTTTCTCTGTTCTGCATCTGATACGTGGAATGGAATAATGAGGCCACTTGCACACCTTTTGTTCAACTTTTGCTTAAAACTTGTGGGCTTGATCAGATTCTCAACTTAAAAATCCCAATGAAGATTTTTTTATTAAAATTCCGTATTTTTTAAATGTTTTCTTTAAAAAAGTCTAATCCTTTGGATGGAACCAAAAAACGTTTGTCGTCCGGATAAAACGGAAATAAGGACGGAGTTGGTTTGGTTTGGTATGTGGATTTCGGTTCTTCTTCTACTTCTGTAGAATATGTCTCGGTTATGAAAGGGTTAAGTGTGTGGTGGTAAATGTTGGGTTTGGTATTACGTACGGAGAGGCGAGACTTTGGATGTTCTTCGTGAGGAAACTAGGAACGGACTGTCGAACATTGAAGAGGTAAAAGGCAGACGACTCTACTCTTAAAATTCAGTCAGTCAGTGGCTGGGAAATATAACACTAGCTTTCAAAGCACAAAAAGCAAGTCTACTAGGAACCACATCGAGGGATGGTTTATAGTATAGAGTTAAATACAGCTTTTCAGTATTAGTGTTAGATGTTTCTTGGTGTTGGGGGCATCATAGTTACTTTTTAAGCCTCGTCTCTAACCAACAATTCTTACTGTACTAATTCTCTAATACTGTAATAAATCGAATAATACAGAGTCCCAGCAGCAGTATCATTCTACAATTCTCTATCTATAATATCCTCCTTCTTTTCTATGTCTCCGTTTCCATTAATGCTCCTTATGCAAGTTAAACAGGCCTTTTCCGAAAGAGCCTTTTCCATACAACAAGACCTATTAGAAAACCATAATAATATTAGGGTCTCTACGAAAAACTACAATCTCGATAGAGAGTATACTGAGGGAAAATGCAGTCCTTCTTCATAACGAAATCTGTAGCTATCATCTATATAGAATCACTATCCTTATCGGTATAATGATGATATTAAAAAAATTATCCTCGTATTCCTAATATAACAGCCCATAGATAAGGAAATATATTTTATATATTATATACGTAGAAATATATTTATTATATAATTTACCTTTCTCCCTCGTGGGAGGAAGCCAGGCAAACACAGGCAGGCTTTCCCAACTCTTTTTCTACAATCTAGAGATCATATTATATTAGAATATATCAAAAATATATTTATTTATTATAAGATCCAAAAATATTGTTCACAAATAAGGACCATTCTTCTTCTAAAAAAATGTATATCATTCCTAAAACCATATTAACCAAAACAACTCATACATTTACTACACATACACACACACACACTCAAGTTCTTATTACTACAGAACATACTTCTTTAGCCGAGAGCAGTCTTGTAGTGTTGTAGTTGTAGTAGAGTTAAGAAGTAAGTTAGTTAGACTGGCTATTGTATTCCTTAATGTATCTTGTTCATTCTTTTAAGCATAACCAAGAAGAAGAACCACTCTAGTTTTGTCTACCTTTTTTACTCGCTCCATCCTTAACTTAATACCAGCAGAAGGATAGAAGTAGTTCTAATTCATATAAAAAATATAGAGAGAGAATGAGGCATCTTCTTATTCTTCATCTCTTTATTATAATTGTTTCATATATTTTATAGAGAGATATATTTATTTATATCCAATTCCTCCATCTCTCCATCCAGCATCTGCCATTCTTTGCTCCTTCATCTTTTTACCTTTTATCAGCATTAACTCTACAATAACTCCATATATACCTAATACATTATATTGTGATTACAAGAACTATAAGCTACTGATCTTGTAACTTGATCCGACGAAATATGTATTCCTTCCTTATAGGGAAAGAGACACACACATTTACTTTTCCCTTGTTTCATTACTAACTACATGTAAGAATGAGATGAAATGAATGCAATCTGTCTTCCTACAATAATTAAGTATCAAGGGCTGCTGCTGCTGGCACGATTTCATATATACTTTGTCGAGGTTCAAGTTCAATTCACCTCTCTGTCTCCTACGTGTCTTACTTCATATATTATATCATGCCAAATGTAGTGAATTAAAATGACAAATTCGTAGAGAAAAAGTCTCGTAATTTCGTCACATCATAAAGCTATAATGTAGTATATTCAAGCATACTATATTGTTGGTATGCAGATACAACAAAGTCGACGAATCCATATCGTCAATCAAGGCCAAAGTCAGTAGAATTTCCCAAAAGCCGTACAAATAATTAATCGATACCCATTAAGCCTCCTTAAGTCCACTAATTGGAACTACATTAAGCGGGGCTGGTTATGTTTATATAACGTACAGTTTTTGCACAAAATCGCCAATTTAAAACTTACTTTCACCCATCGAAAAATCACCATTATTATTATTAACAGTGTATTTGCCATTTGTTTAGTGTTGCTGGTATTCCACTTTCGTGCATCATGCAAGTTCGTGTACTACACTTACACTTGTCATTTCCCATATTCTATACATTATTCCTCCCCCGAATACAATACATTACAATTACTTGGTTGTAAAAGAAGTGCCATTTCCTCGAATTGTTAAAATCAAATGCCTCCTAATAGCAGAGGGGATCCCGTTGTCCATTAAATATGATATTATTCGCGTTTCTTTCTCTTTCATTTCTTTGCGTTCCATACCGGTTGGAGGAATCAAGGTATTCTTGGAAAGGATGAATCAAATACTGGCCATTATCACCAAGTACTTTCAAAATATTAATCCTCAATTATTGAATGATTATTCTACACTATACTAAAACGAAAACCCCAACAATCCGAAACAGAGAATTACGGAATGAAGAGCTGATTTAATCGTAGTATAAGCATATGAATGGAAAGTGTCGTTATTCGCGTGAATTTGTAAAGAGACCTGTAATCAATTCCTGGCAATATATAGCTTTTCAATTTCAGCCCCCATTCCATTATGTCCTATCAGTATTTTGCAGGCTGAATATGAAGTAATCCATATTTCCTATATTCCTATTCCTATAATGACTTTATTGTTTAATCAAGCGCAAGGTATAGTTAAATCTCAAACATGTTGAAAAATTAATTAGTTGTTGCGAGTGAAGGATATCATGCAACCTTGTCCATGAAACTTCCACATTTGCATGTATTATTATTGTGAAATCTGCCTTAAAAATATGCAGTATTTTGGGAATTCTGATTAAACGCTCGGTTTACCAACAAAAGTATATTTTAAATTTTGAGGACAAACAAGATTGAAATTACGTGGCTAATATAATATCAATATTTTCCAAATCAAAATAGTACAATAACCCTGAAATATTGACGTTAATTTTGATCAACAAATGCCGTCAACTTCCTAAAACCGAACGCACAAAAAGCCGTCTTAAAAACCATAACAGATAATGCACCAATGCATTCTACGATCCCACCTGCACAACAACCCCTCTTATTACTATTATTGCAATCTTAAAAAATTATAAAATGCTTCAGTTCTTGTTTTTTTTATCAAAGTTTATATACTCAGCCCTAAAGCTATTGTAATGTTATTATCGTATTCCGACCAAAATAAATTTATTTTTGTCTTGATTCTAAAATTCTCAATTCTTAAGACATGAATGCGTTTTTCTTGATTTTTTTTACAAGAGATGTACTCTGCACTGTTCTTCTTCAAGATTCTAGTCGACGTTGTGTATTATTCTCCCGTATATATATTCTGTTGTATGAAAGATTGATGCCATGGTTGGACTCATAAACATGGCAAAGCACGACGAAAAGCCAGTCAGCATGCCACGCATTGCTGATCAAGTGTCAAAATTACACTCGGAACAGCAAGAATTACAGTAAGGTCTAAAGGGATTATCCAAATCTAAGTCATTATTTTACCTTATACTATATTATACCTTCTCATAGTATCTATCTACATGATACATCATACATCTATAATCTGCCTTTATATATAGTAAACTTACGCAAACTACAAGTACAATTGCTTTAAGAGCATTAAAGCTTTAGATTACAAATACAACAAAACTGCATAGTGTCTTCTACTATCTATTATGCCACTTCGGCTTTCAGTCACTCTTCTATGCATAATGATGATAATACCGTGCTGGATTTCATTCCTGTGAATAATACCTATTCTGCTTTATATTCCATTTTCCATTTCTTACAGAGAAATAGGAGAGAGACGAGACAACAATAATAGTCAAAAGAAGAACTGGATATTTATCGTAAATGGTGAAATACTTCTTTCTCTGTCTCAATAAGACTGTTAGCAAGTGCATTTAAATTTTGAATAGTAAATAAATACTGATATTAGAATAATACAACCGGTACCACTTACTTAAATTCATTGATTCGTAAACATAATTACTAGCCAATTAATATTATGAGGATGTGCATTAATAACTAAACACAAACCCAAGGGAGAAAATGCAAAACAAGGCGAGTGCCTCATTAAAATATTGTACGTATTATGTGTTTAAAACTACAACAACATATTATATTGGGTAACAGCAAATTCCGAAGTTCCTCTAGTCACTAATCCAATTTAAATACGAATAATACATGAATGGAATATTATGTGTGTCAATAGATGAAGCGGCTTATTTATTAGCCTCTTCTGGACACTGCACTGTCTGGACGTTACAATAACAATCCAATAATACTGAAGCCAATGTCCTACAATTTATGTTCAAGTCAACATGTTTCTAGATTCTCCAGCTTTTGCTTTGGTAGTTGTTGCTATTCAATACTAATGAGAAATCAAGTATTCCAATTTCCACTTTGAATTTCCGGTCACAACTGAACGGCTTTGAATTCAAATATCACAGGTTTTACTCAACATGATAATTGAAGGCCGGACCCGACTTCCAAAACAACGAAAGTTGGTAAACATGTTGTGGTATGAAATCCTATAGAAGCTCTATTATACGATTATAAGACTTTGAACCGAATCGATTTCTCCATTGATACGCTTTTAAAAAATTTAAATAAAAATGTGTACACAGTATACGTACTCCATTCATTAAGACTGTACCGTTTATTGACCGACAACGATTTATAATCAAGTTAATCTATAAATAGTTTTGGTTTGATGCGAATGTACATTGTCGACGAACAAACCAATTTATGCGATTTATAAATTGTACTTATTAATTTTATACCGCTTCGCACTCCGTGTTACTTTTATTAAACTTCGAAACCCAATTTGGAGGCTATATAATTTTTTAGCATACGTTCTGGACATCGTTCATTAAAACTTAAAATGATCAACCCTTCCTTGTACGTCTATGTACCATCTAACTAGCCAATTAAACACTTTGGACTCTGACCTTACGTACCTACTTACTTTATATGTAAACTCAAACGAAACGAGAGTAAATTCCACAATCCTGGGTATAATTAAACCCATGAAATGAATGTACTTGAACTTTAAATATCCGTCCTGACCTGTCAATGAAGTGGAATAGTTCTGGTGAGCGATATTTCCCCCTCAACATAATACAATATATTTAATGAAAAAAGGACCAGAGGAACAATTAATCAACAGGTATGAACATTAGCCCTCATAATGAGGGTGGTTACACTAATTGGCTACGGAAAATAAACGAAGGTTAACCTTAAGTCACAATACTATGCTTACCAATCACCGTAAAATCCCCTAGAATATGGAAATAGCAATCCCATATCCAACAAGTCATTGGAACATTCTCTACTGTTACATTTACATTTAATATAAACCCCACATGAATTCTAAATTCTAGTCACAAAACTCAATTCTCAATAAGGCCATCAAATCCTGGAATCCAAACATATACGGAGCATGTAGCGTTTAATAGTATCTTGTCTCTCCCATCCTCATATCGTCATCATCATCATCAACTTTATAATAATAATATTATTGTCTATTGTCATCCACTCACCTCTTCTCTCTCAACTACAACAAAACCGTACCTACCTGTCTATAAAAGCCAAGTACTGATTATATATCTCGTCAACACAGTGGACAAAACCTCCCCTGTTTGTGATAATTTGTCTTGTTACGTCTGACTGGTGGTAATATCCTTCTCCCCGACATTTGACATGTTCGAGAAATCCAACAATTGAACATTCCATTTAGAAATCCCCTTTATACTGCTGAAGAGAGTGAGCTCTCTTTGGGACACCCCATGTGGCCAGTATTCTACCTCTTTTTGTTACCATACCGCACCACTACTCTGCCTCTTGGGAACGTGAAAAAGGGCTTCACATTTTCGAAAAACTTTAATATATTTCATATAGAGTTAAACACGTAGAAGAATACATACATATATAGGGAGATACACATAGTTTCCTTCAACAAACTTCCCATTTATTTGACTTCAACTACAACAATACTAATAATATATAAGAAGTTACCTTAACTTTTAAGGTACGATAGTATCTTTTCTTTCTAATATATATTTTACAAATGTCTGAATGTCTCTCAGGGTCCACAGGAACAACACGTTCCTCTCATACCGAAAAATTCCTCCTAACACCAATACAAACAAACAGTGAGAGAGAGGATTGCTGGTTGGATTCTTCTTCAGTTCCTGGCTGTTGGATTTGACAATCAGAGTGAAGGCTTACTGTGCCTACCTTCCTAAAGTATTGTTAATCGTAAAACCCAAGAAGAATTCAGCCCACACATTTGACAGGAGTTGAGTGCCTCGGAAGACTTCCACTTTGACACTGGTGTCAATGCCGCCTCCCATTTTTACCACCTTCTTTCATTGTCCAGGAAATTTTGTCCTGTCAAGGTGTCAAATGCCCTAACCCAATTCGTATTCAATCCGCACAGAATTCAGAGTCCGAAGGAGATAGGAAAATAGCCAGCCTAACGACAACAACCAACGTATGAATGAATGAGTTCTTATTCAATAGCCGTTTCCAATAATGGTGGAGTATACGTTTGGGAAATAATCAGGGTGCGAAACAATTCAAGCACACCTACATGACACTTTCGGCACTTGTCAGGTTTTTCAGGTTATTACACGAATTCATAAAGAACCCTTCAATAACTGATTTCCTTGCTGACTTCTTTCTCCTCTTCTAACTGACTAGAGTCGAAATTGTTCCAAATGTTGTACCATTCCATCGTCCGACAAGTTTGATGACGCAGGTCGCAGAGCGGTCAAGAAACGTAGACTGACATTGAATAAAAAGGATATTGCTGAGTAAGGATTCGGAACAGTTATATATGACAATTAAACGATATGATTTGACATCTGGAAGCACAAAGTGTCAATTCATCCCCCTCCTACGCTATAAAAGTCATGTTTGATAAGCCAGAAATAACTGGTAGCAATTAATTTTGTAGCAATCATACATAAAATATTATTGCATGAGGTTCCTAGCATTATGATGATAGAATGATAGATATGATATGATTGTTGACAGTTATGTGATATATTGTAATGCAATCTATTTTTAGGATGCACATTATCTGGCCATGTTTAAATCGTCGACAAATTGCATACCTAAAGTTAAGATTGGCAGAATATTTTTTTTAAATAGAAAACGATATATGCATGTTTTGATAAATCAATGGTAATTTTAAATTTTATTTCTGAAGCGGCACAGCAAAAATCACGATTTTTCGAAACTCCGAATGGAGCATTCATGCGTTCAGGGCCCGTTGTCAGGGAATCACGAAAATAGATACTTAAATTTTATAAAATAGTTCTGATGATTTTATCGAATTTTGAATGGAAATGTGTATTTTGGTAATTTTGTGATGTACAGTTTCTTCACACTGTAAGTTAGTCATACCGCACTGACGACTGACTTACGATAATTCATTAGCCTCAAAGTCTCGACGGCTTGTTGACTATTAAGTCAGCCTCCGCGTTCCGTCATGGACACTGACAATGAACCCTGCGATGTTGAAGAGGCTTATCTTCGTATTTATTCTTCCCGCACCAGGAAAAAGGAGATGTGTAATTAAAAATTTACATTTACATACAGTACTTAGCAAAAGCTTTTCCTGTGAGATTAAGCCAAACATTACAACTTTCTTTTAGACTTTCCACAATTTTTTCAAACTGACTTTAACGGAGATTCAAACCTCCAGTTACCTCAAGAGGGAAAACTTTTGAAGTTTCAAGAACCTGAACTTCATTCAGCAACAGGTACAGGCTGGCAGCCAAATGCTTGGACCCCTTCAGGATCAAGGTCACAAATGAACTTAAATAACACATTAGGCTTTAATGGCTGGACGGAAAATGACCTCATAAATGCAAATCGTCCAACAACCGTTCCGGAGGAACCTCGTGTTGGATCATCGAAATCGAAGACGCGGGTGAAAGTCCTCTCCAGGACTGTTACAAGGATATTGGTCCCACGAACAAATCCAAACAGGAACATGAAAATAATCGACCCTACTTTCGAAAATCCTAATACTACCTATGGCTATGACGCTTCGACAATGGATTACCAATCAATCGATCCAACTTTGGAAAATCCGAATGCTAACTATAATCCCACGACAATGGAGTATCAAACAAATGACCCTAATTTCGACACAAACTACAATTCCTCGGCAATGGGTTATCAAGATTTCCATCACACACATTCAAACGCATTACATTACCAACAACCCTTTCCAGATGGACAACATTACCATCAGCCAAATCCAAACGGTTTCGATGAGCAAAATTCAGACGGCTTCGTTGGGCAAAATTCAGACGGCTTCGGACAAAATTCAAACGGCTTCGTTGAGCAAAATTCAAACGGCTTCGTTGAGCAAAATTCAAACGGCTTACATTACAAAGAGGAAAATACAAACGGCTCAGACATCCATGACCATGACCAAAATCAGTACAATTATGGCGTCCAGGAACAAACTCCAGACACCTCAGCCGAGTCCTATCTTTCGTCACCGGGTACCTCGTCCAAGAAGTCCGTGATTTTCAAAGCAAACCTTCTCGAAGATTCTCCTAGTCGCTCCGCATCTCCTACCTTACAAGGACAAAATGGTAATTCACCAGGCAAAGGTGTTCTCAAAACCAAACAAAACGACGATCATGAATCTGGAAAGGAAATTGCTAATAATGCTAATCCACCAACATCAACTCCGAGAGGTATTAGCAGGATCCCAATACCTGTCTTCAGGACACAGGCATCCATTGCAATTTCTGGACAAGAAAAATTGTCAAAGTCAACAGCTTCAAAGAATGTAACCAACAAGGTCCGAAAGACCGTGGTCAAGTCGCCCCAAAATCCAAGTACAGCCCAAGAAAAGAAAATGGCAATTTCTAAAAAGCCGACCAGAGCAACTAACAAGTCCCCACCGATTGATCCCCTCCAGAAAAAATCGGACGAGGAATTTAACACTTCTGATGAGATGGTCAGCAGTGGAAGTTCCACCAACATTTCTCGAGAAGATTCTGTTGAATTCTACGAAGCAGAAGATACGGAAGTCTCATATCCACTCAAAGGCCAAGGGAGTTGTGGACTCAAAGGTGTTTTGGATGAAACCATTCCACAACTTTACGACTCAAATACGTCCATCAACTCAGAAGGCAATGAGGACAGTTCGAACTCCCAGAGTGAAAGCTCAACAACCAACGTCTGTGAAGAACATGGCATAAAGTCAGAGAATCAGAATATTCCAGGAAACGAGGATCATCAGCATGAACCTGAAAATTCTAACGAATTCACCGAGACAGACGATACAATAGAAACCTGGAAAAACCACGAAATCAGTAATTCAGATGACAACGACGAGTGCTTGAATGCCGATGAAACTTTGGTTTCAAAATCCCAAGACTCCTTCCAACTGAATGTTAAGGAATTCGAAATGATTTACTGTCGATATAAGACTGCCGGATGCTTGGGTAACTTTCTTCAACAAACTTTCTCTTATTTATTGTGCAAACTCCTTTTGTCCCTAGTTCTTTTTGTTTTAAAAGTTTCTATTCATACCTGATACAGCTTTCTATTCTAATTTCGAACTTCCATTTTCCATTTCAACGTTAATCGAAAAATGCTGAGTCGATAGAGTCGGGTTACAATGGGGGCTCCCTTTAATTTGTTTAAATCCATTAAATTCTACAAAAGGCCAAGAAGGGAGTTGGGATTGGGATCGAATGAATTGAATTAGTGTAATACTCTACTCACAGAATCCATAACTTCAGCGTTTATTAACATTCCGAGTTTCAATATTTACTTAAATTGAGGCTTCCAACTTCGTCCCTACCATATTAATAAAACAGCGGAATCAGTTCTTTCCATTCCGTCTTCTCCATTAAAACATTGTTTTCCCGTCGGAAATAATATGTATATTTTCTATTAAATCCACAGAAGAGCTCCCCGGGGGGACATCCACAGAAGAACGGCATTACCAAAAGTGCCGGTATCGACCGATACCCTGTTTATTCAGCCGAATTTGCAATGAGATCGTCCCCTATCACAACTTCATTCTTCATCATAATTCACACCACCTGACGCCCAGTTACACTTCAACCCTCCTAACTCCCGTTTACCTTCGAGCGGAAGACTTCCTTGAGGGGCAAACTTGGAATCCAAAGTGGCTATCTACTTACAATAATCACTTCTTCATCATGTTGAATCATAGCCAGGGACAGGGGACCGTAACTGGGACTTGGCTCTGTTGGCTTTGGATGCTGGGGACTCCTGAAGAAGCTGGGGATTACTTCTACAACGTTGAGGTATGCTGCGGCCCTCGTAAAATATCCGGGACTTTCACCGCTCAGTCCGTCCGAACTTCGGCTGAAGAGATTCAGAAGGCTCATAGTGGACTGATATTTACGGATACTGTTGCAAAGCAAATCACCGGAATGACTAGGAATGTTATTGGACGTATGCTACTGAATCGATTTGCATTGCAAAAATCAATGGAGTTTTATTTTATTTTTGAAAAATTAAAGCGATTTCTTGACATTTTTCAGAATTTTTCATTGACGTGACCATTTTGAAGAAGCCACTTTCACACCAAGCTGAGCCATCGTACAGCGGACCGTATGCAGTTTCAAAAAAGGAATCTTTGCCCTTAATACAATGATTCCTTGAAGAATAAGAATTGTTCGATTGAACACTAAATTTTTGTAACACGTGGCCTGTCGAACATACGTTTGCTCCTATAATGTCAATGTCAAACATACATGTATATATTATATGTAACAAAGTCCGAGACATAAAGATGATATAAGTAAACTGCACTTTCGAAGTTAACATCATGGCTCGTATTTCCGCAGTTATAATGTGATATATACGCTCATCTTCAATGACACACGCATCTTAAATTACAACTATAAAATTACAGATGACAAATTGTAAATGCATCATCAATGTAAGCCTGCATATAGTGCATGTGTAATTCTAGCATCCATCTAGCTCAAAGTCCAATCCAAGCCGTCCTCTGAAGTCCCTAACTCTCCGAACTAAACCTCCTCCTCAATAGAACTTCATATCGACAAGAAATGTGTCTCATAAATAAACAAAGAATAAGAATATTATGTGACATATCTTTACATGGACATAAATAGAGAACAGATCCACACACACACACACACGACTCTCATATTCGAATACAGCACATGACAAATAAAAGAAAACCTACATAATGAAGAGGAGACGAGGAAAAGGGATCCTTCTTCCTAGGCAGCTGTCGTTCCTTCACTTCCGGAACCAGAGGAGGAAGAAAAAGGCTCCCGACTCCTGACAACTGACATACATACATACCGTCTTTCCTTCTTATCGGAGAACCTTATCCTGCAGCAGTATCGCCTATTCTTCCTCGTCTTATAATATCCTGGATTTCTTGACAAATATAATAATAACAACCCACTTGCTACTGCTACATGAACGCAAACTGTTGGGATCTCTCGATGCCCCTAATTATTCTATATTTTGAGTTCGCGTCGTGGACGTGGACGGAGCAACAAGTCACAGATTTCATAATTAAGTTGAAAGTTTTTAAAAGTTTCCGAAATTCTGTAAATTGTCCACGTAGCCTTTTTGAAATAAATTAGTTGTTCGGAGTAAAGCCCCGGGTGTCCGTTTCAACGTTTATTAAGTAGATACTCATAAGTCTGTGTAGAGTTCAAAGTTGAAAGTCTACGTAGAATTAAGTCGATCCGACCCTTCTCCACGTTTACTAACCGAAGAAACCGACTACTGCGGGTAGCTATAGTGGACGGTCTTTAACACAAACTATTATGTATGTTACAGTCAGTTCGGTTCTAAAATTTCCTGAGTTAGTATTTCGGGATATTTGTCACTATATTTCGTTTCATTAGTAGATGCCGA